>OY856413.1:372430812-373167479 GCA_963693085.1 Alisma plantago-aquatica | reverse complement strand
TGAAGCATCACAAAAGGAAATGTATCCTTCTCATAGTTCTGGTAACACTAATACTAGAACACTTGCTAATTTCTCCTTCGACATCTAAAAGGAATGTTGACACCTACGCTGACACCTGTCATTCCATACAAGAGTGAACACCTTTCCTAGTCAACCTCGTTAAGGGTAAATAAACAGCACTGACGTTTTGAATGGACTTCCTATAGTTTCCTTATAGGCTTTAGAAGCTTTGTGTCTCAGTCAGTATATGGGGCTATTCCCACTCCGACACTATTTTCACCTTACTTGGATTCATACAACATCCTTGGAAGATATATCATAACCCTGAGAAGATACTTAAGTCAACCTAAAACTCACTCATGCCACACTTGACTCACATTTATTGCCGCTTCAACCCTCCTAGGGATTAGTGAAAATCATATCCATGTTGCAGACCATCTCTGAAGTACATTGAGGTGTTATCCATAAAACTTGCTACAACTCATAGTGACCATACAATTGATGTCATCCACTCTGATCTTCCTCTAATGATATCCCAACCTTAGGTCTATTTGAAGGAACATTTTAGCATATATTAACTAATAACAAACCATCTATCCTTAGTAGTGGTCTTATCTTGCTTTTAGTAACCCATATACAACATCACAAAATTACTCTTCTTCTTTCCAATCAACACTTGGGAGGATCTCAACATCCAACTATCACTAAGCAAAGGAAAAAACCACTACAAAGATCATCTGATAAACACCTTCAAACTCATATATTGTTGGTATACCCCAGATACTAGGACTTGTCGCCTTGGTATTCATTTCATGTCCCAAGAAGAACTCACATCCTAGTCTGATCCGCTTCTCTGCCATCATAAACAACTCATAATATTTATGAGGGGTCTTCCTAGCTCTTGGAAGGCTCAAAAAGCATGCTCATCTCAAAACATCATGATTTTGGAACTATGGTCCAAAACATCCATGTGTCACACCAAGATATCCACTCCTGAGATTACATTGAATCCACGTGTACCAAGTTTCATAATACCCACTTGAAAGTTGCACCCTGAAAAGAAAGAACACAAGGGAAGACACACTTCCCACATCAAAACAACACTGTCTAGGGTTTACTAACAAGTAGGTTACTGATTCTATCTTCGTCATGGGGGTTACAACTTTTTATATATCATTTTACCTTTTTTGTTCAAGTTTCTTGCCATCATCATAGGAATTATCATGACCATCATGCTTCATTGCTCTTTCTTGTTGACGATTTATCTTTATTATGTGTGTGTGTTTGATAACACCCAAATTAGCGCATATTTTCTATGCATTTTATCTATAGTTGTGTGCCACTTTAGTCTTAATATGCACCCTTTTATTCATGTTTTATGTTTTCTGTCTCTCCATTAGATAATGTAGTGAAAATAGCCAATAATGTAGCTAATTAGCATGTTTTAGACTTGCAGGCACCGAAACTAGCCAATTTTGGGACTCTCAAGTACCGAACCAGAAAAGACAAGAATTCCAGCAGCTGCATGGTCTGCCCGATACGGCCCGCCGACCGATACGGCCGCCGCCCGATACGGCTGCCCGATACGGTCTTGCCCGATACGGTCGCGCCGACTGATAGGGCCACGCCGACCGATACGGCCGCGCCGCCCGATACGGCCCGCCGACCGATACGGCCGCCGCTCGATACGGCCGCCGCCCGATACGGCCCGCCGACGGATACGGGTGCGCCGACCGATACGGGTGCACCGACCGATACGGGTGTGCCGGCCGATACGGGTGTGCCGACCGATACGGCCCGCCGACCGATACGGCCCGCCGACCGATACGGCCGCTGCCCGATACGGCCTGCCCGATACAGCTGCCTGACACGCCCCCTGCCCGACACAGTCTCCGGGCGACAGTCATATTGGCCCACCTGATGCCTCAAGATTGAAGCCACGGATGAAGGACACATGGACCAATAAAAGCTACAACTCCCATCAGCTCACTGCCTATAAATAGTAGCTGCCTACCTACAAGAGCGCTCTCTTGAGGAGGAGCCGGAGGGAGGACCCTACAAGAGCTAGTGCCTAGACCAAGGAGCTAGTGTGTCAGGTTCCCCAAGAGTCTACTGACCGATACGTCTGTGCCGACCGATACGACCACGCTGACCGATACAGCTGTGCCGCCTGATACGGCTGCGCCGACCGATACGGCTGCCGCCCGATACGGTCTAGAGAGAGAGTGAGCCGAGGAGTCCAGAGGGACGAAGAGAAGACCCAAGGGCCGAGATCCGACCTGCACAGAGGCCGAGGAACGAGAGCCACCTCTCCTCTACGGGCTATATCTCTTCCCTCTTCTCTTTCATTCTACTGCATTCCTTTATTTCTTGTACAAATGATGTTTATCCATCTTTGTTCAGTGCCAGCTATGCTTGTCTATGGCTAGTTAGCTCCTTCTTGGATATGTGGCCCGATCTGGGCATGTTTATATACTTTTTCCTTAAGCAAGTAGATTCATATCAGATCTAGTATGTTGCTTGTTCTATTTTCTCTTTCCAAGTTATGATTGCTAGTTTGATTGATCTCTTACTCGCTTGAACTGCTATTTCTGCCTGTATCGAGAGATCCGTTGTAGGAATAGCTAAGAGAAGATAGTTTGGATCTGAACCCGAGAGGAGGATGATCTGAGGTATTCTGTTCCTAACACCCCGGAATATCCTAAGACCCGAGAGGGAACTTAGTATATTCCGAGGTGTTGATATGTCATTCCTTGAGAGAGGGTCGATGACATATCGTTGATGGTTTTAGTCACGCATCGCGAGAGCGAGTGGGACGACCCCACAGGACAGATGCCACTGTGCATGCTAGATGCTTGCTTAGGTGTTCGAGGGTTGTCTACGCCCGAGAACGAGTGCATCGACTGCTCCGTTTGTGGTTACATAGCCAGGAACTCTCTTTCTCTGATTAGTAGACTCACGAGCTCTATTTTGTTTTCTTTTCTTTGTTTTTTTTTATATCGTGACAACCTGCTAGATAGTTCTAGCACTTACTTTTATCGACTATCATCTTGGCTTATCTGACTAAAGAACGAGATCTGTGGCGTCCTAAACGTCACCACGTCCTTGTGTTCGACCCCGTATATCTACTTCGACCCTGTAATAAAAGTTGCAGGGGCCTAGAAGGTTTCGGGTTATAAATTTAAAGCTTGATTCCTTCCTTTGTCCCGCGTTCATTTCCGGACGCGTGAAAAAGGCCGATCAACTTTTGGCGCCGTTGCCGGGGACGTGGTTTTCCACGTTTACACGCCTAGTAGAGTTTTGTTCTGTCACTATAAGTATGTATATACATGCATAGTTTTCCTCTTGCTTTACACATACTTGTTCATATATACTAAATCACTTTTCTTTTTCTCATACCTTTTTCAGCCATGGACCTTGCTTCTGCAAGACAAGTCATCTTGTCCACTTGTCCTCCTGAGTTTTTCCACAGTTCTGACTGCTGGCAAATAATTGAAGGTCGTGCTCTGCAACTAGTCGAGTTATACTCACCTCCACCATCGTCATATGTTGAAATTCCAACAAAGGAGACTTCTAGTCAACCATCGACCCCCATTCTATCATGGGATCAAGAACTGATCAAGGCAGTGGAGTTAGCTGGAGAAAGTGTCAAGGCACTCACCTCCCTAGTTCCTCATCCCCAAGAAAATGTCAATCCGCTCCAGCAACTATTAGACAAGCAGGAGCATCATCTCAAAGCAGCCACCGGGGCTCCAGACTACAGTAGTAGTATAATTCAAACCGTTGAACAAGGATCCATCCTAAAGCATCAATTTGATACAGTGGGTTCCCCTTACATGTGCATGTCAGAATCGACGGGTCTCGAAAGCATTGCTGCTCAAGTACAACAACTTAATGATAAAGATGTTGAACAAGGCAGGAGGCTCCAAGAGCTCATCGATCTGGTTACAATTCGGTTACAACTGCCATCATAAGACAATGACGATGTTAGTCATCAAGACCATCCCATTGGGCATGAAGTGGAGTATGAATCACCATCCTATTCAGACCATCAACTAGATTCACCAGGATTTTTCCGTGAAGACCAACCCACTTGGGAAAGCCCTTCGTTCTATCCAGATGACCCAGTTGATGAACCAATGGAAGAAATGAGTCATAGACATGAATGGGTCTATGATGACGATGATGAAGACTCAAAAAGCCAATCGACCTCACAACCAGAAAGTTGGTTTGAGGAACTAGAGTCAAATATTGAACCAGACCAGAGTGACGTTTCTCATATTGAGACTTGTCATTTCGCTTTGAGCAGTACAACAACCATGGTTTGGAACAATTGGTTCGACGACGACGATGACGACAGCTGCTTGACATGGAGCAGTGAGTATAGTAACGAAGACGAGTTGGAGCAGCATGAGCCATCATTCGCCACCACCCCTTTACAAGACTTGGTGGACATCAAGGGGGTAGGATGGACGATTCACTACAACATGGCTGCTGAGCATGAAGACACCCCTGACTCCATGCAAATTGATAAGCTTGAGGTGGTAGAACCACAAATAGATTCTTCAGGGGGTACTTTTTGCTCAAAAGATGATTGGATGACTCAGACAGTACATGAAGATTTATCTGAGCATCCAACCTCAAGTGCAGAGATGGAGAGAGAAGATATGAGCCCTCAAGATGGCATCCAACCTCTCTCATCCATCTCATCCTGTGTCGACATCCCAAGACCTTCATTTTCAGAATCATATAATGAAAGGTACCCTGAGGATGATATGCCGAAGAATTCATCCCAATGCAGCTCAAGTCAATTCCAGTACAAAGATGACTTCACCGAGTTGTCGATTTTCACTTCGCTTCTTCAGATTCGGAATGGCCAACACATCCGCCAATTCTACTCCTACTATGTGGCAGAACCCGTCGGCAAGACACAGGTGACACTGGTCCCAAAACTTAGGATTTGGGATCCCAGTGTCGGTATCGTGGGGCAACCACCCCCTTTTTCTATTACCCACCCTTCCGCCCTTTTATTACAATAAATTTTTCTTTTCATGTTCTTGTTAGTTTCTTTCCTCTAACTATTTTTATATCCTTGCAACCATGCATCATCTTTAGAACTTCAATAACTATCGTTAAAATCATGCATTCCTGCCTCACTATGTCAAGTTTAAGTCTTGCTCGAGGACGAGCAAAATTTTTAAGCTTGGGGTGGTAGGCTTCGCCCTTCTTTCTCTTCACCCTTCTTGCATGCATGTCTATTTCCTGCATTTAGTCTTAAATTTTCAGCTTTTTAGCTTTGCAATTATGGCTATGTGGTGCGAATCTTATAGATAAATGATTGACTTTATGCCTAGATGCACAGTTGTCATCTTAAAAATTGCTTGACCTTTTGCTTGACTTGCTCTTTGACTCTTTCCTTGAGTTTGGTAATAAATCTAAGGTTATGTCCCTTTTTCATAGCTTAAAGCTAAATTCCCTTGATCTATGTCGTGAATGGAAAATCCATGGTAAAGGACCGTTGGAATGAGCTAAATCATGATTAAAGTCTCCTAGCTGCGAATTTCACAAGCTTGCCTCTATTCTAAGGATTCTTGAATCATAATTGCTACTTCTCACACAAGTATCAAGCGGATTATGATGGGCTTTGAGCTACGATCAAGATGAAATGTTTTCCTAGATGGACTTCACGCCTTCTCACATTAGATTGAGTCAAAAAGATGAAAAATATAAAAATGTGCAAAAGAGGCTTGGCCGCCCACAAAATCCCAAAATATCTATATAGTTATCACCCAAGCCTACAAATAGAATGCAGATGATAAAAGCCTGAGTGTGAACAATAAATGAGCACTTGTTTTCTCTTTTAGGAGAGTTGAGGATGGTGCCCAGTCGGTGTATGACTGTGCTCACGAACGCGGGTATGTCGCACCTGGTAGTATCACTCCAAATGCTCATTAGAGAGTCACTAGGAACCCCTAGGAGACATATGAGATCATCTCAGTAGCAAGGTTGGTTCGAGCACAGTACGAGGAGTTTGTCTCACTGCTTTGGACCAACTGGTTCAGACTGTAGGGATTGTTGCTCGCTACATGGACCAACCTGACGCAGATCGGGATCCTCAGAAGTCATTAGAGTCTTTTTGCTTTGTTTCTTAGGACATGAATAAGTGAGAGGTGTGGTATTCCTGATTGGTTTGCATGGATTCATGGTGATGGCTCATTGCTCATCACCCGCGTGATCACTTGTGTGACAACTCTTTCATGTTTAAATAATTATGGTTCAAACCCTCATGAGTATCGACAGGCTGTAGTTAATTTGCTTAATCTTGCTTGGATACTCTTTGATCTTGCTTTGGCAGGATTGTGCTTGTTTGGTGGGGGTTTATTCTGAAACGACATGGATAAGGAGAATTGATGTTTTAAACTGTTTTTCTTAACCTTAGCATTTTTTGCCAAGCTTAATTCGGATGTTATCTTTTGTTCTTTGAGCCCAGTCTTGCTTAAGGACAAGCAAGTTTTAAGCTTGGGGTAGTTGATAACACCCAAATTAGCGCATATTTTCTATGCATTTTATCCATAGTTTTGTGCCACTTTAGTCTTAATATGCACCCTTTTATTCATGTTTTATGTTTTCTGTCTCTCCATTAGATAATGTAGTGAAAATAGCCAATAATGTAGCTAATTAGCCTGTTTTAGACTTGCAGGCACAGAAGCTAGCCAATTTTGGGACTCTCAAGTACCGAACCAGAAAAGACAAGAATTCCAGCAGCTGCATGGTCTGCCCGATACGGCCCGCCGACCGATACGGCTGCCGCCCGATATGGCTGCCCGATACGGTCGCGCCGCCTGATACGGCCGTGCCGCCCGATACGGCCGTGCCGCCCGATACGGCCCGCCGACCGATACGGCCACGCTGCCCGATACGGCCTGCCCGATACAGCTGCCTGACACTCCCCCTGCCCGACACAGTCTTCGGGCGACAGTCATATTGGCCCACATGATGCCTCAAGATTGAAGCCACGGATGAAGGACACGTGGACCAATAAAAGCTATAACTCCCATCAGCTCGCTGCCTATAATAGTAGCTGCCTACCTACAAGAGCGCTCTCTCGAGGAGGAGCCGGAGGGAGGACCCTATAAGAGCTAGTGCCTAGACCAAAGAGCTAGTGTGTCAGGTTCCCCAAGAGTCTACTGACCGATACGTCCGCGCCGACCGATACGGCCGCGCCGACCGATACGGCTGTGCCGCCTGATACGACCGTACCGCCCGATACGGCCGCGCCGACCGATACGGCTGCCGCCCGATACGGTCTAGAGAGAGAGAGCCAAGGAGTCCAGAGGGACGAAGAGAAGACCCAAGGGCCAAGATCCGACCTGCACAGAGGCCGAGGAGTGAGAGCCACCTCTCCTCTACGGGCTATATCTCTTCCCTCTTCTCTTTCATTCTACTGCATTCCTTTGTTTCTTGTACAAACGATGTTTATCCATCTTTGTTCGGTGCCAGCTATGCTTGTCTATGGCTAGTTAGCTCCTTCTTGGCTATGTGGCCCGATCTGGGCATGTTTATATACTTTTGCCTTAAGCAAGTAGATTCATATCAAATCTAGTATGTTGCTTGTTCTATTTTCTCTTTCCAAGTTATGATTGCTAGTTTGGTTGATCTCTTACTCGCTTGAACTACTATTTCTGCCTGTATCGAGAGATTCGTTGTAGGAATAGCTAAGAGAAGATAGTTTGGATTTGAACCCGAGAGGAGGACGATCTGAGGTATTCTGTTCCTAACACCCCAGAATATCCTAAGACCCGAGAGGGAACTTAGTATATTCCGAGGTGTTGATATGTCATTCCTTGAGAGAGGGTCGATGACATATCGTTGATGGTTTTAGTCACGCATCGCGAGAGCGAGTGGCACGACCCCACAGGACAGATGCCACTGTGCATGCTAGATGCTTGCTTAGGTGTTCGAGGGTTGTCTACGTCTGAGAACGAGTGCATAGACTGCCCCGTTTGTGGTTACATAGCCAGGAACTCTCTTTCTCTGATTAGTAGACTCACGAGCTCTATTTTGTTTTCTTTTCTTTGTTTTGTTTTATATCATGACAACCTGCTAGACTAGTTCTAGCACTTACTTTTATCGACTATCGTCTTGGCTTATCTGACTAAAGAACGAGATCTGTGGCGTCCTAAACGTCACCACGTCCATGTGTTCGACCCCGTATATCTACTTCAACCCCATAATAAAAGTTGCGGGGGCCTAGAAGGTTTCGGGTTATAAATTTAAAGCTTGATTCCTTCCTTTGTCCCGCGTTCATTTCTGGACGCGTGAAAAAGGCCGATCAGTGTTCATGTTATCTTGTTTATTCAACCACTTATTAAGGGGGTAGATCATCATATTTCACATTTTCCTCATTAATTTTGTTTACATGTTATGATAGTTTTACTTTAACACTTTCTTACATACGTAGGTTGGTCTGAGATTAACTCAGGCTCCACTTTACCCATTTGTTCTTATTCGTCTTCTCATATCACACTTATCTCAGGAGTTATCTTCTTCTTAGATGGATTTTATGCCTTGCATCATTCTATTATCATGGATTTACCTCTCTTTTACATCATTATCTTCTAGAATTGTAGCTTTAAGAATTTCTCTTTAGCTTATTTATATTCAGATTTTGGTTTCATGGTGTCGTACCTTTCTCTTTAGTTACCAAACATTCAAGTTTTGATAGATTACAATGCAATTTTCATCTTCTTTAGAGTAAGGTTAAGATATTTTCACCATAATTTCTTATTCATTATGCTCTTTATATTGTTTCAAACTAATTACTTGATCAGAGTCATCAGAAAGATAACAATCTAAGAGTTCTACACTTACCTTTTCTTTGATAATTGAATACCTGACCAGGGCATCAAAATACCAAGATTAGGTAGTATGCATCACGTTTTCATGTCATTCATGTTCACATGTTATGCTCCTTACTTGGTCATCATCCTAGTCCTAAGTCCTAGTGTCCATATAGACTCAGCAAACCTAGAGCTCTGCTACCAACTTGTGAGAACCCATCATGCTAAACGAGATTACTCAAGACGCATAACACAATCTATCACTAATTAACCACATAGCCAGAAAGGGGAATATTAAAACTGATTAAACATTCCAAACATGTCCAAAAACATTTACCTAAAAGCCTAACATCTTACTTGTATTCATATATTATGTCAATTATTTTTACAATTGTTATGTGGCCTCAACCACAACATATACATATAGAAGGACATTATCCACATATACCACATGTACACGCATCAACATGCTACCAAAACTCAAGTAGATTGAAACATCGTACATGAACTTTCTCGCCCAGACCTGAGAGTACAGGGAAGACTCTAGGACACACTAGACATTTGACAACCTTCTCTAAGGTCCATCACCACAACTCCTCGTTGTCATGGGTCTGCCGCGGCTGCTACCGATCACCTAAAAAGATTTGGCGACCCACGAGGTGAGACCCATGTCCCAATGAGAGATATAACTCTTAACAACACTTATTGATCATGATAAATAATTCAATTAAATAAATTAAGCAGATTAAGCAACTGAAATAGATAGAGTAGATTATAGAACATAATAGAATTACCAAATGTAAAACTTCTTGGAAATAGTTCTAATCAGAGTCTTATTTGTATCATCAGAGAATTAACATTATTCTAAGGAAATCAAACATAGTTAACATCATAGGCATGATTATCATCATAATCCTAACTAGTATCATGAACATTTCTAACAATATAAGCATGTCTAACAGGCTAAGCAGGTTTACATCATAAGTAAAGCTAACAACATAAGCACAATTATATGCATAAACATGACTAGAAACATAAGCATAGCTAACAACATGAGGTAACTATTATCATATAACATAATCAACAATAGCAGTATATCTAAAAACATAAGCATGGATACTTCTGTTATTGCACTATACATCATCTATATGGGAAAAGAGAAAACAAGGGTGATTATCCAATGTGAAGTGATGTGTATAACCCTAACAAATATACTACATGGCTGGATTATTTCTTTTATTAAGCTGTGGGGAGAGTGATGTATACCACTCAGACTCCAACTGACCACTGTTTGGTCACAATTAGTTCCATACAAGATCTAGGAGTACCAACATCCTAAGATCTCATTCCTTAGTTAGTACGAGTGAAAAGATAGTGACATAATAGTCAAGATATCTGCAGTGACATATAGTCAAGCTGCTAAACATGGGCCCATCCTTGGTATAAAGGTCACGTCACTCGAAACTAGGGTATACAAAACCCTATCATCTGAGGTACCGGTGCGATTCCGCTAGTGGTGCTAACACACTACTCAATTGAATAGATGTGCCCCACAAGGTCGGAATGCACGGTGGATGGGGGTTTGCTTTCAAAATTTATAAACCTAAACTAGCTACCTACGTCTACTAAAACACTACACCCGCAAGCGCACGGGGTCGTGTCGTAGTATAGGAAGGTGGCAAGTAAAGGGTCGATCCACAGGGAAAAGAGGGGGTGCTAGAGCTAGGTTAGTTTAGCTAGGTTCCTACTGCGAAGACTAGGGTTAAGGGTTTGAAGGTTGATTTTGATTATTAACTAAGGATAAACAAGCAAGCAATTAAAGGCGAGAATGAAATCTATGTTAACCCTAGGTTAGATTAAGGCTAAACAAGAAAGAAAGGACTAAGCTAGGTATGAAAAGACAAATTATGCTAAGGCAAGCAAGAGAAAAGCAAAAGAACAATTAAAGAACTAAATTAGCATAAACAAGGCAAGAGCAAGGCAAAAAGCTAACTAAGTAAGAAAAGAACTAACTAAGCTAAGCGAGCACAAAACTAGGGTTTTAAGTAGTAAAGAGATGCGTGGGCTGTTTAAGGGTATGAACTTATCACTTAAGTTGGGGGGTGACATGTGAACATTATGATTCCATTTAGATCATCCAAATCAAACAACAAGTTAGAGTCTAATGGATTAACCTAAGCTACTAACTGGCCATGGATATGCTAGGTTGTGTATAGGGGAACTAGTCCCTAACACCCCTACTACCCTTACGAGGCTCAATTGGGTTAGGGATTAGGTTCAATTCAATTAGAGTCTAATCAAGTATAGGTTTCTATATTAGGCATTCCTAGGGCAATTAGGGGCCGAGGGTAGTAATGGGGAGGTGAGATTAGGGTTTTGGACCCCAATTCCCCCACATTCTAGCCTTGAGAAGGCTCCATGCTAATTGCACTAGAATTATCTAATCTAGATACTTAGATCTCTCACTTAGGTTTAGGGAGATTGATTAGGATGTAGGAAGATGTGAGGCAACCTAGGGATCCAAGAATTGGACCTAGGGGCAAATCCCAAAATTCACACATACAAGCAATTTGCCTAAATTCCTAGGTGATTTCACACACAAACCAACAAGCAATCCACGGAGAATGAGATGCAAATAGAATATAATCATTAACAAATGGAATTACAAAGTTTACATGTCATTTTCCCCCAACATGGTATCAAAGTAACATATTTTTCCCCAAACAGCCCACCCAAGGGGCCTAGCTACTCATAACAAAGAAAAATACAAAAAGAGAGAAGATATAGGAAGAAGTAGCCATGGAGCTCGGTGTAGACGAAGGACTCCTCTCTAGCAGCTGCAAGGACGTCCTTCTTCTTCTCCTTGGATGAAATGGTGTGGAATGATGGAGGGAAGTGGATGGAAGGCTTAGATATGGGGGGTTATGTGGTGGAAATGGTGAAATGGAGTGGATTTGAGGTGGATATGGAGTGGAATGGAGTGGGTGGCGATTTGGGGAGCTAGGAAGGGGTAGAAGGTAGCTAACCTCGTGCCCCAGCCACCACCTAGGTATATATAGGAGTCTAGGGGGTCTAGGGTTAAGTTAGGGGCAAAATGGGGAAAGCAGTGAAAACTGGGTGGATTTTGTGAGTAGCACGACCGTGGTGGGTCACCACGGTCGTGGTGGGTAGGGTAGACCACAGCCGTGGTGGATAGGCACAGTCGTGGGTTTATTAGAATGTGGAGATCATAGGGATAGGTTCATGGATGGCCACGGCCGTGGGGAGGTCACCACGGTCGTGGTGGGGACCTATGGCCACGGTCGTGTTGATCCCCACGGTCGTTTTGGCCATTTTCATCAATTTCTGGGAGTTTTACTGATTTTTTGTACTTGGGGCATGTCCACCACGGCCGTGGGGGCTCACCACGGTCGTGGTGGTGTCTCTCCCATGCATTTGAGCCTTGAACTTGATCATCCATGGAGGGTATTGCTTCAAAACTTTCTTTGACCACTTGGGGTAGGTTGGAAGTGGTTTTGGCCTCATTTTGAGCTCCTCCAAGCCTGAGGAAACCCTAGACTGGACCATCCTCTTTCCATGCCATCGAGTAGTGGAAAAAGTACTTATAAAACATGCAAAAAGCCTCCATAAGTGCATTTGATATAAATAAGCATATTGGGGGAAATAACATGTAATCTAACAAGTATAGATGTGGCTGAAATGCAAAATGACACAAGATAAAGCCCTAAGATAGGGCTGAATCACCACCCCAAACTTGAAACATACTTGTCCTCAAGTATGTTCCAACTGAATCTCTCTACAAACTTTTCACATTCAAGACATGACAAATGCAATGTAAAAGGTGATTATTGCTGAATGGGCTCAAAGATGACTATGTACATGCATTCCACCTCTCTCCTCTCCTACTTTCACAAACCAATCATGAAAAGAGCACAAAGCATATGAACTTCAAATATAGTGCTTAGAATACACAAGATATCCATATTTCTTTCATGTAGTTCCGGGTAGACCGTTTCATAATGGTGTTAATCCAAGATGACTAGGAGTGTTGTTTCACCTTCATACTTTTAATCTTATGCTTCAAATCATGCCAAATGACCCACGTGGTTGCGGAAAAGGGCAAAATGTGCTAGGTTTGATGTTTCCTAGCTCGATGGGTATGAAAGTGGAAGAAAGGGTTGTGGTAAGCTTTTTGGAGTGTTTTACACACTCATCTTTTCTTTATTTGAATGCTCTTAAACATGAGCATCCTTTTATTTTGTTTTTGCTTTTCTTTTTATTTTCTTTTCTTTCGTGCCCTTGGTGTAGATAGGGCATATGGTGGATAGAGTGAAGCGGGGAGGTAGAGATGTGGCCACCCCAAACTTTTGGAGGTGGCCACGGCTGATATGTGCACTTTGGCATCCTTTAATGAGGCGGAGGGGTAAGAAGATGGTGAGAGAAAAGTCGAGTCAAAGAGGGGTCATAGGTATGATTCTCTACATAAGATATCCTGCATGAAAATTAATCCAATACTTCATCCTAGATATCACACCACATGAATGAACAAGATGAAATTGATATATCAAACAAGTGATTCCACAAGCACTAAGCGTTCAAAGCTTGCTCAACTTCACAATTCAGCCAAATCAATCACAAACACAAGAGAGGTGATGCAAATGTAAAAAGTCAAGAATTGATACCACTTAGCAATAAACAATGATAAGTCACTTGCATTTGTCAAAGGTCAACATTTTAATTCAAAACAGTAGAGATTGGGTCAAAACACAATTTTTAGACAAGAAATTCCGAATTTGGGCAAAATTGGCCAAAATGGTGCCAAGTTGCCTCCAATCACATCTAAACCTATATTATTGAACTTAAAGCAATAAACAAGCAAATACTAGCTAAAACATGCAAAAATTACCAAAAATCTACATGATATGCAATGCATGGCAAAAGAGCAAAAATTTTGAAAATTACGCAAAAATGACAAGAAAGCAAACTACATGGCATTAAGAGATGCAGTGAAAAGAACAGTAACAATAAAACTGAACTGAATGGCAAAGGTGGCACAAAATGACTAAAAGAGAGAGATAGGGTGGTGCATACCGCCCTACCACCCCAAACTTTTGAATCATGTTGTTCTCAACATGAAACTAGAGCTTAGGGATAGTAGGGTGAAGATCATGGATGGTGCGGAGCATCAGAATGTAGGTCACCCTACTATGGCTGGTGCTCGACCCTCGCCACGGTCGTGGTCAATCGCCACGGTCGTGGTCTATCGCCACGGTCGTGGTTGATCACCACGGTCGTGGCCAATCCTCTTCAACACGGTCGTGGCGGGTGGCCACGGTCGTGGCCAATCTTCTAAAAACACTGTAACTTCGGCCAACTTGATGCAATAATTCCCACGGCCGTGGTGTGAGACCACGGTCTTGGCCTTGTCTTCTCACCACGGTCGTGGCGTATTGCCACAGTCGTGGCTGATCTTGCAAAACCTTGTAGCTTTGGCCAAATTGATGCATTAATTCGCACGGTCGTGGCAGGAGGCCACGGTCGTGGTTGGCCAAGTACACCACGGTCGTGGTCGAGCTCCACGGCCGTGTTGGGGTTGTTTCTTCAGTTTTCAAACTTCAAAACTTGAACTTCATTTTTATTTGTTATTCGGCCGCATATTTGCTTTAAAGACAATGACCTGCTTCTATACCCTCTCTCTCTATTGTCTAGCACCTGCCTCATCATCAAAACTCAAAAGAAAACTATCAAGCACAAGCGTGTGTGTGTGTTTGTGTAAAATAAAGCAAAAGTATCAAAAGTGTGAGGTTGGGTTAAAAATTCCCAAACCTAGGTGGGTTGCCTCCCACAAGCGCTAAGTTTCATGCCTTCAGCCAGACTTGTTGTTCTTTCACTATCAACCATGGTCCAAAAACAAAATGTTTGCACCCCCATCATAAGCAATCCTCTCAAATGCTTTCCTTGATTGTTCTTCCTCCCAAGGGTCATGCGAGTTTTGTAAGTCTTTTTCAGCAATTCTCTCTCCTTGGGGATCATCATCATAGATCTTAATCAACCTTAAGACCCTCAGAAATCTCATGCCATAGGTTTTCTCTCTCTTGAGGAACGGGTCTTCATAGGAACGAAAGAGAGGGGTCTCAATCATATCAATTTGCTCATGGGAAGTAGGGGGAGCATGTGATAGTTGTGGTGGTGGCATCGGTGTTGATGGTCGTTGGACTTTAGGTGGAGGAGGGCATTGAGCTGGTTGGAAGGTGAATTGGTGGGAGGGTTGTGGTGATGGAGGTGGTAGAATGAATTGAGGTTGGAAGGTGAACTGGTAGGAGGGTTGTGGAAATGGAGGTGGTGGTAGTGTGTAAGGCTTAGGATAGCCTTGGAGGTAGGGTAGTGGAGGAGGGAATTAAGGTTGGAAAGTGAAGTAGTGGGAAGGTTGCGACAATGGAGGTGGTGGAGGTGTTTAAGGCTTAGGGTATCCTTGGAGGTAGGGTGGTGGAGGAAATGGATGGGTTTGTGCATTTTGGCCTTCCATCTTGTCTTCTTCGAGTGGCTTGTCACATGAACAAGGCACAACCAAACAAAAGAAAGCAAGTTAGCAAACCAATATACACAAATAATGCAAAGAGTAATGAATAAAGAATAGCAATGATGAGGGCAGTAGGAAAAGTCAAAGCAAAACTAACTAGCTAGGCCGAGCACCTCTAATCCCCGGCAACGGCGCCAGAAAGCTTGGTGCGATTCCGCTAGTGGTGCTAACACACTACTCAATTGAATAGATGCGCCCCACGAGGTCGGAATGCACGGTGGATGGGGGTTTGCTTTCAAAATTTATAAACCTAAACTAGCTACCTACGTCTACGAAAACACTACACCCGCAAGCGCACGGGGTCGTGTCGTAGTATAGGAAGGTGGCAAGTAAAGGGTCGATCCACAGGGAAAAGAGGGGGCGCTAGAGCTAGGTTAGTTTAGCTAGGTTCCTACTGCGAAGACTAGGGTTAAGGGTTTGAAGGTTGATTTTGATTGTTAACTAAGGATAAACAAGCAAGCAATTAAAGGCGAGAATGAAATCTATGTTAACCCTAGGTTAGATTAAGGCTAAACAAGAAAGAAAGGACTAAGCTAGGTATGAAAAGACAAATTATGCTAAGGCAAGAAAGAGAAAAGCAAAAGAACAATTAAAGAACTAAATTAGCATAAACAAGGCAAGAGCAAGGCAAAAAGCTAACTAAGCAAGAAAAGAACTAACTAAGCTAAGCGAGCACAAAACTAGGGTTTTAAGTAGTAAAGAGATGTGTGGGCTGTTTAAGGGTATGAACTTATCACTTAAGTTGGGGGGTGACATGTGAACATTATGATTCCATTTAGATCATCCAAACCAAACAACAAGTTAGAGTCTAATGGATTAACCTAAGCTACTAACTGGCCATGGATATGCTAGGTTGTGTATAGGGGAACTAGTCCCTAACACCCCCTACTACCCTTACGAGGCTCAATTGGGTTAGGGATTAGGTTCAATTCAATTAGAGTCTAATCAAGTCTAGGTTTCTAGATTAGGCATTCCTAGGGAAATTAGGGGCCGAGGGTAGTAATGGGGAGGTGAGATTAGGGTTTTGGACCCCAATTCCCCCACATTCTAGCCTTGAGAAGGCTCCATGCTAATTGCACTAGAATTATCTAATCTAGCTACTTAGATCTCTCACTTAGGTTTAGGGAGATTGATTAGGATGTAGGAAGATGGGAGGCAACATAGGGATCCAAGAATTGGACCTAGGGGCAAATCCCAAAATTCACACATACAAGCAATTTGCCTAAATTCCTAGGTGATTTCACACACAAACCAACAAGCAATCCATGGAGAATGAGATGCAAATAGAATATAATCATTAACAAATGGAATTACAAAGTTTACATGTCATTTTCCCCCCAACATGGTATCAAAGTAACATATTTTCCCCCAAACAGCCCACCCAAGGGGCCTAGCTACTCATAACAAAGCAAAATGCAAAAAGAGAGAAGATATAGGAAGAAGTAGCCATGGAGCTTGGTGTAGACGAAGGACTCCTCCTCTCCAGCAGCTGCAAGGACGTCCTCCTTCTTCTCCTTGGATGAAATGGTGTGGAATGATGGAGGGAAGTGGATGGAAGGCTTAGATATGGGGGGTTATGTGATGGAAATGGTGAAATGGAGTGGATTTGAGGTGGATATGGAGTGGAATGGAGTGGGTGGTGATTTGGGGAGCTAGGAAGGGGTAGAAGGTAGCTAACCTCATGCCCCAGCCACCACCTAGGTATATATAGGAGTCTAGGGGGTCTAGGGTTAAGTTAGGGGCAAAATGGGGAAAGCAGTGAAAACTGGGTGGATTTTGTGAGTAGCACGACCGTGGTGGGTCACCACGGTCGTGGTGGGTAGGGTAGACCACAGCCGTGGTTGATAGGCACGGTCGTGGGTTTATTAGAATGTGGAGATCACAGGGATAGGTTCATGGATGGCCACGGCCGTGGGGAGGTCACCACGGTCGTGGTGGGGACCTATGGCCACGGTCGTGTTGATCCGCACGGTCGTTTTGGCCATTTTCATCAATTTCTGGGAGTTTTACTGATTTTTTGTACTTGGGGCATGTCCACCACGGCCGTGGGGGCTCAACACGGTCGTGGTGGTGTCTCTCCCATGTATTTGAGCCTTGAACTTGATCATCCATGGAGGGTATTGCTTCAAAACTTTCTTTGACCACTTGGGGTAGGTTGGAAGTGGTTTTGGCCTCATTTTGAGCTCCTCCAAGCCTGAGGAAACCCTAGACTGGACCATCCTCTTTCCATGCCATCAAGTAGTGGACAAAGTACCTATAAAACATGCAAAAAGCCTCCATAAGTGCATTTGATATAAATAAGCATATTGGGGGAAATAACATGTAATCTAACAAGTATAGATGTGGCTGAAATGCAAAATGACACAAGATAAAGCCCTAAGATAGGGCTGAATCAGGTACAACCATAGTTTTCCTCAATCACATCACATATATACAAGTATCAACTGTTATCAAACTTAGGCATGACCACAACCATTCTCCATAACCTTGGTATTAGGATGTACACTCCATGTACCCACACATACTCAACGGTTATGTATGTGAATCAGAGCATTCCTTAGGAGTACTCATTTCCCCATCCAACAAATTCTGACACAGAATGGTTCTGTGGATCGGGGCACTACATGATTAGGGTTTCACTTGAGTCGTTATGTTGGTTGGGTGAATTCAGGCTGCATCAAACAAGTGGGCATACAAATGCTAATTTATTTCTAGAAAGCATATGTAACAAATCTAGAAGATACATATGAGGTATAATTCTTGTCACATCACCACATGATTCCAATCCCTATCACATAAGTAAGAGGACTACACCTCCATTAGGGCTCATACCATGCCCAAGGGTCATTACAAATATCATATCATAATCACTTGCAAGAGCATCATTATCTTTCTACACCTTATAACAAGGCTCAATAGACCATCATCATACTTGTGATACACAAGTTAAGCATACATTGCATTGAGAATCTTATGATGTTCATATGGCAACATACTAGTGTTACAACAACATTAAGAGACTATTCCACTATCATGCATCCACATAAGGAGACTAAGAATGTCTACCCATCAATACATATTGCATTAGGGTTAGATGTAACAAGACAAGCTAGTTTAGCATTACACATTATCTCATTATGGTGACTATTTGTTTTCATTTATATGAGGGCAAAGGTAAGACTACCAAGTTAGGGGCATTGAGCCATCTGCTTAACATCATTAAATCCAAACCATTAAACCATGAGATTCATTGAAACCATCAGATGTTGGAACATCAGACCCTAATCATTGAAACACGGTATACATAGAAAACCATTGGATGTGGTATAGATAAAACCATAGGTTGTGAAACCATCAAAACCTTGAACCATTCAACAAGGAAACCATCGAGTTAAGACCTAAAGGAATCACCACATAAAACTAGTCAAGCCATCGGTTGTGGTGTCCAGGACCATCATTGGTTGTGACACCCAGGGTCTCAATTGGTTGTGGACAATCAGATGATGAGTAGGTAAAACCATCGGTTGAACACAAGAAAAGACATTGGACAAACCATCTAGAGAATCCATTGAGCTATGACCTAGAAAGAGTCACCAATTAACCTAGTCAATCCATCATTTAATAACATGGAAAGCACCATCGATTGTGGGCATGCAACCCATCATCAGTTGTATCAAAATGGATCACCATCCGTTATGGTGTCCAGTGCCACCCTCGGTTGTGGTGTGCAAGACCTCCATCGGATCATGGAGTCAAAACCTCCATTGGTTGACACCATCGAGTGTTGAGTCAGTAGAGACATTGGTTGGTGATCATAGGTTAAAGGACCATCGAGTCTTAGAGTCATTACATCCATTGGTTGATGGGCCAGAAGGGCCATTTGTTGTCAAACTCAGATGCTCCGTCGATTCACATCAACAAGTGGTGAAACAAGGAAAAATACAAGGAAAAACCATTGTTTGGTGGAGGATAAGAAATCATCGATTGAAGTCATCACTAGAGCACCAAGATCACCATTTTTTAGCACAAAGGAGACCAAAATAGAACTTAAATTATGAGCATCAGTTGCATGATAAACACAAGCAAAGGAACACCAAAAGAATGTCCATCAGTTCTAGCAAGAAGGCAAACCATCGAGTTATGCACAATGTATAAAACAACTCAAAAACCCTAAGTAAACCCATCATTTAAGAGATACCAAGAGGCATCATTTGACATGAATGCAAGCCCTAAAGCTTCCTCTACCAAAGGAAGGTCGTGCAAAAGGATTAGAGCACATCCAAGAATATAAACCATCCAAAACTAGCACTTAAGCTCAAACCCTAGGCAAAGGTAGGATATTTCTACTTAGAACTTAGTATTAGAGCAATATCTAGTACATGCAAGCTATAAGTAAGAAATAAACGTGAAGAACGTTATATAACCCACCACTAGAAAGAAGAAGAAACTTTAAATAGCAAGATAGCTCGAGAAAAAGGGGAAGAATCCTAGCTTTAAGCACTCCACACGGCCAAGCAAGCTCCTTCTCCAAGAAAGGATGCAAACTCTAGGTCAAGGAAGCAAGAAAGAGGTGTTCTTTATTCTCTAGAGCATGCTCCCCCATGGAACCCCATGGCCACGACTGTGGAATCCAACTCACAAAACAAGATTAATTAATGCGGAAGCGTATCATTTATAGCAGATTACTAAAAACCACTAAAAATTAAAACCTTTTTCAAAGAGATCCAATCATAGGAAAACTCTTTCAACGAGAACCAATGTATTACATTTACATCCTGGTTCATAAGTACATATCTTGTATCATCTCTCCTCGAGATTTACAACATTGACTGCCTCGTTAAAAGCTAAACACAGACAACATAAGAATCTTGAGGCATCAAGCCAAATCTCAAACGATTCGTTAAAAGCACTAACTGTTAACTCCAAGGACCTAAGAGTACAGAGACGACACATAGGACTTCTATCTACAAGACACGACAGCCATTACTCTCAACCTGAGTTGTCACTGCTACTGATGTTCCTCCTCTACAAGATATTCTTAGTCTCCTCCATGCTGGTCCACCTAAAAATGTTGGATCCCACGGGGGTGAGACAATTGTAATTGCCCCAGCGGGAGATATAACTCACCTCCAAAAACATTATTATTGCAGTTTAATAATATAAAACTGGGAAGAGGATAAGAAGTTTAAAGCATTCTCATCTTAAAGCATTGTAACCATTTATGGTGGAACAATAGATTAGCTATTCTCTTAATAAGGAATAGGAAGAACATGTATATGATTTATCCATCATATTATACCATCATGTCGAACTTCTCTTGTGACATTCATTCGCTTAATATGTCACCATGAAACATTCTTGTTTCATCTGTTGGCCTTAGCCAATCTGCTAAATAGTTATGGAATTATATTTACCATGTACTCATATATCATCAACACAGGCATTGGGTTATTACCAATCCTATGTCATCATTACAGACATTGAGCCTCTGCCAGGTATTGGACTCTTCCAAACCTGATTACACCGCCAGACATTGGACACCCTCAATCCTGAATTCACAGCCAGGTATTGGACTTTAACCAACCCTGATTACATGCTTCATGTCTCTGCCAGGTATTGGACTCTAACCAATCCTGATTACACAACCAGACAGTGGACTTTAACCACTCCTGATTACACATCCAGGCATTGGACTCTAACCAAACCTGATTACACAGCCAGGCATTGGACTCTAACCAATCCTGATTACACAGCCAAACATTGGACTCTAACCAATCCTGATTATACAGCCAGGCATTGGAATCTAACCAATCCTGATTATACAGCCAGGAATTGGACTCTAACCAATTCTGATTACAGGCATTACACCTCTGCCAGGTATTGGACTTTAACCAATCCTGATTACTCCCCATGTCTGTTTACACAGCACTGGGCTCCTTATCCTTTTACTAGCATGAAACATTGGCCATGCCAAACATGATCAATAAATTCTTTATGTATTATAAGTATTCCTCTTTTCTCCACACATGTATAATCCAAGTTCCATTATTATAATTGTATCCTTTTGTTATTATTATTATGTTACTAGGTTTCCGTTCCTTGGTTTATTATGAACATTATCATCCCTTGCAAGAGACCTTTATAATCATCTTGTTACCTCTCACTAGGTAACAACTAAACTCATGGCTCTCAAATACCATAAAGCATCATGCCACCTCTTACTAGGCAACATCTAATCATATGTCTCACAAGGCCATAACAAATCTTGTCACCTCTCACAAGGAAACAACAACATATTACCTTATGTAATACAGAAGTAACACCACTATTCCCTCAATAGGGTTAGGGCATACTATTCACATCACATTAGGGTTTCTCGTGTCCCATTACCCAATTTAGGGTTAGGGTTTCCCCTCTCACATTGGGATTTCATATTTATCATAAAATGATTATCAGTATAAGGTATGAGTTCATTTCTCATCCTTATCATGGTGTGATTACACCATACTCATTAGTTTGGCTTAACCTTATTCTCAAGGTATATTAGCCTATGCTTATCAAGGTATATCAAAACTCATTACATTTCATTGTAACAATTTACACACTTCATGTGTTTCTTGTTCAAGTATCATTGGATTTGAGGTGCATCAAGGTGTATCCACCCTGGAATGCTAAAAGTGATATCTTTCATATCTTGATGTATCACTTTCCTCATCACTTCCAACTTTCTCGAGTTATCATCTTATCTTGGATTAAGGTATTTCCCATCTTAATCCTTTCATCCACTAACCTATCACTCTTACCATGAAGTGCATAGGTCACACATAAGAATGGTCCAACTATCTTTAATGATTTGGACTCATCTTAGGTTAAGGCATTGCTTACAATAAAGTTTCCTATAATCAACCATTTAAGATATTTCACCTTTATAAGGTTTTACCCACTATTTTATTATTAGGGTCTTGGTTTGTCATCATATTACCCAAGATTAGGGCTTCATATATTATAAATCCAATTAGAGTATCACATACCTATACCCTTTATTAGGGCTTTGGGATTTCACATACTATCATACTTCATTAGAGTTAGGATTGCATATAGCATCACCCTTTATTAGGCTTTCACATTGCATTGCCTATACTTAGGGTTTACTATTCACCCCAACTAGGGTTTCTCATGGCATCACCCTCAATTAGGGTTTCTCATGGAATCAACCTTAATTAGGGTTTTACATGGAATCAACCTAAATTAGGGTTTCTCATGGAATCACCCTCAACTAGGGTTTCTCATGGCATTACCCTAGAATAGAATTTCACATGGGATCATCCTTAATTAGGATTTCCACTATAGTTACCCACAATTTGGGTTTATTATTCATCTACATTAGGATTTCATTCAATTGTCCATAATTAGAGATTAACTATTCATGCAAATTAGAGTTTTGTATCTCATTACCCTAAATTAGAGTCATATGTATCATTACCCTGGATTAGGGTTACATCCTCACCCTGGATTAGGGTTTCATTTATAATTGCCCTCAATTAGGGTTAGGATTCAATAACCTTATCAATTAGGGTTTATGTTCATGATTAGGGTTTCATGATATCTTTACGAAGGATCATACCCTTAATCACCACATGAATCATATTCATGTATGAATTCTATTCTTTCATCCTCTCAACTTGATTAGGTCATATCAACCCTTCAATCAAGTACATACAACTATGATTGACATAGTGTACCAAATTATTGTTCTTATAGTGATTAGGGTTTACCCCTTTAATAGTACTAATCATTTAGGTACTTATAGGTCTTTAACCTTTGTACCATATTTGATTACCATCACTATCAATCATTGGATCATTGGAACAATCATTACCTTCCATTACCAAGTGATTGAATCACCAACAACCTCCAATCGGTTTTGTGGTTTCATCACCAAACAGTTTTGAAACCGAATGGTCTTTGGTCTTCAAACGGTTTGGGACCGTTTGGTCTCAAATGGTCTTGAGACCGTTTGGACCCAAACGGTCTTGAGACCATTTGGACTCAAACGGTCTTATAACCGTTTGTTCCAAACCCTCTCAAAACCGAATGGACCAAAATTATGACTGTTTGGTCCAACCCCTCTCAAAACCGAATGGACCAAAAAGTCCTTTTAACACATACACGATTCATGATTTCAATGGATGAATCGATTATCAATTAAAGCCTTGATTTCTTTGTTACTTGAACTATTGAATCAAACTTCAATTAGAACATCAATTAAGGTTTTTAACCCAATTGATCTAGAAATCCTACTCAAGAAACCTTCAATTAGGGCTTTGAATCGAGTAGCCATCAATGTTCAACATTGTGGAATTGATTCCATAGCAACTAATGAATCATCATCAAAATTTTGATATGACCTGACCCCAAACGGTCTTGAGGTTGTTTGGATGACCTCCAAATGGTCTTGAGACCATTTGCCTCATCCTATCCTTGGATTTTGTGAAATTTCATTAGGGTTTAGATCATTAGTTCGATCATCAAATCATCAATTGATTGCATTTCGAGTTGGTATATTTGGACCTTCAAATACTCAACCATACTTAACCCTAGACCTCCAAACGGTATTGGGTGACCCCAAAACGGTCTTGAGACCGTTTGGGAGACCTCCAAATGGTCTTGAGACCGTTTGGGCTCAAACACCCAAAAATCTCAATTAACCAAATTGAATTTCAGCACTTAATCCAATTAGGGTTTGCTAATTGATTAACCTTCAACTGATGAACCCTTTGGAATTAATCCATCAAATTTTATGGGTCATAAACCATCAATATTAGAATCAACTTTTCTAAATGGTCAACCCTGGTAAACTCTCCCAAATGGTTTGGGACTCAAATCACTAAATAGTTTTGAAACCGTTTGGTCTCCAAACAGTTTGGTGAAACTGTTTGAACCAACAAGTTGACACCGTTTGCCTTGGATATTTGGAGAGGTGTATGCTTATGATGATGTCATCATCAAGATATAAACCCACGAAACCTGCTCTGATTTCCATGGTGATTGCATCAATCAACCAAATCAATTATCGTGAATGAAGAAATGATCATTATTTGATAAGGAATTGAATGCAATAACAAAATTAAGGGTTCAAGTTATAAAACCCACCTCCAATTGAGCTCCAAAGCTTCAAGATCACATAAAAAATGGTGGATGAAGCTTTTGCAACTCCCCCTAGGCTCGTCCTCAACCTTTTGGATGAAAAGATTGGCTAGGGTTGAAGATGGAGTGAAGAAAAGAAGAAATCAATGATTTATTTTTGATTTCCACCATGAAATCATGGTTGAAAGTGATCAAGAAGCTTACCAAAAGGTTGGGGGTCGTCCTCCTGTTTCTCCAAGCTCCCTTGGTCGTTTTCCAAGCAAAGGGAAGAAGTGGAAATTGAAAAGCCTTTGGTTGGGCTTGAAAATGGTCTTTTTATAAGAAATTCGATGAGAGAGAATATGCTTTATAAAAATCTTTTAATTCCAAAATTGTTGCCACCACTTCCCCCTTGGTTTCTTGAATTAAAGGGCAACTATATCCCCACCGAGATCCCTTACATTATCCATGAATTAAGGGAAAAGAAATTAAGCACCTTAATCCCTTATAATAGTATTATTCATTTTTGAGTGGAAATTCTTTTTCTTATAATAAGGTGAGTGGAGTTTTCACCTCCTTAGGATATTTTCGTGGCCTAGCAAGGGAACAAAGTTGTTCACACTTGAAAAAAATCCAACCATCTCATTTTTGGTTGAAGTGCCTTCAATTATTATATTTATTTTTGCATTAATTTGAAATAAAGTTCCATTTATGCTTAAATGTTGATTATTTTAATATCAAGATTCTGTCTCCTCCAAAGAGATACAAATGAGACACCCCTCTCATTTTATTTGATCTATATGATGACAAGAAACATTAGGGACTATTTTTAAGTGGTAATTTGCATATTGAACCCTAGGTTTAGGGTAAATTGCACATTACACCAAAACTAGGTTTTAATGTACAAACATTGCTTTATCAGCTCTTTCTTGGTACTCAGGCTACCATAAGCCATACCTCTACATCATCTTCATTTTTATGATTCTAAAATACTTGAGGAACATTTATCAAGTAATATTTGCAAGTTAACCCCTCATATTGGGTAATTTGCACATTAGTCCAAAGTAAGCAAACATTGCTTCAACATTATTCAAACATGACCAAAATTGAAACATAAGTTCCTCTTGAGCCTTAATTTCTTTTCATCAAATAAAATTAAGGATTTGATTAACTTTCCTAAGCAAAACTCCCACAGATAAGGCATAACCCAGGTCAGGGATGTTACAAGTTATAAACCCCTAACAAGGATTTCGTCCCCAAAATCCCAGATAAAGGAAGACAGATGTTATTCAATCATCATACTATCTAGTCTTCACATAAGATCTGTTGACTCAAGGTCCATTAGGACAATGTTGACTCATGTCTAAATTGACTAAACCTGTGTTTTGATGATGACTAACCATTCCACATATTGGTGTCTAATGCCTCTACTTGAGTGTTTTCAGATTAGGTATAGACACACTCCAAATGCCCTAACTTGCGCATCTCAAATTGGATAAAAGACAAGTCAAAGTCAATACAAGTGCACGTTTTTGTAATGTGATGTAAATCCATTAGAATCATGTTGTAAATCACTTGTAATGATTGTATGACTTGTAATTAAGCTTAGAAAAATATTAGGAGCACTTAGATCGAATATTAGAGCACTTTAGATGCAACTTTGAAAATTGATTACAAGCACTTTGTCGGTCGAGTTTCCCAACCTGAAAACTCGACCGATCATCCTTGATCAATTTTCTGCAGATTACATCGGTCGAGTTGTGTTTACACAGAACTCGACCGATCAAGTAACTGACCATTTCGATTCCTAATGGTCGGTCGAGTTTTGTCAAGGCAAACTTGACCGATCATTTGAGTATCGGCCTTGTCGTTTACTTGATCGGTCGAGTTACCCTTATAGAAACCCGACCGATTGCACTGTACGGAAAAGTGTAGAAAAGTGCTTCTAGCCATTGTGGAGTTGCAACAAGTGAAAATATATCCGTTGCAAGCCATAAAACGGCTAGTTTTCGTTCTCAAGTGTTCCCAAAGGCTAAGAGGCATCCCCAGCTATAAATAGGACCCCTTGGGCTTCATTCCAAGGTTGAGCATTCATTGCAAAACTCTATGTGAGTTTCCTATTCTATAGCTGAGTGCTTCCTACAGTCTCCTCTCTCTCTCTAAGCTTAATCACTTTCTACATCCATTAGAGTGAGTAGGAAATCTGTAAGAGAGCTAGTCCTACATGTATATCTTGTGAGACTCTCACTTCCACCACCTCCCCATCTCTCTTTGCAATCATGAAGATAAAGGTTCTCTCTCTTGTCCAAGAGAGGTGAAGAAGAACAAGGGAAGGAGTCCCTTGGTGAAGATCAAGGCTGAAGACTTGGAGCTAGAGTGGGTAAGCCCTTGGAGAAGGCACAAGACTCAAGCTCAAGTGGGTAAGTCCTTGGTGGAAGCTTCTCCGAGTGAAGGTGAAGTCAAAAGCTAAAGATACAAGAAGAGTGGGTAATCCATGTAAGGCTGAAGACTTGTGTTAGAGTGGGTAAGTCCTTGGAAAAGGCCTAAGACTCTTGCAAAGTGGGTAAGTCCTTGGTAAGGTTGAAGACTCTTTGTATTGGATAGGTAAGTCTTTTGTTTTGGTCATGCATTGTATGTCTTATGAATGAATATAAGAGTGCAATAGTTTGGAACTCCTAGAGGTTGACCTCTCTAGGGAAGTGGACTGACATACTTCTAGTTTGAAGTGTGGAACCACTCTAAATAGCTTGTCTAATTGGTGCATGTTCAATCTCTCTCTCCCTTGCTATGTATGTGTTAGTTGCACTCAAATTTCCTATTTAGCAACCTTATCTTGTCATATATCTTGAAGGTTTAATGAGTTTTTTTAAAGTGCATTCAGCTCTATTCACCCCCCTCTAGAGCATCTAATCACCCATCTAGGATCCAACAACATCTCCTTATTATGGAGACACCATAAAACTTTGATCAACACAAAGTGTTTCCATACAAGTTTCTCATAGAATCAACACACAAGGCACATGCTCCACTATTCCTCATCATTGACTGTGGAGTGAATTCTGTGTCAAGTAACACTTTTCTTGTTCAAAGAAACATCATACATTCTTTATTAATATCATGTTTATACAGAGCATAAACCCCTAACATATGATGTTCATATTATTTTATATAATCAGACTAATTTCATAGTTGACCACTCCAGGTAGCCAACATAAACCATCTGATATTTCTTAGATACCAAAATCTTTCACCTTGGTATCTATCACATGTGTTGAAAACTCATTACATATTTATCTTCCTTTCATCTTGGACCATTAATTATTACATATGTCTTCACCTTAGAGCTAAAGTCCAAGATAAACTGATACTTTTCTAAGTATCCATCACATGAACATTTTTTTTATCTTATGCACATCAAGTGTCCTAAGACCCACTTGATTGTCATGTTCCTGAAAGGAAAGAAAACAAGGATTCATATTCCTCTTTTTAATTCATGTATTTTCAACTATTCATGAACCATTTACTCTTTATCTCATCCTAGGTTCCTTGCTCTCAGCATAGGAATTTATAAGGATGATTACATAACATTATCCCTTTCTTTATTGTTATCTAGCATGTTTATGATCATCTCATGATCTCATCATATTTTCCCATTTCCTTATTATGGGAAAGATCTTTGTTATACTTACATTTTTATTGAACATGGTTCATCTCCCTTATTCTTATTCTTATCTTATGAGGAGTACACTTTTAGTTCCTCATACGAACATGCTCATCTGAGATTCTCTCAGACTTCTCTTTCTTATGCTTATGACACATTTTTCATTTCGTATTTCTAATTTCATGATACTCATTAGATTGTCTCAGAATGACTACTTGATTAGAGAAATAAAAAAGACAACAATCTAAGAGTTTCCATACTCACTTTATCATCAATAGTTGTATACCTGGCCATGGTATATAAATACTGAGATTAAGTGGTATGCACTTTGTATACTATCATATTCCTTCTTTTTCATATTATCATAAGCATAAGATTTAACATTCCTGGATTTTATCCAGGCATCACTTCTGTACCTCATCTTTTCTCATAGAGGTAAGAACAACATAAAACATTTGTGATGTTTTACTATGCAAAAGTAAGTCCTCATAGGACTAAACAAGGAAAACTCAATCAATTACTTTCTCAATTAATCCAGAAATTCATAAAATGACATATTTGAATGACATTATTTTGTCTATCCTGTCATGATTCATGGATTATTCACTGCCTCAGGCTAACACTGCCAATGCTTGATCCACTATATACATTACTATTGCCCTAAATTCTCCAACAGTAATACTTAAAGAAGGATTTCTTATTATAGTTGGATCAGCTAGGGGGTTCTCAGGCAATTGTCCCTCTCTTGCCTGCTCCCATGCACCTCTTCTTGGTGCAACATTGCTGCTTTCAGCAACAACCTCCTCATGTGACCCAATTATCTTTAAGTTCTTCTTCTCTTATACGAGCAGAACACACTATCAGATACACTGGATGACACTAGAACATACTCTACTACCTTAGTCCTATGTCTCTGTAGACTTAGCGAACCTAGAGCTATGATACCACTAAATTGTGGAATCCAACTCACAAAACAAGATTAATTAATGCGGAAGCGTATCATTTGCAGCGGATTACTGAAAATCACTAAAATTTAAAACCTTTTTCAAAGAGATCCAATCGTAGGAAAACTCTTTCAATGAGAACCAACGTATTACATTTACATCCTGGTTCATAAGTACATATCTTGTATCATCTCTCCTCGAGATTTACAACATCGACTGCCTCGTTAAAAGATAAACACAGACAACATAAGAATATTGAGGCATCAAGCCAAATCTCAAATGATTCGTTAAAAGCACTAACTGTTAACTCCGAGGACCTGAGAGTACAGAGACTACACATAGGACTTACAAGACACGACAGACAATACTCTCAACCTGAGCTATCACTGTTGCCACTGCTACTGCTGATGTTCCTCCTCTACAAGATATTCTTAGTCTCCTCCATGCTGGTCCACCTAAAAATGTTGGATCCCACGGGGGTGAGACAATTGTAATTGCCCCAATGGGAGATATAACTCTCCGCTAAAAACATTATTATTGCAGTTTAATAATATAAAATTGGGCAGAGGATAAGCAGTTTAAAGCATTCTCATCTTAAAGCATTGTAACCATTTATGGTAGAACAATAGATCATATATTCTCTTAATAAGGAATAGGAAGAACATGTATATCATTTATCCATCATATTATACCATCATGTCAAACTTCTCTTGTGACATTCATTCTCTTAATATGTCACCATGAAACATTCTTGTTTCATCTGTTGGCCTTAGCCAATATGCTAAACAGTTATGGAATTATATTTACCATGTACTCATATATCATCAACACAGGCATTGGGTTATTACCAATCCTATGTCATCATTACAGACATTGAACCTCTTCCAGGTATTGGACTCTTCCAAACCTGATTACACCGCCAGGCATTGGACACTACCAATCCTGAATTCACAGCCAGGCATTGGACTTTAACCAACCCTAATTACAGGCTTCATGCCTCTGCCAGGTATTGGACTCTAACCAATCCTGATTACACAGCAAGGCAGTGGACTCTAACCACTCCTGATTACACAGCCATGCATTGGACTCTAACCAATCCTGATTACACAGCCGGGCTTTGGACTCTAACCAATCCTGATTACATAGCCAGGCATTTGATTCTAACTAATCCTGATTACACAGCCAGGCATTGGACTCTAACCAATCCTGATTACATGCATTACACCTCTGCCAGGTATTGGACTTTAACCAATCCTGATTACTCCCCATGTCTGTTTACACAACACTGGGCACCTTATCCTTTTACTAGCATTAAACATTGGCCATCCCAAACATGATCAATACATTCTTTATGTATTACAAGTATTCCTCTTTTCTCCACACATGTATAATCCAGGTTCCATTATTATAATTGTATCCTTTTGTTATTATTATTATTATGTTACTAGGTTTCCATTCCTTGGTTTATTATGAACATTATCATCCCTTGCAAGAGACCTTTATAATCATCTTGTTACCTCTCACTAGGTAACAACTAAACTTATGGCTCTCAAATCCCATAAAGCATCATGTCACCTCTTACTAGGAAACATCTAATCATATGGCTCACAAGGCCATAACACATCTTGTCACCTCTCACAAGGAAACAACAACATATTATCTTATGTAATACAGAAGTAACACCACTATTCCCTCCATAGGGTTAGTTCTTACTATTCACATCACATTAGGGTTTCTCGTGTCCCATTACCCAATTTAGGGTTAGGGTTTCCCCTCTCACATTGGGATTTCATATTTATCATAAAATGATTATCAGTACAAGGTATGAGTTCATTTCTCATCCTAATCATGGTGTGATTACATCATATGCATTAGTTTGGCTTAACCTTATTCTCAAGGTATATTAGCCTATGATTATCAAGGTATATCAAAACTCATTACATTTCATTGTAACAATTTACACACTTCATGTGCTTCTTGTTCAAGTATCATTGGATTTGAGGTGCATCAAGGTGTATCCACCCTGGAATGCTAAAAGTGATATCTTTCATATCTTGATGTATCACTTTCCTCATCACTTCCAACTTTATCGAGTTATCAGCTTATCTTGGATTAAGGTATTTCCCATCTTAATCCTTTCATCCACTAACCTATCACTCTTACCATGAAGTGCATAGGTCACACATAAGAATGGTCCAACTATCTTTAATGATTTGGACTCATCTCCAGTTAAGGCATTGCTTACAATAAAGTTGCCTATAATCAACCATTTAAGATATTTCACCTTTATAAGGTTTTACCCATTGTTTTATTATTAGGGTCTTGGTTTGTCATCATATTACCCAAGATTAGGGCTTCATATATTATAACTCCCATTAGAGTTTCACATACCTTTACCCTTTATTAGGGCTTTGGGATTTCACATACTATCATACTTCATTAGAGTTAGGATTGCATATAGCATCACCCTTTATTAGGCTTTCACATCGCATTGCCTATACTTAGGGTTTACTATTCATCCCAACTAGGGTTTCTCATGGTATCACCCTCAATTAGGGTTTCTCATGGAATCAACCTTAATTAGGGTTTCACATGGAATCAACCTCAATTAGGGTTTCTCATGGAATCACCCTCAACTAGGGTTTATCATGGCATTACCCTAGAATAGAATTTCACATGGGATCATCCTTAATTAGGATTTCCACTATAGTTACCCACAATTTGGGTTTACTATTCATCTCCATTAGGATTTCATTCAATTGTCCATAATTAGAGATTCACTATTCATCCAAATCAGAGTTTTGTATCTCATTACCCTAAATTAGAGTCATACATATCATTACCCTGGATTAGGGTTACATCCTCACCCTGGATAAGGATTTCATTTAGAATTGCCTTCAATTAGGGTTAGGATTCAATAACCTTGTCAATTAGGGTTTATGTTCATGATTAGGGTTTCATGATCTCTTTACGAAGGATCATACCCTTAATCACCACATGAATCATATTCATGTATGAATTCCATTCTTTCATCCTCTCAACTTGATTAGGTCATATCAACCCTTCAATCAAGTACATACAACTATGATTGACATAGTGTACCAAATTATTGTTCTTATAGTGATTAGGGTTTACCCCTTTAATAGTACTAATCATTTAGGTACTTATAGGTCTTTAACCTTTGTACCATATTTGATTACCATCACTATCAATCATTGGATCATTGGAACAATCATTACCTTCCATTACCAAGTGATTGAATCACCAACAACCTCCAATTGGTTTTGAGGTTTCATCACCAAACGGTTTTGAAACCGAATGGTCTTTGGTCTTCAAATGGTTTGGGACCGTTTGGTCTCAAATGGTCTTGAGACCATTTGGTCCAACCCCTCTCAAAACCGAATGGACCAAAAAGTCCTTTTAACACATACACGATTCACGATTTCAATGGATGAATCGATTATCAATTAAAGCCTTGATTTCTTTGTTACTTGAACTATTGAATCAACCTTCAATTAGAACATCAATTAAGGTTTTGAACCCAATTGATCTAGAAATCCTACTCAAGAAACCTTCAATTAGGGCTTTGAATCGAGTAGCCATCAGTGTTCAACATTGTGGAATTGATTCCATTGCAACTAATGAATCATCATCAAATTTTTGATATGACCTGACCCCAAACAGTCTTGAGGTCATTTGGATGACCTCCAAACGGTCTTGAGACCATTTGCCTCATCCTATCCTTGTATTTTGTGAAATTTCATTAGGGTTTAGATCATTAGTTCGATCATCAAATCAACAATTGATTGCATTTCAAGTTGGTATATTTGGACCTTCAAATACTCAACCATACTTAACCCTAGACCTCCAAACGGTCTTGGGTGACCCCCAAACGGTCTTGAGACCGTTTGGGTGACCTCCAAACGGTCTTGAGACCGTTTGGGCTCAAACACCCAAAAATCTCAATTAACAAAATTGAATTTCAGCACTTAATCCAATTAGGGTTTGCTAATAGATTAACCCTTTGGAATTAATCCATCAAATTTGACGAGTCATCAACCATCAATATTAGAATCAACTTTTCCAAATGGTCAACCCTGGTCAACTCTCCCAAACGGTTTGGGACTCAAATCACCAAACGGTTTTGAAACCGTTTGGTCTCCAAACGGTTTGGTGAAACCGTCTGAACCAACAAGTTGAAACTGTTTGCCTTGGATATTTGGAGAGGTGTATGCTTATGATGATGTCATCATCATCAAGCTCTAAGCCCACAAAACCTGCTGATATTTCCATGGTGATTGCACCAATCAACCAATTCAATTATCGTGAATGAAGAAAGGATCATTATTTGATAAGGAATTGAATGCAATAACAAATTTAAGGGTTCAAGTTATAAAACCCGCCTCCAATTGAGATCCAAAGCTTCAAGCTCACATCAAAAATGGTGGATGAAGGTTTTGCAACTCCCCCTAGGCTCGTCCTCAAGCTTTTGGATGAAAAGATTGGCTAGGGTTGAAGATGGAGTGAAGAAAAGAAGAAATCAATGATTTATTTTCGATTTCCACCATGAAATCATGGTTGAAAGTGATCAAGAAGCTTACGGACAGGTTGGGGGTCGTCCTCCTGTTGCTCCAAGCTCCCTTGGTCGTTTTCCAAGCAAAGAGAAGAAGTGGAAATGGAAAAGCCTTTGGTTGGGCTTGAAAATGGTATTTTTTATAAGAAATTCGATGAGAGAGAATATGCATTATAAAAATCTTTTAATTCCAAAATTGTTGCCACCACTTCCCCCCTTGGTTTCTTGCATGCAAGGGAAACTCTATCCCCACTGAGATCCCTTCCATTATCCATGAATTAAGGAAAAAGAAATTAAGCACCTTAATCCCTTATAATAGTATTATCCATTTTTGAGTGGAAATTCTTTTTCTTATAATAAGGTGAGTGGAGTTTTCACCTCCTTAGGATATTTTCGTGGCCTAGCAAGGGAACAAAGGTGTTCACACTTGAACAAATCCAACCATCTCGTTTTTGGTTGAAGTGCCTTCAATTATTATATTTATTTTTGCATTAATTTGAAATAAAGTTCCATTTATGCTTAAATCTTGATTATTTTAATATCAAGATTCTCTCTCCTCCAAAGAGATACAAATGAGATGCCCCTCTCATTTTATTTGCTTTATATGATGCCAAGAAACATTAGGGACTATTTTGAAGTGGTAATTTGCATATTGAACCCTAGGTTTTGGGTAAATTGCACATTACACCAAAACTAGGTTTTAATGCACAAACATTGCTTTATCAGCTCTTTCTTGGTACTCAGGCTACCATAAGCCATACCTCTGCATAATATTCATTCTTATGATGCTAAAATACTTGAGGAACATTTATCAAGTAATATTTGCAAGTTAACCCCTCATATTGGGTAATTTGCACATTAGTCCAAAGTAAGCAAACATTGCTTCAACATTATTCAAACAGGACCAAAATTGAAACATAAGTTCCTCTTGAGCCTTAATTGCTTTTCATCAAATAAAATTAAGGATTTGATTAACTTGCCTAAGCAAAACGCCCAGGGTTAAGGCATAACCCAGGTCTGGGATGTTACAACGACCAAGAATAAGGAATAAGAAGATAGGAAAGCAAGGGAAACAGAGGAAAGAGGGGATAAATTTCTTTATTAGGTCAAGAACAAGCTTAGGAAGCTCCACAAGCTCAAAGAGAGCATAGATTTGAACCCTATCCACACATGCAAGGAGATCGACCACCTTCTTCTACCTTGGGCACCTTCTTATCCACCGACCCAAAGAAGACAAAGCTATAAATAGAAAGGATGAGAAAGAGAGAGCCAGATGACTAGAGCTCGTTTAAAAACAAAGAGGGATGTATATAAGGCTTAGGGTGACAGAGGAAAGAAGGTTTTGGTGTCCTACTATGTTTTCCGAGTGTCCATGGTCTTAAGCATCCCATCCATGCAAAAATGTAGCTTCATTGCTTGTGGGAGTCTTCTAGACCATCGTTTTGTTGACTTACAGGCCATACATTGACCTAAAAACAACATGCTAACCATCAGATCATGACCCTTTGGTCACAAGGGTGAAAACCCTAGCTCACCCATTAGTTTGCACCTCCACTTTGTGAACCACCAACCTACGGAGCTCCAAGAGGGGAAACCAACGACCCTCACACCTCTAGGAACATTTAGGGAACCACAATAGGATACCAACACTGCTGAATCCCAGCAAACAAAGGAGAACCATTGAGTTCCACCACCCAAGGTAGCTCATCCATGAGAGGGAAACCCTAACTCAACCCTTGAAAGGTATCACCACCAAACCAAGGTGAAACCAAGTGACCCAAGGCACAGATAACTCAAACATGATAAGGAAACATGTAAGGCACAACAATAATGTGACAAATTGCAAGAAAAACCTCAAATATGGGTAAATTGCAGAAAGCCCAAAACAAGTACATAAATGCATAACTTGCTCAAACAACGTCCAAATTGGACCAAGATTGAAACTTAACTTTGTCACATTATATCAAAGCATATATTAGAGTTATATTAGGGTTTTAACATCCAATTAATTTAACCAAGCATGTTTAACCAAAAACTAGGTCAGGGTCTCTATTTAAGTGGTTGTAGTAGACTTAGTTCAGATTTGATGGCATGATCAGTCAATTCATTGGATGGTGAGTCAGTTGATTGGCATGTAGCAATCCATGTAATTGGAGAGCCTAGTCGATCAAATGTATGAATGAGTCAGTTGACTGATAGTGGAATTTACATTTGACTTTGGGCTATTCGATTGAATGAATGAACGAGTTGATTGATTGAAACATATAGTAGCTCCTAAATGTGGGTTTCCATTCGATCAACTAATGGCCCAATCAGTCAAATGGAGAACATGATTTTACTCTCTCTAATGAAATGAGCTGACCAACCAAAGGGATTCAACAAATCATTTAGCTTGTTAATTCTTGTTATTATATGGAGGCCCCTCCAGTTGAATAATGAGAAGTACCAATTGATTGGTTGGAGTCTTAGGGTAGCTCTACAAATTATGTAATTTGGTGATGATAACTCTGAAGCTTAAATTTGAGGAGCGATGACTCAACATGTCTTCAAGAGTATCTCATGGGGGCATGGGGAACTCCTCACTCCTTTGATCATTGTGTCCATGAAGATATGATATTCCCATTGAAACACAATAGAATGACATACAACTATAAAAACATAAATTATCCCAAGTCAAAGATAACATGCATGAATAAAATGCTGAATAATCTCATTATGTGACTAAAAGTAAGATGAATAAGAAGTAATCACCTTTCTTTCTTATCCTCAATTATGCGTTTGCATTATGTTATTCTTCTATTCATGAAACCCAAATACATGGAAATTCATGTCTGTGATTCACTAATCAATATCACTACAAAAAGATGATATTTAACTACAAAATAATGTAGAAAAAATATTATATTTTGTAGCTAAAGGATTAGCTACATTGATCCTTACATATGAAAGAATATATTTTATGACCGTATAACTAATTCAATTGACTACCATTTTCATATATATAATTAAATAACTAATTAGCTACAAATACATATATAGCCCAAAATGTAGATAAATAATGTATTTACATACATAAATGTAATTTTTAAAATAAGTAAATGTATTATTGTGCTTGCATATGTAGTTAATGTGTATCAAAAGAAATAATTAATATAATTATATGTGTAGTTAATTTGTATGAAAAATGCCATTTGCTACATATGCATATATAGTTAGATTTTGGAATCAGCTAAATATACATCTAGATTCTACATCTAGTGAGAATTTATCAATTCACAAGTTTTTTCATAAGAAATCCATAATAACTTAGATCAAGATAATTACAACAACAATACTTTAATTTATATTAAAACAATGAATGTATATGGGAGGACATGTACATTGTCCCTATAACACATAGTACATGTAAAAATAGATATTAATTACTCATTGAAGGTGAAACGAGCATCTCCACAAAAGAGAATGCATCTACCATGACCAGCTTTAACATCTTTGTTGTCTTGTCCTTTAGTTCTATGAGTGGCCAACTACATGGGGTTCATGTAGCTATTGAACCATCATAAGTAAGAATTGTTGCGGTTATTTTAGAACCATCTTCCTCTTTGACCTACTGCTTTAAGAAATGAAAGGTATGGGAAAGTGGCCACATCGAGGGTACACACATTGAAGCTCCAACCTCCCTTATGTATCTCTCTCTTCCACCCTAAATGTGACACCCATCCCCACACAAAAGTGAGATTACTCAAAACAAAGCGCAGAATTATCATCAACAAACTATATTACAATAAAATGAGTAAATTAAAATCGATATCACATATCCACCTCAAGTGAAAACATGTTGCATCTGAGTCCATGATAGCTACCTGTAATTTATCTCATGCCGAAAGATTATTACATAACAATATTCATTGGCTCACTGGCCACAACCTGTTACATATATAACCACATGTTTATATACATACATGCCATATCTACATAAGAAAGCGTACTATCAAACCATCATATCGATATTTAAAACCACAAAATCTCCCGCAAGGATCTGAGAGTACATGGATGACACATAGGACTCTACTACAAACACTAGCAGCATATCTAACCTTTCAACAACTACTGCTCCTTTTATTGCTCAGCCTCGACAACATGATCTCTACTTCTTTGTGCACAACAACCTAAAAGATGTGGAAGCCCATGGAGTGAGACCAAACATCCCAGATAGAGATGTAAGTAATATAATTCTCCACCAACGCCTATTAAAAGCACATGCTATCTAAAGCAGATAGGTAACATTACTATCAAGTGAGAAGATTCAGCTGAATGATATGTATTAAATTGACAATGCAAATTAAACAGAATAGGTAGTTACCAGTGAGCAGTAGAACAAGTTTTACCTTTAGAAAGAATACTAGGAACATTAATAACGATTGATTTCTCTTAATATATTATAATTTAAAAAAATTTGTACAAAAGACAGGGCAAAGGGTCATCCAACTTCAGTCATGTTTAACCCTAAGTAATTGTACTATAGGGTTGTATTACATTTTTTATTATGCCCTAAGGAGATGAGGTATACCACTCATGATCCAACTGACCACTACTAAGTTGAAATCAGTGCCATACAATATCAATGGAAGAGCCAGAATCCATGATTTCTCCACACCCTCAATCAGTCTGAGTCTGCCCAGTGACATATCAAGTCCAACTGTAAAACAACCTAGTCTACCTTGGTATAAAGGTTATGAAACTAGTAAAATGAGATACGACCATAACCTTCCTCCTGCTAGGGTATGACCTCAGTCATCCCAATAACATACCACATATACTGAATCTCATCATGTGAGATACAGTCTCAACCGTTCTCTTACTAGGGTATGAACTTAGACATCCCAGTATATTAAGGATACAAGGAGATACCTCGACTTGCACCCCACATATTCAACAATCTGCGCTTCGAGTTTCCCATAGGAATTTCTTGTTTCACCATCTAGCTAATACTGACGTCGAAGATGGATCTATGACACATGGTAACTATGTGATTAGGGCTTAACTTGATTAATTAAGCCAATTGGGCATCTTTTAGCATAAAAAAAGTTACAAAACAAAGATAAGGGCATAATATAACTCTAAAAGATATTAAATATTTGATGTATCAACCTGTCACATTATCACATGATACCACTTGCCATATAAGGCTATCACAATTATCACATGACCGTGGGATATCAATCCCTCATCACATCAACATGCCTCATCAAGGATCATAACCATCATTCTGTGACATATGATAATCATAATAGCATTCACAAGCTATGACAATCAATCACCTACATGGTTAGTATCATACAAGTAGGAGAGAGAGGAGAGAAACAATGCATCATAACTGCATAATATCACATTGCACAAGGTAGACAACCATTATTATAGTCTCACATTAGGGTTAGGGTTTCAACTTTATGTCCGATTAGGGTTCTACATACCAAGCCTATCAACAACCTTGATATCTCACCTTCCCACATTCTCGGAACATCCTCTGTGATCCTTGAAGACCAACATCAAGACAACCATTATTATAAAACACGTGTAATAACCCTTCAACGGTTGAACAAGGCATTAGGTCACAAACCATGCGATCAAAGGGAGATATACATCATGATCGAAGACCATCCTCAAGACTAGCAATCAAGGCACGACCGTGACACATCAACAGTTGTAGGGATCCATGTTCAAAGACACACCTTTAGCAACCAAATCACGAGCTAAGTCAGCAACCAAGACACAAACCACAACCAAAAGGTCAAATGGAAACCACTTGTTTAGCGATCGAAGAGGATCAGCCATCTATGTGACTGAAGGGGAGGAAACATCTATGTGACCGAAGAGAAAACTATTCGATCGAAGAAGCATTCTATGCGACCCAAAACCAAGTGATCATTTGAGCGACCAAACTCCATCTCTAAGCCTTCAACAACTTGAACATAACATGAGGATCATCTTAGAGAGGAAAAACCATAGCAAATCATGAGTAAAATAGGCGGTTAACAACATGAAACCGACCCTCAAGGAGTGATGTAAAAACTTAGGGAAATCATCCTTTAAACCTTAGAATCAAGCAACACATATGTTCAACTTGAAATCCATGGGTTGATAGATGGAAATCCAAGATCAAACACATTAAAATAGAACTAAACTCTAATTCCAATCAAGGTAGTCGAAGCAAGAACCAAGACAAGAAAACCAAAGATTGAGATGCATGCCAAACCACCATCATCTTCACCATATAGACTTTGGGCATGTGAATTAGGGTTTAACCAACAAAACAAGTACATGCACAATCATTATAGAAGTACAACCCTAACCAAGATATCATTATCAAAATCATGTAAGTACATTTTAGACAGAGTTGCATGTAGGATTAAAGTGCAAGAATAGAAGAGGGTAAAGAGTTATTATATAAACCGCCTTAGATGATGGTTGCACTATCTCCAAGCAAAGCTCCAAAAGCAAGAAGGAAACCTAGCTTTGATCACCTCCACGACCAAGCTAGTTACCACCTCAAAAGAGAAGAAAAACCCTAGGTCAAAAGGGAAAGAAGAGGAACTAAAACCTCAAGGCTGAAAAGAGAAAGAAGGGAGAGAAAGGGAGATGAGTTCCTCCACCTAGATTGAGTATTACCTTGGAGAACCAAGGATTCAACCCAAGATAAAGGAGTACTTTCATCCCAACACAAACACCACCATGGAAGATCCATGGATTCGGCCAAGAGGAGAAGAAAGAGGTAGGGTTTTGTAAGAAAACAAAACCAAGAGGTTGTTGACTCAAGGTCAATTAGGTCAATGTTGACTCACGTCTAAATTGACTAAACCCGTGTTTTGATGATGACTAACCATTCCACATATTGGTGTCTAATGCCTCTACTTGAGTGATTTCATATTAGGTATAGACACACTCCAAATGCCCTAACTTGCGCATATCAAATTGAAGAAAAGACAAGTCAAAGTCATACAAGTGCACGTTTTTGTAATATGATGTATATCTATTAGAATCATGTTGTAAATCACTTGTAATGATTGTATGACTTGTAATTAAGCTTAGAAAAATATCAGGAGCACTTAGATAGAATATTAGAGCACTTTAGATGCAACTTTGAAAATTGATTACAGGCACTTTATCGGTCGAGTTTCCCAGCCTGAAAACTCGACCGATCATCCTTGATCAATTTTCTGGAGATTGCATCGGTCGAGTTGTGGTTTCACAGAACTCGACCGATGGAGTAACTGGCCAATTCGATTTTCATTGGTTGGTCAAGTTTCCCCAAGACAAACTCGACCGATGGTATGAATATCGGCTTTGTCTTTTACTCTATCGGTCGAGTTACCCTTATAGAAACTCGATCGATTGCACTGTACAGAAAAGTGCTTCTAGCCGTTGTGGAGTTGCAACAAGTGAAAATAGATCTGTTGCAAGCCACAAAATGGCTAGTTTTTGTTCACAAGTGTTCCCAAAGGCTAAGAGGCATCCCCAGCTATAAATAGGACCCCTTGGGCTTCATTCCAAGGTTGAGCATTCAATGCAAACTCTATGTGAGGCTCCTATTCTATAGTTGAGTGCTTCCTACAGCCTCCTCTCTCTCTAAGCTTAATCACTTGCTACATCCATTAGAGTGAGTAGGAAATCTATAAGAGAGCTAGTCCTATATGTATATCTTGTGAGGCTCTCACTTCCACAACCTCCCCATCTCTCATTTGCAACCATGAAGATGAAGGTTCTCTCTCTTGTCCAAGAGAGGTGAAGAAGAACAAGGGAAGGAGTCCCTTGGTGAAGATCAAGGCTGAAGACTTGGAGCTAGAGTGGGTAAGCCCTTGGAGAAGGCAGAAGACTCAAGCTCAAGTGGGTAAGACCTTGGTGGAAGCTTCTCCGAGTGAAGGTGAAGTCAAAGGCGGAAGATCCAAGAAGAGTGGGTAATTCCTACAAGGCTTAAGACTTGTGCAAGAGTAGGTAAGTCCTTGGAAGAAGGTGGAAGACTCCTTGCAAAGTGGGTAAGTCCTTGGTAAGGTTGAAGACTCTTTGTATTGGATAGGTAAGTCCTTTGTTGGTCATGCATTGTATGTCTTATGAATGAATATAAGAGTGCAATAGTTTGGAAGTCCTAGAGGTTGACCTCTCTAGGCAAGTGGACTGACACACTTCTAGTTTGAAGTGTGGAACCACTCTAAATAGCTTGTCTATTGGTGTATTTTCAATCTCTCTCATCCTTGCTATGTATGTTTTAGTTGCACACAAATTACCTATTTAGCAACCTTATCTTGTCATATATCTTGAAGGTTTAATGAGTTTTGTTTAAGTGCTTTCAGCTCTATTCACCCCCCCTCTACAATATCTAATCACCCATCTAGGATCCAACAATTGGTATCAGAGCGGGTCTTCTCCAAGCATACTTCAACAAGTAGGAGAAGATGGGTGACTACCTAGGAGGGAGATTCTCGACCAGCCTTCCAATATTTGATGGGAGCAATTTCCTCTATTGGAGAAGAAGGCTTCAATTCTACATCCAAGGATCAAGTATTGAGATGTGGCAAATGGTGAACAACCCATATGTGCTACCAAAGACAAGGATTGAAGAATGGGATGAAGATGCCTTGAAGAAAGCAACCTTGAGTGCTAGAGCCATGCACATCATCTATGCCTCCATGACCCCCACCGAGTTCAACCGGATTTCTTCATGTGAAATAGCCTATGAGGTATGGAATTTTTTTTGCATCACTTATGAAGGGACGGATCAAGTGAAGGAAAGAAAAGTCTACATGCTCAAAGGGTTGCTTGAGAACTTCAAGATGGGAAAGGAGGAAAGCATAGCCAACATGTACTCAAGGCTCAACACCATTGTGAATGGTCTTGCTGTTCTAGGACATCCTATGTCTAGTGGAGAGATCAACTCAAAGATCCTTAGAACTCTCCCCAAGAGATGGGAACCCAAGGTGACTTACATTGAAGAAGCAAGGTCTCTTAAGGATATTCCTATTGAAGAGCTCATTGGAAATCTACAAGCACATGAAGCCACACTTGACAAGAGGGAGGAAGTAGAAAGACAAGAGAAGAAAGAGATAAAGAGAATGAAGAAGGCTGAAATGAAGGCTCAAATTGAGGCTATCATGGAACAAGTCTCTCCATCCTCTCAAGCTAAAGAAGATGCCATGTACTCTAAAGGTAGACTCTACAAAGGCAAGTCCTCCTCCATCCGGTGCTTCACATGTGGAAAGAAGGGTCACTACAAGGAAGATTGCCCACAAGGTAAAAAGATCCATCTTCACAAGAAGAATGAGAAATGGCACTCAAGCTCAAATGGCTCCTCCAACTCAAGCTCAAGTGAAGATTCAAGTGAAGGATCAAGCTCAAGATCTAGTGATGAAGGAGAATGCCATTATGCTCTTATAGCATCAACAAGTGAAGACTCGAGTGAGGTAAATCTAAACTCTTTAGATAAAGAATCTTTGATTGCTATTATTCATGATATTTGTGCCTCTCTTAAGTCTTCTAAAAGGAAAAAGAAAAAGCTTGCTAAAATTGTTGATAATTTGCATGTAGAATTAGATGATCTTGAACATGCTAATTCTTGCTTGCTTGATGATAAAAATGATTGTCTTAGCCAAGTAGACTCTCTTAAACTTGAAAATGCTAGTTTGCTTGATAAGATTAGATTTCTAGAAGCTCAACCTCTTATGACTAGTTCTAATGAAGAGCATACCTTAATTGTTGATTCTTTCATGCATGATATTGATGTTCTTAAATCTGAAAACAAGGACAAAGATTTTGTTTTGCATAAATTAGAAATAGAAAATGCCTCCTTGCTTGCTAAAATCAACGTGCATGAATCTTGTTCTAGTTCTACTAATAGATAGAATGATGTTGTTGCTCTTCATATTGATAGAGATTCTTATTTAATTAAAGCTCTTTGCTTAGAAAATGATCTTTTGCATGCTAGAGATAATATCAATAATTTGTCTTCTACTATTGCTTCTCTTAAGCATGATAATGACAGTTTGAGATCATCCTTGCAAAGATTCTTAGTTGGTAAAAAGAGTCTTAATGACATACTACACCATACTACTAAACAAATTGGTAGACATGGTTTAGGGTATGATAGTAGTCAAGGGAACAACAAAGATAAAGGACCTCCAATATTCCATGGAGAATCCTCTAGTTCCAAGATTATGGGCACATGCAACTATTGTAATGAAATTGGCCATTATTCTACTTGTTGTCCTTTTAGGAAAGCACCCAAGAGCAATAGGACTTGGGTTGCTAAACTAACCCCCCCCCCAGACCCATAAATATGATTGGGGACCATTTCATCTTTCTTCTTGTAGGTACTTGCAAATGGATTGACTTGAGCTATTGAATTGCAAATTGACTTGTCAATCCACATAAAAGAAGAAAGGTGAGATGTGTAGAGGGTGAAAACAAGTGGGAAAAAAAAAAAGCAATGGTAAGCACAAAGGTAAAGGTTTTATTTCTTATAACCATTTCTAACTTATTTTTGTCAAGTTAGTGTGCACTATACATATGGTTTTTGAGTCAAAAGTGGCATTTTGTGTTTCTCTTCACACTCTTTCTCAAAAACTATTTCTAATGCTTCTATAGTGCATTACTAACTTGCTTAGACATGTTTGGATATGGTTTATATATTTAGCATGCCTTTGAATATGTTTTTATGAAATATATGTGCTTTTTGATAGCTGCTCTGTTGGTCGAGTTTGTCCTATTGAAACTCGACCGATAGGCACCAATGGGTGTTGCCAGCAGTTGTCATCGGTTGAGTTGTCAATGCACAGAACTCGACCGATAACACTGTGTATAGAATGTACATTTGGCTTATTGAATGAGAATTTCCCTCTCAACTAGATTTTCTCAACAAATAGCCTTATTATTTGGCACTCCCTTGGTACCTTTATATATGCATATTTCCATGTTCTAAATTGCCTATCTTGCTTACAACTCTATCTCCCTAATTGCTCTAAATTGGCATATCTATTTCTTACAATTACTTGCTTTGAGTTGTTTTGCAGGTTTTGATGATGACCTCTTTGGATCTCTTGGTTGTGTCTAAAATTGCTTCTGTTGTGCTCTAACTTGCTACATCTATCTAGGTGTATATCTTGTTTTGATACAACCTTGAGGTTCTTAGTGGTAATCATCTTATGGTAAGGATGCATATATTGTGAGTTATATCCTTTCATGCTTCTAAATTTCTTATCTCTTTGTTTGGATATATCTCTACATCTACTCATAGCTTGCTTTATCTTATGTATCTTTTGGTATCTCTTGCTATGATCTAGATCCTACTAGTAGTCCTAACTTGTGATATCATCTACTAGTAGTTCATATACATGTAGTTCTATCCTTGCTTATGTTTGGCATCCTTGCTCATCTATATGCTATGCTTGTATCTTGTCTCGTACATGCTCAAGCTTGTTCCTTGAATTGCATATATACTATCTTGAGTTGCTTGCATAACATTGTGATGCAGGGTACATAGATCTACATTATATGTAGAAATTGGAGTGCTTTTGGATTTTATGCAGATTTTGCTCCAGTTTCAGTTTTTGGTGCAAGACTAGTGTTTTTCATGCAGAAACGACCCTCTAAGCAAGACTCATCGCTTTGCCATGAGCTCTGATGGTTTTTGGTCAAAATCCGTCATCTTGAGGGTCAAAATTGCGATTTATTGTTTTTCTGCAGCACTTCATCTTGCATTTTGGGTTGTTCAAGTATATGCTTTAACTTGCTTTTCTTTTATGCTTGGACAAGACCCTATCTGTGCTCTTCTACTCTCCTTATATATATTTGTGTTATCTCCTTTCTCTTCAACAAGTGATGTTTCTTACTTTCTTCATAACCCCACTTTTTGAAATGACAAAGGGGGAGAAAGGTATGTCTTCTTTTAAAAGAGGAAGAAGGCATGTCTTACATGAAGATGAGAAGTATGTCCATGTAAAGGGGAGAAGGTAAATGGGAGAAGACATATATGTGTAGAACATATATGAGTAGAAGACATAGTATTCTATAAATGTTATGAAAGCTAACCATGCAGGAGAAATAGCATCAATTGAGGGGGAGTATGAGAACTCCACTAGCATCAATTGAGGGGGAGCATATGAACTCAATTCTATTGAAACCCCTAGGTTTCTCCGAAGGTATGATTTTACTTGAAAGCTTTCAGTACATTTATGGAATGGTTTGTCATCTTCAAAAAGGGGGAGATTGTTGACTCAAGGTCAATTAGGTCAATGTTGACTCACGTCTAAATTGACTAAACCCGTGTTTTGATGATGACTAACCATTCCACATATTGGTGTCTAATGCCTCTACTTGAGTGATTTTAGATTAGGTATAGACACACTCCAAATGCCCTAACTTGCGCATATCAAATTGGAGAAAAGACAAGTCAAAGTCATACAAGTGCACGTTTTTGTAATATGATGTATATCCATTAGAATCATGTTGTAAATCACTTGTAATGATTGTATGACTTGTAATTAAGCTTAGAAAAATATTAGGAGCACTTAGATCGAATATTAGAGAACTTTAGATGCAACTTTGAAAATTGATTACGGGCACTTTGTCGGTCGAGTTTCCCAGCCTCAAAACTTGACCGATCATCCTTGATCAATTTTCTGGAGATTGCATCGGTCGAGTTGTGGTTTCACAGAACTCAACCGATGGAGTAACTGGCCAATTCAATTTTCATTGGTCGGTCGAGTTTCCCCAGGACAAACTCGACCGATGGTATGAATATCGGCTTTATCTTTTACTCTATCGGTCGAGTTACCCTTATAGAAACTCGACCAATTGCACTGTACGGAAAAGTGCAGAAAAGTGCTTCTAGCCGTTGTGGAGTTGCAACAAGTGAAAATAGATCTATTACAAGCCACAAAATGGCTAGTTTTCATTCACAAGTGTTCCCAAAGGCTAAGAGGCATACCCAGCTATAAATAGGACCCCTTGGGCTTCATTCCAAGGTTGAGCATTCAATGCAAACTCTATGTGAGGCTCCTATTCTATAGTTGAGTGCTTCCTACAACCTCCTCTCTCTCTCTAAGCTTAATCACTTGCTACATCCATTAGAGTGAGTAGGAAATCTGTGAGAGAGCTAGTCCTATATGTATATCTTGTGAGGCTCTCACTTCCACAACCTCCCCATCTCTCATTTGTAACCATGAAGATGAAGGTTCTCTCTCTTGTCCAAGAGAGGTGAAGAAGAACAAGGGAAGGAGTCCCTTGGTGAAGATCAAGGCTGAAGACTTGGAGCTAGAGTGGGTAAGCCCTTGGAGAAGGTAGAAGACTCAAGCTCAAGTGGGTAAGACCTTGGTGGAAGCTTCTCCGAGTGAAGGTGAAGTCAAAGGCGGAAGATCCAAGAAGAGTGGGTAATTCCTACAAGGCTAAAGACTTGTGCAAGAATAGGTAAGTCCTTGGAAGAAGGCGGAAGACTCCTTGCAAAGTGGGTAAGTCCTTGGTAAGGTTGAAGACTCTTTGTATTGGATAGGTAAGTCCTTTGTTGGTCATGCATTGTATGTCTTATGAATGAATATAAGAGTGCAATAGTTTGGAAGTCCTAGAGGTTGACCTCTCTAGGCAAGTGGACTGACACACTTCTAGTTTGAAGTGTAGAACCACTCTAAATAGCTTGTCTATTGGTGTATGTTCAATCTCTCTCATCCTTGCTATGTATGTTTTAGTTGCACACAAATTACCTATTTAGCAACCTTATCTTGTCATATATCTTGAAGGTTTAATGAGTATTGTTTAAGTGCTTTCAGCTCTATTCACCCCCCCCTCTAGAGCATCTAATCACCCATCTAGGATCCAACAAAGGTTGGATCACTCACCAAGGATCAAAGATCGCAAGAGGATCACCAAAGAAGATTAGCCCCACATTTGATCACCACATGCAAGTGGATCGTCCACCAAAGCTCTAAGAATGAGCTTATTCTCCACCAAGCTCACAAGGGCGAAACTCCAAAGATGAGAAAAGAAAAGAGGATGCAACATGATCATATGCATGAAAGAAGAGGCGCCATATACCCAAAAGTAGAGAGAGACCAAAGAGGTTAGGTGTCATGCACATGAGTGCCACATGTCCATTAAAGAACAACTTGCATCCACTAAAACCATGGAAACTACTAAGGTCATGAAAAACAAGAAAACCAAGCAACCTCACTTGGTCATGGATGACCATTGGTTGGAGGGAACACATGGCTACAAAGGCACACAGTCACATAAAACCAAGCGACCCAAGGCACTCAAACCCTAGGTCAAGCGATCCAAGACATAGCCTCAAACCTCTGTGACTGTAAGGATCTAAAAGCTCAACTAAAAACTCATTTGACCGCAGAGAAACCACCAAGTAACAACAAGGATGGTCGTTGAAAGACCCAAAACTCAACGGTAAACACAAAGGTCAACTTCAACATAGGGCATCAAGGAAAACCCTAGAAACCACTCTCATCATGACTCCTTCTCTCCCCTCCTCAAACTAAGGTTCAACAAGGTACCCCAAAGCACCATCCTCTATCTCGTGATGCCAAAGCACAAAGGGCACAACCTACATGTGACAAATTGTAAGATAATCCCTCAACATGGGTAAATTGCAACTTGGTCCTAAACAAGCAAACATAGCTCAGACAACATTAAAATAGGACCAAACTGAAACCACAAGCATGTCACATGATATTAAGGCATATTGAGAGATTAGATTAAGGTTTAAGAATCTTATTAAGTAAAATAAGTATACTCAAGAACTAAGCTAGGTCAGGGGCCTTACAACCATAAACCCCTAATAAGGATTCACCCCCAAAATCCTACGTGAAAAGAGACAGGTACTTCCTACTCATCTCCTCATAAAGTTCCCACATTGCTTCCTCCATGACACAATGATGCCACAACACCTTAACCAAAACAATGTCCTTCTTCTTCAACTTCTTGATCCTCTTATCCAGGATCAACACAAGACCCTCCACGTAAGATATATCTTCATTGAGCTCAATCTCCATTGGCTACAACACCAACTCTGTATTAGGGTGAGACTTCCTCAACATCGACACATGAAATACCAGATGCAACATGTGAAACTCAGGTGCCAACTCCAAATTGTAAGCCACATTTCTAACATGTGCCATCACCAATTAAGGTCCAATATACCTAGGAGCCAGCTTACCCTTCTTCCCAAACCTAAAAGCACCTTTCCATGGAGAGACCTTGAGGTACACTCTGTCTCCCACCTAGAACTCCAACAGTCTACACCAGTTATCATCATATGACTTGTACCTATCTTGTGCTTCCTTCAACTACTGTTGAATCACTTTGATCTTCTCTGTTGTTTGCTGCACAAGATCAGGACCCAAAAGTTGATACTCACTAACCCCATACCAACACAAAAGAGATATATAGAGTCTCCCATACAAAGCCTCATACACTGCCATATCAATGCTCCTCTGATAGCTATTATGATATGCAAACTCTATCAAACTGAGGCGCACATCCCAACTACCCAAAAACTACAAAACACAAGCTGTCAACAGTCTTCCAAGATCTCAATTACCCTCTCTAATTGCCCATTTGTTTGTAGGTGAAATGCCGAATTGAACTTCAACTGCGTACCCATTGTCGTGTGCAGACATTCCCAAAAATGACTGGTGAACTGAGGACCTCTATCAGATACGATGGTAGCTAGGATACTATGCAAATGCACTATCTCATCAACATATACCTGCACAAGCTTCTCCGATGTGTATGTTGTCTTCACTGGAAAAAAGTGTGTTGTCTTTTTTAACTTGTCAACTATTACCCATATGGAGTCATGAGCTTTGGTTGTTCTAGGTAGACCAACCGCAAAGTCCATCGTGACATGATCCCACTTCCACTGTGGTATGGGCAACATTTGTAGAGTTCCAACAAGCTTTTCATGATTTGCTTTGACTTGCTGACACATAGGACATCTGGTAACAAAATCGGCCATGTCACGCTTCAGTCCAATCCACCAATACAGGTCTTTCAAATTGTGATACACCTTGGTGCTACCTGGATGCATAATGTACATAGAAGAGTGAGCCTCGTCCAAAACCAACTTGTTCAGATTATCAACATTAGGTACCACCATCCTACCATGGTAACATACTATCCCATCCTCTACCTCATGGAAACCATCACATTTCTCACTGCCAAACTCTGCTCAGATCTATTGAATCACAATATCATCCTATTCAACATCCCTAATCTACTGTCGCAACATAGGCTTCACCTGTAGGTGTGCCAACAGTCCTGTTAACAAGGACACATCTAACTTCACCTTCATATAACACGAGGAGACCAACATGACTCTCTTATGGCACACCAAAGAGCATAACTATGCCTTATCAACAAATGATGATAAAGAAGACTTCCTCCTCAAAGCATCTGCCACCACATTCACCTTCCTAGGATGATAGTCTATGGTGCAGTCATAATCTTTGATTAACTCCATCCAACGACGTTGCCTCATATTCAACTCCTAATTTGAGAAGATATACTGTAGATTCTTGTAATCCGTGAAGATATGACATTTCTCACCATACAAGTAATGTATCCAGATCTTTAGAGTGTAAACATCTTCCGCTAACTTTAAATCATGTGTGGGATAGTTCTCCTCATGCTTCTTTAACTATCGTGATGTGAAGGAGATCACATTCTTATCTTGCATCAACACACAACCCAAGCCATTCTTTGAGGCATTGCATAAGTCTATATATCCCTTTCCTTGCTCTGGAAACACTAGCACCAAAGCACTGGTCAACTTCTCATTCAACAACTGGAACACACACTGACACTTGTCATCCCAGACAAAAGGCACACCTTTCCTCATCAGATCTGTTAGGGGTAACACCATTGTACTGAAGTTCTTAATGAACCTCTTGTAATATCCAACCAATCCAAGGAAACTGTAAACTTTTATCAGCATGTTTAGTTTCTCCCACTCTATAAAAGACTCAACCTTCTTGGGGTCCATACAAACACCCTCAGCAGATATCATGTGTCCAAGGAAAGACACATCCTTTAGCCAAAACTCACATTTGTTGAACTTAGCATGAAGTTGATGATGTCTTAACAAAGTCAATGCATGTGGTAGGTGCTGCTCATGTTGCTGGCTATTTCGATTGTATATCAAGATGTCATCTATGAATACCACCACAAACTGATCAAGATAACCTCTGAACACCTTATTCATCAAGTCCATGAATGTTGTTGGGGGCATTAATTAGCCCGAATGGCATAACCACAAACTTGTAGCGACCATACCTCAGCCTAAAAGCTGACTTTGGTATGTCATGCCCTTGATCTGTAATTGGTGATATCCCAACCCTAGATCTATCTTTGAGAACACTGCATCGCCCCTTAACTGATCAAACATGTCATCTATCCGCAGTAAATGGTACTTATTCTTGATTGTCACTTTGTTCAACTGCCTGTAGTCAATACACAACCTCATGGATCCATCCTTCTTCTTGACAAACAAAAGGGGAGAATGCCAAGGTGAAGTGCATGGTCTGATAAAGCCTTCATCAAGTAACTCCTGCAACTATTTCTTTATCTCTTCATCTCTACTGGAGTCATCCTATAAGGTGTTTTGGCTATGCGTTGGGCTCCAGGAGCCATATTGATCTCAAAATCTATCTCTCTAATTGGAGGAACATCGAGAAACTCATCAGAAAACATGTATTCAAACTCACAGACAACCGAATCCTTGCCTTGGTATCAACCACACGTTCCAAGAATGCATCACAACCCTGCCTCATCAACCATGTTGTTGTCATCGCTGACACTAAACATGTAGGGAGAATCTTCTTGTCACCCTGGAAGATCCACAAAACATCATCATCAACAAATGTCACCACTTTGGAACTACAGTCCAAAACCACCCGATACTTCTCCAAAGTATCCATTTCAAGATCACATCGAATCCATACATGCCAAGTGCCACTTTAATGTCGTGTCCTAAGGAAGAAAGGACACAGGAAGGACACACCTCTTGTAACTCAAGGAACCAACAAAAGGGGTTTCTAAGCAAAGACTATCACGTCTATGACTAACAAGCAAAGAACAACTAGCAATCACTTCTCAGTGATAAAAGAGTGTGTCACACCCGGGTAAACCAAAATAGATATAAAGCAACAAGTTGAAATATGAAGGAAACATAATGATGGTAGTTGATGATTTGAGCCCTAGACTTAGTTGAGTTATACATATTAAGTAAGTGAAGTCATGATCATCGAGGGTATCTTAAGGAAAATGTAATTGAGGAATGATGTATATTCAAAAGTTTAATGTTGTAATTGAGGATATGATTAATCGTATGAATTCTTTTGGAAATAAAGAGAAGGGCCATTGGCCCTAGGATCCAAATTCAGTCTGATAAGGCAAATTAAAGATTTCACATGGGTCCTTGGAGTACAAATTTGAGTATGGAGTATTTTGGTGTCATAATAAATACTCATTATATTTTTACTGGAAGAATAACTCTAATATAAGATTGTGGGAGAAATATCATATGATTTTGATGTATATAGTAGCCTAGGTAATTAAATGAGTAATTATAATGTTCTTATTTAAAAGATAAGTTTGAAGTGTTTCTCCCAAAATTTTGGATCAAACAAAGCTCTGATATGGAATCTATAAATATTTCTCTAATTTGGACTTCTATCAAATAGAAAAAGAAAAATAAAATAAAAAAGGGGGCGACCCCAGTCCGCGCGGACTGGAGGCCGCAACCCTTGTTTGCTGGGTTCGAACAGAGCACCCATGATAGGCAGTCATTGCCCAAGATCAGATCAGAGTGGGGGTATAAAACCCCCGATCTTGGATGATTGGTGGCGGACAGACCCTATGCTAGGGTTTTGACCCAGATCAAAAGAGAATGAGAGAGGGGGGACATGGAGGAGGACCGTGACAGCATCAGCTCTAGGCTTTGGATGAGGCTTGGTTTGGCGACCATCAAGGTAGCATAGCATCGATAGAGATGAAGGGGAGGATGATCGGCGGCCAGGTCATCCTTTGTCAGGTTCATCGCTAACCGATGATTGGGTCAGATGCCATACACATCTCCCAATAATGTTAATGTCGAATCGGTGGAGATAAACATGAAATCTCACAATCGCGAAGAGAGTGTAGCACGCCACTGTAACTCTGATAGCGAAGTTGCCAGTATACCCTGGAAAGCTATATATAGCAGAGACACAAGATGTCCTGCATGTGATCTCACGCTGACCGAGATGTGGGAGGTCATGAGAATCCGGCTCTTCCATTGACCTTGTATGGTACCGATTTCGACTTCGCAGTGGTCGAATGGAGCATGAGTGGTATACCTCATCTCCTTAGGGCATAAGTGTGGTTGTAAAATGTAATCAGCCATTTAGCATGTTTGCTTAAGGACTGAATGTGGAAACTTATTGGCTGATGTTACATTTTCATTATGCATCTCTAGTTGATAGATGTTATTTATATCTCTTTTATTTATTGGAAGTAGATGGATGAATTATGAATTTACCATGAGTAGATAAAATGTTCTCCCTAGGAAAGGAGATTATCTTATTCTGTTCATGAAATAAATACTATTGTTGTTAATATGTAAGAACTCCTACTCAGTTTTAATTCAATAAAATACAATGACAATGTTTTGGCGGAGAGTTATATCTCCCGCTGGGTCAATTTACAATTGTCTCACCCCCCATGGGATCCAACATTTTTAGGAGGACGTGGACAAAGAAGCAGATATTCTCTTATAGGAAAAGAAGAGCAACAACCTAGACAGCAGTGAGATCTCAGGTGGAGACCCTAACTGTCAAGTAATATAGTTAGAAAGTCCTATGTGTCGTCTCTGTACTCTCAGGTCCTCAGAGTTATAGATAGTGTTTTCAATGAATCGATCTGAGATTTTGGCTTGATGCCTCGAGGTTTTTATGTTGTCTGTCTATAATGTTATAGGGCAACTGATGTTGTAATTATCAAGAAGAGATGGTGCAAGTCATGTACTTTTGTAACAAGATGTAAATGTTATACTATGGTTCTTGTTGTATAAGATTTCCTATGATTGGATCTCTTTGCAAAAAGTTTTACTTTTTAGTGATTTTCAGTAATCCGCTGCAAATGATTCGCTTCCACTTAGTTAATCTTGTGTTTTGTAAGTTGGATGCCACAATTTAGTGGTATCAGAGCTCTAGGTTCACTGAGTCTATAGAGACATAGGACTAAGATAATAGAGTCTGTTCTAATGTCTTCCATTGTATCTGATAGTGTCTTCTACTCATATAGGAGAAGAAGAACTTGAAGATGACTGGGTCACATGAGGAGTTTGCTTTAGAAAGCAGCAATGCTGCACCAAGAAGTGGTGTAGGGGAGCAGGAAAGAGAGGGACAATTGCCTGAGAACCCCCTAGCTAATCCAACTATGATAAGAAATCCTTCCTTAGGTATCACTATTGGGGAACTTAGGGCAACCACGATGTGTTTAGTGGATCGAGCACTAGCAGTGCAACCTAGATTACCAACCCCCAATAATGATGTTCTGGATATCAATAAGATTTGTAATCAACATCAACAGGTTGAAGTAAAAGGAAATGATGATGTTTTGGACATAAATCGAGTCCATGATCAACCTCAGCCTGTTGAATCAATACATAGTGATGAAAGGAATAGAGTACAACCTGAAATTAGGGTCTCCTACAAGTGTAGGAAACCTGGACATATCAGGAGATATTGCCCAGAGAAGAAAAGTAAGGTGATGATTGAGAAAAGGCCTATCCAAATACAGGGATACAGGCCTAGTAGTTCCAAAAAGAAGAAGTTTTTGGTACCACCAGTACAACCAGAGCCTAGTGTACCAAGGCAATGGTTATCTAGAAAGGGTAAAGAACCCTCTAAACCATACCTGGCACCCAGAATTTGCTACCAATGCAGACAGGTAGGACATCTAGCAAGAGATTGCTCAGCCAGAAATGTTATAGAAAATCAACCTCTGAGGCAGAGTCAGCCTGAGGCAGTGAATAATCCACGAATCATGACAGGTTAGACAAAATATTGTCATTCTAATATGTCTTTTTATGGTTTCCTGAGTTAAATTGGGAAAATAATTGATTGAGTTTTCTTTGATTAGTCCTGAGAGGACTTATATTTTGCATAATAAACATTACAAATGTTTTATGTTGTTCTTACCTCTATGAGATGAAGATGAGGTATAAAAGAGATGTCTAGATAAAATCCAGTAATGTTGAATCTTATATTTGTGATAATATGGAAAGGAAGGAATATGACAGTATACAAAGTGCAAACTACTTTATCTCAGTATTTATATACCCTGGCCAGGTATACAACTATTGATGATAAAGTGAGTATGGAAACTCTTAGATTGTAATCTTTTTGATTGCTCCGATCAAGTAGTCATTCTGATACAATCTAATGAGTATCATGAAATAAGAAATATGGAATAAATAAATGTTTCCTGTCCTAAGCATAAGAAAGAGAAATATGAGATAACCTCAGATGAGCATGTTTGTATGAGGAATTAAAAGTATAATCCACATAAGATAAGAATGAGAATAAGGGAGATGAATCTTATCCAATAAAGTTGCAAGTATAATAAAGATCTTTCCCATAATGAGGAAATGGGAAATGTGATGAGATCATGAGATGATCATAAACATGTTAGATAATAATAAAGAAAGGAATAATGTCATGTAATCATCCTTATAATTCCTATGCTAGGGCAAGGGACCTAGGATGAGATAAAGAGTAAATGTTTCATGAATAGTTGAAAATACATGAATTTATATGAGGAATATGATTCCTTGTTTTCTTTCCTTTCAGGGACACGACAATCAAGAGGGTCTTAGGACACTTGATGTGCATAAGATAAAGATGTTCATGAGATGGATACTTAGAAAAGTATCAGATCATCCTGGACTTTGGTTCCAAGGAAAAGATATGTGTAGTGAGTAATGTCCCAAGATGAAAGGAAGATAAATATGTGTTGTGTTTTTTTTATATATGTGATAGATACCAAGGTAAGAGATTCTGGTATCTGAGAAATATCAGATGGTTTATGTTGAATATGTGAAATGGTCAACCATGAAATCAGATTAACCATGTAAAATAATATGAACATCACATGTTAGGGGTTTATGCTTTGCATAAACACAACAAATAAAGATATCTTTAAAATAACAATTTGTCACATGAAATGATAAAATAAATAAAGTATCACCTAGCACAATATTAACTCCACAGTCAATAATAAAGAACAATGGAGCATGTGCCTTATGTGTTTGATTCTATGAGAATCTTGTATGGAAACACATGGTGATGATCAAAGCTCTATGATGTCTCCATAACAATGAGATGTTATGTGGAGAATAGATAGTATGATGAATGAATAACATCTATCTTCCTTTATCTGGGATTTCGGGGACAAAATCCTTGTTAGGGGTTTATAATTTGTAACATCCCTGACCTGGGTTATGCCTTAACCCTAGACATTTTGCTTAAGCAATATAATTAAATCTTTAATTTTATTTGGTGAAAAGTAATTAAGGCTCTTGAGGAACTTATATTTCAATTTCAGTCCTTTTTGAATAATGTTGAAACATTGTTTTGTTAATTTTGGACTAATGTGCAAATTACCCAAGTTAAGGGGTTAACTTGCAAATGTTACATAATAATATGTTCCTCATATGTTGAAGCAACATAGGAATGAAGATGATGCAGAGGAATGGCTTATGAAAGCCTGAGTACCAAGAAAGAGCTAATAAAACAATGTTTGTGCATTAAAACCTAGTTTTGGTGTAAAGTGCAATTTACCCAAAACCTAGGGTTCAATATGCAAATTACCACTTCAATAAGGTCCCTAATGTTTCTTGACATCATTTAGAGCAAATAAAATGAGAAGGGCACCTCAGTTGAATTAAGTTGGAGGAGAGAGAAACTTGATATTAAAATAATCAAGATTTAAGCCTAAATTGAAACCCTAATTCAATTTAATGCAAAAATAAATAAAATAATTGAAGGGTCTTCAACCAAAATTAATATGGTTGGATTCAGATGTGTGTGGAAATCCTGTAGCCTTGCAAAGGCACGAGTATATCCTAAGGAGGTGAAACTCCACTCACCTTATTATAAGAAAAAGAATTTTCACTCAAATATGGAAATTACTATTATAAGGGTTAAGGTGCTTAATTTCTTTTCCCTTAATTCTTGGATAATTGAAGGGAGCTCGGTGGGGATATATATTATTTTGTATGCATGAAACCAAGGAGGAAGTGCTGGAAACAAGTTTGGAATTAAATGATTTTTAATAAGGCATTTTCTCTCTCATTGAATTTTTATAAAAAGACCCTTCCCAAGACAAATGAAAGACTTTTCCGTTTTCACTTCTTCTCCTTGCTTGGAAAACGACCAAGGGAGATAGGGAGGACCTGGAGAACGACCCCCAACCTGTTGGTAAGGTTCTTGACCCTTTTCACCTTGGTTCCATGGTGGAAATCGGAAATAAATCATTGATTTCTTCTTATTTCGATCTCCTCTTCAACCCTAGCCAATCTTTTCAACCAAAAGCTTGAGGACGAATCTAGGGGGAGTTGCAAAAGCTTCATCCACCATTAGACCCATGGAGCTTGGAGCTTGGAATCAGATTTTGAGGCATGTTTTATAACTTTAACCCTTAAACATTGCTATTGCATCAAATTCTCTATGATTTGTTGATTATTTTCTTCTATTTGGTACTCTTTTGATTCATTGCTAAAATTCCCATGAAGAACGACTGTAGTTCTTGGATTCACGAAGAAAGATGATGATGAAACCATCATGGACATATTTCCCAATAAATTACTAGGCCAAACAGTTTCCATAAGTTGCTCAAACGATTTCCTAAACCGAATGAGAGCAAACGGTTTCAAACCGTTTGAGGGGAAACGGTTTCACCAAACCGAATGAGAGCAAACGGTTTCAAACCGTTTGGAGGTGTTGACCAGGGTTGACCATTTGGAGATTTTTTGATAATGATGTTGGTTAATGACCGACTAATTATAATTGATTAGTTTCAATTGGTTCATGAGTTGAAGATCCATTAATCACCAAACCCTAATCGGGTTAAGTGCTGATTTCTAATTTGATTGAGTTAGAACTTTGGGTTGATTGACCCAAACGGTTTCAAAACCATTTAGGGATCACCCAAACGGTCTCAAGACCATTTGAGGGTCACCCAAGACCGTTTGGAGGTCTAGGGTTAAGTATGGTTGAGTATTTGAAGGTCTAGAGATACCAACTTGAAATGCAATTAAGTGTTGATTTGATAATCAATCCAATGGCCCAAACCCTAATTGGATGTCATGGATTTTGATGATATGATGGGAAAATAGTCTCAAGACCGTTTGGAGTTCATTCAAACAAACTCAAGATCGTTTCAGGGCAGGTCATGTCCATTTTGGATGGTGATCCAATGATTTCAAAGCAACTAGTTTCACATCGACTAATAGTGAATGTTCATTGATTCCAAACCCTAATCCAATTGATTCTAAACCCTAATTGATGATCAAATGAGGGTTAAATCAGTTGAAGGATGATATATTAAGTTCATTTGAAGAGTGGTGTTAGGCTCAATTGATGAGTGGTTACATGGATTCAACCAATGAAAGAATCAATCTTGGAAACCTTAAGTCAATATGATTGGTGGAGACCATATTTGGCCCATTCGGTTTTGAGGAGGTTTGGACCAAACGGTCTCAAGACCGTTTGAGTCCAAACCATCTCAAGACCGTTTGGGACCAAACGACCCCAAACCGTTTGAGTCCCAATCGATCTCATGAGTGCTTTAGCAAACGGTTTCAAGTACTTACTTTAGCAAATGGTTTCAAGTACTTGCTTTGGCAAATGGTTTCAAGCACCACCTTTACCAAACAGTTTTAAGCCCTTAGACCAAGACCGTTTGAGGTCTGGTTGGTCAAGACCGTTTGAGGTCTATGTGACCAAGACCGATTGAGAAATAATTAACCAAAACAGTATGGACACTCAAGGTGTTTAAAGGTCAATTGTTTAATTGAACAATTACATGATGTGAACCAAGGGTAATTATAATAATTGTACCCTAAATGAGGTAGGGTGATTATTACCCTTTGTATAATCAATCTTTAATGATTATGAAAGTAATGATATAATCCATTGTGTCAATTCTTCTTTCAAAATTGAGTTGACTTAGCCTAATCAAGGCTGAAGTAAGCATCATCTTATAGAAGATGAGAGAGAAGACTTCCTACATGAATGATAACCATGTAATGGTTAAGTCTTAACACTTTTAATATGGATGAATGTCTAATGAGGGTATGATTCTTGATAGGGAGATCATAAACCCTAACCATGAGGACAAACCCTAATTATGAAGGTTAATGAATCATAAACCTAATTGAGGGCATTGATAGGTGAAATCCTAATACATGATGATGGTATGATCTTAATTCAGGGTAACTTCATGAGAAACCCTAATTGAGGGTGAATCTATGAGAAACCCTAGTTGAGGTTAATGTTATAAGAAACCCTAATTGAGGGTGAATTCATGAGAAACCCTAATTGAGGGTGATGTTATGAGAAACCCTAATTGAGGGTGATATTATGAGAAACCTTAATTGAGGTTGATGTTATGAGAAGCCCGAATCGTGGGTCGTTGAATGAGAAACCCTAATCTAGGGTAATGTCATGTGAAACCCTAAATAAGAATCATATTATGGAAACCTTGAAGAATGATGTGAAGTGAGATTCAAATCTAGGGTGATGCCACATAATGATATGTGAAACCATAGTGATGGTATAATGACCAATACATTAAAGTAGCATATGGCTATTACAATTATGTAAGATGAGGATGTTATAACCATGAAGGGTAAAGTTAATGAATCATATGAATGGTAATGTTGATACCCTAATGAGTAAGAGTATAAAGGACAACATGATGCTTAGATCATTATATATCTCATTTCATGCATGTGTAACAACCCTATATACCTTACAATTATGAGGATATGAAACTCTTAGGAATCGTGTATGCTATACTAAATAATGTTGTGAATAACATTTTAAGAGTTGAAATATCTAAAGTGATGGATAATGGTTTATCCTATATTCAACAATGCTTTACCACTGAATAAGTCCATATCATTAAAGATAGTTGGACAGTTCTAATGTGTGACCTATGCACCATATGATGAAAGTGACAAGTTAGTGGATAAAGTATTAAGAGGGAAATACCTTAATACAATGTTTATTGATTAACTTAAGTAAGATGGAAATGAGAAGAAAGTGATACATCAAGACATGATAGATATCACATTCAGCATTTCAGGGTAAACATACCTTGATGGACCTCTAATCCAACATTCTTGGATAAGAAACACATGAAGTGTGTGCTATGCAATTGTTACAATAAAGATGTAATAAATTCAATGTACTTTGATAAATGTTGACTAATATACCTTGAGAATGGGGTAAGCCAAATCAATGAGTATGATGTAATCATACCATGACAAGGATGAGAAATGAACTCATACCCTGAATTGATGATCATTAATGATATATGATGAGAATGGTGATCATAAGCAAATACTTATGATGTCTCTGAATGCTCCTAGAGGTGTGGAGCAATACATTAGGGTTTAACTAATAATATGAGCATGAAACCTTAATTAATGTAAGATGGGAAACCCTAACCCTAATTTTGAGTAAAGGTAATGAAAAGCCCTATTTGATAGATAACCCTAATCCTGATAAAGGATGGTGGTGTACTATTGTTTCATATAATGTGATAGATGATTTACATGATTGTTATCATGTCTATTAATCATGTAGACATCATGAGATGATGAACATAGCCAGATTTGAGCTATGACATTCATATAATAAATATGTTGAATGGCCTTATGTGCCTAATGTTGTTGTTTTTTAGTAAAAGTAACAAAATGTGAATGGACCTTATGAGTTCCATGAATTAGTTCTTGCCTAGTGAAAAGTAGTAAAACACTTAATAGGCCTTGTAAGCCATGTGAGATACTTGTATAAAAAGTATTATATATACCTCAGTCTGAGGACTTGGAGGTAATAGTTACCTAACAAGAGGTAACAGTGATAGTGATGAATTGAGGGTATGAATACCATACTTGATAAGTATGATAATGATGTTATTGAGAGATGTGAACTTTCAAAGAAATGAAATGAGGGACTGAGATCCCAATGTCTTATAAAGATTGAGAAGTGAATGATGAAAATAGTACATATTTCTTTATAGCACTTGTCTGAATAAGTTATGTTTGATAACTTGACTGATGCTAAAAGAATATGCTAACGTACTTAATTAATCAAGTGAAATCATATCATGTAGAGCCCCGACCATAGATCCACCATCGTCAGTAAATTGGTGATGGTGAAATGGGTGCTCCGCGGAAAAACTCAGAGGGCATATTTTTGAGTATGTGGGGGTTATGGGCACGAATATCCTTATTCCCTAATGGATTATTGATGTGAGATAAACATTAAATCTCTCAATTCTTCATTATATGTACCGGGATGGATGTATCACGAATCTCCTGATGATTGGGTTAGATGTCGTACACATCTCCCAATAATGTTAATGCCAGATCGGTGGAGATAAACATGAAATCTCACAATCGCGAAGCGAGTGCATCATGCCACTATAACTCTGATAGCGAAGTTGCCAGTATACCCTAGAAAGCTATATATAGTAGAGACACAAGATGTCCTGCATGTGATCTCGCACTGATTGAGATTTGGGAGGTCATGGGAATCCGGCTCTTCCATTGACCTTGTATGGTACCGATTTCGACTTTGCAGTTGTCTGTTGGAGCATGAGCAGTATACCTCATCTCCTTAGGGCATAAGTGTGGTTGTAAAATGTAATCAGCCGTTTAGCATGTTTGCTTAAGGACTGAATGCGGAAACTTATTGGCTGATGTTACATTTTCTTTATGCATCTCTAGTTGATAGATGTTATTTATATCTCTTTTATTCATTGCAAGTAGATGGATGAATTATGAATCTACCATGAGTAGATAAAATGTTCTCCCTAGGAAAGGAGATTATCTTATTCTATTCATGAAATAAATACAATTGTTGTTAATATGTAAGAACTCCTATTCAATTTTAATTCAATAAACTGCAATGACTATGTTTTGGCGGAGAGTTATATCTCCCGTTGGGGAAATTTACAATTGTCTCACCCCAGTGGGATCCAACATTTTTAGGAGGACACAGACAAAGAAGCAAATATTCTCTTACAGGAAAAGAAGAGCAATAGCCTAGACAGCAGTGAGATCTCAGGTGGAGACCATGACTGTCAAGTCATATAGTTAGAAAGTCCTATGTGTCGTCTCTGTACTCTCAGGTCCTCGGAGTTGTAGATAGTGTTTTCAATGAACCAATATGAGATTTTGGCTTGATGCCTCGAGGTTTTTATGTTGTCTGTCTATATTGTTATAGGGCAGCTGATGTTGTAATTCTCGAGAAGTGATGGTACAAGTCATGTACTTTTGTAACAGGATGTAAATGTTATACTGTGGTTCTTGTTGTAAAAGATTTCCTTTGATTGGATCTCTTTGCAAAAAGTTTTAATTTTTAATGATTTTCAGTAATCCGTTGCAAATGATTCGCTTCCGCTTAGTTAATCTTGCGTTTTGTAAGTTGGATGCCACAATTTAGTAGTATCAGAGCTCTAGGTTCGCTGAGTCTACAGAGACATAGGACTAAGGTAATAGAGTATGTTCTAATGTCTTCCAGTGTATCTGATAGTGTCTTCTACTCATATAGGAGAAGAAGCACTTGAAGATGACTGGGTCACATGAGGAGTTTGTTGTAGAAAGTAGCAATGATGCACCAAGAAGAGTTGCATGGGAGCATGCAAGAGAGGGACAATTGCCTGATAAAACCCCTAGCTAATCCAACTATGATAAGAAATCCTTCTTTAGGTATCAGTGTTGGGGAACTTAGGGCAACCATGATGTAGTTAGTGGATCGAGCACTAGCAGTGCAACCTAGATTACTAGCCCCCAATAATGATGTTCTGGATATCAATAAGATTTGTAATCAACATCAGCAGGTTGAAGCAAAAGAAAATGATGAAGTTCTGGACTTAAATCGAGTCCATGATCAACCTCAGCATGTTGAATCAATACATAGTGATGAAAGGAATAGAGTACAACCTGAAATTAGGGTCTGCTACAAGTGTAGGAAACCTGGACATATCAGGAGATATTTCCCAGAGAAGAAAAGTACGGTGATGATTGAGAAAAGGCCTATCCAAATCCAGGGATACATGCCTAGTAGTTCTAAAAAAAAGAAGTTTTTGGTACCACCAGTAAAATCAGAGCCTAGTGTACCAAGGCAATGGTTATCTAGAAAGGGTAAAGAACCCTCTAGACCATACGTGGCACCCAGAATTTGCTACCAATGTAGACAGGTAGGACATCTGGCAAGAGATTGCTCAGCCAGAAATGTTATGGAAAATCAACCTCTGAGGCAGAGTCAGCCTGAGGCAGTGAATAATCCACGAATCATGACAGGTTAGACAAAATATTGTCATTCTAATATGTCTTTTTATGGTTTCCTGAGTTAAATTGGGAAAATAATTGATTGAGTTTTCTTTGATTAGTCCTGAGAGGACTTATATTTTGCATAATAAACATTATAAATGTTTTATGTTGTTCTTACCTCTATGAGATGAAGATGAGGTATAAAAGAGATGTCTGGATAAAATCCAGTAATGTTGAATCTTATATTTGTGATAATATGGAAAGGAAGGAATATGACAGTATACAAAGTGCATACTACTTTATCTTAGTATTTATATACCCTAGCTAGGTATACAACTATTGATGATAAAATGAGTATGGAAACTCTTAGATTGTAATCTTTTTGATTGTTCCGATCAAGTAGTCATTCTGATACAATCTAATGAGTATCATGAAATAAGAAGTATGGAATAAATAAATGTGTCATGTTCTAAGCATAATAAAGAGAAATATGAGATAACCTCATATGAGCATGTTTGTATGAGGATTTAAAAGTATAATCCTCATAAGATAAGACTGAGAATAAGGGAGATGAATCTTATCCAATAAAGTTGCAAGTATAATAAAGATCTTTCCTATAATGAGGAAATGGGAAATGTGATGAGATCATGAGATGATCATAAACATGTTAGATAATAATAAAGAAAGTAATAATGTCATGTAATCATCCTTATAATTCCTATGCTAGGGCAAGGGACCTAGGATGAGATAAAGAGTAAATGTTTCATGAATAGTTGAAAATACATGAAATAATATGAGGAATATGATTCCTTGTTTTCTTTCCTTTCAGGGACATGGCAATCAAGAGGTTCTTAGGACACTTGATTTGCATACGATAAAGATGTTCATGAGATGGATACTTAGAAAAGTATCCTGGACTTTGGCTCCAAGGAAAAGATATGTGTAGTGAGTAATGTCTCAAGATGAAAGGAAGATAAATATGTGATGTGTTTTTTTTATATAAGTGATAGATACCAAGGTAAGAAATTCTGGTATCTGAGAAATATCAGATGGTTTATGTTGAATATGTGAAATGGTCAACCATGAAATCAGATTAACCATGTAAAATAATATGAACATCACATGTTAAGGGTTTATGCTTTGCATAAACACATCAAATAAAGATATCTTTAAAATAAGAATCTGTCACACAAAATGGTAAAATAAAGAAAGTATCACCTCACACAATATTTACTGCACATTCAATAATAAAGAACAATGGAGCATGTGCCTTATGTGTTTGATTGTATGAGAAACTTGTGTGGAAACACATGGTGATGATCAAAGCTCTATGATGTCTCCATAACAATGAGATGTTATGTGGAGAACATATAGTATGATGAATGAATAACATCTATCTTCCTTTATCTGGGATTTCGGGGACGAAATCCTTGTTAGGGGTTTATAATTTGTAACATCCCTGACTTGGGTTATGCCTTAACCCTAGAAGTTTTTCTTAAGAAAGATAATTAAATCCTTAATTTTATTTGATGAAAAGTAATTAAGGCTCTTGAGGAACTTATATTTCAATTTCAGTTCTTTTTCAATAATGTTGAAACATTATTTTGTTAATTTTGGACTAATGTGCAAATTACCCAAGTTAAGGGGTTAACTTGCAAATGTTACATAATAATATGTTCCTAATATGTTGAAGCATCATAGGAATGAAGATGATGCAGAGGAATAGCTTATAAAAGCCTGAGTACCAAGAAAGAACTGATAAAACAATGTTTGTGCATTAAAACCTAGTTTTGGTGTAAAGTGCAATTTACAAAAAACTGAGAAGGGCGCCTCATTTGAATTAAGTTGGAGGAGAGAGAATCTTGATATTAAAATAATCAAGATTTAAGCCTAAATTGAAACCCAAATTCAATTTAATGCAAAAATAAATAAAATAATTGAAGGGCCTTCAACCAAAACTAATATGGTTGGATTCAGATGTTTGTGGACATCCTTTAGCCTTGCAAAGGCATGAGTATATCCTAAGGAGGTGAAACTCCACTCACCTTATTATAAGAAAAAGAATTTCCACTCAAATATGGAAATTACTATTATAAGGGTTAAGGTGCTTAATTTCTTTTCCCTTAATTCTTGGATAATGGAAGGGAGCTCGGTGGGGATAGAGATGCCTTTGTATGCACGAAACCAAGGAGGAAGTGATGGCAATAATTTTGGAATTAAATGATTTTTAATAAGGCATTTTCTCTCTCATTGAATTTTTATAAAAAGACCATTCCCAAGCCAAATGAAAGACTTTTCCATTTCCACTTCTTCTCCTTGCATTGAAAACGACCAAGGGAGATAGGGAGGACCTGGAGAATGAGCCCCAACCTGTTGGTAAGGTTCTTGACCCTTTTTCACCTTGGTTCCATGGTGGAAATCGAAAATAAATCATTGATTTCTTCTTATTTCGATCTCCTCTTCAACCCTAGCCAATCTTTTCAACCAAAAGCTTGAGGACGAGCCTAGGGGGGGTTTCAAAAGCTTCATCCACCATTAGATCCATGGATCTTGGAGCTTGGAATCAGATTTTGAGGAGGGTTTTATAACTTTAACCCTTAAACATTGATATTGCATCAAATTCTCTATGATTTGTTAATTATTTTCTTCTATTTGGTACTCTTTTGATTCATTACTGAAATTCCCATGAAGAAATGTTGTAGTTCTTGGATTCACGAAGGAAGATGATGATGACATCATCATGGACATATTTCCCAATAAATTACTAGGCCAAATGGTTTCCATAAGTTGCTCAAATGGTTTCCTATCGAATGAGAGCAAATGATTTCAAACCGTTTGAGGGGAAACAGTTTCACCAAACCGAATGAGAGCAAACATTTTCAAACCATTTGGAGGTGTTGACCAGGGTTGAACATTTGGAGATTTGTTGATAATGATGTTGGTTAATGACCCACTAATTATAATTGATTAGTTTCAATTGGTTCATGAGTTGAAGGTCCATTAATCACCAAACCCTAATCGGGTAAGTGTTGATTTCTAATTTGATTGAGTTAGAACTTTGGGTTAATTGACCCAAATGGTTTCAAAACCGTTTGGGGATCACCCAAATGGTCTCAAGACCGTTTGGAGGTCTAGGGTTAAGTATGGTTGAGTATTTGAAGGTCTAGAGATACCAAATTGAAATGCAATTAAGTGATGATTTGATAATCAATCCAGTGACCCAAACCCTAATTGGATGTCATGGATTTTGATGAGATGTTGGGAAAACGGTCTCAAGACCATTTGGAGGTCATTCAAACGACCTCAAGACCATTTGAAGGTAGGTCATGTCCATTTTGGATGGTGATCCAATGATTTCAAAGCAACTAGTTTCACATTGACTAATAGTGAAGGTTCATTGATTCCAAACCCTAATCCAATTGATTCTAAACCCTAATTGATGATCAAATGAGGGTTAAATTAGTTGAAGGATGATCTATTAAGTTCATTTGAAGAGTGATTTTAGGCTCAATTGATGAGTGGCTACATGGATTCAACCAATGAAAGAATCAATCTTGGAAACCCTAAGTCAATATGATTGGTGGAGACCATATTTGGCCCATTCAGTTTTGAGGAGGTTTGGACCAAACAGTCTCAAGAATGTTTGAGTCCAAACGGTCTCAATACCATTTGGGACCAAACGGTCTCAAGACCATTTGGGACCAAACGATCCCAAACGATTTGAGGCCCAATCGATCTCATGAGTGCTTTAGCAAACGGTTTCAAGTACTTACTTTAGCAAACAGTTTCAAGTACTTGCTTTGGCAAACGACTTCAAGAACCCCCTTTACCAAACGGTTTTAAACCCTTATACCAAGACCGTTTGAGGTCTGGTTGGTCAAGACCGTTTGAGGTCTAAGTGACCAAGACCGATTGAGAAATAATTAACCAAAATAGTATGGACACTCAAGGTGTTTAAAGGTCAATTGTTTAATTGAACAATTACATGATGTGAACCAAGGGTAATTATAATAATTGTACCCTTAATGAGGTAGGGTGATTAGTACCCTTTGGATAATCAATCTTTAATGATTATGAAAGTAATGATATAATCCATTGTGTCAATTCTTCTTTCAAGATTGAGTTGACTTAGCCTAATTAAGGTTGAAGTAAGCATCATCTTATAGAAGATGAGAGAGAAGACTTCCTACATGAATGATAACCATGTAATGGTTAAGTCTTAACACTTTTAATATGGATGAATGTCTAATGAGGGTATTATTATTGATAGGGAGATCATAAACCCTAACCATGAGGACAAACCCTAATTATGAAGGTTAATTAATCATAACCCTAATTGAGGGCATTGATAGGTGAAATCCTAATACATGATGATGGTATGATCTTAATTCAGGGTAACTTCATGAGAAACCCTAATTGAGGGTGAATCTATGAGAAACCCTAGTTGAGGTTTATGTTATAAGAAACCCTAATTGAGGGTGAATTCATGAGAAACCCTAATTGAGGGTGATGTTATGAGAAACCCTAATTGAGGGTGATATTATGAGAAACCTTAATTGAGGTTGATGTTATGAGAAACTCTAATTGTGGGTCATTGAATGAGAAACCCTAATCTAGGGTAATGTCATGTGAAACCCTAAATAAGAATCATATTATGGAAACCTTGAAGAATGATGTGAAGTGAGATTCAAATCCAGGGTGATGCCACATAATGATATGTGAAACCATAGTGATGGTATAATGGCCAATATATTAAAGTAGCATATGTATATTACAATTAAGTAAGATGAGGATGTTATAACCATGAAGGGTAAAGTTAATGAATCATATGAATGGTAATGTTGATACCCTAATGAGTAAGAGTATAAAGGACAAGATGATGCCTAGATCATTATATATCTCATTTCATGCATGTGTAACAACCCTATATACCTTACAATGATGAGGATATGAAACTCTTAGGAATGATGTATGCTATACTAAATAATGATGTGAATAACATTTTAAGAGTTGAAATATCTAAAGTGATGGATAATGGTTTATCCTATATTCAACAATGCTTAACCACTTAATAAGTCCATATCATTAAAGATAGTTGGACAATTCTAATGTGTGACCTATGCACCATATGATGAAAGTGACAAGTTAGTGGATAAAGTATTAAGAGGGAAATACCTTAATACAAGGTTTGTTGATTAACTTAAGTAAGATGGAAATGAGAAGAAAGTGATACATTAAGACATGATAGATATCACATTCAGCATTTCAGGGTAAACATACCTTAATGGACCTCTAATCCAACATTCTTGGATAAGAAACACATGAAGTGTGTGATATGCAATTGTTATAATAAAGATGTAATAAACTCAATGTACTTTGATAAATGTTGACTAATATACCTTGAGAATGGGGTAATCCAAATCAATGAGTATGATGTAATCATACCATGACAAGGATGAGAAATGAACTCATACCTTGAATTGATGATCATTAATGATATATGATGAGAATGGTGATCATAAGCAAATACTTATGATGTCTTTGAATGATCCTAGAGGTGTGGAGCAATACATTAGGGTTGAACTAATAATATGAGCATGAAACCCTAATAATGTAAGATGGGAAACCCTAACCCTAATTTTGAGTAAAGGTAATGAAAAGCCCTATTTGTTAGATAACCCTAATCCTGATAAAGGATGGTGGTGTACTATTGTTTCATATAATGTGATAGATGATTTACATGACTGTTATCATGTCTATTAATCATGTAGACATCATGAGATGATGAACATAGACAGATTTGAGCTATGACATTCATATAATAAATATGTTGAATGGCCTTATGTGCCTAATGTTATTGTTGCTTAGTAAAAGTAACAAAATGTGAATGGACCTTATGAGTTCCATGAATAAGTTTTTGCCTAGTGAAAAGTGGTAAAACACTTAATAGGCCTTGTGAGCCATGTGATATACTTGTATAACAAGTATTATGTATACCTCGGTCTGAGGACTTGGAGGTAATAGTTACCTAACAAGAGGTAACAATGATATTGATGAATTGAGGGTATGAATACCATACTTGATAAGTATGATAATGATGTTATTGAGAGATGTGAACTTTCAAAGAAATGAAATGAGGGACTGAGATCCCAATGTCTTATAAAGATTGAGAAGTGAATGATGAAAATAGAACATATTTCTTTATAGCACTTGTATGAATAAGTTATGTTTGATAACTTGACTGATGCTAAAAGAATATGCTAATGTACTTAATTAATCAAGTGAAATCATATCATGTAGGGCCCTGAACATAGATCCATCATCGTCAGCAAATTGGTGATGGTGAAACGGGTTCTCTGCGGCAAAACTCGGAGGGCATACTTTTGAGTATGTGGGGGTTATGGGCGCGAATATCCTTACGCCCTAATGGAGGAATTGATGTGAGATAAACATTAAATCTCTCAATCCTTCATTATATGTACCGGGATGGATGTAACATGAATCTCCTGATGATTGGGTTAGATGTCATACACATCTCCCAATAATGTTAATGTCGGATCGGTGGAGATAAACATGAAATCTCATGATCGCGAAGAGAGTGCACCACCCCACTGTAACTCTAATAGTGAAGTTGCCAGTATAGCCTGGAAAGCGATATATAGCAGAGATACAAGATGTCATGCATGTGATCTCGTACTGATCGATATGTGGGAGGTCATGGGTCTCTAGATCTTCCATTTACCTTGTATGGTACCGATTTCGACTTCGTAGTGGTCGGTTGGAGCATGAGCGGTATACATCATCTCCTAAGGGCATAAGTGTGGTTGTAAAATGTAATCACCCGTTTAGCATGTTTGCTTAAGGATTGAATGCGGAAACTTATTGGCTGATGTTATGTTTTCTTTATGCATCTCTAGTTGACAGATGTTATTTATATCTCTTTTATTCATTACAAGTAGATGGATGAATTATGAATCTACCATGAGTAGATAAAATGTTCTCCCTAGGAAAGGAGATTATCTTATTCTGTTCATGAAATAAATACTATTTTTGTTAATATGTAAGAACTCCTATTCAGTTTTAATTCAATAAACTGCAATGACAATGTTTTGGCGGAGAGTTATATCTCCCGTTGGGGCAATTTACAATTGTCTCACCCCCGTGGGATCCAACATTTTTAAGAGGACGCAGACAAAGAAGCAGATATTCTCTTATAGGAAAAGAAGAGCAACAGCCTGGACAGCAGTGAGATCTCAGGTGGAGACCCTGACTGTCAAGTCATATAGTTAGAAAGTCCTATGTGTCGTCTCTGTACTCTCAGGTCCTCAGAGTTATAGATAGTGTTTTCAATGAATCGATCTGAGATTTTGGCTTGATGCCTCGAGGTTTTTATGTTGTCTATCTATAATGTTATAGGGCAGCTGATGTTGTAATTTTTGAGAAGAGATGGTACAAGTCATGTACTTTTGTAACAGGATGTAAATGTTATACTATGGTTCTTGTTGTAAAAGATTTCCTATGATTGGATCTCTTTGCAAAAAGTTTTAATTTTTAGTGATTTTCAGTAATCCGCTGCAAATGATTCACTTCCGCTTAGTTAATCTTGTGTTTTGTAAGTTGGATGCCACACTAAGATTTTAATGCAAATAAGGATATTCTCATATCTCTATCATTATGTAAGTTCAGATACCCAAAATCTCAAATAGAGACATGTTGCTCAAAATAGTTGTGACCCATGGTCCAAGTCCATGAGAAAATTAAAGAATCATGTTCCTATAAGATTTCTTAGAAATGTTTGAAATTAATGAATAAGATTGTAAGATAAGATATGCAAGTAATGTAGACATACTTAGTTGGTGATTTGGGATAGCTTTGTATTGAGAATCTAAGTACACATATGTTATCAGGATTTCTCATATTTATACGCATAACTATGTATTATGATTTGAAGTAGAAACATGCCATTAAGATTTCATACATATGTATAGATATCACAACTAGATTCCTTAGAATGAATAATATCTAGGAGTCAAGTACAATGTAAGAATATGAATTTGGAAATGTTAAGACATGATCCATTTTGCTAAATAAATGTACTTTTGGGACCTGAATTTATTGTAAATTGAGTTATGATGATAATATGAATTATGATGTATTAAGTTATGATTATGTTTGAAGATAAGATTTTATAAGATTCCTATCTTAATGTTTAAGTCAGAAAAGGTAAGCTCATATGTAAACATTAAGATCAGGGTAAGATCATAATTAATAAGATCTTATAAAGGTTAAATCATCTTGTCAGAATTCATGTTTTTATATACTTTATATTTAAGCTACTTTCATAAACTTGATTTAAGATGCTTTGTATACTTAGTATTTCTATATTCAATTTAGATTCTTTCTCTTAAGTCTTTGAACTCATTTATCACATATTTATTGTCAAAAAGTAAACGAGTCATTATAATCAATAAGAGTATCAGAATAAAGTTTATCTAGATAATAGGAATATCAGATCTAGATTCAGACTTAGACTACTCATTGTGCGAGTAGCCAATTTTTGAATAAAGAGACAGGATAAGGGTTATATACCCAATCTCAATTATGTAGTAATGGAGTTACATATTCACATTTAGTAATAGATTATGTTCAGAATTTAAGAGTAAAGATTCAGATTCAGAATTCAGTACATGTTCAGTACTCAATTTTAGATAAACTCATATTCAGAGTTTAGTAAGACTAGACTTAAGATAATTAATTCAAAACCTTCACATAATACATTATATACTAAGTCCTCACCAGAGAGTCTCGGGACAATTCATAGGGCGCATTGCGCCAGACATTGCGGGTGTCACAGAGGGCATGTTATGCCAATAGAGGGTGTGTTGCACCATAGAGGATACTTCGGTGTCAACAGAGGGCATGTTGTGCCAACAGAGGGTGTGTTGCACCATAGAGGACACTTCGGTGTCAACAGAGGGCATTTATGCCAACAGAGGGTGCATTGCACCACAGAGGACACTTCGGTGTCAACAGAGGATGACTTATTGTATAATGGTGGCCACAATCAGATAAAAATTGTAAGTAAAAGATACATTAGGCTAGAGCATGCCCATAATCTCATCCATAAGTGTGATGAGAGGGAATTAGATAAGATAACTATGACCCTTGCACTGTGATGCATGTCTTGAGATCCATGTAACAGGGTACATGTCTTCAAAGAAAGATATGGTAGAAAGATAAGAATTTAGATTAAGTAATAAGAGAGAATATGTTACAGATTTTACTCAGAGTTTGAAGTTAACTTTATGTTTATAAAATCCAATTTCAGTTTTATAGCAATGTATATTTTAGAATAGTCATGCCACTTACTCTAACAACTATTTTTCCCAATGCATGGCTGGGGACACAATGTCCGCAGGTTTTTGGAGCGATTGAAGAATAAAGGGACCAAAAAGGCCTAAGAGACTTTCAAGCTTGCCTAGTGGGGTGCCATCTACTGAGATGGTCTAGAGTTTTGACATCTTTTTATTATGTCTAGTTATGCTATCAATTAGATTAGATTTTATGGTTTAACATGATGTAGTTTTCTGTTGACAAAAACTATGTATGGATCAATTTTACAATTATGCAAAGTGTTTCATTTACTTTAATTGCAATGATAATCATGTTTGTGGCACTAAAAAAAATGCTTCCGCTCATGTGATATAAAAATCAGGGTGTTACAATGCTGATGTTTATCTGGACTCTTTTGGTTATTGAACCAATAAGAGACATGCAAATCTTATACGAGCAAAATGGAAAACCATCTTTTGTTAGATGTAGTGGGAGAATAAGCATTTTGTTAGGACATGTACATAATGATGTACAAAGACTTTTGGAATAAGTTCTATAGATAGTTATTTGCACTTCATCATATTTGCTTATGATATGGTGAAAATACAAATCTCTGGAAGTATTCAAAGAGATTACATGTATGAAGTACACAACTTCCTTAAAGGTGTTAAGATACTTTGATGTGATCAATGTTAAAATACTTCACAAAAATAGTTTGAGGACCTTTTGGAGAGACTATGATAATGTATCACAATCAAGTCCACCTGAAACATGATGATGTATCAGTAAGAAGGAACCAAATCATGATATATAATCTTATAAAATTTTTCTTTTTAGGCATATGATTAGCAATAAAACGATATACCATATAAAATTAGTTTTAGTACACAACATATGAGATATGATACGGGAATGTCCCAATGTGTCTTAATGATGGAAACTTATACAAGAAAAATAGTTTCTTGGAAATATTTAATCACATAAATGTTAGTTTGTTGAACACTACTTATCTCAATCCAATAACAAAAATTGTTTCTTGCTAGGATGGTTGATTTCTAAAAGAATCAGTGACAACAAAGTAGAACTTGAAAAGTTTGAGATCAATAGGAAAACATTTGAACCTAAAGAGGTACAATGACAACATAGAGAGTCACAAGTGGTTGTGGAATCTCAAGTTCCATCCATAATACAAAACTTGTAGTTATATTAGGCCCCATTTGGTTTGAACGTTTAAGGGTCGGAAAGGATCTTAATATGTGATTTAATCCAATGCTATGTTTGTTTAGCAAAAAATTAGGAAAGGAAGGCATTCATCCGAAAGATAATCGTGATCACACAGGATAATTGTAACCCTCCTAATATGCAGAATTTGTTAATTTGTCTTCGCAACCCTTCACTCACGACGTCGAGCTGCACCATTGTGTTTTTCATGACTCCCCATCCCCAAAATTTTGTGCGACTACCAACGACCCCCACAGATGCCTAAGTCAGCCTCATCTATAGTATTCCAGCACAGTCGTTTGTATTGCCAGAGGCCCTCACCCCATCGTTGACCTTTGATGATCCTCCTGCCTGTCAAAAGACTCTTTATTGCCTATCAAAAGACGAACCATGAGTTGTTGTAGACCCATGAATGTTTCTATGTCTTTGGGCTTCTATGAACACCAAATAGAACACTCTTAAATCAACGGTCTAGTTGCTTTTATTCAAACAAGCTGGTTGTTAGTAACGGTCCATGCGATCACCAACAGGCAATCATGATGACAAATCATGATAACTAATCATGGGAGTAGTGATTAGAAGGATAGCTTTTTGTCCATGAAAGTTAAGGTTAAGTTCTGTTAATCGAGATCAATATCTCTTTTTTGTTTTCTCATTGAAAGGTTATCGATCAAACAACATGATAGATGTTGCCATGATAGTCATTCTATTGCATCCAAATGTGGGAATGAAAGAAACCATTCACTACTAAACTATTTCCTTCATAATCCCATCCATTGATAGATTCCATCAAAATATAATCATGTGAACCAAATGAGGCCTTAAAACACATCTGAGATTAAAAGATTGTGAATCCTATAACTCATATAATGTGACAACCCACTGCCACATGAAGGAGATCACTCAAAACAAAGTGCAAAATTAATACTATAATCCAGGACAAGATGATAGATATCACTGTTCACTTGACCAACTTGCCACAACTTGTTTTGTAACATGTTCACATATACAAGCCATAACTGTACAACCATGGCATATTGCCAAAAACTCGTATCGATGTACAACATCTACAAAATACCTTAAGGACCTGAGAGTACATGGATGACATATAAGACTCTACTACAAAACACTAGAAGCATATCCAACCTTTAACTGCTACTGCTCCTTTTGCTGCTCAGCCTCAACCGCACAATTTCTACTTCATCGTACACGGCCACCTAAAAGATGTGGAAACTCACGGAGCATGACCAACGTCCTATCGAGAGATATAATTCTCCGCCAACAACTATTATTAACATAGATAAGCTAAATCAAGAAGATAACATTATTATCAGGTTGAGCAGATTCAACTAAATGATATGAGTAAAGAAATTAACATTATTTAAGCAATTTAGGCATCTACAATTGAGCAGTAGAACATTTTATATTATTAGAAGGAATATGAAGAATATGTATAACAATTGACTTCTCTTACTGCATTACAAATCAACTAATCAGTATAAGAGACAAGGCAAAAGGTCATCCAATTTGAGTCAGGTTTTAACCCTAAGCAAATATACTACACGACTATTTTACGTCTTTTATTATGCCCTGAGGAGATGTGGTATATCACTCATTCTCCAATGGACCACTACTAAGTTGAAATCAGTATCATACAAGATCTAGTAGGAGTTTCTCCTATGATCTCCCACACCCTGATAAGTCTGAGTCACTCATAGTGACATATAGAGTCCAACTACAAAACAACCTAGTCCACCTTGATATATATACACAACACTAGTGAACACTGAGTTATAGCCACGACCGCACTCCTGTCGAGGTATGACTGCAACCATCCTCAAATATATAATATATATACTGAATCACATCGCCAGAGATATGGCCTCGACTGTTCTCCTTCCATAGTATGACCGCAGCCAATCCTGTGAAAATGCATATACTCTATAGTATACGACTCTGATCTTCCACTGAGGGAGAACCCGTTTCACCATCCAGTAAATACTTACGTTAAAGATGGATCTATGACACATGGAAACTACATGATTAGGGTTTCACTTGATTAGTTAATCCAACTGAGTATCTTTTAGCATCAATCAAGTTACAACATACAAGAAGCTTGATAAGAGAACCTTCAAGGCATCACCCCCAACCAAGTTCAAACTTCTAAAATGATTCAAGAATAAATAAGGAAGTATGTCTTTACACACTTAAGAAACATCAGAAAGATAGGAAATCAAGATCAAAACCCAGAAACTCTCTAGCTGCAGAATACACATACTGATCAGAATCTTCAGATGAAGAAGCAAAAAAGAAGGCCAGCACAACTGACACCCAAGATTACTCAAAATACCAGGGCCATCATTCACAGGGAAATCAGGAGCACGATATTTACTTCATGTACCAGAGAAAGTATAAATAATCAAAGCAGTCAATATCTCAGCATGTTCATTGCATCCTCTTACTACCAATGATCAGAATCTATAGAAGAACAAGTAGAAATGAAGGCCAACACAATTGAGACCCAAAATAACCCAATATACTAGGACGACATTCACATGGTAATATTCCAGAAAGAAAACAAAATATGATCAATAAAATTTAATTACAAAGACAATCTATTTTAAAAGGATACCAGGAGCATGATATTTTTCTTCATGTACCCTTCTATTCCTTCCACTCTAGAGAAAGTATAAAACAATCACAGCAGTCAATTTCTCAAAACTCGTTGTCATAAGTAGTAAATCCTCAATATTCTTTGGAGAAGAATTGACTAAACTTCTATCACAACAATCTTCCCAGACATTTTTAGCATGTGAAATAGTTGAAGGATAAGTGTGTAGTATCTTCATAACCATTCATGCATAAGAAGGATACAGACACTACTTCCATTCCTAGTCTTCTAATATAATCAGAGGTTGGTAGATTGTTCAAGAAGACCTTTAAGGTATGAAAAGTAATGTTTTTATGAGTCTTACTTCTCCATATCCCGTCAAACCTCATATCTTCAATGCCCTTAATTCTTGAAGCTTCCTAGATCCCCTTAAGGTTGTTGTCTTTCTTTCCAAGAAAAGAAACTTAATCATTGGATTCAAGGGAAATGTTATTATTTGAGATACAATTAATGATAACTTCAAAAGCTATTGATTGAGGAATATCCCAATTTCCATCTTTAATAATTTAACTCAAATACTCATTTTCTCCAAAAACTAGAACGAATAGAGATGTTCCCTGCAATATGATCAGCTAAAAACTTGGAATTGACCCAGGGTTCTTGGCAAATCTTGAACAAAATCCCATCACAAATATGAAATTTAACAAAATGTAGAAAAAGGTGCATCACTTTTAATATATTATTGAAGAGCTAGGAAAAATTAGATGACTCCTTAATGAAGGTTGAGTTCTTCAGATATTTCTCAAAAATTCATTTCACCCAAAGACTGTATTTTTTTCTAGCTATATCCCAAGCATTTTTTATTAGACAAGCTTTGATGATTTCTCTTCCTTTCATGAGTCTAAGAACTCCTTCCCTTTTTGGTTAATATTTTTTACCAACTAACAAAATGAAGGTTATTTTTATCTTCAGATTACCCCACAGGAAATCTCTTCTAAGTTTTTCAATAATATCTATTACAGAAGAAGGAATAGGGAAGGACGTCATCCAATAAAGATGGAGACATTTAAGTGTGGATTTAACCAACTCTAGTCTTCCTACAAAACTTAGGATCTTACATTTCCATGATTCAAGATTCTTCTTAAACTTATCAATGAGACTAGAGCAATATTTGTTAGAAAGTTTCCCAGAAAATAAAGGAATATCAGATATTTATTAGAATCCAATTTGCTTTTTGGAATCTCAAGAATGTCTGAAATAGGCTTAGAATCAACATTATTACTAAAGAAGACATGAATTTTTTATGATTGACATTCAATCCAAATTCAAGACCAAACTTGGATAAAATCCGCCTGACATATAAAGCATTATCTTGATTGGCTTTCAAGAGAATCACGAGATCGTCCACAAAGATAACATGAGAGACTGCCAACTGTTTAGAAACATTATTAGAAGTAATCAACTTCTGACCCAAAGTATTTTTCAACATAACAGACAAACCATGCATCACAATCACAAAGAGATAGGGAGAAATGGGATCTCCCTACCTAAATCATTAGAGGGGGTGAAAATTTTAGTAGGTTCTCTAATAATGAGAATTTGATAAGACATAGAAGTAAAGATTGTTTCAACACACTTAATCCAACCAGAAGGAAAACCCATTCTAAATATGATGAAGTAGAGATACGTCCATTTGACTGAGTCATAAGCATTCAAACTATCAACCAAAATACACATATTCCCATATTATTTCCTAAAGTCACTGACGATTTCATTAGACAATAAGGTAGAATTTTTTATACATCTTCCATGAATGAACGCAAATTGTTCAATATCAATGATATAGGGCAAATCAACTTTAATTTGTTGGCAAGAATTTTAGAAATAATCTTATAAAAGGTGTTGAAAAGAGAAATCTATCTCCAGCTTGCTATCAAAGAAGAATCCTAGCCTTTAGGAATAAGAGTCAAAAAAAGTATTGTTAGCTTCTTTAAGAAGAGTGCTTTTATCAAATAATTCCTTGATAGCAGCAAACACATCATCACCAATAATCTTCCATGTAGTTCTATAAAACATGCCATTAAACCCATCTTTCCCTGGAGCTTTATCCCCATCTAGATTCAAAACTATATCATCAACTTCTTTTCTAGTAACATGAGCGATTAAGCTAATCCTTTGAACATCTAACAAGATTGGACCTTTTCAATTACCCTTCTAGACTTCATCATTAAGACCTTGATTGTTAAAAAGAGTTGAATAAAAATATTTAACAGCAATATTGATTTCATCAGCATTGTGATTGATAGTATCATTGATCATCAGATATCTCATGCAATGACAATGTCTTTTGGTTTTCAAGGAGGAATAAAAAAACTTTATGTTGGAGTTACCTTCTTTAAGCCATTGAACATGTGACTTTTGTCTAAAGAAAGAATCCTCACAATCTCAACTTACTTAGCTTTCTGCCTTAACTATTTAGCTTGATCTCTACACTCCTCCTTTAAAGGATCCAAATCAGCTTCACTTTGGGCAACATTAGCCTGATATCTCAAAGTTTTAGTAGTCTCAGAAAAAAATACCCACAGACCTTTTATTCCATTTCTTAAGATCCACTTTCACATTGTTTCATTTCTTATAGAAGTGGAATATATCAAAACCAGGAGCCTCAGTCACCATGCTTCTTTAACAACTTCTAAGAAATCAATTCTGTAAGTCCATTCATTATTGAAATGAAAAGGAGACATGACAATTCTAGGGTTTCCAATTTTTAGATAAATCCTCATATGATCACTCAAAGAGTTAGAGACTAGTTCACCGTGAAAATTAGGAATATCAAAGAAAAAGTGTGAATTATGAAGCATCAATTTTAGAAGTGATGGAATCTTTTCCACTTTGACGATTATCCCAAGAAAGGAATGGACCTCTAAGATTCATATCAAATAAACCAACATATAGAAAGCAATTATTAAATCCCTCCATAAACTTTTTAGTAGGTGGGAGCTTACTAATTCTTTCCCCTTTAGATCTAACAACATCGAAGTCTCCTAAGATAGTCCATGTAGAATTGATATTTCCACTTAAGGGTTTAATCTTTTTCCATAACCCAGTGTCTCAGCATCTCCATTATGACCATAGATCACAATCAACAAGAAAGAAAAATTATAAACAATAACCTTTACATGAAGCATTTGATAAGATTCAAAAATTGAAGAATTCTATAATGTTCGTATAGAAGAATGATTCTACCCAAAACATCAGAATCTTGATTTGAAAGACAATTATAATCAGAAAAGTATCTACCCATAACTTCCCTATTTTATTTTTCCTAACTTTAGTTTCTAGCAGAACCCTAATATCGCATCTTGCCCTAAAGATTTCTTCCTGAACCGAGCTGATTTTGTTACTCAGCCCCCAGACATTCTAGGAGAAAATATGCATAGGGGTCATTTAATACTCTGGATTGTTGAGCTATTAACCTCAGTGACTGGTTCTTCATTAATAATATCTAGACCCCCATATATGTTGTTCATAGGATAACATGCATAATTAATAGTCTTGTGGAAGATACATGTAGCAGGTTTAATAGAAACATTGAGAGGTTAGTTGTGTCTTTTACTTCTAAACTCCTAAAAACCATCTTCACAAACTATAGCCTTCGAACTAGAACTAGAAGTAAATATAGGAATATGGAAGTTTGGAGTTGACCTCCCTTCTTTGTTACTTGAAGGAAGACTTCACACTAACTCATTATTGTGGACCAATAAGATATGATTCAAAAATTGAACATCACTCTCAATGACAAATTTATAACTCTCAACATGTCTGTCAACCTGAACACCACGGGGAATAATCGGCTCTTTCACCAACCAAACTTTCTCCGGTTTACCATCTTCTTTAGGAGAAGGAGAACAAAAATATTCTTCATGCCCAAGTAATCCACACTTTTGACATTTATATCGATACCATTCATACAAAATATCAATCTTGTGAATATTGTTATCGTCACTGGATAAGGTGATTTGTTCTGGAAACTTTGAATGTGAACTGATAGGAACCTGAATATGAGCATATTCAAGTCTACAATAGGAACCAGTACGATCATTTGTGTAGATAGGTGAACCAACAAAGGACCCAATCCTTTCAAACATTTGAGTATCCCAGAGTTCCACGAGTAGATGGCAGATCCTAACCCACATTGAAACTTCCTTTAACTTCAACTTTGAAATCTCATGACCCTATTTCCATCTTGCTAGGAAGAGGGGTCTTTTCTTAAAATACCAGCTTCCTTCCATGGCTCTCGTTAGATCTACTTCCTTATCAAGTTTATAAGAAATAAACCATCACCACGGTTGACATTTTTTATCAGGCCTTTCAGTTCCCACAACTAGCAGAGATAGTTGAGGAATGTAGGAATGTGGAGCTTGAAGTTGATTATATATCCAACTAAGGATATGTCTAATTTACTAGCATTCTCCTTAGCTTCATCCTTCAGATAGATCAACTTACCTTGCACAACTTTAATCTCTCTACGATCTAGAAAAATATCATTGTCTGACCTAGCAAACTTTGTCCATCTTGAGTAATTTTCAATATCGAGCTTTGTGGGGGTGGAGATGCATTGGGATCCTCACTACTCCCTTCCATATTCCATAAGTTCTCCAATCTTCTGGGGGGGGTGCAAGCCCTAGAATCCCGCGGTGGTGCCCAGCGGCGCGATGGCTCCCCCCTCCCAAGTCACTCCTCATGTTGCATGACCTGATGTGTCTATTATCCAACAATCACATCTCCAAAAGACATCTTTGATATATATATATATGTATATATATATATGTATATATATGTATATATATATATGTATATATATATATATATATAAAGTCACCATGACTATATCATAAGATACCAACAAACTATTCATGTAGATTTTATGTCAAAAAATTGTGCACAACTACAATCGTGGACAAAGTAGTGACAACATACTTGGAAGAAGAGTTATTTTTTCAGCTTCTTTTGTCGATGGTCCTTGAGATACAAGACATATCTATCTTGATGTAACATAATTAGTTTAGATATATGGAAACTTGATATTTTTTCTGACTTTAACATGCAATCCATCTTAGGTTGTAGTGAAAAGAGTCTTGTTGGAATATGAAGTAGCAAAAAATAGGCTATATCTACTTGCTAGGATCTTTACAGTAAAATTCAAAGAATTAAAATCTTATCTTTAAGATAACAATTTTTGGAAATTCTCCAAATGTTTATATGATATATTATTAGAAAAAGGAACTACAACTTGCACATTTTCTTATCATATTAGAGAAGAGTCAAAAGATTACAATGCATGATGATCATTATGTATTCATTGAGATACCACATAAAGATTCTAATTCACATTTACATAATATGGTATAGAAACATATGATAAAAAGTCTATGTGCTCAAATCCAAATAATATTTCTATGTAAAATGGACAATGTAAGAGGCATGACACCAAAGACTTTGCTTTGTTGGATTTACCATGACCGATAATCATTGGGTTGTGCCTTATAATCCTTACTTATTGGCAGAGTATAATTGTCCTTACCAATGTTGACTTGTTTTCTTCAATTAAATTAGTGAAGTATATATAAATACATATACAATGGACATGACTATGTATTGTTTTCATAAGATGAGATAACCAAGAATCTACATGATGATTTTATCAATTTATATTTGGAAGATGAGTATCACCACATGTGGAATCAAGGAGGATCTATTAGTTTTAAATGAATTAGATCGATGCATCATTGACATCTCTAAAAAATCATTTGGAATGCATGGACACTATAACATTCCATCAAAATCAAGATCTGTTTGCAATTGTACAAAATAAGATTTTAAAAAAACTCAATGCTTGCTGAATATTGTAGATCAAATTCTATAGATGAAGAAGCTAAAAAGTACCTTTATACACAATTTCCTAAGAATTATATATGGGAAAAAAATTACAAATGTTGTAAAAGAAGGAAGCAAATAAATTCCAGTAGAAGGATCCTTTTTATAAAACATGTTGAAGGAGATCATTGTGTACTAATCAAATCAAAGGTTTCAATTCTTTTTCATCATTTGAGAAATATAAATGAAATTAAATATATTACCTTTTAAGAAGTAGTTGAGAATCTTGGTTTATTAGAAACTGGTGACAACATCATATAATGTCTTGATGAAGTTTTGGTATTTCAAATACCTTGAGGTTTCTAGGAATTATTTTTCATGATAAAAATTATTTTTGCATTTCTAACTCGACAACTCAATGAAAGAAGTTTAAATGTGAATTGAGTATGATTCTTATGACATACAAAAAGGAAACTAGAAGATCCCTTACAAAAATACTATAAAGAGTATTAATATATGTACCGACCCATTTTCAAATTAATCATCTAATTAGGGTTTACTTTGATGATTGCATGCTTAACTAGATTGACAATTGTTTAAGTTTGATTAATAATGGTAGCTTAATCATGATAATTTAAACCTAATGAGAAACTCTACATAGTGCTTTTATTTCAAATAATTAGGTTTGATAATCGAAAACCCTAATCGGTCAAAATTAGGGTTTTGGTAGCATACAAATGTAGAGTTTCATAAGTATAGTGGTTTACTAAATGATTTTTAAGATTGAAATATAGGAGCCTGGTATTTTAATTTTATTTTTTTATTGGTACATACAATTGATCTTAAATTTTAAGTAATGTTTGGAAACTCCAATTTAGAAGTTGATTAAATTTTCATAATTTTTAGATGATGTTTGAGTTCTACAAAGAGTGGTGTCGGTCGAGTTTCCCCAAGACAAACTCAGTCGACCATACATTCTGGCTGAAAATAACAGTTCGTATTTGATTTTTATATTTTTATTGGTGATTTCAATTGATATGAAATTTTACTGGATCTCTGAAATATAGTTTCAGAAAACATTCTAGTTTTTTATAATTGTTGGAGGAGGTTTGACATATTTAGTAAATAGTTTCCAGTAACATGTTTCGTGATAGAAAAATCAGTTGAAATAAAACAAAGTGTAAGTTCGGTGTATTTGCAATTGACCCAAGCACCTTAATTGATATATATGAGCAAACTAGCACCCAAGAAGATCTCATACTTCTTGATTCATTCCAGAGAAATGAAATTCTTAAGAGAGAGGAGATATAGGGTTGTGAGGGGAGAAAGGGGTGGAGATGTTAACCTAGGGTTTCACTATCTGAAATATGATGTTCTTTGCATAGACTTTCATGGTGATCCTTCTCTCACATGTCAATATTATGTCCCTCCTCTGATCTGACTTGAAATCACATAAAGTCACCCCCTTTTCTCACTCTTTCTCTCCTAATATCCATTTCTAGGTTTCTGAGTTGAGAGGAGGAAGAAATGAATTATGTTGCTAGAGTTTGATTGGATTTTGAGAAATTCAGAGTTTGACCTATGTTTTTAAGGTGCTCGTTACCTTAGGTGAGTGTTTATATCCTTCTTATGCTCTATATTCATGTTGAAAGCCTAATTCTATCTGGCTAAAATAATCGGAAATCTTGCTTGTATTTGTATGTGACTGGGTATTGATTGGAAAGATATTGGGGAATAAAATTCTACTAATTTAAATTATTCCTCATTAAAATGGAACTTGCTAAGTTCTTGATATATTGATTTATGTACCATGGAAAATTCTATGGATAGATGACTATGTTATTTCATGTGAACATTACCTAAAAATCAGCCCAATGCACGATATGCTTGGGAATTTAATTGATATGTATAGAATCATACTTGAATTGTATTAGAATGAATTATACAAGTGTATTGGTAAATCTTATTGAAATTGAATATGATGTATACATAAGGATCAGTATGAGGTGGCGATATTCCTTGTTTAGGGTCTATGTTGAGGGATTAAATCAGATGAGTTTATTAATCAATGTATACTTATGCTTAATGAATGAAATGTGTATAAATGGAAACTAGTGTTTCCATGTGTGTGAATAGCACTAATGAAACCTTGTGCACCGTGATGAGATAGTTGAACCATATGATCCTTATTATATGTTGAACTAAGATGACTTTTAAACTCTAGAAATCTAGTACTAAGTCGAGTATGAGAGATAAAGCTCAAGGTTGTATATAGTCTTGTAAATGTGATGAAATTCTCAAATTTAGGTGCTATTACTCTAATTGAAGATGATAAATTTGATCAATATGATCTTATCCTAATTCATCTATTTTAGCATAATTTATGGAATTAGATATGAATGTGAGTCTTTTATACAAGTTGCATAGTAATGAATTGTGACAGATGATTACAGATTATGGTGTAAGAAGATGTAACCCTAATTAATTATATATCTAAAGTGAGTAGTATAGTAAGGAAAGATCATTGTTGATTATGGGAGTGCCATTTGAAGTTGATGATATGGTACACTTATCTAAATTTGAGAAACAATATTAATACACATGTATTGAATGGTGATGGCCAGTTAAAAATGAAACTAATGAAGTTATTATGATGAAGTCATTAATATTTTATTTTAATTACATGTGGCATAACCCATATTGAATTAAATATACTAAAATTGTACATTGATGTATGTTAATGAGAAGAGAAGCACTGTATATGAAGGGAATTAAGAATGATGGGTTTCAATAATGTAATAAACATGAAATGAAAGAAGTTGAGACTATTGTATATAAAATGAAGGAAAAAGATGGGAACTAGTAGATGAATCTAAGAATCTAACTCTAACCCTAAAATTATGAACTAGATGACGCTAATGAATAAAAATCTCAAATTAGGGATTAAGGAATGCAAATAACTATAGTTGAATGCAATTAAAAGATGAGGTTTCAACATTTGAATTGATTTACAAGAATATGTTCTTGGACTGTGATTGTTTGATACAATACTTGTACTCTGAGGATGGATTAATAGTACAAAATTCAAATGATACTCAACATGTGTTGGTTAGTAACCCTAACTGAAGAATGTGAAATAAAAGAAGAAGAGAACTGAGTTTTTTATGCATGTTTATGCATGAAATTTTTTTGCATCTATTGAAATTGGATGGAATAAGTATATGTCATATAAAAAATCTATTCTGAGTATGATGAATGATACAATATATCTATATGCTTTTGTTGTTGGTAGTTCTTATGTCTATGAATCTTTGTTGAGAACTGTGATATATAATGAACTGATAAGATATATGTTGAGATTGAATTTAATATGCACAGATCACATTTGAGAAACCATGATGAGGGTAGATGTTGCATAATGAGATTATATCTCGGGCTAAAGGCCCATTGATGATGATAAAACCCTGATGAGGTAAATGTTGGATAAGAAGATTATGTCTTGGGTTGAAGGCTCACTGATGATGACCACTATTAGATGATATGGAAATGTAAAGAATTGTATGTGTTGCAATTATAGATTGTTGTTCTTCTTGTTTTAGTCATTGTCTTTCTTGATATGCTTAATTTGTTTCATGATATTCTAGTTATGCAAGAATACACATATATGATATATGATGTTTTGAATTCTTTTAAGATGAGTAAAAGAGAATATTAATGAGTGAAATGGTGAAACATCTAGTTAGGTGCCTTGAACACCGTGAGTTACCCCCGAGGACCACACTAGGGAAACAAAATGGATCGCCTTGTAGTAATCGATGAATTATGAGAAGGATTTCTGGAATGTGGATAAAGACCTTAAAGGTTAAACCACTAGGATTTAGGAGTGAATTATCTAGGGTGTCTCTGTCCTAAATTCCTATTGTGAAAGTCTATGTCTGTGAGGAATAGACTCTGATGGAATTATTATGTGAAATATGAAAATATGAGAAATGATGTGATATGAGATATACTATTTTGCTGGTTCCTATCTCATGTACTCGAGATGAGGATGTGGGCCTCTTTAGGCAACACTAGGGTGGCCAGGGTCTATTGTTGATATCTTAGGGTGGTTGACTAAATCCTAACATAGTGATGGTGAGTCGTTGACACGAGAATCAGGTGTGGCAACTTCTACTTGGTGAGGTACAAGCCAAGTAGTTTCAAGGCAAATGATAGAAGATGACAAGCTGTGTAGAATATGATTTGAATGTTTTCTATATTCCTCATACTACTAGTTGACAATTTGCGATTATTGATTATGTTTAGTGTGGTGGAAAATAATCATTATGTTATAGAGATTATCTATTTCATATTCAAATATGCCTTGTTGACAAGTAGTAGATGTAGGGATTTATATCCAATTTGAATATGATTTGGTTTGCTGGTCATTTGATAGTATTGTTTGGTAGACATGTCTTATGTGTACTTCAGCTTCAGGACTACGTGATGTGTTCCTGATCTGGCTGGTGGGATGTCACAAAGATGATGTTAATGTTATGTAATGCCTCAAAATGTTTAGATCTTGACTTGATACTCATACTTAAGGATTGTTAATTTGAACTAAGATGTATCTGCTAATTTGTTCATAGACATTCTCTACAAGTTGTTTTAAAGTTGAATTTGGTTTAAGTGATTACCTTATCTGTTTGATTAGATTATCATTATAAACTACACTTGACTAGATGCTAGAACTATCTGCTAGACTTTTCAATATCTACAAGTTTTCTTTAAGTTCATTATACTTAATCTGATGATGTTGCATGTACTCATCTTGAGCGGGAGGTATCCACTCACTAGGGCTATATATGAGTCTCATGAGGTTGTTTCAAATGTTTTTATGTATAATGTTATCCAGTGGAGAGATTGTGATAAAGAAGATATAATTCAAATAAACTAAATAGATTACAATGCCCACTTACAACATGGTCTTACGTTAGATGAGTCTACAAGGACAATAGGATCTAGGACTAAATGATAATATGGATGTCGAATATAACCTGAATGATGTGCATACTGACTGAACTCAGTATCCAAATACTTTGGTCAAGTATTTGGTGTTAAGATAAGCTAGTATGGAACTGCTAGCTATAATTATTCTAGTTGTCGTGACCAAGCATCCAAATGACTACATTTTTGGAGTATAATAAGATGCATGATGATAAAAAAGAATGGTGATAAAATGTTGAAAGAGAAAATGATTTTATAATTCAATATGGAACCTATGGAAAGCAAGAAATTTCATATAAGAAAGATGAAAGCCTAATGGATTATGAAGATAATCTCTAATGGATTTGAATCTATGTATGAAATCTAAAATTATAAGAAAAAGATATGAACTAAGAATGGTGCACACTAAATGATCTTCTTTATGAAGGAAATTGATGAATGTGGTTGATAATATAGAACGAGTCATAATCTTGATCCATGAGATGCATAATCAAATTTTATTAGAATGTAAAAGGTGATGTGAACTACATCTTGATAAATCATGTATTACTAATATTTGTGATTTAAGTGATTGTAATACTCAAGGAGATATATGATGATGACAAGGGATGAAATATCCATCTAATACAAACATAAAAGATGTCATATGAAATAAAAATAAAATGGAAGTATTTCTAACTTGATGATGAGAGAGATGAATGATTATACGATATGATATTCTTCTAGATCTTTTCATGAATTTTGGGATGAAATCCTAAAACAAGGGGAGAATTTGTAACAACCCATTTTTAAATTAACCATCCAATCAAGATCTACTTGGATGATTGCATGCTTAACTAGATTGACCATTGTTTAAAGATTGATTAATTATGGTAGTTTAATCATGATTATTTTAACCTAGTGAGAAACTCTCAATATTCTTTTATTTCAAATAATTAGGATTTGATAATTGAAACCCCTAATCGGTTCAAAGTTAGGGTTTTGGTATCATAGGAATGTAGATTATGATGTGTATAGTGGTTTACTAAATGATTTTTATATTTTATATGCAAATATAATTTGTTGAAATTTGGACATAATTTGTATAACTCAATTATTAGTGTTCTTGTAGAATATACATTTTTTGAAGAATTTTCTTACTTGTTTGTCGGCCGAGTTCCCCCAAAACAAACTCAGCCGACCATGTATTCAAATTGAAATATATCATTCTGCTATTTTAATTTTATATTTTTATTGGTACGTCCAATTTGATTTGAAATTTTATTGAAGTTTAGAAACTCCAATTTGGATAGTCCATTAAATTTTCATAATTTTTGGATTATTTTTGCATTCTACAGAGTGTGGTGTCAGTCGAGTTTTCCCCACGACTGACTCAGCCAACCATACATTCTGGCTGAAAATAACAATTTGTATTTGATTTTTATCTTTTTATAGGTAACTTCAATTGATTTGAAATTTTTACTGGAGGTTTAAAATGTTGTTTAAGACAACATTCTAAACTTTTATAATTGTTTGAGGAGGTTTGACCTATTTAGTAAACATTTTTTAGTAACATGTTTTATGACAGAAAAAATTGTTGAAATAAAATGAAGTGTAAGTTGGGTCAATTTGCAATTGCCCAAGCACCTTAATTGGTATATATGAGCAACCTAGTACCCAAGGAGCTCTCATATTTCGTGATTCATTCTAGAGAAATGAAATTATATAGAGAGAGGAGAGATAAGGTTGTGAGAGGAGAAAGTGGTAGAGATGTTGACCTAGGATTTCACTATTTGAGATATGATGAAATCAAGTAAGATTGTCCTCTTTACATAGCCTTTAATGGTGATTCTTCTCTCACATGTCAAGATTCCATCCCCTTTTCTCACTCTTTCTCTCCTATTCTCCATTTCAAGGGTTTTTGAGTTGAGAGGAGGAAGAAACATATTCTATTGTTAGAGTTCGATTGGATTTTGAGAAATTCAGAGTTTGACCTATGTTTTTAAGGCACTTGTCACCTTAGGTGAGTGTTTATCTCCCTATTTAGCTCTATATTCATGTTGAAAGCCTAATTCTATCTGACTAAAATAATCAGAAATCTTGCTTGTATATGTATGTGACTGGGTATTGATTGGAAAGATATTAGGGAATCAAATTCTACTAATTTAGGTTATTCCTAATTGAATGGAACTTGCTAAGTTCCTTATATATTGATTGATGTACTGATAACACCAATTTTTGTGATGATTTTGCCCTTTATTCTGTTATCAAAACTGCCCTTTACTGCTATTTTCCTCTGTTTTATAAGCACTTTCGCAATAATTGGCCAAGCAATGCTCTAATTCCAATATTTCCATCCTTTGTAGTATTTTTCCTCTCTTTAGTACATTTTGGTACAATAAGGGCCGTCCCGGCCCACAAATAAGTCCAAGTCTGTTTCGGCCTTCCTGACGCCCGATACGACCTTGCCCGACAAGGGGGAGCGACACCATGACACACGACAAAGGGATGCTGCGCTAGAAGAAACTGACGGACGGCACGCCTCTTACCCGACAGGGAGCCATAGTCGCCACGACAACCCAAGTATGTTGGGCGACACAGCCACCCACCGGCAGGCGCCGTTGCCCGTCACGTGACCAACGGCTGACACTCCTAAGCCGAGCGATACCAGTATCGGCCGTCCACCGACCCACGAATGAGGAGGATACGTGGCGCTTCGAGCACCATAACTTCCCCCAACCACTGCCTATAAATAGCAGCTACAGGGAGCCGAAAAGATAGCTTGGTCAGTTCGGATACTTCGGAATTCGGACAATTGGGAGCCTTGAGTGTTCTTCGGAGGAAACTGCGAGAGTAGGTGTATCGCGCCCCAGTGCTCGTGCCGGGCGACACTAGGTGAGCCCTTCCTCATCCCGAGAGGGAGGGGATGGTTCACTTAGAACCGTCCCAGGCGACAATGCGGGCCGATATCGGCCATGACGATGAGCGACACAAGTGCCCGAAACGATGAACGCGTCGCTCTGTGCCCGACATGATATCGAAACTGATACGTTTCGCCCATCATGTGTGCCGCCCGAGAGGGTGTGTCGCCCGACTCGAGTGTATCGGCCAAGTCCTTGAGCGATACAGTCGGCCGTCACGGTGTGCCGCTCGAGAGAGCGTGCCGCCCGACACGGCTGTATCGGGCTAGGCCTTGTCCGATATCGGGCGGGAGAGCCGCTGTAGTCTGTCACCCTTCTACATCAAGAAGGCGACCTCTATCTTTAATTCTGTTATTTAATTCCTTTCTTACGCAATGTACTAAGACCCTTACTGTTTATGGAAATAGAAAAGCTTAATTACTTGTTGCTCTATGCTTGGTACAATATGTTGGATGACTGCTATGTTTGATATCTGAACTCTAGCTTGCATGTTTGGATCGCGTTTCGCTTAGCTACAAAATCGTGTTTTCCCGTCGCAACAACTTCGAGAGTTGTGTTGTGGCTCTAGTGTTTGGTCCGATTCTGGAGTACGAGAGTGCCTGGAACGGATTCGTTTCAGTAACATTCCACTCTAACTTTGAGCCCAGCAACCTCGAGAGGGGTGTCGAGGCTTGGTTAGAGGTATCCGCTCTGAGAGGAGGGGTGCATGATGTTACCAGTGCCGCTTGTTATGCTGTAGTCTTATCCTTCGTACCTTGCTCTAGCCCTAGTTTTATCCTTCCATTTCTGTTGCAAGAAAACCTCTAAAAAATGCTAAATGACTAAAACCTTAAATCTTTCTAGTAACTCCACCTGGAGATAGTTTTCTTGTTTTGTTCGTGACACCTTACTGCTTCCCTTCTGGGGAATTTATCATCTCTTTATACCTGCCAGAGTGTAGCATGTCGGTTCTGGATTCTCAACACTACCATCCTTGTCCCTGTGTTTGACCCCGTATATCTACTTCGACCCCGTAAATAAAGTTGTGGGGGGCTAGAAGGATTTGGGTTTATAAATGTAAAAGCTCGACTACCTCAAATCCGCCTCCAATTTTAGGAAACGCGATTTAGGCCGGTCAACTTTTTGGCGCCGTTGTCGGGGACAATGCAAAAACGGTACTGTAGACGAACCCGAATACACTAACTACACTTCAGTACCTCAAGCTTAGAAATGAGTTTGACATCACTCCCTTTCTGTTTCTTCTTATTGCCATTCTCTTAAAAGTAAAAATTCAATTTCCTAAACTTGATTTTTTGTGCCATTTCAGGAACCCCGGGGAACTGTGACCTGTTCCACCGAGCTTTGATACCATGTCTTGTTGCGAGCGGTCTTTTTCTAAGGGTGAATGTCAGGGCAAGGGCGAGAGGTCGACCCAGCCTAACTTGGTTGGGCAGCTTTCTGCCTATATAAAGAGACAGGATGCCTTCATCAACCAACTGGTGCAGAACACGCTCCCTAGCCCTGGAGCTCTGAATTCAATGCAACGCCAGATGGCTAGATTGCAGATGCGCCAGTGCGGGGTAGATCAACGACCGACCCAGATGGCTGCTCTAATGGAGAATCCTGCAATAAAAGCACTCCCACACCCTGAAACTGCCGTAATGGTAGTCCTGAGGTCTGGAAGGACGCTGGAGCGCCCTGATGAAGCCAGGCCTGAGCCCGAGCTAAGGCCTAAGGGTGCGGACCCAGCAGAAGGAGAAGAAAGACAGGCATACGTTCGAGAGTCTGCGCAAGGGTTCCTTGAGGAGCTGCCTGGCAGAAGGAACGCCTACGCTCCTAGGATTCCGTTCCCATACAAGCTGATAAAGGCAAATCTGAAGAAGCATCATGAGAAGTTCATGGAGTCAATCAGGAAGATGCATCTCGAAGTGCCCTTCCTTGACGCATTGGAGGAGATGCCTATGTATGCCAAGTTCCTCAAGGACCTCATCATGAAGAAGAGAAGGGGAGGAAGGATAGAGACAGTGCAGCTAGCTTTCGCCTCCTCCGCCTTCTTGAAGCCCGACACGCCAAATAAGAGAAGGGATCCCGGATCTTTCACAATCCCGTTCGCCATCGGAGACAACGTCGAGCGCAAGGGTCTAGAGGACTTGGGGGCAAGCATTAGCCTCATGCCTCTAAGTTTCGCACAAAAGGTGGGCTTGACCGACATGGTTGGAACCAACATGCGGATTCAATTGGCGGACCACACCTTTAAGAGACCCGTTGGCATTGTCGAAGATGTGTCGATAAAGGTTGGCGATTTCTTCATCCCTTGCGATATAGTCGTCATAGATACAACTGAAGACCCCCGGTGCCCGGTCATCTTTGGTTGCCCCTTCTTGGCGACAGGGAGAGCGTTGATTGATGTTTCTGAGGGGATGATCACTTTAATGGTCGGAAACGACCATATCGACTTCAAGCTGAAAGAGATCATGAAGAGCCCATCTCTATCTGAATTAGCATGTTTCGCAGATAGCTACAATAAATTCTGCGAGGAAGTAGAAGAAGATATCCGGACAGTAGACCCCCTCTTGAGGGCTATAAACTGTCAAGATCCCGACCTCAAAGATCCTGAGGTCGCGAAGCACCTTAGCCTTTTCAACCTTTCTGACAAAGATTTGCAAGAAGAGGATACAGTGGTGGAGTCTTTGAAGTATGCCTCTCTCGAGGAAGAGCCTCAGGAGAAGGCGCCCAGACCAAAGCCAGAGTTAAAAGAATTGCCCGAAGGCCCGAAGTACGAGTTCTTAGATGAAGAGCAAAGGAACCCTGTCATCGTAAATGCCGATCTTTCAAGTGACCAGCTGGACCGACTCCTTGAAGAGTTAAGGCTCCACATGAGGGCTATAGGATATTCAGTAGATGATATCAAAGGCCTTAGCCCCACCCTGTGCATGCATCACATCAACTTAGATGAGTCTGCCAAGCCTCTGGCTCAACCCCAGAGGAAGTTGAACCAGATGCTCAAGGAGGTCGTCAAGAAAGAGGTAATAAAGCTTAGGGATGCGGGGATCATTTACCCAATCAGCGATAGCAATTGGGTAAGTCTGATCCACGTAGTGCCCATAAAGGGTGGAATGACAGTGGTTAAGGGTGAGAAGGGCGACGAGGTGGCGGTAAGGACCGTCACTGGCTGGCGGATGTGCATAGATTACCGAAAGCTAAATCAGGCTACAAAGAAGGATCATTTTCCGCTACCTTTTATTGACCAAGTTCTCGAAAGGTTAGCGCATCATGATTTCTTTTGTTTTCTTGATGGCTTTTCAGGTTTTTACCAGGTACCCATTTTGCCTGATGATAAAGAGAAAACAACATTCACCTACCTTTATGTCACTTATGCCTTCCGAAGGATGCCCTTCGGACTCTGCAACGCCCCTGCCACCTTTCAAAGATGCATGATATCGATGTTCTCAGATTTTCTAGAAGACATCGTAGAAGTTTTCATGGATGACTTTTTCGTCTATGGGAAGGACTTCGATAGCTGTCTGAAGAATCTGTCATTGGTCCTTCAAAGGTGCGAGGAGAACAGCCTAGTTCTAAACTGGGAGAAGTGTCATTTTATGGTGCGGGAGGGCATCATTCTCGGGCATAAGATCTTGAAGCGTGGGATCGAGGTGGACGCAAGCAAGGTTGAAGCAATATCCAAGCTTCCTCCACCGAGATCTGTGACGGGGGTGCGAAGCTTCCTCGGGCATGCGGGCTATTACTGAAGATTCATCAAGGACTTCTCAAAGATTTCCAAACCGCTGTCCAATCTTCTGGTAAAAGACGCCGAATTTGTTTTCTCTAACGATTGTCTAAGTGCTTTTTAGGCCCTGAAAAACGCTTTGATATCACCACCTATCCTTCAAGCGCCAGAATGGGGTTTACCTTTTGAGCTGATGTGCGACGCTAGCGACTACGCGGTTGGAGCAGTCATGGGGCAAAAGAAAGACAAAAAACACCATGTCATCTGCTACACGAGTCGCACGTTGGACGAAGCTCAGGTAAACTACACCACAACTGAGAAAGAGATGCTGGCGATCGTTTTCACGTTTGATAAATTCAGGTCGTATCTCGTCAGAGCGAAGGTGAAGGTATACACAGATCATGGGGCAATAAAATACTTAATGCAAAAGAAAGACGCAAAGCCCAGACTGTTGAGGTGGGCCTTATTGCTCCAAGAGTTCGACCACGAAATTATCGACAAGAAGGGCGCAGAGAATGTGGTCACAGACCACCTATCAAGGATCGTGACTGAGAGAGAGAGAGGGCCTCCAATCAACGACGACTACGCCGATGAAGCTCTTATGTTGGCCAAAGCCCAAGAAGAAAGCTTGCCCTAGTTTGCGGACATCTGCAATTATCTTGCTTGCGGAGAACTGCCTCCTGACATCACGTACAATCAGAAAAAAGAAACTTTTCGCAGATGTTAAAAACTACTACTGGGATGATCCTCTCCTGTTCAAAAGATGCGCTGACAACTTGTACAGGAGGTGTATCCCAGAGGAAGAAACCACAGAAATCCTAAAGCAATGCCATGCCTCCCCTTATGGTGGTCACCTGGGTAGCGAAAGAACAGCTGTAAAGGTGCTACAGTCAGGTTTCTACTGGCCCTCCTTATTTAAAGATGTTGTACAGTTTGTGAAGGTTTGCAAAGAGTGCCAGTTTACGGGGAACATAGGGCAGAGGAACGAAATGCCTATGGCTAGCTGGATCGAAGTAGAAATATTTGACGTATGGGGGATCGACTACATGGGACCAATTCCCCCATCCCGGGGGTATCAGTACATACTCGTGGTTGTGGATTATGTATCGAAGTGGGTGGAAGCGGTAGCCACCCAAACCTGCGACGCCAAGTCGGTTATCAAGCTTTTCGAGAAGACCATCTTCCCTCGTTTCGGCATCCCGCACACAGTTATAAGCGACGGAGGATCGCACTTTGGAGAAAGACAGTTTGAAGCACTCCTGCGCAAGTACGGAGTGAAGCACAAGATCGCTACTCCCTACCACCCCCAGACGTCAGGGCAGGTAGAGGTTTCCAACAGACAAATCAAGCAGATCTTGGAGAAAACTGTCAGCCGAACAAGGAAAGATTGGTCTATGAAACTTGACAATGCACTTTGGGCCTACCGCACTGCTTATAAAACACCCATTGGAACCACCCCCTACCGTCTCATCTACGGAAAACCTGCCATATGCCGTTAGAATTGGAACACAAGGCCCTTTGGGCAATCAAGTTCCTAAATATGGACCTCGACAAAGCGGGAGAAAAGAAGTTTTTGCAACTTCAAGAGCTCGAGGAGCTGAGAATGAATGCTTACGAAAATGCAAAAATCTATAAACAGAGGACAAAGTTGTGGCATGATGCCCATATCAGGAGAAAATATGTAAGAGAAGGGGATAAGGTCTTGTTATTCAAGTCTTCTATTTGTCTTTTCCCTGGGAAGTTGCAAACGAGGTGGTCCGGACCGTTCACAGTGTCAAAGATATATCCATCAGGGATGATGGAGCTCTACGACAAAGACGATCCGACCAAGGCTTTTCAGGTGAATGGGCACAGGGTGAAAAGGTTCTATGAAGATGAAGCGTTTGTCAGGAGGGCAGAGATCAGTCTGCAAGATATGGGTACAGTTGAGGGCTGAACAAGATAATCCTACACCGTTCGAGCTGGCGACGCAAACTTGAACGCTCCTCAGGAGGTAGCCCGAGTTTTTCTTTCTTTCCTAGAATAGGTTGCTTTTTCTTATTACTTGTAAAATTAAACTTTATGGACTGTAATAAGTCCCGAGCGGGAGTACGCGCCGAGCGTACCAACTCTTCTGTTTTATGGGTCATCGCCGAATTTTGCAAAGCATTGAGGAGTAATTCTGTCTGAGGTGAGGGGCTCTACCCTAAACCGATGATGTTTTGCCCATAAATTGCTTTTCGCGCCTTGTTTCAGGCACCTTCTTTTACGACGTGTCAGGCAGCAGCTCAGCTGGCGCGCAATCACGCCTGTATCGGGTCGCAGCTTCTTGGGCACCGCAAGAGCCGCGACGGATGGAATTCCCGAGCAACGGTTGTATCGTGCATAGGAATATATGCCCTTGATTTGACCGACGGGACCATTGTCTCGGGAACGACATGTCTTAAACGGTCGACGTGCGCTCCCAGAACTGCCCGATTTACCCCCAGCCGAGTTTGCTATATATAGCAAGGTGGATTTACCATGTCGAGCTATCACTCTTACTCTGTTTTAGCCACCTATTCCTTACCAAAAGCCGTTTTGCTCCCGTATCGGCCAGGCCTGCCTTCACCTCTGTATCGGGCGATGGCTCCTATGAGCAAAGGTATAGCCCGACACGCTTATCGACCGACATGCTTATCGACTGACATGCTTTGCTTATCGACCGATAGTCTTATCGCCCGGCGCGAGTCTTCTTATCGCACGCTGCTTATCGGGTTCATGAGCTTTGCCGATTTTTATATCGCCCAACGTAGTTATGCACGAAGTAACGACCGATAGTGCTCGCCCGATACACCATATCGGGCGACACGCTTTCTTTGTACAATCCTATCGAGCTGTTGCTTTTGGCGGCCTTATCGCCCGACATACCCTATCGAGCAGTAGGTTGTGCCGTGCGGCACTCATTGTATTGCCCAGTTTTGTATTGACTCGAGTTCTATTTTAACAGACGATGCCCGGAGATTATAATAAGTTTATCGAGTTTCTTTAACTTTTCCTATCTAACATATAAATGGTCAATAAACTTGATAACAGGAAGAATCGCGGCTGCAGCTGAAGCAACAACTGTCGGGCAGAAACGTAAAAATCCCAAGGCAACTAGCCGTCAACTACCACAGATAGAAGGCGGGAGAATTTTTCTTGATTCGGTAGCTGGAGAGAAGGATCACTTCCTTATCGTAGTCTGTCTTCTGTAGTGTTTTAGGACATCCTACAGAGACAGCACGAGTATTTTGCCAGTGACCTCCGGATGGAACATGGGCATTCCGGTTCCATATTCTTGCTAAGGAGGAAGCATCCACAAGTGTTTTCAAGAGCTCTCGAGCTTCCATCTTGAGAGCTTTGCACTTGTTCTGGATGTTTCCAAATGAGAAAATAAAGAGGCTGCAACAAAGAAGCATATTGTAGCTTCTCCAAGGCACAAGCAACCCCGCAAAATAACCTTCACTGGACTAACATGAACTCACCCTCTTCTTCTCTACTCTGGGACAAAGTATGAGATAATTTTTTTTGGGGGGGGGGGTACCCATGTACCAGTGAAGGAGGTATAAAAATCTCTCTTGTGCCATTTTGCTTTTCCCCTATATCATGCATTTGTACCCTTGCTCATATAAAATTTTTGAAAATTTTGCTTATTTTTCCCTATGCATATGTACAAAGTTGCTATATTAGTAAAAACCTGATGCAACTACTTTCAAAGTTTGCTTTCTATGTGCCTAATGTAATGTAAGTTTTGTTATATCTTTCTGATAATGCTACTTCAAATAAACAAAAGATTACGTTTCTCCACACCAAAAAAATTCAAAAAATATAATAATCTCGCAAACAACTAAGAGACGAGTATGGAGAAGGAAAAAGCTGCCCAAACAGCAGAAATCTCTTTTATTTTTCCTTACCCAACAAAAATCCCAAAAAGAGAGAGAAGCCGTATGAGTGTGAATAAAAGAATGAGAGGTGTGCCCAATAAAAGAAAAGAAAAATATATATATACACTCTTGTTCTCCAAAAGTACCCATCTTTAGGCATGGTAGATCCGGGGCAGTGGTACGTAGGATGTGAAATCACTGCTCTAAAGCCAACTGGCTTGGACTGCAGGGACCACTTGCCCGTTAATGGACCCTTACCTGGATGGACTGATGGAAAACAAGATGAAAAACCCAAAAAGCCTTAGCCTACCCTTTACACAACTTTCTGCCCCGAAAATAAAGCTGTTTGGTGTGTAAGCTAACTTCAGAATCATACAAAAAAGTCTCACCAAAGCTGTAGAGAAAAATTTTACTGAAATAATAAGGCAAGGAAACGCAGAGTCTTTTTTTCGTGTTGAGACAGCATTATCTCTAAAGGCATCGCAATTCTTGTTTCACTTTTTGAACTAAAGGCTACACCGAGCAAGAAGAAGCATCACAAAATAAAGTTTTAATATTGATTGAGGACAATTAAAACGCTAAGTTTGGGGGAGTCACCAATTTTTGTGATGATTTTGCCCTTTATTATGTTATCAAAACTGCCCTTTACTGCTATTTTCCTCTGTTTTATAAGCACTTTCGAAATAATTGGCCAAGCAATGCTCTAATTCCAATATTTCCATCCTTTGCAGTATTTTTCCTCTCTTTGGTACATTTTGGTACAATAAGGGCCGTCCCGGCCCACAAATAAATCCAAGTATGTTTCGGCCTTCCTGACGCCCAAAACGACCCTGCCCGACAAGGGGGAGCGACACCATGACGCACGACAAAGGGATGTCGCGCCAGAAGAAACTGACGGACGACACACCTCTTACCCGACAAGGAGCCATAGTCGCCATGACAACCCAAGTATGTCGGGCGACACAGCCACCCACCGGCAGGCGTCGTTGCCCGTCACGTGACCAACGACCGACACTCCTAAGTCGAGCGATACCAATATCGGCCGTCCACCGACCCGCGAATGAGGAGGACACGTGGCGCTTCGAGCACCATAACTTTCCCCAACCGCTGCCTATAAATAGCAGCTACAGGGAGCCGAAAAGACAGCTTGGTCAGTTCGGATACTTCGGAATTCGAATAGTTGGGAGCCTTGAGTGTTCTTCGGAGGAAACTACAAGAGCAGGTGTATCACGCCCCAGTGCTCGTGCCGGGCGACACTAGGTGAGCCCTTCCTCATCCCGAGAGGGAGGGGATGGTTCACTTAGAACCGTCCCAGGCGACACTGCGGGCCAATATCGGTCACGACGATGAGCGACACAAGTGCCTGACACGATGAACGCGTCGCTCCATGCCCGACATGATATCGAAACCGATACGCTTCGCCCGTCATGTGTGCCGCCCGAGAGGGTGTCGCCTGACTCGAGCGTATCGGCCAGGTCCTTGAGCGATACAGTCGGCCGTCACGGTGTGCCGCTCGAGAGAGCGTGCCGCCCGACACGGCTGTATCGGGCTAGGCCCTGTCCGGTATCAGGCGGGAGAGCCGCTGTGGTCTGTCGCCCTTCTACATCAAGAAGGCAACCTCTATCTTTAATTCTGTTATTTAATTCCTTTCTTACGCAATGTACTAAGACCCTTACTGTTTATGGAAATAGAAAAGCTTACTTACTTGTTACTCTATGCTTGGTACAATATGTTGGATGACTGCTATGTTTGATATCTGAACTCTTGCTTGCATGTTTGGATCGCGTTTCACTTAGCTACCGAATCGTGTTTTCCCGTCGCAACAACTTCGAGAGTTGTGTTGTGGATCTAGTATTTGGTCCGATTCTGGAGTACGAGAGTGCCTGGAACGGAATCGTTTCAGTAACATTCCACTCTAACTTTGAGCCCAGTAACCTCGAGAGGGGTGCCGAGGCTTGGTTAGAGGTATCCGCTCTGAGAGGAGGGGTGCAGGATGTTACCGGTGCCGCTTGTTATGCTGTAGTCTTATCCTTCGTACCTTGCTCTAGCCCTAGTTTTATCCTTCCATTTCTATTGCAAGAAAACCTCTAAAAACTACTAAATGACTAAAACCTTAAATCTTTCTAGTAACTCCACCTGGAGATAGTTTTCTTATTTTGTTCGTGACACCTTACTGCTTCCCTTCCGGGGAATTTATCATCTCTTTATACCTGCCGGAGTGTAGCGTGTCGGTTCTGGGTTCTCAACACTACCACCCTTGTCCCTATGTTCGACCCCGTATATCTACTTCGACCCCGTAAATAAAGTTGTGGGGGCCTAGAAGGATTCGGGTTTATAAATGTAAAAGCTCGACTACCTCAAATCCGCCTCCAATTTTAGGACGCGCGATTTAGGTCGGTCATGTACCATGGAAAATTCTATGGATATATGACTATGCGATTTCATGTGAACATTGCCTAAAAATCAGCCCAATGCCCGATATGCCTGGGAATTTAATTGATATGTATAGAATCATACTTGAATTGTATTAGAATGAATTATACAAGTGAATTGTCAAATCTTACTGAAATATGATGTATATGTAAGGATCAGTATGAGGTGGTGATATTCCCTTTTTAGGGTCTGTGATTTATACTTATGATTGATGAATGAAATATGTATAAACAGAAATAGGATTTCCATGCGTGTGAATAGCCCTAATGAAACCTTGTGCACCGTGATGAGATTACTGAATCAGAATAATATGAGTCTTATGATATGTTGAACTAAGATGACTTCTTAAACTCTAGAAATCTATTATTGAGCCGAGTATGAGGGATAAAGCTCAAGGTTGTATATAGTCTTGTGAATGTGATGAAATTCTAAAATTTAGGTGTTATTAATCTAATTGAAGATGATAAGTCTAGTTAGTATGATCTAAGCCTAATTCTTCTATTTTAGCATATTTTATGGAATTAGATATGAATGTGATTCTTTTATACAAGTTACATAACAATGAATTGTGAAGGATAATTAGAGATTATGATGTAAGAAGATGTAACTCTAATTCATTATTTTTACCTAAAGTGAGTAGTATAGTAAGGATGACCATTTTTTATTAAAGGAGTGGCATTTGAAGTCAATGATATGGTACAGTTATCTAAATACAAGAAACAATATGAACACAAATATATTGAATGGTGATGGCAAGTTAAAGATGAAACTAATGAAGTTATTGTGATGAAATCTTTAGTCTTTTATTTTAATTACATGAGGATTCACTCAAATTGAACAAGATATACAAAAATTAGACTTTGATGTATGTTGATGAGAAGAGAAGCATTGCATATCAAGTGAATTAAGAATGATTGGTTCCAATAATGTAGTGAGCATGAAACTAAAGAAGTTGAGATTAATGAATATAAAATGAGTAAAAAGATGGGAATTAGTAGAAGAATCAAAGAACCTAACTCTAGCCCTAAAATGATGAGCTAGATGATGCTAATGAATAACAATCTCAAATGAGACATTAAGGAATGCACATAACTATAGTTGAATTCAATTAAATGATGAGGTTTCAACATTTGATGTGATTTACACGAATGTGTTATTGGATTATGATTGTTTGATACAATACTTGTACTTTGAGGACGGACTAATAGTACAGACTTCAAATGACAGTAAAATGTTTTGATTAGTAACCCTAACTGAAGAATGTGAAATAAAACAAGAAGAGAACTATGTTTGTTATGCATGTTTATGCATGAAATTTATTTGCTTCATTTTGCCACATACATATGGTTCATTCCCATAAATCAGGCCCTGATTCATACCCCAAGCCAGAGAGAGGGGATGATGACTGCATCCTTCTTTTTCCAACGAGAACTCAAACTCATTGACCTAATCCCAATGGATTTGGCAAGAGTGGGAAAGTCCATATAGATATAGATGAATGAGGAGGATCAGGGAAGGGCATTTCCCACAAAATTGATCCCATACCTTTAGGAGTTTTCCCAGCTCAAGGCACCAAGATATATATATATATATATATATATATATATATATGATAAATCTATTCTGAATATGATGAATGATGCAATATATATATATGCTTTTATTATTGCTAGTTCTTATGTATCTGTGAATCTTTGCTTTGAACTATAAATGATATAGAATGAACTGATAAGAAATATGTTGAGATTGAATTTAACATGCACTGATTGCATTTGAGAAACCATCATGAGGGTAAATATTGTACAATGAGATTATGTCTTAGGCTAAAGGCCCACTGATGATGATAAAAACCCGATGGGGTAAATGTTGGACAATAAGATTATGTCTTGGGATGAAGGCTCACTGATGATGACTACTATGAGATGATATGGATATGTAAAGAATTGTATGTGTTGCCAATTACAAATTGTTATGCTTCTTATTTTAGTCATTGTCTTGCTTGATAAACTTAATTTGTTTCATGTTATTCTAGTTACATGAGAATACACATATATGATATATGATGTTTCAAATTCTTTTAATATGGGTAAAAGAGATTAGTAACGAGTGAAATGATGAAACATATAGTCAGGTGTCATGAACATCATGAGTTCCCCCCGAGGACCACACTGGAGAAACAAAATGGATCTCCTTGTAGGAATTGACGAATTATGATAATGATTTCTAGAGTGTGGATCGAGAACTTAAAGGTTAGATCACCAGGACTTAGGACTGTCATATGGAGTGGCTCTGGCCCTAAATCCTTGGTGTTAACGTCTATGCCCATGAGAAATATTCTCTGATGAAATGAAATATGTGAAATATAAAATTATGAGAAATGATGGGATATGTGATATATTGTTTTGCTAGTTCATATCTTGTGTATGGCAGATGAGGAAGTGAGCCTCTTTAGGCAACACTGAGGTAGACAAGGTCTGTTGTTGATATCTTAGGGTGTCCGACTAAACCCTAAGATTGTTACAGTGAGTCATTGATACGAGAATCAACGTGGTGACTTCTACTTTGTAAGGTACAAGCCAAATAGTTTCCGGGCAAATGATAAAAGATGACAAGTCGTGTAGAATATTATTATAGTGTTTGTTACATTCCTTGTACTGCTAGATGATAAAAGACGTATACAACCATATAGTATATTTTGTTTAGGGTCAAACATGACTCACATTGGATGACCCTATGCCTTGTTTATTATACTGCTTGGTTGATAACAGTTATACATGTTCTTCATATTCCTTATGAAAGTAAATGATAATTTGTGGATCAGTTGTAGTTTCTTAAACTGATTAATCTATGATATCAATTTTACTTATATAATTTAGTCGAATCTTCTCGTCCTATTAATAATATTGCTTTCTGTTCTATATCTATCTGCGCTAATAATAGTTGTCGATAGAGAGTTATATCTCTCACTGGGAAGTTGGTCTCACTCTGTGGGTTTCCACATCTTTTAGGATAGAGTTATATCTCTCACTGGGAAGTTGTCTCACTTTGTGGGTTTCCACATCTTTTAGGTGGTAGTGCATGACGTGGTAGAGATCGTGCGGTTGAGAAAGATCAACAAGGAGATCAATAGCTATTGAAGGTCAATATATGCTTCTAGTGTTTTGTAATAAGTCCAATGTGTCGTCCCTATATTCTCATGTACTTGGGGTGTTTTATAGATTTGTACACCGATACTAGGTTTTGGCAGTATATCATGGTTGTACATGTATGGCTTGTATATGATGAATAGATTATCCTTTAGAATAGCTTTGAGGCAAGTTAGCCAATGAATAGTGATGTGTATACCCTTGTGGTATGATATGTGGTACATATGGCACAATTTGTGGACATGGATGTAATATGTTCCATTTTTGTGGTTATATAATATCAATTTTAATTTTACTATGTTTTCTAGTAATCTGGATGTTTAGTGTTAGTTTCGCTCTTGGTTTTGAGTAATCTCCTTTTGGTGTGATCGGTGTGTCACAATTAAGGTTTCCACAAACCCAAGGATATGGTGCGGAGGATTTCATCAATTTTTAGTTGTTGTAAACCACTAGTCGGTCGAATGGACTCCCAATTGGTCAATTCAACACTCCAATCAGTCGATTGGCTATTTTTCCTATTTGCAAAAGTGCTAGCTTGTAATGCAACAATTAATGGACGTCATGACATCAACATCAATTTCTTGATTCAATCCTACTAATTTCCAGTTGGTCGATTGGACTTTTCAGTCACTCGTCTGGACACTCCAATCGATTGACTAGCATTCCCAGCCAGTCAAATGAACATTCTAGTCAGCCAACTGACAACCATTGCTATTTAAGTTGATTACCTAATCACTTTAGTAACCAAGTCAAACCTTATCCATGATCAAACTCCTACTCTAGGTGCATTCTAAGTGTGCAACCCTATAGGTCTAAAATTACATTGGCAGTGAATGTCCATAACTAAATTATGACATCACAAGCAATGAGCAGTATCTAGCAACACATCATGGCTACCCAATGATTTGGAAAGTTGGAGAGCAACTTCAACATACATATATGATCAGTGTTATTGTCATTGTATAGTTCCTTTGTCACTGATGTCCAGATTGAACTCAAGGAATGAAAACCGTCATCCTCTTAATATTCAATCCATGTTCCTTGAACTAAAGAAAATTGTCTGAGATGCATGTGAGCTCACATATCATATATTGATTCTCATGAGTATGGCCATACACTTCTCAGTCTCTCTTATCAAGTGTCTAGGATATCAACTTCGACGAGAGGGAAAAATATCATCTACATCATTCACAGTCAATCCCCATGTGTCACAATGTATCTGAGCACCACCTTTATGGTAACCCTTATTCAAGGTCACATTGAATGGTGTAAAAGTACATTGTAAGACATGTGATGAGTGTAGTGACTTTATGTTTAAGAACTACAATCACTACTATCACTATGAGAGATGATTCTGACTACCATTCAATGGTTTCCATGTATCACTCTTAAGGTGGATTTGTCTGGTACACATTTCTCTAATAAGTATCTATGTGTTTGGTTTGATACTAAAAAGTCATGACAAAAGAGATTCTATCATCAGTCAACACACATTCTATTCTTATGTATTATTGTTGTCCAAATTGTTCCCCCAATAGTATCTGAATAGGGACATATTAAGAATGAATATCCTCTTATCATACATATGATCTTATTGTTCACGTCCTCAACCTGAAGACATATGTCATTGAGTAATATCATTCTTTTTGACATCTATCATGTTATACCAACATCTCATAATTGAACAATCATATAGATAAAAACTGCCTTTACTATTGATGAAATCAAGTACATGATGTCTCATTACAATCATAGTACGACTGGCTCTCTGGGCATACATACCAACAGTAGTTAGACCAAATGGAATTAAAGGTGATGCAACTCCAACACATGATATTACTTTAAAAAGTAGAGAAGTATGTAAGAATGTTGTTTATGTTCCAATGGGGTCACCAACACAAATATTCCTTACTTTCCACATTTTATACAATTTACAACAATTCTACAAGCACAATTCTGATAATGATTTAGTATTAAAATTGCTTTAATATCTTCACTAGACACAATACTTTTCAATTCTTCTTCTTCTCTATATAACTTATCGTATTCATCTTCATCAACGGATGGCAAGTTAAAGTTAGGCAAAAAAATCACATCAACTCAAGGCACATATTGTGAGGACCTCTCTTTTGATTAGCACAAATGCCTACCATCAAAGAGAATTCCTATGCCTAAACCAAGATTATGAAACAAAACAACTAATTATTGACAAATATGATTAAAACAATATAAAAAAATCACAGATAATTTTTTCCTTTTTCTTTCTTATAAAACCTTGTAAAACAATGTCACACTAAGGACATCACATTCAAATATCACAATCTTATTCAACTCCATTAAAACTAGAATCAAATCTTACTACTCACATACAATTCAGTTTACATGAAATACATATGCATGAAATAAGGACTTTGTATACTACCCATCCCGGGAAAGAGAGTGTATAAGGACATTATAATCTATCTATATTATTCTAATTATATATTCTTAGTCACAAGCTTTCTACAGGATAGCATTATACCTAAAAACCATTGAAACAACCTCATATAGAGCCCCAGTGAGTGGAAACATCCCACTCAAGCTGAGTACATGCAACACCATCAGATTAAGTATAATGAACTTAAAAGAAACTTGCATACATCGAAAAGTCTAGCAGATAGTTCTAGCATCTAGTCAAGTCTAGTTTACAATGATAATCTAATCAACAGATAAGGTAATCACTTAAATGAAATCCAACCTTAAAATTCTTTTAGAGCATGTCTATGAACAAATCAACATATACATCTTAGTTCATATTAATAATCCTTAAGTATGAGTATCAAGTCAAGATCTAAACATTTTGAACCATTACATAACATTAACATCATCTTTGTGACACCCCACCAGCCAGACCAGGAACACATCTTGTAGTTATGAAGCTGAAGTACACATAGGACATGTCTACCAAACTATCCTATCAAAGGACAAGCAAACCAAATCAATTTAAAGTGGATATAAATTCCAACATCTATTACTTGTCAACAAGACAGGTCAGAATATGATATACAGACAATCTCTATAACTATATGAATATTTTCCACAACAAGAAAAATAATTAATAACGGAAATTTATATGCTCAACTTGGACCCCTGAATATTCAACAATATGTGCTTCGAGTTTCCCGTAGGAATTACTTGTTTCACCATCCAGTAAGTACTGACGCTGAAGATAGATCTATGGCTTAGGGAAACCTACATGATTAGGGTTTCACTTGATTAATTATTGTGAATTGGGTGTATTTTAGTGCATCAATCGAGTTATAACAAACAAACCCAAAACAAGTTCTACAAACATAAGGGTAGGTTGCAACGTCAAAAGATATAAAACATATGAGATATAAACTTGTCATATCATCACATGATATCATGGCCATACAAGGCCATCATCATTATTCATCACCCTAGGATAACCATACCTCATCACACCACTGTAGGATGTCATCTCACATTAGGAATTAAAGCTCTGCCAGGTCATAAGACCCAATCACATAGTTCATGCACATCATCATTATCTCAACCTACCTCATAAAGGGTCATAATCATCACCATGTATCATACAAGAGATACCATATCAATCACAAGTTGTGATGTGAATTCAACCTGCAACATTAGGGTTAGACAAGTAGGAGATAGAAAAATACTTTATGGCATGCTAATCATCAAGCAAGCTAAGAAATTACATAATATGCCCAAATTAGGGTTAGGGTTCCATTGATAGCCAATTATGGTTTCCATCATCATGCTCAACATCAAACCCTAGGTACATCACTTCCCACCTTCTTGAAGGATATTAGGGTTAAGCATCATTATTATCATAATTAGTTAATCATTCCAAACAACAACATGTGTTGACCATACAAGAATCAAGGTGAGCGGTCAACCTTCACATGCAGCGACCACTAGGGTGTAGTGGCCATCAAAGCCATGTACAAAACATAGCGACCTAAAATCCATGTGTAGCGACCAAACAACTGAACCAAGGGTAGCGACCCACACACATAGCACGTGTAGTGACCCCAAACTAGGGTTAACACCATGTAGCGACCAGAACCACTTGAGTAAGGAGATTGCAAAAAGGGTTAAGGTGTAGCAACCAAACAAGCCAAAACTAGGTCTAGCGACCACAATGAAGGTCAAAACATTGCGACCACTCCAACATCACACCAAGGTTGTGTGGACCCAACACATGGGCTCATATGTAGCGACCAAGATGACTAGGGTTAGGATTATTGCAACCAAACTAGAATTCTATCACACCAACAACATGGTCATAGAGACCTCAAAGAACCAAGGAAGCATGTCGATCAAATCAGATGTAAAACATCAAGAAACTCAAGCGTCACCAAGACAAGAACCACATGAGTATGATGGACTTTGAAACCCCAAAACAACCATCATTGAGATTAGTAAGGGAACCATGCAAAGAGAGAGAAAGACAAACATCCAACATGTGTACACAAGAACCAAAACCTCCATCTAACATATGATAGCCAAACCAAAACATGGTGATAAAACCAACAATCAATATGCTTATAAGAAACATCAACTCTACCATCATTACGATTTTAGGTTCATGAATTCGGGTTAAGAAAAGAGAAATCTACATAAGAATACTTCATAATCTTAAACCTTAAAACCAGATAGCAACATCTAGCATCTTACGATCATATTTTAGAGATGAAAATAGTAGCATGCAAGAAAGATATAGGTGCAATAATAGAAGAAGGGAAAGTTATATAACCCACCTTACAACGAAGATCAACCTCCAAAGACACATGCTCCAAGAGAGAAAAGGAAACACCAAGCTTGGATCAGATCCACATCCAAGCAAGATCACCTCAAGAGAAGAAGATCACACCAAGGTCAAAGGAAACCCAAAAGAGAGAGGGTAAAAACCCTAGGCCAAAAAAGAAAGAGGAAAGAAGGAGGAAGAAAGAAGAAAGAAGAAAGAATAAGCTTCATCTCACTCAGGTACTACCATGGTTAAACCATAGTATCGACCTGTATGTAAGGAAGTTCCTCAAGATAGCCACCATGGAAAACCATTCTCTAATGTCCAAGAGAAGAAAGAATGAGGTAGGGTTCAAGGAAAATGAGAACAAAGAGAGATAACCACTTACCAAGATCCAAGATCACCAAGAACCACCACAAGAGAGATGATCAAGCCCTAGATCACTACACACAAGTGGAGAATGACCACCCTCTCCAAGATCAACACCTCCACTTGCACCACCAAGATCAAGGCCAAACACAAGCAAGAAGAGAGCTAAAAGGGATACTTGCATGTGAAAGAATAGGTTTATATACTCAAGGGTAGGAGAGAGGTAGAGGTTATGAGGTGTCAAGATATAAGAGCCTCTCATGACACATGTCCCTCAAAAGGTCAGCCATGCAAGCACTCTAGATATGCATGCGTCAAAGAATGTTAAAACCAAGGTTGAGTAGCAATCTCAAGGCAACTCAGCCCTCCTTTGGTCGAAGCAAAACCCAAGGGTAGACATAGTAGCGACCGCTACACTATGTCACCCATACAACATGTCGACACACATCTTCTACATAAGCAAACACTAGAGACCAAAACCAAGGGCAAGACACCTAGGTAGCTACAAATCAACCAAAACAAGGTGTATCGGTTGAAGCACTCCAAAGAGACTCAAAACACATAGGTCGCTACAAGGCTACACCAACATGGTCGACACTAAGCATCCATGCAACCCATGCAAACCGTAGATCAACAGTCATGATGCCACCTCATCAACCAAGGTCTGACAAGGTGCCCCTAAGAATCATTCTCCCTCTCTCATGATGCTAAAGCACAAGAGGCATATCAAACATGTGACAAATTACAAGATAAACCCTCAACATGGGCAAATTGCAACTTGGTCTGAAAGCAACACATATATAGCATAACTAGCTCAAACATCAACTAAACTGGACGAAGCATAAAACATAACCCTATCACTTGTTATTAAGGAGAATCACATGATTATATTAAGATATAAGCATCTTATTAAGCAAGATCAAGTATTAAGCTAGGTCAGGAGTCTTACGTTAACCCATCCACTCCTATATAAGGGGGGTGTCCAAGGCTCTCAATACAAGTGGTCCTCATCTAAACATTGTCGTAACATGAGAGACAAAGGAATCTTACCCATAAAAGGGAGAGATAGCCAAAGGGGAGGAAGTTGCTGCTATCACATTGACAACACGACGGGACAACTCCTTCCTGTCAGTTCTAGAATAACAATGAAGACTTCCTGGTGGTCTGCATGGACTACGTAGAGGCATGGATGCCATTTCCATCATGTTAGGAGAATGTCATCAACCATCATTCGTGGTGCTACACTAGGAGGCCGCCACCGACTACTGTCTGGGTACTACTTGAGAAAGAAGCACAACAATGCAATGATCATCGTTGGGTTTGCTCCAAGATTAGGTATATGCCTTGAAATCTTCCTTCCCGTCCATAATTATTGATACAATCCACTGGTTTGTGGGTAATATGGCAGTATATTTTTGTTTTTATTGTCATTTCTATCACCATATTTCCCAACAACTACACACTCATGATTTAAGATATCACTGAATAGTGAAGAATAAAAAAAATATTTCAAAGCAAAGTAGTTTGGGTGAATTGTTTTGAAGAACTAACCTTATAGTTTGGGATGAGATATCCATGAAAAACAAGCAATAAATTGAATTCTTTATCTCTTACTACAAGACATGACAAGTTAAAAGTAGCTTTTAGAAGAAAATCTATTGTTTTTGGCAGTTTCTTTAGATATTCTACCAGTAGTACGATGAGGAGAAAAAGCGAAAATCGTTGCAACATGTTTTCTAAAGTAAAAGTTGTGTAAAATGTGGAAAATTACAACTTAAAGAGAATATGAGAATGGACTTTTCCATTTTCAATGATATTTACTTGGAATAGGAAATAGTACAAAACAAGTTAAACATAGTGATCAAATTGAAATTCCTAAACACATGGTCATCCTCATTACACATGAAATGTATTCTAAGCATGACTTAATACAAGCAATATTTCTTAGACTAGACAATGATGATGCTATATATTCTCTTATAAATTGTGGAATAATGACTACAAAAAGTAATTTTGTAGATGAAATAAATCATCTATTGATTGAAATTTTCCTCGGGGTAAGGAAGAATACTTTAGCCTTGATTCAACTATTGATAACACCAATCAGTTTCAAGGAGAAGATTTTTTGAATTCTTTGACCCCTCCATGTCTTACACCTTATGCTAGTTAAAAATAATGAACCCTTTTTAGGACTTTGTAATGGCGCACAACTTATTTGCAAAAATATTAATGATAATTTTATTGATGCTAAAATAAAATTTGGGCATAGAAAAGTACAGGGAGAATATTCATTTCAAGAATTCCTTTAAGGCTAAATGATCATGAGAAGTTTCCATTTACATTCAAGATGGTATTATTCCTAGTCCCATTATATTTTGCAATGACAATCAACAAATCACAAGGACAAACATAAAAAAACTTTGGATTTTATCTACATCAATATGTATTCTCTCACGATTTATGTAGGGTGAAATCATCAGAAAATGTTAAAGTTACCATCAAATCATCTACACTTAAATACATAGATATCATGTCAACAAGTAATACTATTTATATAGAATTTTTTTCTATATCACAGGGACAATCTACGTAAGAATTATTCAACTTTTCATACACATCATCATATTCATACATGTCATTGTCTACCTTAATGTGTGTGCCATGTTCATAGTCATTTTCATACATGTCACTATAGTATTATTTTTATGTGAGATAATGTTTTGAATATATGGAGAAAATTGACTAGCTATGTCATCAACTTGACTTAAAATGTCCATGCATGACAATGAAGGTTAATTTCCCTAAAATGATAAGTCCTATTACACTAAGAAATGGAAAACATAATGATATATATTGTTAACATTTTGGTATTTCAACAGGTTAAATGAGACATTCAAAAGAAGTAGAAAATCTCCTTTCATGTTGTTTTGATATTTTCAACAACATGAAATTCAAAAGTAAGTCTTATTTCATATGATTTAACTACCAAAGTTGAAATATTCTTATGTTTCTAACATATATGTTTGACATGAACACACTCAAAAATAGAAAATTCAGCTAAGTAGCAGGAATCTCAGATTCAATTTTCAGATCACTAACAAGTATACAAACCTAATGGTTGTTGAAAATTTTGAAGATCGAAAAAGAAGGAACCATCTAAACATCATGTACTTCATGCTATGTATTACGAATAATTTGTTTGTATATCCTTGACACACATTCAGTTCATTTCTATTATCACGATTGATTTCCACATCGATCTTTACTGTTATTATATTCCATACATATGTCATTTTAATATACTAATTTATGTGTGTCTGACATGCTTAACAAGTGTTTGGAATACATAAAAAGGATTTCACGTATCTCCTCCAACACATATTTTCTCACGATGACATTAGACCACAAATTGTGGTCCTCAACCACACACCCAATGCGCTGATAAAAAAGGTTGAGCAACCAGACAGAACACACCAATTCAGGAAAATCATCCTAGTAAGTTTATCCTACATGATTATAGCAAAACCTCTCAGCATTGGAATGAAACAAAAATTAGATAACATTATAAGACACCAACAATGCACATTTATAAAAATAGAAATACTCAGATTTCTTATATCATGGAGAGAAAAACCATCCACACATGTCATAGAAACCACACTCCCTTCCTAACACTGAAACTTGACTTCTAAAAAGTTTTCGATAACATCAGCTGGAATGGCCTCATCCAATGTATGCATGACTACAAATTCCCACATAGATGGATCCTATGGATCAACATGTATATCCACATGCAGCTTTTCCAAGATCATTAACGAATCACCTATTGGATATTACCAAAATCCGATGGTCTTAGATAAGGGGAACATATATCACCTTACTTATTCATCCCTATGGCCTCAATCCTCCCCAATATGACAAAAATGGGCTCCTATAGAGATTGATTGAGCCCCCTGTAGAGTGCAAAGAAAATATCATAAATACTTTGATGACACCATTATTTTTGTTAGAAGCAAATGATTATGGTGTCATTAACACCATTCATATATAGGGTATCTTCTCATGCATTATTTGACTGAAAATAAACTTTCACAAATCTGTTATCATTGACACAAATATGAGTCATGACGAAACAAAAATGCACCAATCTCTTCTCGACTACAAAGTGAAATAATTTCCATTTACTTATCTTGGCCTTCCTGTCTTTCCTTACCTCTTGCCAATAGAACCATATGGAATCCCATCATCAACAAACTCAATCATCGACTCTACTCATGGAAAACAAACTTCCTTAATCTTGCGGTAGACTCACATGCACTACTGAACAACTCTCTCACTACACTCATTACATACTATCTCAGTTGTATCCACCGACCAACATTATACACTTTATTGAAAAATCAAAAGAAACTTTCTCTAGAAACACACCGGTAATAATATTCACCTGGAAAATTGAGGTACCATTTGTTCTCCAGAAACTTACGGGGAGTGGGGAATTTTGAATATCAAGATGCATGCACTATGTCTGATATTCAAAATTATAACAACACTAGGAACAGAAAGAAAATGCATATCAAAAGAATACATCATGGTAAAATACTACCAGAAAAAATTATTGGCGGACTATTACATATAAAAAAGCTTCATCCCTTTAGAAAATCATCAACCGAGACATATGCTATATCCAAATCAGTATCCAAACACTATCACATGTTGTGATACATGTCCATTTCTGGGATGATCTATGATACTATGGAATGTATGTAAAACACCTCAATCACAACATCCGAATCCTCCATACTATATCACACATTAGACTGCCAAAGCTATGGCCCTTCTGAGTAGTTAGAGAAACAACACACTGAAAAGTATATTCTCCACTTTTTTACCAAATGACACTGCCACTCACAGTTTATATCACCTGGAAACAAACACAAAGAACCATATCTCATGGATTTAGAGACAAGCGGCGTATCTTTTCTTCACATACCGTGGATGCTCTTGTCCTGCTAAACATATCTGAAATGTCATACGTGTAATACACAAGAAGAAAGCGCCACACAACTCTTCAGGAAATGTTCCACATCTATGTCTATTGAAAACTTGTTTTTTATCCACGATAACGACCAAAATCCGGAATGCTCAAATCTTTGCAGTATCAACAAGCCAAAACAATGTATAATTCAGTCTTCATAATACACTTCTAGATGCTGTAATCTGGACAGTCTAGATAGTTTGAACAATAGGAAATACAACAATTATAAGAACAATATTCACAACTTGATTATAAAGGTCAAAGATGCGTATGACCTATTTTATCAATATAGGGTCTCAAGTCAATATGGAGATGAACAAGGAAAATGAAGCTCCAACACTCAAATTCGAAGGAGAAAGCAACGGATAAAGGATATTCACATGGAGGGAATCCTAGCAGACACTATCGACTTCTAATTATGCGATCTATACATGTTTCGTCATTTCACCTTACGAGGCCTACTATTTAAGGATGTTTCCTCCACTATCCAAAATATTTCAACAATTTTGATTTATATTATAAAGTAAAAATAGTATCCTGATGTTGTTTATGCTATGCATGGAACATCTGTAGTACGCTAATTAGCATTCGGTTTTATGCTAATATTATATCTATATATCGAATTTCTCATATAAAATAGTATGGAAAAACATGGAACAAATGAACGATAGGAGATCTTCTAACACCTACCGGGTCGGGCAAGTATCATCACTCCCGATGAGTAGTTGAGTACTCGGCAATTGCCATCGGTCTCGAAATTAATTACCGGCCTTTCCGCGCTTGACCCATTGACCCTATAGCCAGCGCCATTTCCGGGCCTTGCAAAGAGCAGCTTGACCCTTTCACCCCCAGACTTCAGGGTTCCACCACCAGCATCGCCCTCGCGATCAGATGGTGACCAGCTGCCGGAACGCGGCACAGGTGGGCAGATGGTGAAACTCGATGGTCTCCTAAGCAGCAAATATCGGACCGTTTTGTAATATGGCGAGAAAAGCCGCGCAGGCGATGGTAGAGCTGTGGAATCCTCCCCTGTCACCGAGGCCACTTCCTAACCACATTTCCGACATAAGGGACGCTTCTTCGCCCCAACAGGCATTGCGCCTCTACAAGCGCACGATGCGGTCGAAAAGTGCTCGGCGACACTGGCAGTACCCCATGCATACCCACGCCGCCGTCTTCATTCTCAAGTCGGTTTCTCGCCTCTCCGACTCCATCGTCAGTCGCAGCCTCCACGCCCATCTTTTCAAGACATGTATCTGGATGGACCGCTTCGTCTCCGCTGCGCTTCTCCACTGTTATGTTGCTTCTTCGCTTAACTTGGGTGATGCGTTCAGGCTTTATGATGAAATGCCAAGCAAAAACATCGTCTCCCTAAACACCTTGCTTAAGGGATTCTGCTACGGCAGCCTAGCTGAGAAAGGTCGTACCTTGTCTGATGTGACGCCCGAGAATGAAGCTACGGAGCCGTCTGCTATGATCCCTAGCTACATCAACAGTAAGAAGTCGGTCGGTCTTAAGATCTTTCGTGAACTGATGAAAGACGAGGATCGTATGCCGGACCAGGTGACGTTCGTGACTGTGCTCTCCGGTCTAACTGCTATGGGTTCGATGAGGGTGATGCTTGGAAAAGCCATCCACGGTTACTGCGTCAGGAATGGGCTGGAACTCACCAAATCGTTGAGTACTGCTCTTATTAACCTGTACACAAAGAATGGGTGCTTGAGTAGCGCATTTAACATCTTCAAGACGATTCCAGTTAAGGATGTCGTACCTTGGAGTGCTATGATCTGCGGATTGGCAATGCATGGCTACGGGCAGGAAGCTATCTCATCATTTATGGAGATGAAGAATGCCGGCATAGTCCCCAATGAGATCACCTTCACAGGGGTGCTCAATGCGTGCTGTCATTCTGGTTTGGTGGATGAAGGCATGGAGGTATTCCACTCTATGACTGTTGAACACGGGCTCCAGCCAAACATCCGCCATTATGGGTGCATGGTGGAGATGTTGGGGAAAGCAGGGAGGTTGGAGGAGGCATATGATGTGATCTCAGGGATGAGTGTCGAGCCAAACCTTGTTATCTTTACTTCATTCTTAGCATCATGCAAAAGACACAAGAATTTTGATGTGGCAAGCAGAGTTTTGGAACAGGTCTTGGAGATGCCTATCCCTGATGGAGATGGTGGGCTGTATCCTCTTGTAGCTGACATCTATGCCATGGATGGACAATGGGATAAAGTGGAAGGAGTATGGAAGCTGATGGAAGGTGTAAATGCTTTGAAAAGTTTGGGGTTGAGCGCAATTTAGTCAGAACTCGAAGTGTTGGCTTCCCAACGATGGACACACAAGTCTTTGTCTTCAAGCTTCTGCTGGATCTGTTTAGTTCTTTCGCAGCAGCTGCTACCTACGAATGGGACTTCCCAGCTGCATGAAATGCATCAACATTCCAGCCCAGTCTCAACTCTATCTGATTCCAAAGAATTATGGCCATCAGCAACATGGCTAGTTGGTGATTTGTTGAGGTATGGTTTGTAACATTTTAAAATCTCTGAAACCTGTAAACTGGGAAACTGGGTACCCTTAAAGACTTAGAAGTGTTCGGGTTGGGATCAAGCAATTTTTTTCTTTAGAAATTAACCAAATTCCTGTTCAAATGAAATGCTCAGGGAGACTTGATACTGCTTCCTGCTTTCCTTTCAATCTGTTGTCTAAAGCTCTATGCTAATACTTGTCATGGCTATGTAGGTGACTAGGTGTCAGTGCTGGTTGTATACAACATCTTTCTCCCTTTGAAAAAAATAAATAAATTCTATCTTAATATATAGAACAGAGAGCCAAAATTCACTACTCTTACATTCATTTCTCCGTTTTTAGTTAAACCTTTATCTTTATACTTTCCGGTACGCATTTTTGTGGCCGTTTAACATTTGTATTGTGGTATCAACACCAATGCGAATTGCGACAGTTGCATGTAACTAGCTAATAAACAATATGGTAGCCAAGGTTTCAAAGTGCATGACTCACATTTAAATGTTTTTTTGCCTCGGCGAGGTGAAGAAGCCTTAAGGTGTTTAAGGCTGAGACAGACATCATGATGTTGTGTGCTGGTTCATGAGTCATTGGCAAGGTCATGGAGTTGGGTGATCCTGTGATGTAGGAGGCATATGACATATTATTGTATGTATTTTGCTTTACTTTTATTGTTAGGGATCTAAGTACTATATATCTAATTGTTGTACTTAGTTGCAAGTTGTAGTAGTTTTATTTGATTAATTTTTTATTTGGCAATTAATGCAATTGCCTCTGATCTAGGGTTTTGCTTCGTTTATTATAAATACCAGCCTTGGGGGCTTGTCCCAAGCAGACTAGAATTTGAATTGAAAAATTTGATTGTTGTTTTGTTTGTTGGTCCCCTTCTTGCCTATGCTTTTTGTCACCATATTTGACAAGTTGGGTGTTGCTGCACCCCCTTCATTTTGTTGGTTTTCACCACATTGAAGGAAAGCTCAGAAGTGACAACCTAAAGTTGATGAAAGTTGGAGCATTAGGCACAACAATCTCACGTTGTCTCCACTGAGCTCTACGACAAAGAAGTTACTTCATATCATCCTCATCATCATCATCATTTAAGCCTCAATCCCAACTATGTTGGGGTCGGCTACATGGATCCTTCGTTTCCATTTAGCTTTATCATGGGTCATATTCTGGTTGAGATGTAGAGATTCAAAATCTCTCTTTATAAGCTCTTCCCATGTTAAATTAGGCCTTTAAATTCTTCTATTAATTGTGTTTGACTCAATAGCATTGCTTCGTATAGGCGCATTAGTCAGTCTGTGTTGACATGCCCATACCATTTGAGTCGGCCCTCACACAACTTTTCCTCAATGCTCGCCACCCCCACTTTATTCCTGATATAGTCATTTCTCAAGCAATCTTTTCTTGTCTTCCCACATCTATCTCAACATACACATTTCAGCCACGCTCGTCTTGTTGAGACCTTGTTTCTTCACCGCCCAACATTCACTCCCATAGAGCACGGCTGGCTGTATAACTGTTCTATAAAACCTGCTTTTTAATTTGAGAGGGATCTTCCGATCACATAATACTCCAGTTACACTCCATTTCAACTATCGTGCAGTGATCTTGTGACAAACATTATTTGGAGTAAAAACCAAAATAGCACGGTTTAATAAAAATATTGACATATATAGCATCATTACAAACTTATTTCCAGTAATAGCCCGGTTTGGTATAAAAACGCCAGAACTGTTGCCGTTTTAATGGGTCAGGAACCAAAAGCGCCAAGAATTGAAGTTTTATATGGAAAGCGCCAAGATTTTGGCGTTTTAAATGGAAAGCGCCAAAAAATGGGCATTTTATATGGAAAGCGCTAAAAATTCGGCGCTTTAGCCCGAAAGCGCCAGGAAGGTGACGTTTTTAAGTGAACACGCCAGGAAGATGGCGCTTTCTCACGAGCCCGAGGAAAACAAGATGCCCAAAAGTGAAGACCCCTCACTCCTCACTTCCCCTACAGGGCGAGCACCTCTGCCCAGGAGGGCCTAGCCAGAAGCTGGGCAGCCCATTTGGCGACATGCGGCCTTTCCTCGAAAAGTCTCTTAGCAGGGGACCCCATAAGGTAATGGGCCACAGGGTGTGGTGGACGTCGGCGAGTACATAAGGCGTCGCCGCTGATGAAGCTGTGCTTGGCGAGGCGGGACTCGTAGACTTCGAGCACCTTGGCGAGCTTCCCATTGAGTTCCGAGAGGGCGGCAAGGTCGGTGGTCATCCGGAACATGGGCTTGTAGACATGCTCCCATGCCAGCCAGGACGCACCCCGGTCGAACTTCTGGGACTCGACTTCCGACCAGACATCCAGGGCCGACGTCTTGCGGTGGTCGCCGTGGAAGATCAGGTCGGTGCCGGATGTCGGGTAGGTGTGGGCGATGTGCTGCGTGATCGTGCGGGACTCAAATAAGACGAGATCGTCCTCCTTGAACACAGGCATGCACTTGGCCGAACGGGTTTTTAGCTAGGAAATTCTCCGACTTGTGCTCCCCGGACTTCATGCGTATGGTGACGAACTCGAAGTCGAGGCCCTTCCGTAGAGGCATGCAAGGAGAGAAAGAGCCATCTTCCTAGCGTGTTCACTTAAAAACGCCATCTTCCTGGCGCTTTCGGGCTAAAGCGCCCAATTTTTGGCGCTTTCCATATAAAACGCCCATTTCTTGGCGCTTTCCATTTAAAACGCCAAAATCTTGGCGCTTTCAATATAAAACGCCCAATTCTTGACGCTTTCGCCCAATTCTTGACGCTTTTAGTTCCTGGCTCATTAAAACGCCAACAGTTCTGGCGTTTTTGTACCAAACCGGGCTATTGCTGGAAATAAGTTTGTAATGATGCTATATATGTCAATATTTTTATTAAACCGTGCTATTTTGGTTTTTACTCCACATTATTTATCACATCCCCATCTATTTGAATAATAGAACCCAAGTAACGAAATTTATCACATTTTGGTATATCTACTCCGTCCAACTTGTCTCCACCATTCACATTGTGAGATTGATAGGACAAAGAAGTTACTTGTGGATGATATTAGGCTAGGTCTAGGACTATTTTCGAGCCTATTTTTATCAACTGAGAAGAAGAGAAAAGCATACAACCATAAAGGTTGGGAAGTCACATGGCAAGCAACCAACCAGGATGACACGACGCCGCCTGCAAGCGAAGGCAACTCATGTTTTCTTTCCTCTCTAGGAAGGCTAGGGTTTTTGGGTCCTACTCTAATACCATGCTGAAAAGTAAACGACGACTATGCAATTTCTTGGATAAGAGGAATCCCCTCCTATATATAGAAGGGGAAGCGTAAACACTTTAGACTAAACCCTAACGGGCTAAGACACATTTGAGTTACATAATAATAGACTCAAATAACTTAGTTAACTAAATTAACCAGACTCTAATATCCCCCACCCGACACAAGCTGGTCCCTCCTTCCCTACTTGCTCTCTTTCTTTTTTGATATATTTTAGTCAGCGTGTGCTATAGGTTTTCACAGTAGCACCATCAACCAAGGAAACACCACTACAAGGAAACACTGCCTCACTCAGATTTAATCCAATGCCCCTCTGTAAGAGCCGCAATGACATGTCAAAGAAGAGGAATGGGCCGTCTTCAGTTGCTAGCAAAGGGGTGATTCCCCCTCACAACATCAATAGGATGGCATCATACTCAACTCCAACCCTCAAACTACATTGGGAGGACCTTGTAACTACAAGATTGACTCTCTGAGGGACGCCCGTGACTACACCTCCCAAGTGTTGTTGTCCCCTAGGAGAGAGATTAGAGGACACACCAAACACGCGAGAAGGATTTTGATCCGTGCATTATAGTAGTGTGATTTTAGTAATCCTCCCTCCCATTTCCTACCCTCTATCTCTCTCGCTTCATTCAGGACGTCATCCACCCTTGAAGGGTAGCATAAACAACTAATTTCCTTTCCATTTGAGTCTTTACTGCCTATGTGCATCTTTGCTGCCTATGTGGGGCCGGTTGCGCGGTACACATAGTTCTGCTTCCCACTACACTAAAAATCACACCATGTTGTGCAACGAGGATTGCAAAGCCAAAGTTGTTGAGATCGATTAATCGAGCACGCCACACATCCTGACTCTTAAGAATATTGAAACCACACTCACGAATGACATATTAGACCGACTTTTGCAACACTACCACGGTACCACCTAGTGGCGAAGCCAGGAATTGTGATCAGGTTGGGCACAATAACACCTTAAAAATATTTTTTAGATATTAAAATATATCAAAATCTTAATATTGATATGAAGAGTTATGTAGATATCAACATTTATAGATACAATGGGTTTATGTGAATGATGACCGATTTTATGAATGCACATAAAATTATCCGTAACAAAATAAGAAAAAAAACACGTAGATTATTTTTTGTGATATAAATATAAAAAAAAAAGATATAAATTGCCATTACTTAGAGTTTTTCGTTGGGATGGTAGTGGTCATGTTTTATACAAATTTAGACCAAACTTAGCCTCACATAGAGAGATCCAAATTAGAGTTATTAAAGGTAACCAAATTGAATTAAGCCAAGTTTAAAAATAGAAAAAGTACAGAAAAATTGTGCGTGCAATAAAATTCTTAGGCCAAGTTTAAGTACAGAAAAATAGAAAAAGTAAAATATTGGACAACGAACAAGCTTGTGTATTAGTGAGGAATACAATGACGACACAATAAACATGGTTCAACATGCAACCAAAGTACCTTGGTTTCAAGGATTAGATGTTAATGTATAAACAAACTTCGAATTCAGTATATCTTTCTCTACTAAATGGCGGTAGTTGCAGCCTTTTTCTTTTATAGTCCACTAGATAATCTCATTGTATGCCTCCAATACTTACACTTAATTCTAGGTAAATATGATGTATAAGAAAACGTGAATATAATCAATACATCTACACAATGCTATTAGTTCTTAAATATTTTTGAAATATGTACGAATGAATGTGCCCTGGCAAACTATTTGCAAAGGATTAAAGTTCGGAGATGATAAGAGGGATCGAGGCAATATTCCAGTCCGGAATGGAACAAACACAATTGTACATATATTACTTATATAATTTTTGTTGTCCACAATGAGCAGCAATGTTGGTCAACCTGTTTTATTGAGAACAACCATCCATTTAATTATATGACATGCAATGTACTGATTCGTATTTATGAAAAACTGTTCCATGAATATTTAGATCGGAAACTGGAAAGCGTGATCAGTCGTTAATAGAAGAATAACAAACGAACATGCTCTAAAGAAATTAAGGACAAAGGAAGTATGCAAACCCACGTGATTTGATAGGACACTACCGTTGTGATTTTTACTGGGATACCTATTCGCCTCTTGACAATTACTGTTTCTGGGCACAGGCAGGTCGGGCACGTGCCCACCTGTGCCCAGACGTAGCTACGCCTCTGCTACCACCTGCAGTTAGCTTTACTTCCATCACCATCAGCAACCGGACGTCAATCCCCAACTTCAACATGATTGGGCGTTAAATATTGACGTCCTCGACTTCCATGACACCAACACCCCATTATGTTCTACAATTGGCTATATTAGTATATATATTTATCGGTTTTTGTTATTTGTTGTGTTATGGACTTTAAACCTGTCTTGTCTATTAGCCTTTTTCTTTTATCCCATATTGCTTATCTCTGCTTTATGTTTAACTCTCTTATCCTATAAAAGAGAGCAATGTAATTGTTTTGATCATTAAATATACATTCTCTCATTGTATATGGTATTAGAGCTTATCGATCCCCCTTAGCCCTCCCTCTCAACCCAAACCCTATGCTTCCTCCAACCTAGCCGCTCCCCCCCTCCCTGCGTCACCACCACCCGCCACTGCCCCTCCTCCCTACCTTCCCTTCTCCCACCCCACCACCTATTCTCTCCTGCCTCGCCGCCACCCTCGACAACCGTTGCCCCTTCTCTCCCTCAACTACCGCCGTCGCCACCCCTCCTCCACCTTGCTGTTGCCACCCCTCCCTCTTCCCTCCCTATTGCTACCCGTGGAGTAATCCACTTACCCACCACCATATTCTCCATCATCTAGCTTCCTCCATTTCACTTTCTTCCTCTCTTCTTTGACTACATCTACGAGAACTTTCTAAAATAGCACATTGAAGTTTTAAAAAGTTCACCGTTTGCTATCTGCCTACGCCTAATGGTTGAGTAATGATTCTCTCCATGGTGGTGTAGGTCTTTCTCCGTTATCTACTGTCCTTCTGAGGGTTTCTGGATCTGATGCGTCATACATAGAATTAAATGCCCGATTTTGATGTCGTGTCCGGTGGCCCAGAAACAGGAATTTTTCGAAATTTCGATATTTACGACCCTAACGATTTTGACGACCAAATAAGCGAATTAAATCGTGAAAACTTACCAGGACGATCTAAACGCCAAGATCTACTCAAAATGCAATAATATTTCATATATTAGATATGTGGGGGGGGGGTCTCCCACATTTGTAAGTGAGGGAAGCTGAGCAATTTCGACAGAATTTGGATCGCAATTTCGATGAAAAAATGAAGGAATTAAGTTCTGAAATTTTGCAAACACAATGTTTAAACATACACACTAGATTATACAATAAATTTATATGTTTAGAGGTTAGGGTGGGATCCATGTCTTGATGAGTGAGTGCACAAATGAACATAAATGTCAAGTCTGTTAGACAGTTGGACTATTACAAACTTTAAGTTAAAACAACTAGAGTACTAGAATTTATAACTTAAGAGTTACAACTTACAAGTTACAATATTGTAGGTTAATATAGTTATTGTATAAGTCTATTGTTATAATATATTTAGGGTTACATAAGTGAATAATAAAAAAATATATTTAGGGTTACATAAGTGAATAATAAAAAAATATATTTAGGGTTACAAGTTACAACTTACACTTAAGATTTTGTATAAGGCTACTATTATAATATATTTAGGGTTACATAAGTGAAAAATATAAAACATAAGAACTTCCATTAAAAAAAGCTTTTGTAGCTCTCTTGTGTATAAATACGAAATATATTGGTTAGATTTTCAAAATAAGTCTAGATATACGTATTTCACAATATTGTTTCTTAGATTTACAAGCTCACTTCAAGATCTTGAGATATTAAGAGAAATGTCTCTTACAAATTTAGGATTTTTGAAGTATTTATTAAGATATGTCTGAAAGGGAGTAGAGATAGGAGTAGATGGGCTAGGGAGAGGGGTTACATACCTTGTAATCAGGTAGAGCAACCTTTGAGAGTAAGATATCACAAAAAAATTGCTAAAAGATCAAAGTCCCAACGAATCTAGTCGGCAGAACACTGTTTCGCGAAATAGGTGCTGCATTTGGCACTGATTTCACAATATCAAGGCCCAAACTAGACTTTTTTGCACTAAAATACCCCATGTTTTGTGAAATTTTGACTGTAGATGCGAAATTTTCGCGAAATTGCGGACAAATTCCTGCATACTGATGTTTCGTTGTCTGATTGCAAAAAAATGAATTTTGAGTGAAATTTTGCAATTTCGATCGACGTCAGATCCCCAGTTGCTGCTAATTGCCACCGTGCAGCTTTTGCCGGATTTGCTGATTAGTTTTTTCTAGCTGCCCATGTGTTTTGGTGTCTACTGCCTGCTGACTTCTGCTACTACATGCTGCCTACTTCTGCCCGTGCGTCCCGCTTCTTCTGCCTGAGGCTAATTCCTGATATCTCTTGCACTTTCTAATGGCGTTTACTGATCCACTATGGACTCTTTGCGTCATGACGGTTAAATTGAATGGCTCCAACTACCATATACCTGGTCTGCCTCCTTCGAGCTTTATGTTAAAGCTCAAGGCCGTTACTCCCATCTTACTGCTGCTGCCCTGACTGTTCCTGCTGAGACTGCTGATGATAAAACAAAACAGGTGCATGATCTCTGGACAAAGGAAGACTCCGACGTTATGGCCTGGATGGTTAACAGTGCCGAACCTAAGATAAGCCAGTCCCTTCTTCGACTTTGGACTGCTAAGGACATGTGGGATCAACTTTCCCATTTTTATTCACACCAACAAAACCCGAAGGTGTTTGAGATTTTCAAACACTTGGCCAAGTTGAAGTACTCCATTACTGATTCTGTGGAAGATTACTACAACCAATGATGTGCACTATGGGACAAATTCGAGATATATCACCCACTCTTTGCTAATATCAAAGAAATCCAACGACAAATTAACGAACTTCAGCTAGTCCAGTTTCTTGTTGATCTACCACATTCCTTCGCTGGCGTGGTCGATCAAATCATGTCCAACGATCCTCTGCCTACATTGCGTGATGTTCTCAAACGCATTCAACGCTTACCATATGTCTCCCCAGTCTCTCTTGACTCTGGTGCAGCTACTCCTACCGTCCATTCTGGTGACTCTTAGTGGATGTGGCCGCAGTCGTGGTCATGGTCATGGTCATGGCCGTTCTATTACTGGGCCCGGTTGAGGATCTTACTCTTCGGCACTCTCATTCTCTTACTCATCTGGCTCCGATTCAACCTCGACTGAACAACACTACTACATATTCTGCAAGCGTACAAACCATAATGAAAACCACTGCTGAATCAAGCATGGAAAACCTACTTGGGCGAATCGAGTGACGTCTGACTAGCTTGACACTGCCTCATCCTCGCCCACTCAGCCTTCTGCGTATTGGATCTGCTCAGATTTTGATAAGCTACTTCACTTTGGAGCTACCTCACATATTTCTGGCAATCATTCTTCATTTTCTGAACTGCATAAGACTTCAACGGTTCCGCCTGTTACCTTTGCCGATGGTTCTCAAACGCCTGTTTTTGGATCTGGGAGTATCTGCACTCATAGTCGACTTTTATTACGTTCATCTCTCTATGTTCCTAAATTCCCGATTCATCTTTTATCTGTGAGTAGACCTATCATGAGCCTATAGTGCTGTATAACTTTTGACCTGGATGGTGTTATCTTTCAGGATCCGCGTACGAGGATGAAGATTGGTTCAGGCCATGAGGGACCAGATGACTTATACTACTTGGATACGTCGAAGCCTCCTGCTCTGCTGTCTGATTCTATGACATGCTTATAGTGGCACTATAGATTGGGGGGACATCCTTCTCCAGCGAAGTTGAAGCAGTTACTGCCTGATATTTCTGATTCAATTTTTCATTGTGAAACATGCTAGTTGGGCAAACAGACTAGATCTACTTTTTCCAAAAAAACTTGTATTGGCTCAAAATAACCGTTTGATATTGTGCATGCTGACATTTGAGGCCCCTATTTTGTTACGAATATTTTTGACTTTCAGTACTTTTATGAGTTTTATTGATGATTTCTCTAGAGCTGCTTGGTTATTTTTGTTAAAGGACAAATCTCACATAGTTGATACTATCACATCTTTTTTTGCTGAGATTCGTATCCAGTTTGATAAACCTATAAAAATCTTCCGTATTGAGAATGCCCTTGAATTTATGCAAACATCTGTCACTCTTTTTTGTCAGAAAATGGGTACCATTCATCACACCTCATGTGCATACACACCCCAACAGAATGGGGTTGCAAATCGTAAGAATCGCCACCTTCTTGAGGTTGCCCGGACTCTTCTCTTCCACTAAAATGGCCCCAATTTGTTTTGGCCGGAAGTAGTATCCACTGCATATTACCTCATAAATCGCATGCCTTCTTCTGTTCTTGGCAATCAAGTGCCTTATCAGATTTTATACCGTGATGCTCCTCTCTTTGCTGTACCCCCTCGGATTTTTGGAAGCACCTGCTTTGTGAAAAACTTGAGACTGGCCTGACCAAACTGGATCTACGTGCAACCAAGTGTGTTTTCTTGGGGTACTCTAGGACACAAAAAGGGTATCGCTGTTATGATCCTTCTACAAAGAAGTGGATGGTTAGTGCCGATGTAGTTTTTTTGAGCATATGCCGTTCTATTCTACAACTGGCTCCACTTTGACATCTGATTTACTAGTGGATAGTCCTTTACCTATGCCTGATGATACTAATTTATCGGATACGGATGTTGCACCGACAACTCCGCTGAAAGTATATCAAAGAAAACCAAAAGCGACAACTCCCTCCATGGCCCCTCCACGTCCTCCATTCTCATCGGCAGATCAACCTCCACGTCAGGTATTTTTTTGACTTGGATACTCCTATTAGTTTACGCCAAGGAAGCATGGACACGTTTTTGGACACGGACACAGACACCGACACAGACACGGGACACGTCAATTTTCTAAAATATAGGACACGGACACGACTCTAGATGAGGGGGATTTTTTTAATATATACAAATAAATGTGTATGGTGTATGTATTTTATGTGTATATGTATATATTTATGTACATATGCATCTAAATTTATTGTAAATTATCTAGAATTATACATATTTGTATGTATCTAAATTTATTGAAAATTTGTATATATAATAGCATATGAATTTGTAGTATGCGTGTGTTTGTGTGTGTGCAGTAGAAACAATATGAAGTAGATACCTAATTGTTGCATTACTTTCAGTAGATATAGCAGAATTTATGAATAATTAAAATGACAGTATGACTGTATACAATTATGAATCTGCATGTGTTTGTGTAGTAAAAAAAATGAAGTATCCACCTGACTGTTGTATTACTTTCAATAAACATAGCAGAATTTCAGATATAGTAAATGACTTTGCATTACTCAGTCAATCAATTGATTATATCAATATGTGGTTTATCTAATTAATCTTAGATTTTGCACGTTTACTCTTTTAAGATATTTTATATGAAATTTAAGTTAGAATACAGCTTTATGTAACATTTTCTCAATGATAGTATAGTTGAATAGGAGCTGTATATTCAGAATTTACTCAGATATGGGCTGCTGCAGCAGGTACAACTGCATAGATGTGTCCAAGAAGTGTCCGGGCCGCAAAAATGGACCAAAATGGACAGGACACGTGCTGGCTGTACGTTTTGGGCTGTGTCCAAGAAGTGTCCGTGTCCGACACGGACACAGGGGCTATATAGAAGTGTATGTGCTTCCTAGGTTTACGCAAAGGGATTCGGTCTTGCACTCAACATTCCATTGAGAATTTCTATTCTACTGCTCACTTGGGAAGAAATTTTGCCAATTTCACTTATGCTCTATCTGCTGCTTCAATTCCTAAAAATGCTACCTAGTTTCTTCAGCACCTGCATGGCGTCAAGCTATGAAATCTGAATTGCAGGCTCTTACCGATCGACATACATGGGAGTTGGTTGATGCACCTACTGATTATTCACCTGGCGACTGCCGTTGGATCCTTACGGTCAAGTATCAACTGGATGAAACTATTGAGCGATTAAAAGCTCGCCTTGTAGCCAAAGGCTACACTCAAACATATGGCGTTGACTACTTTGAGACTTTCTCTCTAGTTGTTCGCTCGAACTCTGTCCGTGTACTTATTTCTATCGCAGTAAATTCTGACCTTTATTCCAATTAGATGTCAAAAATATTTTTTTGTAGGGAGATCTGCATAAGGAGATCTACATGGAGCAACCTCTCAGATTTGTTACTCAAGGAGAGTCATCCAAAATTTGTTGCCTGCGCAAAACCATTTATGGACTGAAATAGAGTCCCCGAACCTGATTTGACAAACTGAGTTCCATTCTTCAAAAATTCATTTCCGCCGTTCTCAGTCCGATCATTCTGTTTTTATCAAGAAAACTGCATCTGGACTTGTTATCCTGATTGTTTATGTTGATGATTTCATATTATCTGGAAGTGATCAAGCAGACATTCATGCCACTAAAGATTACTTGGAAAAACACTTTGTCACTAAAGATCTAGGCAAATTACGATATTTTTTGGGCATTGAAGTTTCTCGCTTGTCTTCTGGTCTATGTTTATCACAATGAAAATATGTTCCAGATATCTTGTCTGAAATGAGAATGCTTGGGAGGGGCGAAACCTGCTACTACTCCCTTAGATCCTAATACTATCTGGGATGATAATAGTTCTCCTCCATACCCTGACCATCAACAATATCGTAGAATGGTAGCAAAACTTATATATCTTACTATTACCAGGGCTAATATCACTTCTGTAGTTGGTGTAGTCAACATATATCTAGATAAACTAAGACAATGTCACTGGGAAGCTGTATGTCATATTATGAAGTATTTAAAAAGCTCTCCAGGAAAAAGGCATGTTTTATAGGAAACATGGGCATTTGAATCTCATCGGCTATTCTTATTCTGACTATGCATGGAAGCAAGATAGATCGTAAGTCTACATCTCGCTACTGCACCTTTGTAGGAGGTAACCTTGTTACTCGAAGAAGCAAGAAACAAACTGTCGTTGCTCGATCTAGTGCTGAAGCTGACTATGGAGCATGGCTAATACTACGTGTGAACTCTTATGGGTCCATGGACTTCTGATGGAATTTGGTATTTTTGATTCTAAACCTATTCCCATGTACTCTGATAATAAAATAGCTATATGTTGGATCTAGGGCTCTAGAGGGGGGGTGAATAGAGCTTCAAAAATTCTCACAAGATAGATTAGACCTTCAAATTATATCAGTCAAAACCAATAGCTTAAGTGCAATTTGAAGTCCTAACTAACAAGCATAACAAGGATGAGAGGAATTGAAAGCAAGCACTTGACAAGGCCGTTTATAGTGGTTCCACTCTCCAAACTAGGAGAGAGTCAATCCACTACCTAGAGAGGTCAACCTCTAGGACTTTGCAAGTGTTTTTCTCTATATATTCACCAATAAGAGTTACAACACAAGACCACCAAAGGACTTACCCATCCAAACACAAAGAGTCTTCCACCTTACCAAAGACTTACCCACTTTGTCAAGAGTCTTCAGCCTTCTTCCAAGGTCTTACCTACTCTTGCACAAGTCTTTAGTTTTCAAGGGTTTACCCACTATTCTTGGATCTTCAGCCTTTGCCTTCTCCTTCACATGGAGAAGATTTTCACCTCTTCTTCAACCTTGAAGAAGAATGACAACAACTCCACCTTCACTCGAAGTAGCTTGCTTCACCTTTGCTTTATGGAGGAAAGGGGTAGGGAAGATGGAATAGAATGAGAGCTTTACAAGCATAAGTAGCTCTCTTACAACTGGTCTATCTCACTCATAATCACGAAATGAAGTGTAAACTAGAGAGAGAAAGGGGCTCAAGGAGTTACAACACATTCAACTTTAGCAAGGACTTAGAATAACATGAATGAGCAAACTTAGAATGAACTCCAAGGGGTCCTATTTATAGGTGGGGGTGTCCCCTTGAGTGTGAGATTACTTAAGGTCGAAATGTAGCCGTTTTCTAAGATGCAACAGATCTATTTTCGCCCAAAACAACTCACCAACGGTTATAATCACTTTTTCTAGCGTTTTTCGTACAGTATATTGAAACTCGACCGATCCACTAAATGACAAAATCAATTTTCAAACTACCGGTCGAGTTTATTCTGGGAAACTCAACCTATGAGCTAAAATTAGTTTTGCCCAGTGAGTCAGTCGGTCGAGTTTTGTGAGTGTGCAACTCGACCGATGGGTCATCTTCAGAAAATCCATCATACGATCGGTCAAGTTTCCAACTCGACTGATAAACATCATGTGACAAATTTTCTAAATTGACATTTGAGTGATCACACCATGGAATTAAGTGTCCATGATTTTTTCTCATCTTAGTTACAAGTCATTTCATCAATACAAGTGATTACAAAAATCATCTAATGTCATTTGAAGTGATTTCCCAAAACGCACATTTGCATTGCATTTGACTTGAACTTGAACAAACTAGGGCTTGTATAATTTGATCCTTTTCATGTACCTAAAGCCTGAAATCAATCTTGAACAAACATATTAAATACATATGAATGGAATGGTTAAGTCATTATCAAAATATGGACAATGTATAACTCTCAAGTCAACACTATATTCATTGCCAGCAACCATACCTTCCATGAATGCACGAAACATATTGTAGTCGATTGCCACTTTGTGCAGGAAGCTGTCTTGTCTGGCCAGATCTCCACGCCATATACACATACTTCTGATCAAGTAGCAGACATCTTCACCAAACTTCTTCCAAAGACTAGATTTACTATCATGATGGACAAGCTGGGCATGATTGATATATGTGCTCCAACTTGAGGGGGAGTATTAGTATATATATTTTACTGGTTTTTGTTATTTATTGTGTTATGGGCTTTAGACTTGTCTTGTCTATTAGCCTTTTTCTTATATACCATATTGCTTATCTCTACATTATGTTTTACTCTCTTATCCTATAAAAGAGAGAGCACTGTAATTGTTGTGATCATTAAATATACATTCTCTCATTGTATAGGTTAAATAGCATTGAAGCGTTCTTCAAGAAGCATCATCTTTTGAATGAGAGACACTTGTAACACATCGATGCTAGGTTGTGGGGAACAATTTCCATGTTGGAAGAGACCTCTCACTGTCCGTTTGATCTACAATTGGGCCAACTTGAGGGCAAACATGGAGTTGTTCAACATCCCATAAACTACACAAGCAACAGTTGTACACACCAGCTTCGTCCTTGAGGACTGTCAGTGCCTCGCAAGATCCTGTCCTTTCCATGTCAAGTATGTGAGGCACCGCTCAAAACAATGCCCAACCATGTGATGACAATGATCTTGAACGCCAAGAAGGAAGATGAACTACAAGAAATGTTCTTGCCAGAAAGTCTATTGATGATAAGGGCCTGTGTGATATTAAATAATTTGTGTCCTACTTTGAGGGCATCCGAGTTTGCCATTACTGATCCACACTGGAACAATCTTTTCTGGTACGAGGTTGAGTAACATATTTTTTAACTTACGGAACCATTTTGATACATAGCAGAGCTTATTGCCTGCATTTTGAGTCACCATTTTTGAGGAAGGTGACAAAACTGAATGAGAGAGAGTGACTTTTATCTCAGGGCTGTCTGTTTATGATTTGTGGCTTTCTGTTGTTTGTAAGTGGTTGGTGTTTGTACTATATCCAAGTTGGTTATTATTATGCTCCAGCTTGATGGAAGGTGTTTAGAGACCGTGATAGTTGTATAGTCAAGTTAGTTCATCAGTGTCTTGCATGCATCCCTCCTTATATGCAGATTGTAGAGTTGTATTGTGCTAGAAGTAATTGCAGTCTCTCTCAAATATCTATCCTGACCAATACAATTTTCTTCAACGAGGCATCCTTTTTTATATTTGGCATGAAAAAAAACCAGTGTATGCAGGGCGAATTATAGTCTCTGATAGGTATTGATAGTTGGTTCTTTTACAATATCAGTAGTATCGGATAAGTTTGGTCTTTAAAATAATCTTCTTCTTGATGTTCATAATTTATGAGATTTTCAGCAAAATTATGTGGTTAGGTGCTATTTGAGATAGTCTTGACGGGGAAACAAAGTTCAAAGAAGTTCAATGGGGTTTAGAATGAGTAAATGGCCGAGTTATTAAGGCATGCCTCATTGTGCCTGCTTAGTACATGGGATTTCCTTGTGAGACTTAGAATGGAGACGTACTTGGCATTGCATGATAGAAATGTCAGCTTTAGCTGATATTAACGTGGTTGGAAATGAGGCTTAGATGTTGATGATGATGACGACGGGGAAACAAACTGAACTGAAAAAAAGAATTCTCAAATAAAATTGATAATTATATTTCAAAACTTCAGTAGGAATATAAGATTTGCTGGCCAGGATGGTATTTATGGCTTTATACAAAGCATGAGAGGCAAGCAGAGTATGATGGAAACAGTTTAATGATGGCAAAAAGACTTTTTGGGCTTCACACCAATTCTTAACTAGAAAATGAAGCTCTACTCCCATTAAAGTTTCACACTATAAGCTAACCGGCAACCTTGCAACACGGCAACTTGAACTTTTTGAAGATGGAACTCAGAGATATGTCATGAAGTGGCAGGTCGTATGCTAATGGGTATAAAGCTGAAGACTTACAATGACTAAAGAGATGTGTATTATTGGAGACAATATTTGCCTGAAAAGTTCTATGCGAATTCCCATTCCTCAATGCAAATTATTTAGTTGAAGAGTACATTTCTGTAATATTAACCTATGCAATCTGTGAAAGTATGTGCCTAACTTGGTTGTCTTCTGTATAAGGGGCTACATATATGGTGAGCATAGCACCTTAGATGACTAGTGAGGACACAATGACTTCCCTAGTTTTCTTAGTTATGCCTCACATTGTCTTCCTCTTCCCTAAAAAGCTCTTAAAGTTTTCCATAACAGGGATGGTGAAGCTCGCCCCTCAATGAGCTCTGTTTCCAGAAAAAAGTAGAGTAATTTTTTTTTCTTCTAGTGCCTTCTGTCAGCAAGGAGAGGAACCTATGAGAGAAAAGAATCATGGAAGTAAGGAAGAAGGAGAAACCTGCAGCAGAGGACCAGGGAGGGGGAAGGTGACAAATTCAGTTGGAAAGGATAATAGGGGTTTTAGCCATGTTGTTAAGTGATAAAGTAAGTCCTGGTATAAAATTGACTTTTCTACTTCTTTTCCTTTCTGCAGGTTCTGATTATTTGAAGAGAGGATTCGGGTTAAGTATTCTCAATGCGTTTAAGCCATTTCTATAGACAAAGATACCATTTTTTCCACTTCGGGGATTGGTAAATATTTCTTAGAATACTATCAGTGAGCCTTGGGCTCACTCAACTTGTTCTTGATTAAAGCGAATTATAATTCCATGAAGTTCCCACATTTTTCCATGAATGCTTTATAAGCCCCGGGTACACAAGTGACTGAAAACTGTGGTAATAAAGCCTAATTGCACCTTAAGGTTGCCGCAATCTTTAAAGTACTCACTATTGTTATAGAATTCAATGGATTTTTATGGTAATCCCACTGTAATTATGTATTTACAGGCTTGTCCCATTATCCATCTCTGTTATATATGTGCAGGTCATAATGCAAATCAAAAGTTCAGAGCCTTTTATCTAGCTGCTAATTTTTCTTAAGACGTAAGTTTTGGGCCTTTTACTTCTTGACTTCTGCCTTCCACCACCTTGGTGCAATTTTGTTAAGGAGGCTCAGAATTTGTAGTTCGTTGCTGTAGTGTAATTTGCTTGTTCTATTGCAGCATATATATACAATTGTTCTCCAATCGTTCTGTTTATACTTTTATGTAATTTGTTCTTCATTTTCAGTTTTATTTATATCGATTCAGAAATTTCAACAAATAGTACCTGCATCCATTGTTAGTTGTTTTCTGGCATAATTTTAGGCGAATGACATTTTGTACTGCTTGTCATGATGTGCGCCGGGAATATATAGTATGAGCCTTTTCAATTCTTCTACTCTTCCTACGATCTTTTGTCTTATTTGCTGGCGGTATGCACTGAAGTAATGAACTCATATTGTTTTCGGAATTAGAAGAGAGGAATGAACGATTACTTGGAACTCCGTTCAGGCTTAGTTTGGTTGGACCGAAAATGAAGGTGATCGGTTGAAACTACTCATTTTTTCGAACTATTTCTGTCTGGTTGCATGCAGTCATAACTCCATGGCGGAAATGAACTCACACCTGCTGATCGTTTCTGTAGAAATTTGAAGAAAACAAACCGCGGCCAAAAAGGGCGCGGTTCGTTTTTCTCGTCGAACGCAGCGCTGTGGTAACCACCTATTTCCCTCCCGCCCTCCCTGTTCTTATTCTGCAACACCGGTGACCCTCTCGCTCTTCACATACCTTGTATCCCAGAGCCTGCTGTGAACTGTTTCGGTAACTGCACTCCGTATAATTCTGTCCGCAAAGTACTCTCTACCAAACCAATTACAAATCAAATCGTCCAGTTAGAGTTCTGTTCAACCAAACGAAAAGATCGTGTTCCAACTCCTCAGTTTTGATTTCCCGTTTTCAAACTATTAGTGTGGGTTGGTATTACATCCAACCAAATTAGCCCTCAGCTGGTATGTCAGGATCATAGCAGCTCTAATTTAGTGTTGAAATTCCTTTCTACCCCTTTGTTCTTCATTTTCAGTTTTATTTATATCGATTCAGAAATTTCAACAAATAGTACCTGCATCCATTGTTAGTTGTTTTCTGGCATAATTTTAGGCGAATGACACTTGTGTACTGCTTGTCATGATGTGCGCCGGGAATATATAGTATGAGCCTTTTCAATTCTTCTACTCTTCCTACGATCTTTTGTCTTATTTGCTTGCGGTATGCACTGAAGTAATGAACTCATATTGTTTTCGGAATTAGAAGAGAGGAATGAACGATTACTTGGAACTCCGTTCAGCTGGTATGTCAGGATCATAGCAGCTCTAATTTAGTGTTGAAATTCCTTTCTAACCCCCCCCCCCCCCCCCCCCACCCCCACCACCACCAATCTCTTGCCATGAAGAAGTGTCTGTGTCTTTCATTTTTGGAGGGTTTCAGTGTAGGAGAGGAAGCTTAGCGAACGAGTGGGAGAGTTCCTGGAAGTCAGACTTGTTCGGAACTTTCCCGTCGTAAGAAAGCGCTCTTAGTTCAGTTCGGTAGAACGTAGGTCTCCAAAACCTGATGTCGTAGGTTCAAATCCTACAGAGCGTGAGATGGTTATCTCAGTGATTTCGGATATCATATACGACGAGTGAGATTTCTTCAAGTGCCAAAGTTGATTCTTGCAGAAACCAGTTCAAGAAAGACTCATATAGGGCACGTTTGCTTTGTAGGATATAGTTGGATTTTGAGGATTGCCGTATTTCGTTGATCCCGGTTTCAAGTAAATCCCTGGCTTTGAATAATTCAACAATGCAGAACATTTTGTTTGGTAACATGAATGAGATTTCTGTATTGTTAACGTCGGTGGGGGCCATCAGTAGTGTAGCAGCGTCGACAGCCTCAGACAGCCGTGCAAAAGAGAGCCGAGAAGAATGGAGCGGTTAGCCTCCCTTGGCGTAACTCGGCGTCCCGCCCTTTTGAGATGGAAAAGGGAATTCAGCTGTTACTGTATACTAGAAAAGTACCGAATTTTTCTAATTTCCCATCTCCGTTAATCCAAACTTAAATTTAATCATGATGGATGTAAGATTACAATCCAATACAGCGAAGTACAGAAAATCAAACGTGCCCATAATGGATAAGATGCAGGATGACTTACAATGAATGGGAGTTCTTATTTTAATCACATATCAGAGATTTTTTTTTTTTAATTTATTGATCGAAGCTATCGAAATAAGCCGTGCAAAGTATGCGTCATATTGTGGATAACAACTGACTATCTAAGCTATGAATCTATGATTGGACTTTTGACAGTGAGGACACTTGGTTCTCTTGGGTCCTCATTTTGTGACACTGACGGCAGCTTTTACTTCGTTAAAAGGCAACTCACCCCTCTCGAAGAAGTTGGTAAGCTTCATGTGCGTTTTATATATTATGATTAATATGGAAGTAAGCCATTCCATACTGTTGCGTCATGAAGAATAGTCAACACATTAACAGAGTTAATAAAATGGCTCTCATCCTCTCATCCTATCTGAGATCCCACCGGTGGATCTGATTTAAATGGCAGCAATGGCTGAGATCATGCAATGCTCTCCTCGCGGTATAGTATTGACATATGACTCGAGCAGGACCCAATTTACACTTGCAAACTCCCATTTTATTCCTAACACATCAAATATATTTTCCTGTTTACTAGTAGAAGACACATGCTAAGCATGCCTGGTACAATTGAATCCACCTAATAAGCATTTTTACAAATAAAAATAAATCATATATGTGGTGATATTATTGTTCACACATATATCATATTATATTACTGAGTACAGAATGGCCGCAAAAAGTTTCCAGTTTCAATTCAGACCAAGATGCCATCTTATTCGTAAATCTTTTTATGTTATTTTCAATTTGGAGTCTTTCAATTAAGTATTTAACTGAACTTTGGGCCTACATTTATTTTACTCTAGATCCAACCAACTTCCACTACAAGTACCACCTTCTATGGGTCACAAAAGAAAGTCATGGGAGAAATCTTGTTGCACATACACGCCAGCCAGTGACTTGTAAAGTAACCTTCATCTTCATGGAGATTAACATATCTTTTCCCCGTCCTTCGGATGCCTGTGGATCCAAAAAACAAGATCCTCCCATTCTTCCTCTATCAGGGCGTAAGTTCAGACATGACATTACCATCACTATCATAAGGGCTCTTCTACTTGAGACAATAGTGCTAGTGAGGGCTAAAGATCTACACTTGCTCTTCCACACATGACTAAATAAGACAAAAACCACATCCCATAGAAGTTCAAGTTGTTCTCCCTGATCCACCATGACCATGAGCACGATCTCGACGCCTTACATAATATGGGACTTGAAAGGGGTTTAGTTTGGGCAAGTTGTGAGAAGGCATCTACAAATGCTTTTTTGTCCCAGATAAACACAACATAATGGATCTAGGATATTAAGGAGCTCCTGGGCAAAAGGGAAACAACATTGTCTATTGGTCCACAATTTAGCACTCATCTAAAGTATGGCCGACCAAAGAATACTATGACTGATAATGACGACACAACTGATGTACATTTGTTGAAATTTTGTTTGAATGTTTGAAAAATTAATTCTTTACTCATTTCCTCCATTAAGGCAGTGAACAAGACCATTACTACACACCCATGGCATCCATCAATAAAGTCTGCGAAAGGAAGGTAGATGGCACAATCTATAACTTGTACAATGTGGACACATCACTAGTCAACAACATGCCGCCAACTATCCAAGATGCTATAAGTGTTGGATCTAGGACGATGGGCTCTAGGGGGGGGGTGAATAGAGCTAAAACTACTTAAACAAAATTAAATAAACTTTGAAATTACTTCAAGAGATACTATGACAAATATGAACTTTGAATGCAACTAAACATTACATAGAAAGGGAGAGAGAGATTGAATAAGATCAAGAACAAGTTACATATAGTGGTTCTAAAATCCAAACTATAAGAGTGTACATCCATTACATAGAGAGTGTTGGATCAATGGGCTCTAGAGGGGGGGGGATAAATAGAGATAAAAAGACTTCCACAAAAATAATTAGACCTTCAAATTACTTCAAAAGATACTATTGCAGATAGGGAATTTGATGTGCAATCTAAACAAACGTAGCAAGAATGAGAGAGATTGAATAAGATCAAGAATAAGATATGTAGAGTGGTTCCAGTCTTCAAACTAGGAGAAAGTCAGTCCACTACCTAGAGAGGTCAAGTTCTAGGATTTTGCAACCATTGCATACTTATTTTCATTATAAGACATACAATTAAGACCTTCCTTTTACGGGGAAAGGATACCTAGCCTTCCTTTTGAAGGACCAAAAGGAGCCAATAAACCTTACAAGGACTCACCTATCCTTTGAGCAAGAGTCTTCCACCTCTGTAAGGGCATACCCAATTTTATAAGGAGCTGGACACCTTCACCAAGGAGCTGCCCTTCTTGCAACAAGGCTTCAACCTTGACAGAATCACCTACTCTTCTCAAGGAATTTCACCCTTCATCTTCTCCTTCAACTTGGAGAAGCTTTCACCAACTTTGCTTGAAGAAAGAGGTTGGTGAAAGAGAAGATTGAGAGATTCACAAGATTATAATGAAGTATCTCTCTCACAAATATCCTATCTCACTCATATGGATGTTTGGATTTGTAAGCAAGAGAGAGAAAGGATGCTCTAGTGGACAAAATCACTCAACTATAGCTAGGAGTGTGAACAACATTGAAGAGCAAACTTGAAATGAAGTCCAATGGTATCTATTTATAGTGGTGGATGTCCACTAGCCACTAGAATCACTTGGGAACAAATTCTAGTCATTTTGGGTGTTGCGACAGATCTATTTTTGATGTTTGCGACACTCCAACGACTAGCATCACTCTTTTTACACATTCTGTAAAATACAATCGGTTGAATTTTCATAAAGATAACTCAGACTATAGCACTATGCGACAAGCTAATTTTGAGTGGTCGAAGGAGTTTATCCTGGATGAAACTTGACCAATGGATTAAAATTAATTTGCCTATGCAGGGTGTCGGTTGAGTTATCATGAGGTAAACTCGGCCGAACTTGGAAATTCCCAAAATCCATCAAGTGTGTCAGCTGAGTTTATCAATGATGAAACTCAATCGAACAGACACACTGTGATGAATTTTAGAAATTGTCATTAGAGATTAAATGATCGAATTAAGTGCCCCGGATTTTTTCTCATCTTAGTTATAAGTCATAGCATCAATACAAATAGTTACAAAAATTGTCCTACATGTTATAGGGCATTTTTCCACAAAAGTGCATTTACATTGCTTTTGACTTGAATTTGATCAAACTAGGGCTTGATTGAATTAATCTTTTTCATGTACATAATACCTAAAATCAATATGAAACAGACATATTAAATACATATGAATAGAGTGGTTAAATCATCATCAAAATATGGACAATGTATAATGGTTAGGTCAATAAAGAGGTCATCATATATGATTTTCCAACTATGCACCTTCCTTATATTCCATTATAAGAGATATAATAAAACCTTCCTTTTACAAGACAAGGATACCCATCCTTACAATTGAGGAGAAGGGAGCCTATAACCTTACAAAGGACTTACCTATCCAAGACCACGAGTCTTCAACCTCACTAAAGACTTACCCACTTTTGCAGCGAGTCTTCCACCTTCACCAAGGACTTACCCACTCTTGCAATAAGTCTTCCACCTTGAAGGAATTACACTCTCTTCTTGGATCTTCCACATTTGACTTCACCTTCACCTAGGAGAAGCTTTCACCAAGGGACTCCTTCCCTTCTTCTTCACCTCTTTTAGCCAAGAGAGATAACCTTCATCTTCATGGTATAAAGAGAGATTGGAGGTGGAGGAAGTGAGAGCCTCACATGATATACATGTAGAACTAGCTCTCTTACAAATCTCCTACCCACTCTAATGGATGTAGTAAGTGATTAAGCTTAAGAGTGAAAGGAGACTCTTGGAGGCACTCAACTATAATATAGGGACCTTCATAGTGATTGACTAACCATAGCCAATAGAAACACTTAAGGATAAATTCTATTCATTTGGGGTGTTGCAACAGATCTATTTTTGGGTTTTGTAACACTCCAACGACCAGAAACACTTTTTTTACACATTCCATACAGTGCGGTCGTTCGATTTGTTTTTGGGAAACTTGAGTAATAACACTATGCGACATATCAAATTTGAGTTGTTGGTCAAGTTTATCCTGGATGGAACTTGACCAATGACTTAAATCTATTTTGCATGTGTAAGGTATCAATCGAGTTTATCCTAGGGTAAACTCGGTCGACCCTGACAGTTATCAAAATCCATCAAGGGCGTCGGTCGGGTTTATCAAAGATGAAACTCAACCGACAAGAGTCCCTGTAATGAATTTTGAAATGTGCCATAAAGTGCTTAAATATTCAATTTAAGTGCTCCCATTTTTTTAATCTTAATTACAAGTCATACAATCATTACAAGTGATTTACAATATGATTCTAATAAATTTGAGGTATTTTCCATAAAAGTACACTTGCATTAATTTTGACTTTTATTTCCTCAAAGTTGGGATGCACAAGTTAGGCCTTTGGAGTGTGTGTTACGACCCCACCTCCTGATAACCCCCAATTAAGGGAGACCGAGAGGTCGAAGCCGCACCCATAACTTCCGGATCAAAGGTTCGGCACTTAACCAAGAACAATTATTAAATTTTAACAGACTAAGCTAAAAAGCTGTAAAAAAATAAACTTTTGCATACCTTTTTGAAAACTTAGATCTCTAAACTTCTATCCACTTATGGATTCTACTCTAACTAATCCTCCTTGTATTTACTTCATGTATTTCACAATATGACAATTTACTATTTGTCCTTTTGGCTTGTACCTAAAACACCGACAAACAAAACGTCGGTCAGCCGAAGCTGGTATGTGGGGGAAACAATAATCGTGCAATTATTCATAACAATGTATTGCAGCCAATTACCATTTAACAAACAAGTTTACATTTTAAATATAACTACGCGATCCATGTGTACCCTATCCCCTACGTTGTCCCTGCAGTGGACCTGGATACTACCTCCCTTATGGTAGATTCCCATTATACCCCTCATGACTTCACCTAATAGGTGAATCAATTCTAGGGCTGAGTCACATGGCACTACATGTAGATAGCCCACTCCTTAACTTATGGTATGCTAAGAGTCTCATGGCACTACACATGTGTAGCCCACTTTCTAACTCATGATACCCTAGACCTCGCTCTAGGTTATCCTTATCCTTTGCATAGCCACAGGAGTAGACTCAGATCTAGCCAATTATACATGTATACTCATAGTGATAGTCATAGTCACTCTATAGTTGCATGAATTAAAACATCCAACAGTTATTTCAAGCCATGAGGGAAACGTCGATAAAATCCTCGGAAAACTAATCGGGATAATCATAAGCGTAACTACATACTTGATTTGATGATTTCACAAGCATTAAGCAAGCCCAACCAAGAATGAAATCCAAGCAAGCAATTCAATCATCACATAATTCCTGAAAAGAATATGTACTCTATTTATTACACACTTTATCAAGAATCTACTTTATTGACTTGGATTCACTTTCTAGGATTTCTAATCCGCATTAAGGTTTCATTAATATTCATTAGGGTTTCTTAGATCAATTTCTCAAACTTTATCCCTTTTAGGTCAACAAACCCTAAAATACTCTTTTCCACTTATCTGAACCTTAATTGCTCAACTATCCATTTTAATAGTCTTTTATACCCAAATTGACTTAGGATCATCATATCCCTATTTATTCATGGATTTTAACAATAAAACAATTAAAAGACATATTCACCTAAATTAGGGTTTTCAAACTCATTAATGCATATTCATGCACGAAACCCTAAATTAAGCCAATTATATAAAAGATCATCTTTTTAGATCCTATTTTCACTTTTATTAACAATAGGTTAATATCGGCTTGAATTATCCAAATAACGTCATTAAGTCCATCTATCATCAAAACTAAGGGGTTTTCCTTAATTAAATCATTAAAGATGATAACTTTATTTACTTTTCAAATTTCAAGCATATTTATGCACATAAACTCTAAATTCGACTAATCACGTGCAAAGTTCTTCCTTTTTGAACATAATGTACCTTTTTACATTTAATAGGTTAACATCAACTCTAATGATCCATTAAACCATATTAAACATTTTATTCATTTCAAAATAGGGTTTCTTAATCTTTAATTCATTAAAGATGATAATTTACACTATGTTTAGAACTATGATCAGATTCAGGCTATAAAACTATTTTTATTGGATTCCTTGTGTTCTTCTGATCAAAATTCATATATTACTTGTATTTATCCGAGCTACGGTTTATTAGATATGATTTTTGTAAGAACTCACTTACTTGAGCCAATAGTAGGTTGCCACGTCACCCTTGCCATGCAAAGCGATTGATTTTGGAAACATAACACAAAGACGAAAATACCCCCACGTAAGTGGAAGGTGTTTCAGCCCGCTGAGGGGTAAACACATCCAATGACCGGGGTCATCTTCTTCCTCCGCGCTGCCCTAGCTGCGCGCGCCTGCAGCTGTCCACAGCTCTTCTCCTCTCCTCCCTGGGGCCCGAGGCTCCATGCCAGTCGCCGCCCTGCTTCCGCCGCACCTGGGTGCACTCAAGCATCTCCAGGTCGTGACCCACACAGCCGTTCTTGAGCGAGAAACGGGCCGCGTTTGCAGCAGTCTGCAGACCTTCAGATGGAGTGCTTGAAGATAGGAGCGCGAGTTTGATCCATGATCGCTCCTGGGTTGTCGTGGAGGCTTCCTTCCTCCATCAAGACCACCAAACGAACCTCCGTTGTTTCAGGATTTGATCCCTCCTTTCGATTAGGGTTTGCTTTCCAAGAAAGAGAGGAAGAAGAAAGGGATACGTGGAACTCTTTGCAACCCAACCCTGGGCTCTACCCCTTATATAGGGGAGGGTATCCACGCCCCAGGGACGTCCATCAAAGAGGAAACAAGTCCCACTCTTAAAAGAAACCTATTCTTTTCTTGACTTGTTTCTTTAATAACCATATCTCTTGGATAATAAGAATTCGAAAATCCTCTTACTTATTCTCTTTTATACTTGCTTTTTAATCCTTTGGAATGAATTTCGATTTTCCTTTAGTTGAAAATACTTTCTTTTTAACAATACCACATAATCCATTAATAATGTATCACATTATCCTTTTATTTTGCAAATTTAGTATTTTCTCTTTCTTTCCTCTTTATTGGGACTCCTTGGATCCCAAGAAATCTCTATGATTTCGAAATTCCTTTTTAAGGATACTTATTATCCTCTTACATGCATTTATTTCTATTATTTCTCATTATCATGTTTATTCCTTATGAAAATATCTCTTTTTGAGGATTTCTCTTTATTTCTCTTTTTTTCCCTCATTGGTATTCCTTTTATCATTAGGAATCCTTGGGATACGAAATTCCACCAAGGATAACCCAATTATACCTTTTTCCACTTATTTCCAATATTTTAACATTATTTTCAATTTCTTTCTTACTAAAGAAATACTTAATTAATCTTTTCCTTTCTTATTGCTTTCTTTTTGCATCTTTGGACTCCTTGGAACCCAAGGAACCCAAGAGGCATGAAATCCATCTTTGAATTATATCTCTTTACCTTCTAGAGGTTTCTACCTCTTTCTTTTCTCAAATATTCAATTATTCATTTTCTAATTGAATTTTTCTTGTTATTTGGGCCCAATAGCCAATAAAGCCCACAACACAAACATCAAGGCTATTGTAAACAAAATCCCTTTATTCAAACAAATTATATCATTTGTTGTTCAAATATTTTTAATATGAGAAATTACATTTCTCACCAAATGAACCCAAAATTAGGGTTGTAACAGTGTGTCTATACCTAATATGAAATCAGTCAAGTAGAAAACATTACACTTTGTCATCATCAAAATAAGAGTTTAGTCAATTAGACTTTGAGTCAACATTCTCCTCCTTTTTGAAGGTGACAAACCATTCCATACATGCATTGAAAGCATTTATGTAAAATCATACATTTGAAGAAACCTAGGAGTTTCCATAGAATTGAGTTCATATGCCCCCCTCAATTGACGCTAATAGAGTTCTCATCTTCCCCTCACTTGATGCTATTTCTCCTGCATGATGAGATTTCATAATATTTATAGAAACTATGTCTTCTACTCATAAATGTCTTCTACACATATGCGTTCTCCCCCTTATCTTCTCCCCGTTACATAAGACATTCCTTCTCCTCCTTTGTCATTTCAAAAGTAAGGGGTTTGAAAACACAACTAGTTAGTAAAAGGAGATGACAAAAGTTAGAATAGAGAGTAGAAGAGAAAAAACTAAGGGCTTGTCCAAGCAATGCATATATGAAGGAAATTAAGACATGCATTAGAACACTCGTAGATGTAATTCTAGCATATATCAAGACAATGTTATGCAATCAAGTAACTCAAGATAAAGATATACAAATCAAGGAACAACATTGAGTATGTAAAAAAATACAAGCATAACATATAGTTGGATACCAATTGATTAACAAGACTAAAACTACATGCAGATGGACTATTAGTAGATGATATCACAATTCAAGACTACTAGTAGGATCTTGATCATAACATGTAATTTTAAAAACATGCACAAGTTAAAGGACAAACTATGATTAGATGTAGAGAAATATTTAAACAAAGAGATATGCAGTTTGAGAAGCATGAAAGGATATAACTCACCAGCAAATATGCATCAGAACCAAAAAATGATTATCACTAGAAAACTCAAGGTTGCATCAACATATATATAACTACATAGATGTAGCAAGTTCAAAAAATACAAAAATAATTTAAGACACAACCAAGAGATCCAAAGAGATTATCATCAAAACATGCATAATATCTTAAGATAAGTAATTGCAAGATACAAAGATACCAATTTATAGCAATCGGAAAGATAGAGTTGTATGCAAGATAGGCAATATAAAGCATTGCAATATGCATATTATAAAGTTACCACTGGAGGTGTCATAGAATAAGGCTATTGGTTGATAAATCCTAGTTGAGAGGGAAATTTTTATCCAATAAACCTTATGTATATTCAGTGCATATTGTTGTCGTTTGGGTTTCTGGGTTGAACTTCTCGGTCGACAACAACTGTTGGCAACACCCATTGGTTCTTGTTGGTTGAGTTTCCTTGGGACAATCTCGAACGACAACAACTGTTGTCAAAAAGTACATATATTTCACAGAATCATATCTAGAGGCATGATAAAAATATGAACCATATCCAAACATGTGTAGACAAGTTAGTAATGCACTATGAAAGCATCACCTGCAATTTTTGAGAAAGGAAGTGATGAGAATCACAAATACCAAAATTTACTCAAAAACCATATGTAAAGTGTGTACTTTTTTATTTAAAAAAGTTGACCATTCTATTCATCCCGTGGCCTGGGCTCGATCATGGGACCTCTCACTAACAAATCGAGTGTCTAACGATCTTGGGGTCTTGTTTTAGACAAAATTTAGATGCCCAATATATGATTGAAACTAAAAAACCATATGTAAAGTGCGTACCAACTTGGCAAAAACACACTAGGATTGAATATGAGCAAGAATAACATTACCTCTATTCTTATGATTTTTTCCACTTATTGCCAGCCCTACACATCTCACCTTTCTTATTTTATGTGGATTGAGAAACCATTTTGCAAATCAACAACTTATGTCAATCCAATTGTATGTGACCTACAAGAAGAAAGATGAGATGGTCTTCAATCATATTTTTGGGTCCGAAGGGATTATCTTAGCAACACAAGTCCTATTGATCTTGTGTTCTTTCCTAAAAGGGAAATATGTGGAATAATGACTAATTTCATTGCAATAATTACATGATCTCATAGCCTTGGAATCAGAGGACTCTTCATTGAAAATTGAAGGTCCTTTAGCTTTGTTGTTCCTTTGGCTACTATCCACTCTAATACCATCTCTACCCTTTTGTTCGGTAGTATGGTCTAGGATTTGATTAAGATTCTTTTCATTAACTAAGAATCTTTACATAGAAAATCTCAAACTATGATTATCATGCATAAGAGAAGTAATAATAAAAGACAATTGATTGATATAATCTCTAGCATGTAAAAGACCAGTTTCTAAGCAAAGGGCTTTGATTATATAAGAATCTTTTTCAATATGAAGAGCAACAACATTATTCTCTGTACTAGTAGAACTAGAACAAGTATCTAGAACATTGATCTTAGCAAGAAAGCAAGCATTTTTTTCTCAAGCAAAGAAATTTTAGAAGATAGATACTATTTTTAGATTCCATTCCTTTCAAAATAAAGTCTTTGTCCTCATTTTCAATTCTATGAACATCAATATCAAGCATGAGAGAATTCACAATATTACTGTGCTCCTCATTAGAACTAAACATTAGAGTTTGAGCTTCTAGAAAACTAATCTTGAGTAAGTTAGAATTTTCAAGTTCCAAAACATCTACTAGACTAAGATAGGCATTGTTTTCAGTCTGAACAATATTGAATTTCAATTCAAGTTCTAAAAAAGACTTTTTGATAACATTAACACCATCTTGCAAGCAAATGTTAGCATGTTCAAGATCATCCTTTTCCACATGCAAATTATCAAAAATCTTAGCAAGCCTTTTATTTCTATACTTAGTAGACTTAATAGAGGCACGGGTAGCATAAATAATTGCAATTAAAGATTTTTTATTTAATGAGTTTAGATTTACCTCCTTTGAGTTTTTATTTACACTCGCCATGAGAGAAAAATGGCATTCCCCATCTGATCTAGATCCTCCACTAGATTCTTAACTTGAGATTCAGTTGGAGGAGTCACTAAAACTTTTGTGTCATTTCTCCTTCTTCTTGTGATTCTCTTTCCTTCTCTTGTGATGTTGGGTCTTTTTGCCTTGTGGACAATCTTCCTTGAAGTGACACCTCTTACCACTTTTCAAGCACCTATGGAGGAGGAAGACTTGCCTTTGTAGAATCTACCCTTGAAGTACATGTCATCTTCTGCAACTCGAGAGGATAGAGAAGTTTGACTAACAATAGATTCAACTTGGGGTTGATACCATCCTTCTTCATTCTCTTGAGCTCTTTCTCTTCTTCTCTTTCTTCTTCCTCTTGCTTGTCAAGTGTAAATTCATGGACTTGTTGATTTCCTATGAGCTCCTCAATAGGAATTTTACCAAGACTCTTGATTTCTTCAATGGAGGTCACCTTGGATTTCCACCTCTTGGTGAGAGTTCTAAGGATCTTTGAGTTGATCTTTCCTCTAGCTATAGGATGACCTAGAATGGAAAGACCATTAAAAATGGTTTTGAGCTTTGATTACATATTATCTATCCTCTCCTCCTTCGCATTATGAAGTTTTTAAGAATCCCTTTGAGCATATAGATTTTGATTTCCTTCACTTGATTTGTGCCCTTATAAGTGACACATAGCTTTCTTCATACCTCATAGGCTGTCTCACAAGATGAAATCTAGTTGAATTTGGTGGAAAAAGGGAGGCATAGAGAATGTTGATGGCTGTTGTATTTAAGTTTGCTTTCTTCAAAGTAGCCTCATCCCTTTCTTCTATCTTTGTCTCTGGTAGTTGTATGGAAGGTCCACCATTCTCCAAAACTCAAGACTTGATCCTAGGATGTAGTATTGTAACCTTCTCTTCCAATAGAGGAAATTTCTCCCATCAAAGATTGGAATGTTGATGAGGTATCTCCCACCTTAATAATCACCCATCTTCTCCTACTTGTGGAAGTATGCTTGGTGAAGATTCACTTTGATACCACTTGCTGGATATAGGATGATGGGCTCTAGAAGGGGTCAGGGTGAATAGAGCTAAAATCACTTAAATAAAATTCATTAGACCTTCAAATTACTTCAAGAGAAAATATAAAAATATGGACTTTGAGTGCAACTAAACATACATAGTAAGGGAGAGAGAGATTGAATAAGATCAAGAACAACATATGTATAGTGGTTCCAAACTCTAAATTAGGAGAGTGGACATCTACTACCTAGAGAGGTCAACCTCTAGGATTTTGTAACCATTGAACCTTCCTTACATTCCATTATAAGAAATACAATAAGACCTTCCTTTTATGGGACAAGGATACCCACCCTATCCTTTGAGGACAAGGGAGCCAATAAAATTACAAAGGACTTACCTATCCAAGACCAAGAGTCTTCAATCTCACCAAGGAATTACCCACTTTTGCGTTGAGTCTTTTGTCTTCACCAAGGACTTACCCACTCTTGCAACAAGTCTTATGCCTTGAAGGTATTACCCACTATTCTTGGATCTTCCTCCTTTGACTTCACCTTCACCAAGGTTAAGATTTCACCAAGGGACTCTTTACCTTGTTCTTCGCCTCTCTTATCAAAGAGAGAGAACCTTCATCTTAATGGTAGAAAGAAAGATTGGAGGTGGAGGAAGTGAGAGCCTCACAAGATATACATGTAGAACTAACCTCTTACAAATATCCTACTCACTCTAAAGGATGTAGCAATTAATTAATCTTAAGAGTGTAAGGAGGCTCTTAGAGGCAATCAAATATAATATGTGAACCTTCATAATGTTTGGCTAACCATGGGATGAAGCTCAGTGGATGCTGTTTATAGTTGGGGATGCCTACAAGCTAGTAGAAACACTTAAGTATGAATTCTAGTCATTTGTGGTGTTGCAACAAATCTATTTTTGAGTTTTACAACACTCCAACGACTAGAAATACTTTTTCTGCACATTTTGTATAGTGTGGTCGATTTGTGTTTACTTTTGGTAAACTTGACCGATAATACTGTGCGACAAATCAAATATAAGTTATTGGTCGAGTTTATCCTGGATGAAATTTGACCAATGGATTAAATTTATTTTTCATGTATAGGGTGTTGATCTAGTTTATCATGGGATAAACTCGGAAGAACCTGAGAATTCCCAAAATCCGTCAAGGGTGTTGGTCGAGTTTATCAAAGATGAAACTCGACCGGCAATAGTCCTTGTAATGAATTTTGAAAAGTGCCATAAAAGTTCTTAAATATTCAATTTAAGTGCTCCCGATTTTTTATAAAATTAATTATAAGTGATAAAATCATTACAAGTAATCTACAACATGATTCTATTGAATTTGAGGTCTTTTCCACAAAAGTGCACTTGCATTGATTTTGACTTGTATTTCTCCAAGTTGGGATGCACAAGTTAAGACATTTGGAGTGTGTCTATTCCTAATCTAATATCACTCAAGTAGAACCATTAGACACAAATAGGGGGAATGGTTTGTCATCATCAAAACAACGATTTAGTCAATTAGACTTTGAGTAAATAATAAGTGTATTCCAACAATGAGAAATCCTCACATGTACCATATAGACGTTTGATCCCACTCACTCTCCTAAATATCTAGATCATCAAGAATTGAACAATGAATGACGATGAGGTCCCATCCTAAATATTTCTCATGGATCCTCCTCATGTCCTAATAACAAACCTACTATAGTCATTGTACCAATTTGTACCTCAAGCCCAATCCTATAATGATGGCAATCCTTCATCATAAATGATTATTTCAATAACAACTATTCAAAGGAATTCTAACATTCCTTAAAGAATATCCTCCCCAAGATGTAACCATCCATAATTACATGAACATGGAATGATAGTTGTTCCATGTCATGGACAACACGTATAAAGTCAATATCACCACAAACTCACTTGTACTATTAAAGTTGTTCTACACTACCACCAGTTGTGAAGCCAACTTTGATTGCACTTCTATGCTAGTACATTGATTCAACCCTATTCTAGGGCTTCATCTTGTGTCATTTTGCATTTCAATCACATTTACACCTATTAGATTACATGCCATTTCCCCTAATATGCATATTTGTGTAAAATGCACTTATGGACATTATTTACATATTTTTCAGGCATTTGGACCACGCTTGATGGAAGAGAGAGATAAAGAGTGATCCTAGTATTTCTCTACCTTTAGGGAGACCCAAAGTGAAGCCCAATTCTCCCTCAACCTACCCCTAGTGGCCAAAGACCCATTGAATCAAAGATGTCCAACAAAATCCAAAGAACAAAGTCAAAGTGCTAATCCAGAACCCCGCACATCCGTGGTACCATAGAACGGCCATGTTAGGTCACTTGCAAATCAACAGAGTCATCTTCAAGTGAAGCTAGAATCACCACGACCGTGTCACCCATGATGGCCGTGGTGAACTGACCCAGAACAGCCGTGCCACCCAGCACGGCCGTGCTACAACAAAGGCAGAACGATCATGGAGCAGAAAACAACTTGAGCTTTTTGAGTCACCACGACTGTGGTGGAGTAAGGGTAGCATGGCCGTGGTGGTCACCGTGGCTATGGTGGCTCGAAAAGCTCAAGTTTTACTGGTCTTTGAATTTCCTACAAAAAAAGAAGATTGACCACTGCCGCCAAGGTTCTTCAAAGCGGATTCTACTGGCCTTGTTCAAAGACTCTCATTAATTTTGTAAATGCTGCTTGATGTGCCAAAAAGTGGGCACTATCTCTAAGAGAGATATGATGCCTCTATCACCCATTCTTGTGGTGGAGGTATTTGATGTTTGGGGGATTGATTTCATGGGCCCTTCCCCCCTCTTTTGGATATGTCTATATTTTGGTTGCCGTTGACTTTGTATTAAAGTGGATTGAGGCTGTTGCAACAAGAATAAATGATCACAAGGTGGTGTGACTTCGTGAAATCTAACATCTTTAGCCATTTTGGTATTCCAAGAGCTATGATTAGTGATGTCGGAAGTCATTTCATCCTCCACACCTTTGAAGGCTTGCTTAAGAAACACAGGATGAACCATCATGTGGCTACTCCTTATCACCCCCAAACGAGTGGTCAAGTTGAGTTGGCCAATGGGGACATAAAGCTCATTCTATAGAAGACGGTGAGATCGGACTACAAGGATTGGTCATTTTGTCTCAATGAAGCTTTATGGGCATATATGACTGATACAAAGTCCCGATTGACACTACACCATTCAAGCTTGTGTATGGAAAAAGCTGCCATTTGCCGGTTGAGATGCAACACAAGGAACTATGTGCTTTGATGGAGAGAGTTCCAGAATGAAAAGAAAATTTCTGCTGAATGAGTTAGAAGAAATGCGCCATGAAGCGTATGAAATGTCCAAAAGCTATAAAGAGTGGACAAAGTTTCTTCATGATAAGATGATAAAGAAGAAGGACTTCAAGCCCGGAATGTGGGTGTGGCTATACAGCTCAAGGATGGAGTTCTTTCTCAGAAAGCTCTAATCTAGATGGGAAGGGCCTTATCTTATCAAGAAAGTATATCCATCTGGGGCTGTAGTGATTTGTGAGAAAGAAGGAGCTAGAGAGTTCACCGTGAATGGACAAAGATTGAAGTCGGTTGTAGAAGTAGGTCTGGACAAGGCAAACTAAAGTTTTGATATAGTAATGTTAGTGGAAGAACATCAAGTTGATGAAGAGATGTGTTTGAATGCACATGAAAGAGATATTTACTTCAAGGATGCTTTGAGAGTCCCGCAGAAATGAAGGAAGCTAAGAATCAATAAGCCTGACTAAAGGCATAAAATTTAGCGCTAGTGGGAAGCAACCCACCTAGGTTTGGGAGCTTTGTCACCCAACCTTCTCTTTTTGATACTTTTGTTTTCTTCTCCACACAAAACACACACACACACACACTTATGCTTGATAGTTTTGTTTTAGTTTTGATGAAATGATAGGTGAAATAGGTGCAAGTTGAGACATGAGGCACATTTAGTAAAAATGATTGATGCAACATAAAAGGGGATCATTCAAGGTGGTTTGATTATAAGTTTTAGAAAGATTTGATGAGTTCTAAATAATTTTGCACTAGCAAGAACCAACATGGCCGTGCTGGAGTGGAATGGCCGTGCTGGCTAAGTGAATTGCTATAGGGGAAATTCAAGTTTTAGCTGCGAGCAGCACGGCCGTACTAGCATCCAGCCAGAACAACTGTGCTAGCATGGAACAGTCGTTCTGGCCAAGTCAAGTTCAACAGGGAAAACTCGAGTTTTGGGCATGAACAACATGACTGTTCTGGGTAGAACGACCGTGCTGGCACCCAGCCAGCATGACTGTGCTGGACTGAGCCCAACACTTAAGTTGCTCGATTTTGCCCGAGCTAGCACGGCCTAACTATTATTTTCACGACCCAGAATGGCCGTTCTGCGACAGCAGGCGATTAGGGTGACCCTCTTTCACCCCCAAATTGCCTCCTCTTGCTCCCAAACTTTAGATTTGAGTTTCCCTTGGTCCCCAATCATCTTCCCTAACCTCAAGCTTCGATTTCCACCCTCCATCACCACCGATTTATCCACTTCCAAGCAAATTCCGCCCCTACAACTGGAGAACTCATTTTTGCTGTTCTTGCTTAATTTTCACCAACAATCTTGGCAAATTTGAAGAGTACGGGCAAGACAATTAGGGAGGGAGTAGAGAAGACAATGGACCTCCTCACCGGAGGCAAAAGCCACTCTAAGAAAACCTCCCGTTCACAGCAATCCGGAAGCGCGTCGTCTCCATCAAATTCCATCTCACAATCCTTCAGACGGTCGACATCGACGAGCGGCTCCTGACACCGATCTTCCCCCAGCGGTCGCACCACAGATCCAAGCTACCATAATCCCAAGGAGGAGGAGGAGGAGGAAGAAGAAGAACTAGAGAACATCGTGGATTCGGTATACGTTGATGTGTTGACACGTGAAAGAATGGCTAAGAAGATAGCCAAGTCATCTTCATCACGCCTACCACCTCGACTAACACCGACAAGACACTCCACCTCATCAGTACAACCACACGCCACACAACAACCCATTAGGCACCGGTTGGTGATTGAGGAGGAGGCTGTAGATGCACCAGTCCAGATGGTGCCCTTGAACTTGGATAAGAGTTCAGGGTCACACACCTATGCTAAAGAAGAGGAAGAGGATACTGAGAGTGAGGAGATGGAGGATGAACCGGTGGACATTTTGTCTAGGCTGGAAGAAGATAGATTGGAATGGTTGGGAAAACAACCAGAGGGAACTACCTACGGTAGGGGAACAACAAGAAGGGCTATGATGAGACCTCTCCACCCTGAGTGCATGACGAGGAGGGTGATCCCCACTAGATATGCATGTATGCCTACAATGCAAGCTCTAGGGATCAACTTCATGTTCGAGAGGCAAATACAACATTGTGGACCATACAAGATTTTGATGGAGGTTGAAGAAACATATTTAAAGTTTACTCATAAATTCTTTGCAACCTTAGAGAAGGTACAATACCAAGGAGAGGATGTCATTAGGTTTAAGATGAACTACTCAACACATGTGCTTAAAGATTCTCAAATTAATGCTATCTTTGCCCCCAATTCAGAAAAGGCAAGGAACTTCGATGAGGGAAGATTTGACAAGAGTGGTAGAAAAGATTACTCTAAGATGTGGAAAGCAATCACTGGTCAATTTACTTTTGCTGTAGGGAAATCCAAGACAAGCAAAATCTACAACCCCTTCATCAGATACCTACAAAAGGTCCTAGCAAACACCTTGTCTGGACGCTATGACAATCAAGGGTGTTGTTCACATAAAGACTTATTTGTTATGGCCACTATTGCAAGTAGGGGATTCGTAAGCATAGGGGCCATGGTGATTGATCATTTGAAGACAATTCCCTCCAAAAACAAAAATCCATTCATCATGGGAGGATTTATCACCACAATGGCAAAATCAGTGGGCTGTACTCTAGAAAGGATTATCAAGGTAGATGGAAGCAAATATGTTGATTTGAACTATCTTGCTAGGTCCCAAATGATATCCTTAAGAGATAACAAAATATTCTATGTTCTGAACCCTGGGTACCCTGGAATTTCCCTGGAACTCCCATACCACTCCAGACCCCTTCTAATGGATGTGGGACCACCGAGGACTTTGTAGGGTTGGTATCAAAGTATGAGAAAGATCATCCTAGAGAGGGGTTTAGAGCACCAAATGTAGTCCTACCTAAAGAAGAGGGAGAAATATATTTGCCAGAGTAACAACATATACTAGAGCAGACACACCACACTAGACCTAGAGTGGAGGACTTTGATGCACAACCACCTCCAACGAATGCATACGATGTGTCATCCATCCATGCACAGTTGGAGGTGATTCATAAGATGCAATAGGATATGTGGTTGGATCAGTAGAAGATGCATCATCAGATCAACCACATATACCAGTTCCAACATGCACAAGTGCAAACGAACCCCCAATGGGGGGAGGATTTCTAGGGAGCCCTTTCTAGTTACCAGGAGACATACCCACCTCCACAGACGGACTACTGAGGTCACTACTACCATCACCCACCTCTATATGTTGGCCCACCACAAGATCCCACACCACCACAGCCATGACTTCTACCCAACCATCCCTAAGCTTTAGTTTCATGTTGAGGACAACATGGGTCAAAAATTTGGGGTGGTAAGCCCTTAGTCTCAACTTATTTTGTCGATTGCCTGTTCCACCTGATCGTTGTTTGTTTGATCTTAATCCATCTAGTGTAGATTTTCTTTTGCTTGCATGCATTCATACATGTAGTTTACTTCCATGCATTTTTGCGTAATTTTTCATTTTTTTTCTCTTTTTGTCACCCCATGTCATGCATTGCATTTCCATGTAGTTTTTGTAATTTTAGTGTGTTTTAACTAGGATTTGCTGCTTTATGATTTAAATTCCCTAAAAGTTAGGTTTAGATGTGATTGAAGGAAAATTGACACCATTTTGGCCAATTTTGCCCAAACTTGAATGTTCTTGCCTAAAAGCATGTTTTGACTTAATCTCCATTGTTTGAAATGAAATATCTAATCCTTTGACAAATGCATGCCATTTTCTTAGATTTTATTACTATATGGTCTTGATTGTTGACCTTTTACATGTGTGCCACTTCTCTCAAGTTTGTGAATGTTTCAGTTGAATTATGAAGAGATCAAGCTACAAACGCTAAGAGCCTATGGAATCACTTGATATAAATGTGAATGTCATGCTGTTCTATCATGTGGTGTGATATCATTAGATGAATTGTTGGATTAGCTTTCATGCCGAAAATCTTATGTTGAAGACTACACTAATGACCCCTCTTTGATTCAACCCTTCTTTCACCAGCTTCATACCTCCCCGCCTCATGAAAGGATGCCCTAGTGCACATAATCAGCCTTGGCCACCTCAAAAGTTTGGGGTGGCCATATCTATATCTCCCCATTTCACTCTATCCACCATATGCCCTATCTACACCAAGGACAAAGAAAAGAAAAGCAAAAATGAAATAAATGGATGCTCATGTTTAAGATAATTCAAATAAAGAAAATATGAGTGCTCTATGTAATAACACTCCAAATATCTTCCAGCAACCCTTTCTTCTATTTTCATACCCATTAAGCTAGAAAACATCAAATCTAGCTCACTTTACCCTTTTCTACAACCATGTGGGTCATTTGGTGTGGTTTGAGGCATAAGATTGAATGCATGAAAGTGAAACAACACTCCTAGTCATCTTTGATTAACACCAACATGAAACGGTTTACCCAAAATAATATAAATGACGTATGGACAACTTGTGTATTCTATGCTTTATATTTGAAGTTTGTATGCTCAGTGATCATTTCATGATTAAATTGTGAAAGAGGAGAGGAGAGAGGTGAAGCACATTCACTTAGTCACTTCCAAGACCATTTAGTCAATAATCATCTATTGCTATGCATTTGTCATTCTTGTTTATTGAAAGAAAACTGAAAAGAGAGATTGAGTTGGAGCATACTTGATGGCAAATATGTTTTAAGTTTGGGGTGGTGATGTAGCCCTATTTTAGGGATCCATATTGTGCCATTTTTTACTTTATTCACATCTAAACATAGTCGAATGCAAGTTGAATTCCCCGATATGAGTATTACTGTCAAATGTACTTATGGATGTTCTTTGCATTATTTTCAGGTACTTGGACCATGCTTTGGATGGATGAGAGAGAAGGAAGGAGTTTTAGGGTTCCTCCACTCATAGAGGGGTCCAAAGATGGCCCCAAAGCTCCCTCAACCTACCCCTGATGGCCAAGATTTGACATATAGCAAAAACGTCCTTTGATGATGAAGATTGAAGCTCTTTTTGCCATTAAAGACCCCAACATAGCCGTGGTGCCAAGGAACGACTGTGCTGGTAAATGCACAAGTTATAGGGGAATTCTCAAGATTTACAAGCTACAACAACTTAGCCATCACGTCCGTGCTACCCAGCATGGTCGTGCCACGAAGGCCCCAAAATGGCCGTGCTACCCAGCACGACCATGCTAGCAGAAGACAGAAAGGGTGTGCTCAAGGGAACGACCTCCTCTCAAACTCCACCACCACGGTCGTACTACCCAACACGACTGTTCTACCTAGACCTCACCACACAACACGACCATGATAGTAGCCTCCATTCCACCACTTCAACCTGTGATTTTGTCACTTTCCTAGAATGGCCGTTCCCCACCACCACGACCATTCCCACTACTACCCACCACGGCCATGCTGCCCAGCACGACCATTCTACCACCTAAGCCATACCATTTTCTACACAGTTTTTCCAACAATGTCCCTACTTACCCTAGTACTTCCACCACCACCTATATATACATGGGTGGCAGCCACATCACTAGGTTAGCTACCATTACTCCTCTCCACCCACTCCTTGAGCATTCATTGCATCCTACTTGCATGTATGCTCTCCATCCACCATTTCCACCTCATTTCCACCTTGAAAACCTAAATTTCTAAGTTTTCTTCAATAATCCCCCATATTCTCTTGCCCATATGCACCATTGGAGGAGAGAGGATGTCCCCAAGCTGCTAGGAGGTGAAGAACGAGGCTTCTACTTCAAGCTCCATGGAGTTATACCCACTTCTTCCCCTTTCTTTTGCTATTTCTTTTATCATGTCTAGCTAAGCCCCTTGTGGTGGGATGTTTGAGGTTATAATGTGACTTTGATACCATGTTGGGGGAAAATAACCTGTAATGAATATAATTTCTATCTATGATGATTAATTCTTGCTTTTATATCTTTTCCTATTTTTTGCATGTTGTTTATGCTTATAACATGGATTGCTTGCTTTGAGATGTTTGATGACACACAGCTTCTAGGGGGAATCAGAGTGTACGTGGAACTCTTAGGAATGGCTCCTAGGTCCAATTAGTGGATCCCTAGCTAACCCACTTTGTTCCTATATACACATCCCTCCTCCTACAAGTGAGTATGAGATCTAAGTGGCCAGTGTAAGTGTAATTAATGCAATTGCCTAGGGATTTCTAAAGGCTAGAAGCTAGTGGCATGAGGTGAAAAACCGTCATCTCTACTCCCATTTCTGCCCTTGGATCTCAATTGTCTTAATACCACTTACCCTAAAGACCTAAACTTGACAAGTCCCACTAGAATTACACCTAACCCTAGTTCTCCAACTAGTACTATAAGGTATATTCTAGTAGCACTTGCCTTGTTGTTTGGTTTGGTAATCTAGATAGAATTGTGATAATTGCATGCTATGTTGACATCCCCCAACTACTATCAAAGCACATTCCCACATGGCCCACCTTCCTAATCTCATTGTTTAAAACCTACCTTGCCTTCTTAGCTTGTTTATGATACTCTAGTTTAGTCACTTTTGCTTAATATAGTTAGTTGCTTAGTTTTTCTCTTAAGTGTTAACTTAGGTTCTTGCTCTCTCTTGTGGTTAATTTAGTTCTTAGTGCTAATTGCTCTACTAGTGTAGTGTAGTTAACCTTTTCTCTTGTTTGGCTAGTTGCTTAATCTAGTTTCTTAGATCTGCTTGCTTAGGGTAATTTAGGGTTTGTGATAACTTAGATCTCATAATTGCCTCTACTTTCTTGTTCACCTAGTTTAACAACCAAACAAACCCTTTTAAACCCTTCAACCCCAGTCTCTGCAATAGCAATGTAGCCAACGCTAACCTAGCTCTTGTGCCCCCTCCGTACTTGAGGATCGACCCCCACTCTTTCCAATCACATGTACTATAATAGTACCCCGAGCACTTGCAGGTGACCTATTTGGTTTTTTGATCGACTTTTTTTAGGGTTAAATATAAATTTTGAAAGATCCACATGTGTTTTTCCCTTAGGGTTGCACCTAGCCACCTCTAGTTGGCTAGTGTGTAGCCTTGATAAGAATCACACCAAGCTTTCTGGGTTATGTAGCCCTATTTTAGGGCTCCATCTTGTTCCATTTTGTACTTTATTCACATCTAAACATAGTATAATGCAAGTTAAACTCCCCAATATGAGTATTACTGTCAAATGCACTTCTAGATGTTCTTTGCATTATTTTCAAGTACTTGGACCATGCCTTGGATGGATGAGAGAGAAGGAAGGAGTTCTAGGGTTCCTCTACTCATGGAGGGGTCCCAAGAAGGCCCCAAAGCTCCCTCAACCAACCCCTAATGGACAAGATTCGACATTAAGTAAAGAAGTCCTTTGATGATGAAGATTGAAGCTCTTTTTGCCATTGAGGACCCTAGCACGGCCGTGGTGCCAAGGAATGGCTGTGTTAGCAAATGCACAAGTTACAGGAGAATTCTCAAGATTTACAAGCTACAACAACTCAGCCACCACGACTATGCTAACTAGCACGGCCATGCCATGAAGCCCCCAAAACGGCTATGCTACCCAGCACGACTGTGCTAGCTAAAGACAGAATGGACATGCTCAAGGGAAGGACCTCCTCTCAAACTCCACCACCACGACCGTTCTACCCAGCACGATCTTTCTACCTAGACCTCACTGCAGTCGTGCTACTGACCTCCATTCCACTACTTCAACCTGTAATTTTGCCACTTTCTTGAAACGTCCGTTCCCCACCACCACAACCATTCCCACTACAACCCACCATGACCGTGCTGCCCAACACGACTGTTCTACCAACTAAACGCTACCATTTTTTGCACTATTTTTCCAACAATACCCCTACTTACCCTAGTGCTTCCACTACCACCTATATATACATGGGTGGTGGCCACAATACTAGGTTAGCCACCATTACTCCTCTCCACCCACTCCTTGATCATTCATTGCATCCTACTTGCATTTATGCTCTCCATCCACCATTTCCACCTCATTTCCACCTTGGAAACCTAGATTTCTAGATTTTCTTCCATAATCTCCCATATTCTCATGCCCATCTGCACCATTGGAGGAGAGAATACGTCCCCAACCTTCTAGGAGTGGAGAAGGAGGCTTCTACTTCAAGCACCATGGAGTTCTACCCCCTTCTTCGCCTTTCTTTTGCTATTTCTTTTATCATGTCTAGCTAAAACCCTTGTGGTGGGATGTTTGGGGTTAAAATGTGACTTTGATACCATGTTGGGGGAATATAACTTGTAATGACCATAATTTCTATCTATGATGATTACTTCTTACTTCTATCTCTTTTCCTATTTTATTGCATGTAGTTTGTGCTTATAACATGGATTGCTTGCTTTGAGATGTTTGATGACACTTAGTTTCTAGGGGGAATCAGAGTGTATGTGGCAATCTTAGGAATGGCTCCTAGGTCCAATTAGTAGATCCCTATCTAGCCCCCTTTGTTCCTACATACACATCCCTCCTCCTACAAGTGAGTGTGAGATCTAAGTGGCCAGTGTAAGTGTGATTAGTGCAATTTCCTAGGGCTTTCTAAAGGCTAGATGGCTAGTGGCATGAGGTGAAAAACCCTAATATCTACTCCCATTTCTACCCTTGGCTCACAATTGTCCCAATACCACTTACCCTAGAGACCTAGACTTGACAAGTCCCACTAGAATTACACCTAACCCTAGTTCTCCAACTAGTAGTATAGGGTATATTCTAGTAGCACTTGCCTTGTTGTTTGGTTTGGTAATCTAGATAGAATTGTGATAATTGCATGCTATGTTGACATTCCCACATGGCCCACCTTCCTAATCTCATTGTTTAAAACCTACCTTGCCTTCTTAGCTTGTTTATGCTACTCTAGTTTAGTCGCTTTTGCTTAATCTAGTTAGTTTCTTAGTTTTTCTCTTAAGTGTTAACTTAGGTTCTCGCTCTATCTTGTGGTTAATTTAGTTCTTAGTGCTAATTGCTCTACTAGTGTAGTGTAGTTAACCTTTTCTCTTGTTTGGCTAGTTGCTTAATCTAGTTCCTTAGATCTGCTTGCTTAGGGTAATTTAGGGTTTGTGATAACTTAGATTTCATAATTGCCTCTACTTGCTTGTTCACCTAGTTTAACAACCAAACAAACCCTTTTAAACCCTTCAACCCTAGTCTTCATAATAGTAATGTAGCCAATGCTAACCTAGCTCTAGTGCCCCCTCTATCCCTGAGGATCGACCCCCACTCTTGCCAATCACCTGTACTACAATAGTACCCCATGCACTTGCGGGTGACCTATTTGGTTTTGTGATCGACTTTTGTTAGGGTTAATATAAATTTCAAAAGATCCACACATGTGTTTTCCCTTAGAGTTGCACCTAGCCACCTCTGGTTGTCTAGTGTGTAGCCTTGATGAGAATCACACCAAGCTTTCTGGTGCCATTGCCCAAGAGAAAGGCGCTTGACCTAGCTAGTTAGTTTTGCTTTGACTTTTCTTATTGCCCTCATCATTGCTATTTGTTATTCATTATTCTTTGCATTCTTTGTGTATATTAGTTTACTAACTTGCTTTCTTTTGTTTGGTTGTGCTTTGTGCATGTGACAAGTCATTCAGGAGGAAACAAGATGGAAGACCAAAATGCACCCCACAAGCCGTTTCAAGACTACTTCATGCCTAGAAACTACAAATCACCACTTTCTAGCATGGTTGATCAAATTCCAGGGGAGCAATTCTCTATTCCTCCAGGTCTTCTTGGGATCCTTCCCATCTTCTATGGCCTAGAGAGCAAGAAACCCTACAAGCATTTGGACTCCTTTCTTGAAGTATGCTCCACTTTCAAGACACCGACGACTAGTGATGATATAATTCAGTTGACCCTATTTTATTTCTCTCTCAAAGATAGAGCCAAAGATTGGTATGCCTCAAGAAGGGACATCATGAGTTGGGAAACAATGGAGAATGCCTTCTTGAGACAATTCTACTCTATAGCAAGGTTGACACAAATGTAGCGTTCCGTGACAAGTTTTAGCCAAATGGGCAATGAGTAGTTTCATAACGCATGGAAAAGATTTAAGAAGCTTTTGAGATAGTGCCCGCACCATGAGATCCCTTTGTGTCAACTAGTTCAATCATTCTACTCCGATTTATCTCTAAAGGACCAAGACACCATGAATGCTTCTTATGGAGGAGTTTTCATGGCTAGGCTATCTGAGGAGATATGACCTTTGTTTGAGAAGTTGGCTGAAGGATAAATAATTCGAGATTATAGCATGATGAATGATGGGGGACATGCCTTTGGTGTGACACCTCCTACTCATAATGACTCAAGCTCGCAAGTGATGAAGATTCTTGGTGACATGGTGAGCTTCATGAGGAACCAGGTGACAAATGTTCCTTGCCACCCGATCAATTCTATTGAGTTCTATGGTGAGGAAAAGAAGACACCTCACTCCTATAGCTATCAAGAGCCACAAAGTCCAAAGTATAGATCAAGGTTTGAGGAAGAGGTTCTCTCTAGATTGAAAATATTTGATGATGTTCAAAAAGATGTTGCAAGGCTAGAAGAGAAAGTAGAGCAACTATCTTCCATAATTGCTCTCCAAGAAGAAAAGTTGTCTTCAAATCCTATCATGAGCTACCATGAAGCAAGTGGACCCATGAACTCTTCTCAAGTTTCCTACAATCCACCTCCCATGCAAGTGCAACCCATCTACCATTTTGAAGGTGATTCCAAGCCTTATACTCCACCTTCCCCTCCATCACCACCATTTTCCCAACAATTCACCTTCCAACCTCAATTCTCCCCTCTACCTCAATTTCAACTCCAAGTGTCACCTTTACCTCCTCCACAGTCACAACTAGCTCCCCCTCTCCACCACGAGCAAGGAAGTGCTGTGATAGTAAGGAGTGGGAAATCTCTTGAGCAGCCCGCAAGTTAAAGAAAGGTTGATAAAGCAAAGCAAAGGCAGTCAAGTGGTGATATTGTGATTGAAATTGCCTAAGATGATTCAGTGATACATCCTATTGATTTTGGGATATCACATGCTCCAATTCATACTCCATTTGCAAGTACTGCCATCCCTAGTGTTCCACCTCACATTGATACAAGCAAGGAAAAAGCCAATGATCCTCCATTCATTGAAGCACTAGATGAGCCACCTAAAATAAGGAGGATGCAAAATCACAATGTGGATATTCTTAAGGTGTTTTGCCAAGTGAAGGTGAACATTCCACTTTTGGATGCTATCAAGCAAATCCCATCACATGCCAAGTTCCTAAAGAACCTATGCACTATGAAGAGAAGGTAAACGGGGAGGATTCTAAAGAAAGTGAAGTTGACTGAACAAGTGAGCTCCATCATACAACATTCACTCCACGTGAAAAGAAAAGAACGAGGAGCCCCAATCATACCTAGTTATATAGGGGGACATCGCATAGACAAGTCCTTACTTGATTTGGGATCTAGTGTGAATTTGATGTCGTATAATGTCTATGTTGAGCTGGGCTTAGGCAAGTTGAAGCCAACACATTACACTCTCCAATTGGTGGATAGGTCCATAAAAATGCCTAGGGGTAGAGTGGTTGATGTCTTGGTGATGATTGATAAAGAGAAAGGCATAGTGTTCCTGGCTGATTTCATTATACTTGATATGGAGCCGGAGGGTATGAAGATTTCCATCATTTTAGGAAGGCTGTTCTCATCTACAATAGATGCCAAGATTCATGTACGCAGCGACACCATGACAGTTTCATTCATGGACATGAAGATCAAGATCAACATGTACAAAACCCCAACCTGACGGGTCTGAGATAGGGATATTGGACATGATCACTTCACAAGTCTAAATGATCATTTGAGAAAAGGAGATCAAGATGGAACAAATGATGATGATTGTTATGATCAAAGGGATGGGGAAAATAGATTGAGTGCAAATGAGGGCTGCATGTTTTGCAAGAATGGGCACATGAGAATGCTAAACGGATGAATGACTGAAGAATCACCAAGAAGCCAAGCTGAAGGCAAGATTCTTTTTCAAAGATGTGGAAGACAATCACTGGCCAATCTTCTTTTTCTATAGGAAAGTCAAAGACTAGTAAGATTTACAACCCGTTCATGAGATACCTATAGAAGGTCTTAGCAAACACCTTGTTTGGCCATTATGACAATCAAGGGTTTTGCTCGCAAAAGGATTTGTTTGTTATGGCCACAATTGCAAGTAGGAGATTTGTAAACATAGGTGCCATGGTGATTGACCACTTGAAGACTATTCCCTCCAAAAGTAAAAATCCATTCATCATGGGAGGACTTGTCACCACAATGGCAAAGGCAGTGGGCTGCAGTCTAGATGGATTTACCAAGGTAGAAGGAAGCAAATATGTTTATCTAAACTACCTTTCTAGGTCCCAAATGATCTCCCTCAAAGATAGATAAATCTTTTATGTTCTAAACCTCGGGTACCCTGGAATCACATTGGAGCTTCCATACTACGCCACCCCCTACTCATGGATGTGGGGCCATTGGAGAATTATTCTGAGGTGATAGAAAGGTATGAGGAGAACCCAAGAGAGGGGGTCACTGCACCAAATGTGGAATTAGAAGAAGAAGCAGGAGAGAAAAATGTGCCAGAGCAACAACACATTTTTGACCAGACACACCGCACACAGTAGAGAGGGGAGGATTTTGATGTGTAGCCACCTCCAACAAATGCATATGACATGTCAGCCATTCATGCACAGTTGGAGGCAATTCAGTAGACACAAAACTCCATGTGGTTAGATCAGTAGTAGATGCATCATCAGATTAACCATATGTACCGCTACCAACATGCACAGGTGTAGAGGAACCCCCAACGGGGGGAGGATTTCTGGGGATCACTTTCTGGTTACCAGGAGACATATCCGCTTCCACAAGAGGATTACTGGGGCCATTACTACCAGCACCCCCACCATAGGGAGGACCACCTCCACCACAACCATGACTTCTACCTTATCATTCCTAAGCTTTAGTTCATGTTGAGGACAATAAGATTCAAAATTTTGGGGTGATAGGGCGGTAAGCCTTCAGTTCTCATCTTGTTTTGTTGATCAAATGTCTCATATGTTTACTTTTTTAATTTGTTTGCTATCTAGTTCAGAGTTTACCTGCTTTGCATACTTACATGCCATGTAGTTTGCTTTCTTGTCATTTTTGCATAATTTTCAAAAATTTTGCTCCTTTTTGCCATGCATTGCATATCATGTAGATTTTTGGTAATTTTTGCATGTTTTAGCGAGGATTTGCTTGTTTATTGCTTTAAGTTCAATAATATAGGCTTATATGTGATTGAAAACAACTTGGCACCATTTTGGACAATTTTTCCCAAATTTGAGATTTCTTGCCTAAAAGTGTGTTTCAACCCAATCTCTACTTTTTGGATTAAAAATGATGACCTTTGACAAATGCAAGTGAATTATCATTGTTTATTGCTAAATGGTATCAATTCTTGACTTTTTACATGTGCATCACCTCGCTTGTGTTTGTGAATGATTTTGTTGGATTGTGACTTGAGCAAGCTATGAGCTTTTAGTGCCTATGAAATCACTTGATTGAAATATCAATTTTAGGTTGTTCATTCATGTTGTGTGACATTGTTGGATGAGGTGTTGGATTAATTTTCATGCAGGATACCTTATGTTGAGAATCACACCAATGACCCCTCTTTGACCCGACTCTTCACTCACCATCTTCTTACCCCTCCGCCTCATGAAAAGATGCCAAAGTGCACATATCAGCCGTGATCACCTCCAAAAGTTTAGGGTGGCCACATCTACATCTCACCACTTCACTCTCATCACCATATGCCCTATTTACTCCAAAGGCAAAGAAAAAAAAAAAGAAAAAAAAGAAAAGAAGAAAAAAAATGCAAAAAAGAAAATAAAAGGTGCTCTTATTTAAGAGCATATAAGTAAAGAAAAGATGAGTGCTCTTTGTAATAGCACTTCAAAATCTTACCACAACCCTTTCTTCCATTTTTATACCCATTGAGCTAGGAAACATCAAACCTAGCTCATTTTGCCCTTTTCCGCAGCCACGTGGGTCATTTGGTATGATTTGAAACATAAGGTTGAAAGCATGAAGGTGAAACAACACTCCTAGTCATCCTTGATTAACTCCATCATGAAACGGTTTACCCAAAATTACATGAAAGAAATATGGATAGCATGTGTGTTTTATGCACTATATTTGAAGTTCATATGCTTTGTGCTCTTTTCATAATTGGTTTGTGAAAGTAGGAGAGGAGAGAGGTGGAATGCATGTACTTAGTCACTATTGATCCCTTTCAGCAATAATCATCCTTTACATTGCATTTGTCATTTCTTGCTTGTGAAAATTTTGCAGAGAGATTGAGTTGGAGCGTACTTGAGGACAAGTATATATGTTTCAAGTTTGGGCTGGTGATTCGGCCCTACTTTAGGGTTTCATCTTGTGTCATTTTGCATTTCAATCACATTTATACCTGTTAGATTACATGCCATTTCCCCTAATATGCAAATTTGTGTATAATGCACTTATGGACATTATTTGCATGTTTTCAGTCATTTGGACCACACTTCTTGGAAGAGAGAGACAAAGAGTGATCCTAGGGTTTCTCTACTCTTGGAGAGACCTAAAGTGAAGCCCGATTCTCCCTCAACCTACTGCTAGTGGACAAAGACCCATTGAAGCAAAGACGTCTAAGAAAATCCAAAGAACAAAGTCAAAGTGCTGATCCAGAACCCAGCACAGCCGTGGTACCACAAAACTGCCATGCTAGGTCACTTACAAATCAATAGAGTCATCTTCAAGTAAAGCTAGAATCACCACGGCCGTGTCACCTAGAAAAAATGTGGTGAACTGACACAGAACGACCATGCCACCCAGCATGACCGTGCTACAACGGAGGCAGAATGAATGTGGAGCAGAGAACGACTTGAGCTTTTCGAGCCACCACGGTCGTGCTACCCTTACTCCACCACGGCCGTGGTGACCACCAGGATCGTGCCAGCTCTAGTAAAGAATTGACCATCAACCTGTCATTTTGACATTTTAATTCAAACGACCATTTCACCCCACCAGGATCGTGCTAACCCCTACCCACCACGGCTGTGCTACTCACAAAACGCAGCTACTTTTTCCACTATTTTCCCCATACTACCCCTACTTAACGTAGTGATTCCCCCACACCTATATATACCTAGGTGGTAGCTGGAGGTTGAGGTTGGCTACCCCTATCTCACTCCTACCACTCCATTTCATCCTTCCTCCATTCCACTTCATTTCCACCTCCATTCCACTCCATTTCACCATTTCCACCACCAAACACTAGTTTATCCTAGTTCCTACCCATAATCCCCTTCATTCCACACCCTTGCACCTTAGAGGAGAGAGGAGGACGCCCTGCAACAACTGAAGTGGAGGATTTCTTCATCTACATTGAGTTCCATGGCTTCTTCTATCTCCTTCTCCTTTCTTTTTGTATTTTCCATTTCCATGAGTAGCTAGGCCCCTTTTGGTGGGCTGTTTGGGGTGTAAAATGTTACTTTGATACCATGTTGGGGGGAAAATGATACGTAAACTTTGTAATCCCATTTGTTAATGATTATGTTCTATTTATATCTCATTCTCCATGGATTTCTTGTTGGTTTGTGTGTGGAATCACCTAGGAATTTAGGAAAATTGCTTACATGTGTGAATTTTGGGATTTTGCCCCTAGGTCCAATTCTCGGATCCCTAGGTTGCCTCCCATCTTCCTACATCCTAATCAATATCCCTAATACTAAGTGAGAGATCTAAGTAGATAGATTAGGTGACTCTAGGGCAATTAGCATGGAGCCTTCTCAAGGATAGAATGTGGGGGAATTGGGGCCCAAAACCCTAACTTCACCTCCCCATTACTACCCTCAGCCCCATAATTGCCCTAGGAATGTCTAATCTAGAAACCTAGACTTGATTAGACTCTAATTGAATTAAACCTAATCCCTAACGCAATTGAGCCTCGTAAGGGTAATAGGGAGTGTTAGGGACTAGTTCCCCTATACACAACCTAGCATATCCATGGCCAGTTAGTAGCTTAGGTTAATTCATTAGACTCTAGCTTGTTGTTTGGTTGGGATAATCTAAATGGAATCATAATGTTTATATATCACCCCAACTTAAGTGATAAGTACATCCCCTAAACAACCCACACCTTCCTTAATTGCTTTAAAACCATAGTTTTCATCTTGCCTAGCTAATGTTAGCTTAGTTAGCTCTTTTCTTGCTTAGTTAGCTTCTTGCCCTATTTTTGCCTTATTCTTGCTAGTCTAGCTCTTTCATTGCTCTTTCGATCTTCTCTTGTTTGCCTTAGTATAAATTGCCTTTTCATATCTAGCTTGGTCTTTTCTTGCTTACTTAGTTTTAATCTAGTCTAGGGTTAACTTAGATTTCATTCTTGCATTAATTGCTTTCTTGCTCACCTAGTTTAACAATCAAAGCATCCTTTAAACCCTTAACCCTAGTCTCGATAGTAGGAACCTAAAAAATTAACGTAGCTCTAGTGCCCCCTTTTCTCCCTGTGGATCGGCCCTATACTTGCCGCCTTACCTATACTACGACACGACCCCGTGCACTTACGAGATATCATTTTAGTAGAAGTAGGTGTGTTTAAGTCTAGGTCTTTCTAAATTTGAAAGTGAATCCACCGCGTGTTCCAATTCCATGGGGTTGCATCTATTCAAACTCTAATTGAGTAGTGTGTAACAGCATTGGCGGACGCACCATACATCAACATCTCTTTCTAGAATCATGTTGATATGTGAGGATTGGACAAGTCAATTGTAATACACAAACTCTTGATGGCATTGTGAATTCAATCCTTGAAGAAGAAGGCCTGACACATTCAACTTGAGGGGGGCTTGAAGATTCATGAAAAAGTCCAGAAGCATTTTGAGTCAAGCTTCATTTGTCCTGTATCCTACCTTACTTGGCTGAACAATATATAACCAATCCCTAAAAGATGGATGCTTTCACATGTTTGTTTGTCATAAAAACCTTAAAAAACATAACCTAAAAGAAAACTTCCTACTTGTACATATATGATTTTTAGTGGAAAAATACAACCATATATGAATTTCTTTGCTTCATGGACAAGTTCTCAAGATACAACAAGATTTGAATGATGTATTATGACTTGAAAAAAACCCTTTCACAATTGAATGAAGCATTTTCTGTTATAAACTCATGTTGTTATTGGACTCAAGAATGTAGGTCCAACCTATCAACAAGCCATGGTAACCCTCTTTTGTGACCTCATACACAATTGGATCAAAGTATATGTAGATGACATTATCACAAAGTGAAATCAAACATAAGACCCAGTGGTTTGTTTAGAAAATCTATTCTACAGACTTTGAATGAGGTATCAAGGTTGACGTAGGGAAAGCTCAAGCAATCATTGATTTACCTACTCCACGTGGAGAAACATCTTCAAGGATAGTTTTGGAGAGTCCAATACATCAAACAATTCATCACAAAGCTGTCATCAACTTGCAAAATTGATCTTTCGATTGCTATGCAAGAATCTTGATAATAGTTGGAATGATCACAATTATACGGCATCTGATAAGATAAAAAGATACATGCATAACCCACCGGTTTATATACCACATGTACAAGGGGATCACCCTTGATCTTATGTCTATCATTCACTGAAGAATTTATTAGTGGAGTCCTTACTCAACAAGTCAATGATGCCAAACACACAATCTACTATATGTCTAAGAAGTTCATAGAAAATTAGTGCAGACACACCATAGTTGAAAAGTGTTGTCTCACTATGGCTCGCACACTAGGAAACTACTACATTACCAATGACATGTGGAATATATCTAGGTTCAAGTAATGGCTCATTGTACTATCTTTGTGAGCATCCCGCCTCAGTAGCACAATGCACCAAATGGCATAATTTGCTAATAGAGTTTGACATCACCTATATCCCCATGAAGACAATGAAATATTAAGTCCTCACTGATCAATTGGCATAAATTTCTACTGTTTCTTTGAGAGTTGAAGATCTGACTTCCCATATAGTGATATCAACACAATTGATGCTTCAACATGTACAACATCCACCTCCATTGACACGGGGGCCATTCTCTTTGAAGTGCTTCAAACCAATACCGATGTAGTGTGGGAGTTGTCCTCATCAACTTATTTGGAGAATACATTCATGTAACATATTGGAATATTGACATATTTATTAATGTAACCCAAAAACCATAAATATTGGAATCATGGTCTGTAGTGTCCAAAAATCGTAGACACTATTCAAGCCACATTATGACCCCTAAAACCAATAAGAAGTACATATGTTTACCAACTACCATATAACCTTTATCATACAATTAGGTAGAATGATGATAACATACAACACATGTAAGATGTAAACAAGATAAAGGTATACTAAGTCTAAGTATATTGTAACATAAATCATATGGATATGAATATTTCTAATTAATTGATGAACCCTATTCCCTATGTGGGTACTAGTCCATATTGGTGCATTATCTGTTACCATTACTCTCATTGCGTATCCATTAATTTACTTAAGAAACTAAATGAGTGAATGATGTGCATTCATGGTCCATATATATGTGATACATAGAATAAGATAAATATAAAGTATGACCAATACACTTATTTAAAATGTCACACCTCCTATGATTGATCATTTGTACCCTACACGATTAAATTATATAGATCAATCCTTATTGATAATAATAACATAATTTTATGTCTGTCAAATTACAAGGCATGTTATGACTAAGAATGATGAAACTTGGTCTTACTTTGTATGATAGAGTTTATTTATATTGATAAATACTAGTTTGGGGATAATGTTAGAATGATGATTATATTGGCATTATAAACCATTTATATTAGTTTTTCTAATAAGTATATGTCTGGTGGGACACACACCCAAATTTAATAGTAAATGTACTTTGTTTGCATTGAAAACAAAAATACATCATTTAATGTTTAGATATTTAATATTGTAGGATATATTGTCATTTAAGTAGTCATATTATCCTAAAGTCATTGGTAAACTTCCAAATCAAGTATTGTGTATCACTGACTTTGTTCTAATCCATTGGATCTCATAATTGGTCACAGACTCGCCTCCTACCTTGGGTAGGAGACCATGTGAGTATGTTACAATATTCCGGTCATCTCACATCCATATCTCCCTCCCAACTTCTCATCTTACCAAAATTTTTTATCCGATGATTTAGGGAGGTTGTTACAATATGGCCCAAGCTGTAGCAAGAGTCCTATTTTGGTTGCATTAGTCCTTCCTTTCTTTGGTGAGATTACTAGGGAATCCTAATCACCACCTAAAATCTCCCCATATAATTATATTGTCACCATAAGAATCTTAGATCTGAAAATATGACCATATATCTACTAATTTCTCCTATAGATTTCCATACTTCCACCTCAAACGTTGTCCTTATCTAGAACTTCATGATTTGTATGCTAAAGTTTAGTTTTATGAAGAAGATGAAAAAGTTCATCTTCATAGTATTGATGCTTTACAACACTAGTTTCTTGATCTTGAGATCTAATACAATGGAGTTGAAGTAGAGAATGGGGTCTATCTTAAGAGCATAGAGAAACTTAAAGATGAAAACTAAAATCTCATCAATGAACTATTGGGTTTTAGGGGAGACAGAGAAGGTAGCTGAAACAAAACATTTCTTCTCCTCAAACCCAGTATAAAGGAATCACGTCAATATCTATACAATAGGAAGGATGGTTTGTAGAGGCGTACCTTGTCCCGAGGCTTGCTCGACGACGTTATCTTGCGGCTTGTGCAGTCTTCACCTCCGGTCTTGGGACGGTGTCTGTGCAGCTCCTGGTCTCACCGGGACTGTCGGGATTTATAGTTGTCCTCCGAGCGGCAGAAGTCTCCCGCCTCTGTAGTAGTCCACACGGACCACCTGGAACTCTGATTGCCTTGTCCCACAAGGCACTGGAAGGAGTCGTACCCTCTTGTCAGCATACTAGTCACCGACACACTCTCCTGCAACCAATTGCCTTTCTGTAGTTGTCTTTCCCTTACCGTGCTCCCTTATCAGGTAGCACTTGCTCGGGCTCTCTTGGTTACCAAAACCAGAGAGAATGACAACTTTTTAGAGCAACTGGTGTTCTGAGTTGTACTTTGAGAAGCCCCCAATATCCCTATATATATAGGAGGGCCACGGGACAGGGTTCTCTACCCCAGGCAATGCAGGATTAAAGCAGGAGTAGAAGGATTTGAGATTTTCCACAAAATAACTAACTAAATCATCTGAAACGATCGTTTCAAGCATGAACCGATCGGTTGGGGACCTGAGCCGATCGGTTCACACCTAAATCGATCAGTTGGGGCACCTGAGCCGATCGGTTCACTTCTGAAATGATTGGTTCACTATCCTGGTCAGTTCCCGATTGACTTTTCATCTTTCATTTCGAATTGATCCAAATACCAATCCTTGTTCCAATCAAATTGGACAAGTGAAACGAAAAGAAATTTCTCACCAACCTATTCTGAGCCGATTAGTTCATCACATGAGCCAATCAGTTGGGAGTGCAGACTGTGCAAAATCAGTCAATTGCAGTTTCAATCAATCCGATACTCTAATCAATCGGTCCAACACCTTGAACACAATGATATCGAGTTATCAATTGATTGAGTGTTTAATTGAACTACTAAACTCCTTTAGTAATCAATCTAAACATCATTTGTGGACAAACTCCTCTTCCAGGTTAAATATTTTGTGTGTGACCCTACAGGAAAATTTCACGTTTGCAGTGAAAGTCCATAACACTTATGACTTCACAAGCAAAGAGCGGTGCCTAGTCGCACATCAGTGCTACCCAAGTGAAATATAAAGTTTGATAACAACTTTCAATCCTACAATCTGTGAATGGTGTTACAATGAATGTATAATTCCTTTGTCACTAATGTCCTGAATGAACTCAAGGCATGGTACAATCATCCTTTCAACGTTCACCCATTTCCTTGATCTCAGAGCAAACTGGGTGAGATGTGTGTGACATCAATATCACATATTAATTCACACATGCATGCGCATGCCTTTCTCAATCCTACTCATCAAGTGGCCATGGACATCAAACTCCCTTAGGAGGGACAAATCCCATATCTATCACTCACCCCTCAAAAGCCCCATGTGTCAAAATCACCCAATCATCACCTTTATAACAACCCATGTTTCAGGACTGCATTTGATGATGTCAAAGTGTACCTAACGACATGTGTTGAGTGTAGTGAATTCAGGTCGAAGAATCACACTCACCACCATCATTGTGAGAGCTGATTGTGACTACCAAATCATGGTTCCATGTGTCACTCTCACGGTGGGTCTGTCCGATACACTTGTTCTCTAACAAGTACCTATGTGCTTGGTTTGATATCACTATATCATGACTAATGAGATTCTGTCATCAACCAACACACAATCTAGTCTTTAGTGTTATTGATGTCTATGGTTATTTCCACAATAACAACCGACTAGGGACTAAACAATAATGTATACTCTTAACATCCATATGATCTCATCGTTTAGGTCCTTAACCTAAAAGCATATGTCATTGAGTAAAACAATTCTCTAGACATCTATCATGTTACACTATCATCTCAGAAATAGTTGAAACATATAGATTGGAAATTGCCTTTATTATTATTCAAATCATTTACAAAGTATCCCATTACAATCATCACATGACTTGCTCTATGGGCATACATATCAACATACTCCCACTTACACTTAGAGCCAGTCACCTAGGAACCTCAGTCCTTGACCATCATGTTTTTGCTGAGAAAGGGCCTTAGTCAGTGGATCAGCTATGTTGTCTTCAGTTGATACTTTGAAAATCTTCACATCTCCTCGCTTTATGATCTCTCGTATGAGATGGAAGCGCTCTAGTATGTGCTTGGACCGCTGATGTGATATAGGCTCCTTAGCTTGAGCAATAGCTCCATTATTGTCATAATAAATCTCAATTACATCACAGCTACTAGGAACTACACCAAGTTCAGTGATGAACTTCTTGATCCACACAACCTCCTTTACTGCATGTGAAGCAGCAATATACTCAGCATCTGTAGTAGAATCGGAAACTGTTTCTTGCTTGGAACTCTTCCAGCTCACAAATCCATTGTTTAGGCAAAATACAAATCCTGATTGTGATCTGTAATCATCTTTGTCGGTTTGGAAGCTTGCATCGGTGTAACCTATTACAACCAGTTCTTCCTCGACGCCGTATACAAGGAACTGATCCTTAGTCTTTCGCAAGTACTTGAGGATGTTCTTTACGGCTGTCCAGTGAGCATCCTCAGGATCTAACTGGTACCTGTTCATCATGCTGAGAGCATACGAGACATTTGGGCGTGTGCACAACATAGCATACATGATGGATCTGATGGCTGATGCATATGGGATCCCATTCATATGCTCCCTCTCTTCACAAGACTGGGGACATTGAGCTTTAGAGATGGTGACTCCATGTAGCATGGGGATGTTTCCTCTCTTTGAGTTCTCCATGCTGAACCGCTTCAACACTTTGTCAATGTACGTGCTTTGACTTAGTCCGAGAAGCCTTTTAGATCTATCTCTATAGATCTTAATACCTAGAATGTAGGATGCTTCTCCTAAGTCCTTCATTGCTAAAGTATTTCCAAGCCAAGACTTTACCTTCTCTAAGGCTGTGGCATCATTCCCCATCAATAGTATGTCATCCACATACAATATGAGGAATGTGGTCGTGCTCCCACTAACCTTCTTGTACACACAAGGTTCATCTTCATTCTGAATAAATACAAACACTTTGACTTCCTCATCAAATCAAAGATTCCAACTCCGAGATGCTTGATTTAATCCATAGATTGACCTTTGTAGCTTACATACTTTATTGGCATTCTTTGGATCTATAAAACCTTCAGGTTGTGTCATGTACACATCCTCATTTATATTCCCATTAAGGAATGCGGTTTTAACATCCATTTGCCAAATCTCATAGCCATAGGAATCCGCAATAGCAAGCATGATCCTGATGGACTTAATCATGGCAACTGGAGAAAAAGTTTCATCATCGTTAATACCTTGAACTTGTCAGAAACCCTTCACAACCAATCTACCTTTATAAGTTTGCACATTGCCATCCATGTCGGTCTTCTTCTTGAAGACACACTTGCACCCTATGGGTTTTACCCCTTCCGGTGGTTCCACCAAAGTTCATACTTTGTTGGAGTACATGGATTCCATCTCAAATCTCATGGCCTCAAGCCATTTCTCAGAATCTGGTCCCTCCATATCCTCTAGATAGGTAGTTGGATCATCATCTATGATCAATTTACTACCTTCCTGAGTCACAAGGTATCCAAACCTCTTAGGTTCAAGGCGTGTCCTACTAGATCTATGAGGTCCTTGTATTACATGAGGAGACTGAGATTCCACAACACCTTGTGAATATTTATGTTCCTCTTGTACATCTAATGGTTCAATGTCTTCTTATTGGTCTTCAACCTCTTCAAGCTCTATTTTCCTCCCACTACTTTCTTTGGAAATAAATTCCTTTTCTAGGAACACAACATCCCTGGAAACAAACACTTTGTTGTCAGTTAGGTGGTATAAGTAATATCCCTTGGTTTCCTTAGGATATCCAACAAAATAACATTTATCAGATCTAGGTCCTAGCTTGTCAGGAAACATTTTCTTGACATATGCCTCACACCCCCAAATCCTCATAAAAGACATATTGGGACGCTTCCTAGTCCATATCTCATATGGTGTCTTTTGAACTGATTTATATGGTACTCGATTAAGTGTAAATGCGGCAGTTTCAAGAGCATGACCCCAGAAGGAAATCGAAAGATCAACAAAACTCATCATTGATCGTACCATATCCAGCAAAGTGCAATTCCTTCTTCTAGACACACTATTATGCTGTGGTGTTCGAGGCAGAGTCCATTTTGATACAATACCATAGGCTCGCAGAAGGTCCTCAAACTCCTGGCTTAAGTATTCTCCACCTCGATCGGATTGAAGTGCTTTAATACTTTTACCAAGTTGGTTCTATACTTCATTCATGAAATCCTTGAACCTTTCAAGGATTTCTAACTTATGTTTCATTATGTACACATAGCCATACCTACTGAAGTCACCAGTGAAGGTAATGAAGTACTGATACCCATTTCTGCCATTAGTTCTAAAAGGCCTACATACATTGGTATGTATGAGTCCTAATAGATCACTAGCTCTCTCACCTTTACCTGAAAAGGGAGTCTTGGTCATCTTGCCCAACAAACAAGATTCACATGTCTCTATTGATTCATAATCAAAAGAGTCTAAATAACCATCTTTATGGAGTCTAGAGATGCACTTCTCATTTATGTGCCCTAGACGACAATGCCAGAGATATGTTTTGTTTGAGATGTTGAGTTTTTGCCTTTTTGTGTTTACGTTGTATACACTTGTCTCTAGATCTATCAAGTATAGACCATAAAACATTGGGGCACTGCCATAAAAGATCCCATCTTTTGAAATAGAACACTTTCCATTCTTAATAAGAAATTCAAAACCATTATTGTCTAAACAAGAAATGGGAATGATATTCCTATTTATGGCAGGTACATAATAGCAGTTTTTCAACTCTATTATTAGCCCACTAGGTAGAGTTAACTCATAGGTTCCTACGGCACTAGCAGAAACTCTTGCCCCATTGGCAACACGTAGTTCAACCTCGCCTTTCCCCAAAGGCCTACTTCTCTCAAGATCCTTCACATTTGAACAAATGTGAGATCCACATCCGGTATCAAGTACCCATGACAAAGAAGTAATAAAGTTAATCTCTATCATGTATACACTAGAAGTAGAGATCTCTATCTCTCTCTTCTTCAATCGTTCCTTCCATCCTCTTCATGTTATGAGTGCAGAAGAATTTAGTTTGGTGAGAGAACTCTTCTCTCCCTTACATATGTCATTGATCTCTATCAATGAACTATCCTTCTTCTCACTTGTCTCAAACAACGCCTTAAGCGTACATAGAGTGGACTCAAAGACTACCGGTATATCTGGATTGTGCAGAACACTTCTCACAATCCTCAACCAGTTATAGAATTTATTCTCAATTAATTTGCCCATTTTAAAAGATGATTCTTTTGCCATTCTACAAGAGAAAATTGCATTTGTCAAAACTCCTTTTGATTTGATTTGAATAAAATTTGATGATAGTTAATTAGGCCTTTAATTAATTACCACTCCCACTATTTTGATTCAAATTGACAACCCTCACCATCAATTCAGAAGATTGCAACGCACAATATTCTAGTGGGCAAGATCCGTATTTCATCAAGTCATGATTCAGATTTGGCTGATCGCCTACAACATGACTATTTAGGTAGGCCATCATGCCAATTGCATCATATGAAACTCTTATTGAATGAACATGTGCAACACCTTGCCATGAACATTCCGTTCCTCTAGGCTTAGATGCTCTAAGAATCACCAGTTAAGTCTATCCCAAAAGCCGACACGGTAAACATGCACCCTGCTTTGGCAGAACCTACATGTTTACCCTTCACACTTCCGCGAGATAGATGGCACACCACACTTTGGCGTAACCTACGCTTGGTTGATCAAGTTTTTCATGTGTGTCGCTAATGGAAGGTGTGAAAGACTTAATATTTAGATGAGGGATTTGGTTTTTATAGGTACATATACATATCCAATCACCACAATATAGTAAGTATCATATACAAGCTATATCCCACAGAAAACATGCGAAATGATAAAAGCAATGATTATGGCCATCCTAATGTGATTCCTCGAGCTAAGAGGAATCACAGTCATCTAGGCCCACATCACATGCAACATGTACAATATGAACTCTATGCTTTGCCTTTCTGGGTTTGATCAACTCATCTCCATGATTGAACGGCTTGCCATCAGCCCGGTCGGTTGGGTGCCACCAACTGATCGACTGGAGCCTCCAGCCAATCGGTTCACTGGTCGTTGTGCATCTCCTCAGGTCGCCACCCCCTCGTCTCTCTCCTTGAGCCGGTCGTCTAGAACGCCAACTGATCGGTTCACGCATTGATCCGATCATTTCGGTCGTTTTCAGGTTGTCTGCCATTCTTTGACATAACAGGAAATAAAATATCTATCCTATTTTAAATAAAAAAAGGAAATCCCGAGTTACATTTGGGGGGAGCAAAGGTAGGAAAGAAATCTTGAGTTATCTCGAGTTACACCAGGAATAGGAGATAAGGAATCGGTGCGTAGACCAAGATGCAAGCAACCACATTCAACCAAGCACATACACATAGGGTTTATTGGCCATAACCATGCTATACATCTACCAAAAAACTCATTTAAGGGCGATGCGTATCGAGTGCATTCATATTACATATCATATATGTATATTGGGATTTGTGGATTTAGGATTGGACATGCATAACGCCAATTTTATTCGCATCGTTATGTAATAAATAAAGGCGACAAACCAAAATCGATCATATCGATAATCCTAAAGTATAGAGCAGTTGATGTGGCTCTGGTACCACTGTTGGGTTTTAGGGGAGACAGAGAAGGCAGTGGAAATAAATTTTTTCTTCTCCCCAAACCTAGTATAAAGGAATCACGTCAATGTCTATACCATAGGAAGGATGGTTTGTAGATGCATACCTTATCCCGAGGCTTGCTCGGCGACATTATCTCGCGGCTTGCGCGGTCTTCACCTCCGGTCTTAGACGGTGTCTGTGCAGCTCCTGGTCTCACAGGGACTGTCGGGATTTACAGTTGTCCTCCGAGCGGAAAAAGTCTCCCGCCTCTGCAGTAGTCCACACGGACCACTTAGAACTCCGACCGCCTTATCCCATAAGCCACCAGAAGGAGTCGTACCCTCCTGTTAGCGTACTAGTAATCGACACAGTCTCCTACAACTAGTTGCCTTTCTGTAGTTGTCATTCCCTTACTGTGCCTCCCTTATTGGGTAGCACTTGCTTGAGCTCTCCTGGTTACCACAACCAGAGAGAACGACAAATTTACCGAGCAACTGGTGTTCTAAGTTGTACTTTGTGAAGCCCCCAATACCCCTATATATAGGAGGGTCATGAGACAAGGTTCTCTACACTAGGCAATGCGGGATTAAAGCAGGAGTAGAAGGATTTGAGATTTTCCACAAAACAACCAACTGCGTCATCTGAAACGACCGTTTCAAGCATGAACCAATCAATTGGGGACCTGAGCCAATCAGTTCACACCTGAACCGATCAGTTGGGGCACCTGAGCCGATCGCTTCACTTCTGAAACGATCGGTTCACTGCCCTGGTCAGTTCCCGATTGACTTTTCCTCTTTCATTTTGAATTGATCCAAATACCAATCCTTGTTCTAATCAAATTGGACAAGTGAAAGGAAAAGAAATTTCTCACCAACCTGACTTCCCCAACTTGCTCATTTGGACCAGTTGAGCCGATCGGTTCAACCCTTGAACCGGTCAGTTCAGCCTGTCCTGAGTCGATCGGTTCATCACATGAGCTGATCGATTGGGAGTGCAGACTGTGCAAAATCAGTCAATTGCAGTTTCAATCAATCTGATACTCTAATCAATCGGTCCAACACCTTGAACACTATGATATTGAGTTATCAATTTATTGAGTGTTTAATTGAACTACTAAACTCCTTTAGTAATCAATCTAAACATCGTTTGTGGACAAACTCCTCTTCCAAGTTAAATCCTTTGTGTGTGACCCTGCAGGCCCATTTCATGTTGGCAGTGAAAGTCCGTAACCACTTATGACTTCACAAGAAAAGAGAGGTGCCTAGTCGCACATCAGTGCTACCCAAGTGAAATAGAAATTTGGAGAACAACTTTCAATCCTACAATCTGTGAATGGTGTTACAACAAATGTATAATTCCTTTATCACTAATATCCTGAATGAACTCAAGGCATGGTACAATCATCCTTTCAACGTTCATCCATTTCCTTGATCTCAGAGCAGACTGGGTGAGATGTGTGTGACATCAATATCACATATTGATTCACACATGCATGCGCATGCCTTTCTCAATCCTACTCATCAAGTGGCCATGGACATCAAACTCCCTTAGGAGGGACAAATCCCATATCTATCACTCACCCCTCAAAAGCCCCATGCATCAAAGTCACCCAATCATCACCTTTGTAACAACCCATGTTTCAAGACTGCGTTTGATGATGTCAAAGTGTACCCAACGACATGTGTTGAGTGTAGTGATTTCAGGTCGAAGAATCACACTCACCACCATCACTGTGAGAGCTGACTGTGACTACCAAATCATGATTCCATGTGTCACTCTCACGGTGGGTCTGTCTGGTACACTTGTTCTCTAACAAGTACCTATGTGCTTGGTTTGATATCACTATATCATGACTAATGAGATTCTGTCATCAACCAACACACAATCTAGTCTTTAGTGTTATTGATGTCTATGGTTATTTCCACAATAACAACTGACTAGGGACAAAATAAGAATGTATACTCTTAACATCCGTATGATCTCATCGTTTAGGTCCTTAACCTAAAAGCAGACGTCATTGAGTAAAACAATTCTCTAGACATCTATCATGTTACACTTTCATCTCAGAAATAGTTAAAACATATAGATTGGAAATTGCCTTTATTATTATTCAAATCATTTACAAAGTATCCCATTACAATCATCACATGACTTGCTCTATGGGCATACATACCAACATGAACTTGTTTTAATTAGAACTGGAAATGATAAGCTTGTCACTAAATGCAATGATCTTAGACATGCTCGTGATGCTACTAAAGAGGAAAATAGAGTTTATGTTGATGAGCTTATTTTGCATAGAACTAAAAATTCTATATTGCTTGCTCAAGTGAATGATTTTTCTTCAGATGTTTATTGCATAACAAAGAGATTGCTAGTATTACTCTTGAGAAAGATTCCTATCATACTAAACCCCTCTGTTTAGAGGCCGACTTGCTGCATGCTCAAGATGATCCTTTTAGTTTATCTTCCGCCGCTGTTACTCTGAGTGATGACGATCACAAACTTAGATATTCCTTGCAAAAGTTCCTCAAAGGAAAGAAATCCCTAAATGAAGTTCTAGATCACTCTACCAAACAAGTTGGAACTAGTGGTTTAGGATATGTAGGGGGATCTCCAAAGAGCAAGAGAAAGGGAAAGAAAAATAGCAAGGGACCTCCTATTTTCTATGGAGAGTCATCCAGCTCTAAGAACCATATGGTTTGTGTACATTGCAAGAGAGATGACCATTACTCTACTTAATGTCCTTACAAGGAAAAGAGGACAAACCGAAAGATGAAATGGGTCCCATGCTAACTTTGGATCCCAAAGTTTGAGTTGGGCATTGAAATCTTCCTTTATTGTAGATAAAAAGAAATTAGATTGTTGATAGTGGCTGATCCAAACACTTGACGAGTGAGATGAGCCATTTCAACAAGTTCTCAAAGAAGAAAGGAGGAATGGTGACTTTTGGGGACACCGACAAAGGTAAAGTTATAATTAAGTATGATGTAGGTGTTTCACTATGCATCAAGAATGTTGTTCTTCTAGTTGTCCTACATCACAATTTAATGACCTTTGTGATAATGGTTATCTTGTTTTATTTACCTCACTTGAATTCTTTCTTATAGATTCCATCTCTTACAATGTTATATATAAGGGAACTAGAAGTGTAAATATTTATGTTATTGTCCTTAATTCTATTAATTTTGTTCTTGATAGATGCCTTGTAGTTGCTAAAAATTGATATGTTTTTGTGGCACCGTAGGCTTAGTCATGTAAATATGGATCAATTGAAGAAGTTGAGTAAAAAGAAAATGGTCAAAGGACTTTTAAAATCGGATTTTGATAAGGACGAGGAATGCAAACCTTGCACACAAGGAAAGCAAACCAAGTCTCCCTTTAAATTCAAAGGAGTCCTTACTAACAAAAGAGCTCTTGAACTTCTTCATATTGATATATTTGGACATATGTGAACTCAATCGCTTTGTGGTAGCAAGTATTGCCTTGTGATTTTTGATGGATTTTCTCACTATACTTGGACCTTATTTATTTTATAAAAAAACGATACTATCGATGTTTTCTCGACTTTTTGCAAATGGGTTGAAAATGAAGCTTCTTTCTGGATCATCTATATCCATAGTGACCATGGGGGAGAATTTGAAAATGAATTATTTAAATAGTTTTGTGAGGAGTCTGTGTAATCAAACAACTTTTCTTCCCCTCGTACACCTGAACAAAATGAGGTTGTATAGAGAAAGTATAGGTCGCTATATGGAATGGCTAGGACTATGCTTCTAGAGTATGACACTCTAGATAAATTTTGAGCCAGAGTCATTAGTACCTCATGCTTTGTGATAAATTGGGTTTTCACTCATCCATCATTGAAGAAAACCCCCTGTGAGTTATGGCATGGTAGAAAGCTTTCTATCAACTTCTTTCATGTTTTCATTTATCCTTGTTTTGTTTTAAACACAAAGAATTCCCTTGACAAGTTTGATGCAAAATCTTACAATGCTTTCTTTCTTGGTTCTAGCACTATAAGTAGAGCTTTTAAGTATTTAACATTGAATTGCCTAAAGTAGAAGAATCTATCAATGCTAAATTTGTTGAAAACTAACCCTACTATTTACAAGAATATTATAAATGATGATGTTGTAGATGAGGTGATACCTATCTTAAAAGAGCTCAACATCACAAAAAAGGGAAAATAGGTGGTAATAGAAGAATAAGAGAAAGAAGAATAAAAGAAGGATCCAACTCCTCAATTTTACAAGAATAATCCAAAAGAGCTCATTATAGGTAATCCCTTTAAAAGGGTGAATATGCGGGATGCATTAAACAAAGAACAAGACGACAACACCTTCATCTCACAACTTGAGCCAAAAGATGTCAAAGAAGCTCTCAAGGATGATGAGCGGATCCTAGCCATGCAAGAAGAATTAGAGCAGTTTGAAAAGAACAAGGTGTGGACCTTAGTGCCAAGACCAAATGATAGTAAGATCATTGGCATAAAGTGGGTCTACCACAAAAAGATAAATAAAAGTGGAAAAGTGGTAAAGAAAAAATCAAGGTTAGTTGCTTAAGGCTATAATCAATTAGAAGGTATTGATTTTGATGAAACTTATGCTCTTATCGCTAGACTTGAGTCAATTAGAATGTTACTTGCCTTTGCTAGCTATAATAATTTCTTGCTTTATCAAATGGATGTTAAAAGTGCGTTTTGAAATGGAAGTATAGAGGAGGAAGTATATGTTTCTCAATCTCCCATCTTTGAACATGACAAGATCTCTAACCATGTTTAATTGTTCTAAAAAGCACTCTATGGACTCAAACAAGCCCCAAGAGCTTGGTATGATAATTAAAGAACTTTTTGCTACACAATGGTTATGTCATGGGCAAATTAGATTCTATTTTATTTCTTAAACACACTTCTAGAAACTTCTTGATTATTCAAATTGACGTTGATGATATTATCTGTGGAAGAACTGATCTTGATCTTTGCAAGGAGTTTATTTCTCTTATGTAGAGTGACTTTGAAATGAGTATGATAGGGGAGCTCACACTCTTCCTTGTATTTCAAATCAAAACAAACGAAGGAAGGAAACTTCATCGACCAAGGCAAGTAAACAACTGAACTTCTTAAGCGCTTTGGGATGGAGAACACCAAGCCAATGGACACCCCCATGTGAAACACCACCAAATTTGATAGAGATGAGAAATGTGAAAAGGTAGATGATAAGGTATATAGAGGTATGATTGCTAGCAGGTTATATTTAACTGCCTCAAACCTGATATCATGTTTAATGTTGGCTTGTGTACTAGAATTCAATTAAGACCTATGAAATCTCATCTTATAGTGGTTAAAAGGATTTTGAGGTATCTAGCCAAAACCTAAAATGTTGGTTTATGGTATCTGAAGTCAAGGGACTTTACTCTTACTACTTATCGTGATCCAGATTATGCTAGGTGCTTAATTGATAGAAAGTGAACAAGCGACACTTACTTCCTCCTAGGACCATATTTGGTTTCTTGGTTTTCTAAGAAACAAAGCACTGTGTCTCTTTCAACTATCAAGGCTGAATACATTGCAGCTGGGAGTTGTTGTGCCCAAGTCCTATGCATGAAGCAAATACTTCAAGACTTTTATGTTCATTATGATGCCTCTGCTATCTATTGTGATAATACTAATGCAATTAGTATCTATTATAATCCAATATTGCATATTAAATCTAAACATATAGACGTCTGTCATCATTTCCTTCGTGATCACATTGCCAAAAAGGATATTTATATCATGCACGTGGACATGGGGAATCAACTTGCAAACATTTTTACAAACCCTCTAGCTAGAGAGCAATTTAACTTCTCTTGATGACATTGACATGCCTTCTAACTATTTGTTTCCATACCTATATGTTTCTTGCTCAAAAGTGCTCATCTCTTGCTTGAAAGTGCTATATTTTCTTATTTTTATGCCTTATTTTTCTCGTTTTTTGCTATTTTTTTACAAACACATGTTTTACTACAAAATAGTAGCCAATGATGAGTTAAATGTGCCTCAATATGTTCAAATACATGATAGTATAGAAAAATATATGTATATAACACTGTAGTGTCTTAGAATTAATTTTTCTATCTTTTGGACAGACAAACCAGTCGACCGAGTTTGAACTAGGAGAAACTCGACTGTTCCCAGGTTGAGGACTAAACTAAATCACAATGTCGGCTGAATTTTTCAAAGCCTAAACTTGAATGACAAAACTATTGGGAGGAAAATATATTTGCTGTCAGTCGACTTTTCTCCCTCTCAACTAGATAAATTTGATCGATAACCATCCTTTCCTATTTGTCCTACAACCGTAGGGCTAACCCAACCTTTGTTCTACCCTCCTTATCCCCAGATCAGCCCTCTTTGCCTCTCCCAACCTCGTCCTAGGTGGTTAGGCAACATGCTTCTTGTGTGTTTCTCTCCTTCGGTGGTATTCTTATCTCCACTTGACCTCCATGGCATCTAACCAAAGGAAACACACAAGACCAGATGGAGACTGGAGTTACATCATCCTCCACTATTCCTAGGCACATATCTTTTGATGAAACCTCTTTTATCTCCTCCCAAGTCATGAATATGTACAAGTACCTTCTTCCTAGAACTCCTTTTCCTTTCTGTTTCTTGTTTGAACCTTATTATGAAACAAGGGAGGTGATTAAAGAGGTTGATGGGGTGTTCAAAGGACACCATCTTCATGCTTGATGTGTAGAGCGTTTGTGCTTCACAAATTCCATGTTTAGCAGAAAGGCAGTCTGCAAATTTTATGCCAATCTCACGTGGAACTACAATACCCTCGTGCCACCACCTAATACCCAAATCATCTTGACTTCCATGATTTGGGATACCAAAATTACAATCTACAAGGAGTCCTTGAATTCATATTTCAATGGTACTGACTTTGAAAATACAGGGATGTCTTCCTATCCTTGCTACCGTGACCTGCTAGACCCTGAGAGTTTCTACAAAAGCTTTGACCCTTATGCTTACCCTACCTGATATCCACAAGTTTTTGAAGGAACTCGATGCCCCATATAGGAAGAAATCCATCCTACCTACCTCTTACCTTGACATCAAGACACATCTTGTTGCATTAGTAGTCAATTACAATATCCATCTAAAGAGAAATTAAATGGATATTGCAGAGAATACTGATGTGATCATGTACTGTCTGTTGAATAATGTTGGAGTCAAGTGGGATCATTATATTATTCACCATATGACATGCTTTGACTCAAGGAAGAACACCAATGGTAATAATCTTCCTTATCCTAACCTAATCTATGGTGTCATTTCTCACCATACTGAGAAATCCCTTTTTCATGAGCTTGGCTACAAGGTGAGTAGAAAAGGTATTTGTATCAATGAGACCACAATCAAGAAATCCTTTCATACTACCTCCTCTACCAAACCAGGTGCTTCCACCTCTATCTAGGATCCTCCACCTCATCCCTGACCCAACTGTGCCTTATTTCTAGTGTCAAATGAATCCCTTATTGGATATATGATACATCAATAGGCGTATAACCTCCAGGTTCAAGACCACATCCATCAGGCATGTGATACACAAACCTATCCTGCTCTTATACTTAACCACCCTACCAGACAGACCCTGGTGCTGACTATGCCTCTTATGCATACAGTTAGTTCTACCCAACCCCTCCACCGGCTACTTCTTTTGTACCCCCTATCTCTGATGGTGGACCTACTATTAGTTCTCAAATTCTTGCTCTTCATGTTGGCCCTGCCGCCACCTTGCTTTCTGGCTATGATGGGATACTACACCCAGTTTCAAGCAAGAAAATGCATTACATGCTTGTTGCATGTCTTGGGCTGAGTAAAATGCCAAGTGGCCTGGTACTCATAATTTGGACCTCTTGCTAATTAGGAGACACTAGACTAGGATGCTGAGGATGAAGCTGGTGATGAAGTTGAGGATGAGGATGAGGACAGTGGTGGCGGCTCTTCTGATGGAGATGATGGTGAGGCTACACCCACTATCACCGATGCCCCTTCAGATGGAGACAAGGACTACGATCCAGAGGGAGATGATGATGATTAAGAAGTTAACCTATTAGCCTAGATGTTTAGTTTGAAGTCTATATGGTGCTTATTAATATCATTTTGTAGACTACTATGTATTGAAGATTTGAGTACTATATCCGAGGTGTACAATTTTCTTTATCTTGTTTTTTCTCATTGGTTTGTAGTTTTTCATCTTGAGCAGACATATATGATGTTGTAATCTAAATGTTATGCACCTTAACTGTATGTATGACATTATGTTATGAGTTCTTCATATGTGCTCCTATATTTTGATAAAGACTCTAACATGATTGTTCTCTCTATTTTCTCCTTTTGGTGCTTAGTATAGTGATGGTTTGTGAGTTTGTTCTTGTGGATAAGACTTGTATTTATAGCTCTTCTACCCCCTGCCTTTTGGATATGAAAAATGGGGAGAAATGAGATCATCCATATTGAATTATTGTATTGTGCTCCTTTTCTAGTCAATTCTCTAAAATATCATATGACTTGAGAGGTCTCAATAGTATATATATGTGCTATGGTTTTTTATGGGAATTCTAATCATACATGTAAAGGTAGACAAGGTAAGCATGAATTGAGGGGGAGCAATTGACATTGTTCATTCATGTATCCCCTTGCTATTCAGAAGGTAAAGTTTTAAATTCCAAATCCTTTTCAACATGTTGATGAATGATTTGTCATCATTAAAAAGGGGGAGAATGTTGACCTAATAATTATGCATTGTCCCTATTCTGATGATGAATTAACCATTCTGTTCATATGTATCTAATATATCTATTTGAGATTGATTTCAGGTATTAGGTGTAAGAAAAGGATCAAATCAATCAAGCCCTAGCTTGATCAAGTTCAAGTCAAAAGCAATGTAAATGCACTTTTGTGGAAAACACCCTAAACCCTTAGGACTATTTTTTAACCATTTGTATTGATGTTATGACTTGCAACTAAGATGGAAAAAAAAGAGGAGCACTTAACTCAAAAGTTTAATCACTTTAATGGAAAAATGCATCACAACTATTTGGTTGATCGAGTTTTCCTCTCAGAAACCCGACCAGTGCCTAGGATGGATCTTGACAATGTCTAGGTTTGGCTAAGTTTACCTCATGATAAACTCTACAGACCTACATTGAAAAAACATAATTAAGCAATCTGATGACTTTCATCTGGGATAAACTCAACTGATCCTTCAAATTTTCTTTGTAGCATAGTGCAATCAACCGAGTTACCTTTATTAAAACTTGATCAACTACACTGTACGGAGTGTGCAAAAAAAAAGTGATTCTAGCCATTGGAGTGTTGTAAAAATCAAAGATAGATCCGTTGAAACACCCCAAAAATAATCATAATTCGTTCATAAGTGCTTATAGTGGCTAGTGGTCATCCAAAACTATAAATAGGGACCCTTGGACTTCATTCCAAGTCTGCTCTTCAATGCTATTTATGCTCTTTGATATTGTTGAGTGCTTTTATCTAGTAGGTCATCCTTTCTTTCTCTTATTTACTAGGCCAAACGTTCTTATGAGTGAGATAGGATATTTTATTAGAGAGATACTCCATTATACTCTTGGGAAGCTCTCAAATCTTCCCTTTCCCCGACCCCTTTCTCAAGATCAAAGTTGGTGAAAGCTTATACAAGTGAAGGAGAAGGCACAAAGCTTCTTGGAGTTGAAGGAGAAAGTGAAGGCTAAAGATTTAAGACAAGAGTGGGTAATTCATCAAGGATGAAGGCTTGTTGCAAGAGTGGGTAAGTCATTGGTGAAGGTATAAGACTCATTGTAAGAGTACGTAAGTCCTTCATGAGGTAGACAACTCTTGGTCTTGGATAGGTAAGTCCTAGTTGTAGGTTATTTGCTCCGTTGGCCTCAAAGGGAAGGATGGGTATCCTTGGCCTGAAAAAGGAACATCAAACTGTATGTCTTATAATATATATAAGTTTGCAATAGTTGCAAAATTCTAGAGCTTGATCTCTCTAGGTAGTGGACTGACTTTCTCCTAGTTTGGAGATTGGAACCACTCTACATAGCTTGTTCTTGTGTTTGTTTCAATCTCTCTCATCCTTGCTATGTATGTTTAGATTGCATTCAAATTCACTATTTGTAGCTGTGCTAGTTGAAGTAACTTGAAGGTCTAACAAATTTTGTGTCAGTGTTTTTAGCTCTATTCACCCCCCTTGAGAGACCTTTGATCCAACACAACTAATCAAGTGGTCCCTCCCTCCAAATGAAAACTCCCAACATATCCTCTCTTGGTACAAACATCCCACCAAACACACCCATAAAAGAAATGGAAGATAAACAATTGTCTCCCAAAACAACTACTAAACAATCCCATGCTCCCCTCTCTGAAGTACCTACATATGCAGATGAAGCCTCCAGAGCCACTTCCCCACCTCAAAAGATATCATTGAACTAGAGGAAAAAAGGAAGTGGCCATTGATGAAGATGACATTGTCGTAGAACTAGTGCCTAAAGATATAATGCAACACACTTTATTGACTTTGAAAAAGATGCTCTCTATTGGTTATCACTAGAAGACCTGACATTCATCATGCAAAAACTCAAACCAAGTGATCATGAAACAATAACAATCTTTGAGTTAGACCACATTCAAGTTTTTCGGCTAGATCTCCTTGATGTGCTAACTATTAGAGAATACATGATAGTGAACATCATGACAACCTGCCAACTCCTTCTAGCTGATGATATCGATGATGTATACATGGCCTTCTATAATATAATCGGGGATATATTTTTGAAAAGGAATCTGAAGAGATACAAAGACTTGCAAAATTTTTGAAGTCCAATGTTCCACGTGTAATCTTTGTACCAATCCTATACGATGGAAACTATACACTCTTGTCAACTGATATGGACACTATAAACTCTTGTCGACCGATACAAAGGTGAAAATAATGATCTTATACAACAACTCAAACACTATGTTTAACATGAAAAGAATTAGTTACCATAAAATAGCTAACAACATCACTAAATAGAAAGCTGCACAAGTGGCTACCCATACCGTTGATATTATCATGATGTATGTAAGAGGCTTTACTGATGCATAATATAAATTTAAAAAGCCACAATTCTTCCATAGGAGACCACAACAAGCTCTTGGCTCCAATGACTGTAGTTTCTACGTCTTGTTTTGGATGTAAATGATAGCAAAATTAGACAAGAACGTGGAGTTTTATCAGGAAGATGACTATTACCACCACCTTTGAGGAACTTATTTCATGGAGCTAATAACCTCAAAGTGGGCATTGACCATTTCAAAGATTTAACTCGCATGTTCTCACTCAACCTCACTCTTTGACACCCTGAGGATAAGGTGTATAAATAATTTGGGAGGGGGGTCCAAACAGGAGATCTAGGTATGCCCACTTGCCCAAAATCTCTAAACTCTAAACTACTTTGAGTTCCTACCTTTTCTATAAGAATTTTGCAAATTTTTTGATAATATCAATTTAGATACCCTGCTAGTTGAAAATATATTTGTCATGATTAGCTTAAGGAGGATTTTTTTTGATATGTAGGCAAATTTTGAATCTAATTTTCTTGAATGTTGTCATCACTCTACCTTAGACCTTCTTGTCTTCAAGCTACTTCTTAGCATAATCATTCAAAAAGTGATTTTTAAACTATTAATTCACCTAATGAAAATCTACTTAACTATCTCTTTATATCATTCTTATCTCAAGATACTACAGGGAGCAAAGAAACACCAATATACAAGGAAAAACTCTCTCAAATAAGGGGGACCCCATCTGGTGCACACTTGATCGATCTCCTAGCTTTCCAATACAAGTTGAAAAATGTGAACACAAGTAGCAGAGGAAACAACTACCCCTTATAATGCTAATTCCCAACTATGGGAACAAAAGAGGCTTGATAGCCTACTTCTTAAAATTCCTTCACCTAAAGCCTTATGGGATAAAATAAAATCTGAGAATGAATAAAAACATGCGAGTTTTTTGTGGCAAGATGCTAAAAGGATCCTCTGGGTTGGTGTGTAATTGCACTCAAGAATGCAAATATGTCATGCGTGATAATGGAACCTAGAAGCCAAAGAAAAACCCACCTATCTTTCAACGACCATCTCACTAACCACATGAAACTACATCACATATGATAATTGAGTGACACTATTTTACAACAGTACTCGTGGAACCCTAGAAAGACAGGAAATACCAACAACCTTAGTCTATCCCTACACTACTAGATAGGACTATCCCAAAAAATTAAAGTTGGGTGTGAAAGATACCTCTAGCGGTGTATTGAATAAGCATGGCTTGGTAATGAGTTTGAGTGCAAATCATGAAGGAGACACTCCTCCTTGTAATAGGATGCGCTAGATAAAAGACGTCATGAAACTCTGGATCTAAGAAAATGAATCTTGATGGTATATTAAGCAGATCTAAGGATAGTATAAGGACATGGTTAGCATTCGAAAACACTAAATAAATAAATCCCTTCAATTTTGATTGAGAATTAATTTTATTTATTAGCTTGAGGACAAGATAGATTCTAAGATTGGGGAAGTTGATAACATCCAATTTTGTGGACGTATCTTGCCTATTTTTGTCCTTAATTTCCTCCCATTTTACATTTTTTCTTTAAATTCCTTACATTTTGTTCATATTTACCATTTCTATCTTGATCCATGGCTAACTACTCATTTTCATGTATGGAACTCATCAAACAATGGTTTTTAACCTTGAAAAAATTCCCCATCGATTCCCACAACTGATGGTCATCTTCTCCTATCATCACACTAGACAAACCATTAAGTTATCCACCAAGATAACCATCCATTAGTCCTCATGATTGATAGCCTCCAGGAAGAACGTGACTTCCTAGCCATTAGAAGGCATTGTACAAGGCTACCATTGGTTTACAAGACTGATGGCCAACCCGAAGACAACCCTTATGGCTGCCAACCCGAAGAAAACCCTTTCGATGGTAAGTTCTAAGATGACCATATACTGATGGTTGGAGTGCAAGACATGTATATTGATGTAATGATTGGGTAAACTTATCCCAATGGATCAATAGACCCGGTTCTACTAATGGTGCTTCTACTGAAGCCTCTACAGATGGCCCACCTACAACGTCTACCAGAGGACACATAGACAAAGAGCCATATTATGATGCCCTACTTGTGTTTCCAACAATAGATAGTGGCACTGTGCATATGAATCATTAGAAATATTAAGCGCATACCCCAAGACACATACTCAAAAGACTTGGACACAAGTATAGTTTGCTAACAAGTGCCTGGAACCCCACACTGTGAGATATAAATAGAATACACCATGCTACAGAGACAAGGCCAATTACTTCATAAGAGTGAGGACATAGTCCTCTCCATCGATTCACATTTCCACCCATCAATTCATGCACTCTAAGGACGAGAGTCCAAGGAGTAGAAAACCTCCATATTTGCAAAGCAGTTCCAAGTTCCTTCTTCGAGAGGAGGGAGACAAAGCAACCATATTCACCACCAAATCCAAATTTAGGGAGGAGAAGATTTCCATTGACCCTGACTTGATTGGGGTTGCTGTTGGTGTATCTTTCTTCTTCTAATCTAATATGTTCATCTCCTACCACATTCATCTCATTTTCCATCTCCATGTCTCATAACAACTGATATTCTGATGTGTCATTCACCACCATGAGTGGTTAGTCAATTAAGTTGGGTTGGGAGTAGGCACTAAGACCCTAACAAGTTGTAAATATTTATATCCATTGAGTGTATGCTCTTAGCAATGTTTATCTCCATACTCTTATTCTTCATCCTTCACTTTCATGTTTAGCTACCATATTTTGTTGTTTGATTGTTAATACCTCGAGAGAGTAGTATTAACCTACATCTAAGAGTTATCGAGTTGCATGAATGCATTAGAATGTTGGAATGCTTAAGCTAATGATCATATGTTTGCCTTGTGGTTATTTGTTTTCCATCTCAAGAGAGAGGCAACACTTATAATCTAGATCTATCCTAAGCTAGAGAGAGGAGCGAATAGATAGTTATGATGATTGCTTGCATACTTGCTAAGGTTTTAAAATGTTTGTGAGCATTTCTTGTTGACGAGGGTCCTTAGATTGCAAAACCCAATCCAAGTTTCCTTCCATACTTGTTCTCTTATCCTTTAACTTTCTTGTTCTTTATTTTAACTTTCATTTGTTTTACTTTTTTATTGCTTGCTTGTTGATGAATCACCATTCCTTACTTAACATAAAACTCACCTTAATTTTTTGATTGATGTAACTAAGTCAATAATTAAAGGATTTTATCACTTACCACCCTTGTCCCTGTGTTCAACCCAAATCTACTACATAGGACCCCGTTGTTATCATTGTGGGGGGATAAGTGTTGGGATATAAATGTTAAAGTATGATTTCTCTAGATCCACTCCTTTTGGACGTGTAATTTAGATCAATCACTAAACTTGGGAATATCCACTTAATCTTTGAAATATGTATCTTATGTAATATATTTCTAATTTAAATCATGTTCTATGCTTGAACCCTTTGACTTGATGAATGCTTGCCTTCCTTGCCATATTATGACTCTTCTGACCCCAAAATGTGCATTAGCAACATAAACCTTATGATGAGCATATACAGTTAATGGAATATTAGAATTACATGAAACTTGAAAACACCTTCATATTGACCTCTGTATCAGTAAAATATCATCAAATGAACTAATTAGTAACTCAAAGCCTAACTTGGACAAAACCCTAAATTTGAATATAGTTAGGGTTAATGACGAGAATATAATGTATGCATGTAATCTTATGATTAATCAGGTGTTGCTTGTGGATAGATGGTCAAGGATAAGTTAATTTAAGAATCTCTAAATCAGGTATGTTCTTTAATAATTATATGAATATGACTTTCTTGCTTGGACTGTGATACATATGTATGCTTGTTTACTTGATCAAATATTGCCATGTAGTATTCTAGTATTATACTCTATGTTCGTCTCATTAGTTTTATATCTTACAAACAAAATATATAACTCCATTATACAAACCTTGTGTACATTCCTATATTATTGAGGTATGGACAAAAGGCTGGGCACCCTGCTTGAGTTATCAAGATAGGGAAGATCATGTTGGTTAAAGGGTTATCTCCTGGCGATGGTCTTGAGGTTCGTCACATAGAAAAGGGGTTAGCTAATCTTGAGCACCCTTATGGACCCTTCCAATAAGAATTTGGTCAAAAGCCTTATGCTACATGATATTGTTGGTATAATAGGAGTAAAATTATATAGAACATGGAATCTCATTTTTGATAAATACTTAACTTGTTTTTTCTTGTTTGTCTAGTACCTTTCTGCCATGTACTCAATACCTTGTGTGTTACCTAGCTTCTTTCACATATTTTATAGGTTTAGATATGGCTGGTGAGTTCATGGCTTGGTAAGATTTGTTCGGGTGTACTTATTGTAAGATCCGGAGTGTACATGAGAGGACTTCTAAATTTGACTCTTGAATATGTAATTGGAATGTCGTAATAAAACAATGTTGCTTAATATAACTTATTGAATGTTGAGATTATATTGGTGATTTTATCTTGTTAGATGCCCTTGTATGATAAGATTTTTTTCTTCCATATTAATGCTTTGATAATACCATGTTAGGGATGAACGCCCAAGTCCACTCGTGTATGGTTATGTAGCCATTATGAGCGTGGACTTAGGGTAAAAATATTTTTGTGACAGATTGTCTCAGGTATGACCAATAACTACACCAAACATTTCTCACATGATACACAAAATAAACTCACCTAACATTTCACTATGAAAACTTACTAAGTTGTCCTTTGCAGACTAAATTGACTTAGTCTCTAGGTTAGAACCTAGATGTTATAGAACTAGGTGTAGACTTGTGAAATCCATAGAACACCTCTTTTCTCTTCCTTTTGTGATGTAGTATGGGCTGCAGGCTCAGGAGGGTGAGAAAAGGGAGACCCAATTACAGCCATAGACATATTCTTGACATGTGCTTAGGTTAGGATATGAAGTAGCCTAGATGTGCACACCATGTTCTTGCTAGTTATCCAGGTGTCATGGTACGGACTGCCTAATGAGTGTGGTATCTCATTTTAGTTTTATTCAAAAGGAATGTGGTGGTTTTCTATCACATGTTTCAACATTAAAGAAAACCTATTTCAAAAATCTGGGCATGGCTTCTGTTACTACAGAATACCTCCCCAAAGAAGTACTACCAAGTTTGATTCTTGCAACAGTAATGTGTGTAACCCTTTTATTGATTTAGCTTGCACAAGGAGGGCAAGATGAATATAAAACCTCCTAGCTTCCCCAATATATATATATATATATATATATATATATTATATACATACATATTATAAATATTGACACACATAGAAAGAGAGTGAGTATCCATGTAACCAAAGAGAAAGAGATGTAACATCAATCTACATGAGAGTGTTTATATTCCAGTTGTAGTATATATCTAGAGTTGTCTAGAGCCATGACATATGTTAGGACATTAAGTAGACTAGATGATATATGATAATGATTATGTTGATGATGATGATGATGATGATGATTATGATGACGACGATGACGCCAATGATGATGATGATGTTGATGCCAATGGTGAAGATATGAACTTGCTTCAAGGTAACATAAGTTTGTTTTTGTAAGGGTCAAGTATTCCTTGGTGACATGAGATGAGTTTTAACCAAGTAACCCCGACTAGACCTAGCACCACGTATGGTGCATATGACTTGGTTGACGTGATAAACATACTTTGTGTGCTGACATGATTGTTTGTGTCCAACTTTGTACACGTCGATATATGGTTTGACACCAATGTGGGCCTAAATATCTTTGCAAAGGATGACATCTAGCATGGGATATACAAAAAGGGTGAACTCTTCATTTGGGTCAACCCAACATGGGAGAATATTAGAATACCTAACCTCCAAAGCATAAGACTTTTTGAAAAATATGAATGATGAAATACACGATGATGAGTCCCTACCTAGACTGCTTCTAAGTATATGATTTGAGTTACCTAGTGTGTGGTTCTCTTGAAATTGTTGAACCCATGATTTCCTATGAAAAGAGATAACCCTAGAAAAAGAGGCCATTGAATAGATGATGTTGCTATATAGGTGAGAGAGATGTCCCAAGTCCCTAAGATGATGTACATGTTACGTGGTCTTTATGGTGAGAAAGATATTAGGGTTAGTAATTGTATGTAAAGGAATCTAGTGGTTGCCCTTATTTTTCATGGTTGGGTAGAAAAATTGTTATGGGTAGATGGTTGTGGTTAGCATGTCTTATCTTGAGTTGCTCAACTTGTGGAGCTCTTTGGAGATACATGTGAGGTAATTACAAGACCTCAATATTCATGATGATGTTGTTCTTCAAATAATGCATGATTTTTGGAAATAATACCTTGATGTGAAAAGCTTGATATTTGTATCAACGCCACTCTCATAATCTGGACCTAATACGAAACCATACCATACATAAAATATATCAGTTTGAAATCATGAACTTGCTACTATAATTCCTTGAGATACTATCCTAAATGATCATGAATACACTGCTTAATTTCAGACCCAAAATGAAAAATAATGAACATAATTGGAGATAGTTGGTAGAATCTTGCGGGAAAAACTAAACCTTGAACAAAATTTTGATTTGAAGAAGAAATATAAGGATGATGGAAGCCTTAACTGAAAGTCATGATAATGAACATTTTTTCTTGATATATTGATAACATATATTTTAATAACAAACTATGTGCTTGTATGATTGCATGAACATAACCGTAATTCTATAAGTATAATGGATGTGAAAATCCTAATTCCAAGATGATGACCTAATATGATATACCAAGTGACCAATATGAAATTGGGTTGAGTAAACCCTTGATGACAACCACCTAAGTTTGCACCTCATAGGGTTAGATTCCTTGAAACCTAGGTTTGATTTCCAAAGAATAATAAATATGAAAGCTGACCTTCAGTTATGATCTTGGATGAATTTCAAGGATGAAGTTCCTTTTAAGGAGGGAAGGATGTGACAACCCAAATTTCTCCCTTTTTTATTATACTCATTTTTTCTCTATAATAACATCACTCAGTTGAGTGCAATTTTATGTTTGAACGTGTTTTGTTATTCCACTAGAGTGACATTGCTTTGATATTTCATTATGTGACATTATTTGGCATGGTTTACCTATGTTTCATGCCTTAATGTATCATTGTTTTTCTTTCAATTTTGATCCTCATTCCTATGACATTTTATCCTTGCAATGTACTTCAATATGTAGAGTATTTGATTGTTATTTCAAAGGAAGAAGAATAACCTCAAACAAATCTATGAATCACAAGTAAGGGATTTCCAAATATCCCTACAAATACTTGATTTAAATGAATAATGATTCCTTTTGGTTGTGTTGGGTCACCCCTTTTGTTAGGCCTAAAAGTCAGGTGCTCCTAGGGGCCCCAACTAAGGGTTGGTGCTCCTTTTTATTTGGTAGACCTCTATCACACGCCCCTTGCCCAATCATATCTATAAAATCTAGTCTCTTGGATCCCCTTTTCAAATCCAACGACTACAATATTATCTTCTACCTGTGCTCACTCTTTGATGGAGGTGGTGGTTGCCACACAATCAATCTGTGCCAATACTCCTTGTTTTTGGTTTCTTTTCTCCAATGATCCCACCATTTCAATTTTCCTATCTTCCCTCTTTAGTTTCCCCTAGTTTCTCCTCTTGGTCGATCCCTAACTCTCCCCCTTCTTAACTCTTTTCTCCTCCAACTTTTTGTTGTGCCTTCACCCTAACTCATTTGGGCGTTTGAGTCACGAAAACCCCTGAATCTGGAGGAGGTCAACTGCAACCTCGCCGACCTTCTCAAAGGCTAGGTTTTTGCTGATTGTGGCACAAAACCTTCTATAGATGCCATGCCCTTTGGCTTTTGGCGAGCTCGACAGACATAAGATGTTCCCACTCATGAGAGCTGGTTGGGTGAGGGAGGCAAAAACCTAGCCATTTGATTTGGGAGGATCATTGATGGACAACCATTTAGAATCTAGGAGTGCCTCACTCATTGATCAGTTGAGCCAATTTTGGGCCCAATAGAAGCACACAACATGGCAGGCCCACCCTTCCTCTCGAAGCTCTAGAGCACGATGGGCGGCTGATACTAACTGCGGTAAAGTGACCCGTAGTGACGAGAGGTGGGCACGAGCGGGTCCAACCTGGCCAGATAATAGTGATGGGCGACATTATTATGCATGCTATGTGGGCCACAAATCATCAATCTAAGGACCTATTTAAAAAGCAAAATGACCAAGAGCATGCTACATGATTTCCCTAAGCTCTTAAAAATATTTTAAAAGATCATATTTTCTAGATCCCACAACCCAAAATATGCAAAAATATATACCAAATTCATCAAATTGATGAGTCTTGTATTCCTCTATCAAATCAGGGAATACTCTATCCCATATGATATATTTCATGTGGATTTTCCACAAAGTTCATTTGTTGATGATATACGAACCATGTTGATATTTGTATGTTGTTGGATTGTTGATATCGAATGTTGGGACAATGATGCCTAGGCTTGGAGACATCCACCTAATATTTGAAATATGTCTCTTATGTATGTATCTTGCTGATAAAAATAATTTCCTATGCTTGGAGCCCTTGAGTTGATGAACCATTGTCTTGCTTGTCGTATTATTGGTCTTCATCATCATCATCATCATCATCATCATCATCATCATCATCATCATCATCATCATCATAATCATAATCATCATCATCATCATCATCATCATCATCATCATCATCATCATCATCATCTAAGCCTCAATCCCAACTATGTTGGGGTTGGCTACATGGATCCTTCATTTCCATTCAGCTCTATCATGGGTCATATTCTGATTGAGATGTAGAGATTCAAAATCTCTCTTTATAAGCTCATCCCATGTTAATTTAGGCCTTCCTCTTCTTCTATTTATAGTGTTTGGCTCAATAGCATTGCTTCGTATAGGCGCACTAGTAAGTCTGCGTTGCACATGTCTGTACCATCTGAGTCGGCCCTCACGTAACTTGTCCTCAATGCTCGCCACCCCCACTTTATTCCTGATATAATCATTTCTCAAACGATCTTTTCTTGTCTTCCCACACATCCATCTCAGCATACACATTTCGGCCACGTTCATCTTGTTGAGACCTTGTTTCTTCACCGCCCAACATTGACTCCCATAGAGCATGGCTGGTCGTATAGCTGTTCTATAAAACTTACTTTTTAACCTGAGAGGGATTTTCTGATCGCATAAAACTCCAGTTGCACTCCTCCATTTCAACCATCCTGCAGTGATCCATTGACAAACATCATTTTGGACATCCCCGTCTATTTGAATAATAGAACCTAAGTAACGGAATTTGTCACATTTTGGTATATCTACTTCGTCCAACTTGGATCCATCATTCACACTGTGAGATTGGCTGAAATTGCAATGCATATACTCAGTTTTTCTCCTGCTAATCATCAATCCATTTGATTCCAATGCCTTTCTCCAACATTCAACTTTATCATTCAATCCATCTTTTGTTCCGTCAATCAAAACAATATCATCAACAAATAACATACACCAAGGAATATCATCCTGAACATTCTTTGTTAACTCATCCATAACTAGAACGAATAGATATGGGCTGAGTGTGGATCCTTGGTGTACCCCAACTGTAATAGGAAAAGTTGGTGTCTCTCCTCCAAGAGTCTTGACACTTACAGTAGAGCTATCATACATGTCTTTGATCAATTCAATGTATTGGATAGGCACACCCTTTTTCTCCAAAACCATCCATAACACTTCTCTGGGTACTCGATCATAAGCCTTCTCTAGATCGATAAACACCATATGAAGATCTCTTTTGCTTTGTCTATACTTCTCCATAAGCCTCCTTATCAGAAAAATAGCCTCTGTTGTTGATCTTCCAGGCATGAAACCAAATTGGTTGTTTGATACCTGTGTTATAGATCTTAACCTCTGCTCAATAATCCTCTCCCAAAGCTTCATCGTGTGACTCATCAACTTGATACCTCTATAGTTTGTACAACTCTGAACGTCACCTTTGTTCTTGTAGATTGGGACTATAATACTATTTCTCCACTCATCCATCATCTTCTTGGTCTTCATAATCTTATTAAAGAAATTTGTTAACCATGTAACTCCCTCATCCCCCATACTCTTCCATACATCAATGGGAATATTGTCTAGTCCGCATGCCTTTCTCATTTTCATCTTTTTCAAAGCATTCTTGACCTCAAATGGTGAAACTCGTCGTGTGTAAATGATATCTCTCGTATTCATGTCACACGAGTCGCTAACATTATATGCAGTATCTCCATTGAAAAGCTTATTGAAGTAATTTCTCCACTGGTTTTTGATATCATCGTCCTTCACCAATACTCTACCATCTTCATTCTTTATGCATTTTACTTGACTCAAGTATCTTCCTTACCTTTCTCTTATACGAGCCATTTTATATATATCTTTTTCCCCTTCTCTAGTATCCAGCTTCTTATACATATTGTTGCATCCAACTCACAAAAACATAATTAACTAATGCGAAAGCGTTCACTAAGCAGCGGATTACAGAAAATCACTAAAAATTAAAACCTTTTTCAAAGAAACCCAATCATAGGAAAACTCTTTCAACAAGAACCAATGTATTACATTTACATCATGGTTCATAAGTATATATCTTATACCATCTCTTCTAGAGGGTTACAACATCAATTGCCTTGTTAAAAGCTAAACACAGACAACATAATAACCTTGAGGCATCAAGCCAAAATCTCAAAATGATACATTAAAAGCACTAAGTAATAACTCCGAGGACCTGAGAGTACAGAGACGACACATAGGACTTCGATCTAGAAAACACGACAGACAGCACACTCAACCTGAGTTGTCACTGCTGTCCCTGTTGCTACTGATGTTCTTCCTCTGCAAGATATTCTCAGTCTCTTTCGCACTCGTCCACCTAAAAATGTTGGTTCCCACGGGGGTGAGACAATTGAAAATTGCCCCAACGAGAGATATAACTCTCCGCCAGAAACATCATTATTGTAGTTTAATTAATATAAAACTGAGCAGAGGATAAGCAGTTTAGATCATTCTCATCTTTTAAAGTATTACACCTATCTATGATTGAACAGTAATTCATCTATTCTCTTTATAAGGAATAGAAAGAACATGTATAACATTTATCTACCATACATTTTCAACATCTCAAGCTTTGCTCATGTCATTCATTATTCTGATGTGTCACCCATGATTCATTCTTATTTCTATTTGTTGGCCTTAGCCAATCTGCTAAATAGGTATTCACTTATGCCAGACATGTGATTATATATATCATCATGTCTTATTCAAGCATTAAACTATATCAATCAGGTATAAATGTTTCAGGCATTGGACTATACCAATCCTGATTACACAGCCGGGCATTGGACTTTAACCAACCCTAATTACAGGCATTAAGCCTCTGCTAGGTATTTCTAATTATAGAGGCATGGATAGCATGCGAAACATAACTATCAACATGAGATATCTAGCATCATGATTATAATCAACAGTAGCAGTAAGATATCAACATAAGCATGACTATTGTATGTACACATTTACAGTCTTATGCATATCCACAACATAAGTATAATTACTATCTCTTAGTTGCACTAAGCATCATCTTTATGTAAAGAGAACAAACAAGGGTTATCATCCAATGTGAAGCGTCATTTATAACCCTAAACAGATATGCTATATAGTTGTATTACATCTTTTATTATTATGCCCTGAGGAAATTGAGGATACCACTCAAAATCCAACTGACCACTGCTAAGTCGAAATCAGTGCCATACAAGATCTAGGAAGAGCCGGAATCCTAAGATCTTCTCCGCCCCCGGTCAGTACAGGTCCGCCACAGCGACACAAAAGGTCAAGCTGCTAACAGCCTAGTCCATCCTTGGTACAGGTCACGACACTAGTGAAATAGGTGGGTACGCATACCCTACCATCTGAGGTACAACCGCAGTTGTCCTCCAATATCATCACATATATAATCACTGAGACACGACCGCAACCATTCTCAAACTGAGGGCTAGGTATGACCGCAGTCATCCTCCTGATGCGATGATTTTGAGTCACATTTATAGACTAGTTTGATATGTGTTTTATGCTTTTATTAGTCATTTTTATGGTTAATGTTGCATAATTCATCCACTTTGGTCTTTGCTACTATTTTATGTCAAATTCCCTTTATTTCATCGTTTTGAGCATTAATTGTCAAAATATTATTATTTGTGTGAATTTATGTGATCTTGTGTTTGAATTTCAGGACAAACGAGTATTTTCTTCCATCGATACCATCAATGGAAGTCGATACCATCGACATGATCACAGGTTGCCAGCCGAAAGGAGCAGCAAAGTGTCGATACTATCGACTAGGATGTCGATGGTATCGAGTCACCTTCAGGTTGCTGGCGAAGAAGCAGTCGATAGTATCGACCCCAAGTCGATACCATCGACGCATGGAGGCTACAACGACACAAAATGACAAAACCGTCGCTACAAGGTAGTCGATACCATCGACCCACGTCGATGGTATCGAGACTACATCAGACACTCGGACGAAAAGAAAGAAGGGCTGCCGCTACCACACTGGGTCGATACCATCGACCCACATCGATGGTATCGACACCGTCATATATGCATTTGATTCAGATTGATCCCAATCGAACGACCATGGTTAATTAGCAACCTAATGAGGGAATTAAACCTAATGACGGCCGCCCAGGCCAGAAGATCATCTCATTAGCCATTATACGAGTATCGAGGAGCAAGAGAGAGGAGAACGGAGGCCAGAAGCTCATACCAGTTGATTCAGACGCCGCAGAAGACGGATTTCACCACCGAAAGGAGGGAGAGCACGTGTTCTACGCAAAGGATCAACCAATTCTTCTCCGTTCAGGGGTTTCACCTCTCAATTCACGTTTTCTACATGATTTCCCCTATCTCTACCTTGTACTTGTTTGAGATGAACATGCGGGGCTAATCCCCTTCGTCTTTAGGACTAGGAGTAGCCCGGGAATTCATTGTATGACAATTTTATAATAGTAATTCATATTTTATCTCTTAAATCCGTGGTATAGTTTCATTTTCTCCCTATATTGTTATGCTTGATCACCATAATAATAACCTAATGCCTTTAATCACTTTGAAAGAAGGATTAACGACTGAAAAGAGACAAAATCTACATTAATCGATAAATCCCTTGACCAAGGTGGTGTAAAATTAATGGTGGATACTGAGAGATCGTTCATAATGCACCTAGCTTAGGGTATAGGTTACTACGACGGTGGAATCGACCTAAACCTAGGTAGTGAATTGCACCACGACAGTGGGTAATTCTGTTTTCAGGCCACTACCCGGATAGAGAGATAAAATTGAGGCATTATATAAAATCTAATACAATGAAAACCCGCGGTGAAACTGCAATCCTAAAGATACCCTTTTGAATTGATTAAATTAACATTTAATCGATCGTTTGTTTTGTTTTTGTTTTTATTTTCTTTTAATTTTAACAACAACCCTCAATTTGTTATTCGGCTTAGCTGATCGCAAATAGTTAGTAGGAGTCTCCAACAATTCTGAGTATCCCTGTGTTCGATTCGGGCCTCACAAAGGCCTGTACTACTCGACACGTTCACTTGCGTTTTAGCGCATAGAAAAATTGCGTCAAGTTTTTGGCGCCGTTGCGGGGGGATACGACGAATTGTTGGCACTTTGAGTGCTACGAGAGGCCACTCTAGGCCACAAATTTTTTTTTGAAACAACTTCAAATATTTTCTTTCTATTATTTGTTAATTTTTATACTTGTCAAAGCAATGTACTGAACTAAATTTTCCTATTTCAGGTACGTTGCATAGTGCAGACGCGTAGTACTGACTACACAAATCCCGCACCCGAGGTTCCGCTGCCGGGACCTGAGGACGAGGATTATCACGAGCAAGAGTAATAAGAATAGGTAGATTCCGAACTTGAACAGGAAGATATGGCCGAGCCACAGACTATATGGGAGAAGATCAAGGCTTCTTCCTCATCAGCTTCCAAAGAGCCTATAAAGAAGCAGGCAATCAACATACCTACATATAAGATTGATCCGGCGTTGATAAATCTAGTGAAGTCGAATGCTTTTCATGGGCTTAAGAATGAGGATCCCGTCGCTCACATCAATCAGTTTGTTGAGAACTGTGACATGGTGAAAATTGATAGGTTTCCACAGGATGCATTGTATCTCAAGCTTTTCCCGAGTTCATTGGCGGGAGCGGTACGAGAGTGGTTACATAATTTAGATGATGAGTTCGTGGAGTCCTGGGACCATATGGTGGAGGTCTTGTTTGAGAGGTTCTTCCCTCCTGAGAAGACTAACGACATGATCCAGAAGATTCATAATTTTACCCAACAGGCCGTTGAGACATATTCTGAGACTTGGGAGAGATTTCAGGTCATGCTGAGGAGGTGCCCGCATCACGGGCTGGATAAAGACACGCAGGTGAAGATCTTCTATTTTTCTCTCTCCGAGCACGATAGGAGTAATCTGGATTCCGCTGGGTCAGGATTTTTTCTGAACAATACAGACACCAGATGCTGGGAGATACTAAAGAATATGGCTAGAAAGCAGTCATGGGATGAGAGAGAAAGAGGCCCGGTAGAGCAAGTTTGAGTAGCAGGTGAGTCCAAGGCAATGAAAGAGCTGAATGAGAAGATGGATCTTCTCGCAAAGAAGCTACTGGGAAAGGAGGATAATGAGTCCGGGGATGAGGCTCAAGTCAAATACATGAGACAACAACAAGGTTATAGGAACAATGATTATTCATGGAAAAAAGACAAAAAGTTCTCGTGGAAGGATCCAAACAATTTTCTACAGGATCCGGATGCCAAGCCGTCGCCAGTCGCAGAAGACAAGAGCACGGAGCTGCTCAATCAGGTTATAAAGCAAAATCAAGAGCTAATGAATACATTTGGCCAGCAAATCAAGCAGCAAGGAGAGTACATGAATCAATTCGGGCAAACATTGTAGAGCCATGGGGCTCAAATGAGGACCATTGAGACATCCATAGCACAGATGGCAGCCGAGATCGCCAGTTTGAAGAAACCGGCACATCTAGGTTTTCCGGGGAATACCAATGTTCCCGGGGGAAACCAACAGGCAAAGGCTATTCTGCTTAGAAGCGGAAAGAAAGTGTTGAATCCAAGAGCTGAGGAAACAAGCACACCACAAGATGAAGTAGAAGTTGAAACCAATGAGGAGCAGCCCACACCAGTCATAGGGCAGGTTGAGGACACATCAGTGGATGATACTGAAGAACAGGTTGCAGAGGAGGAACCTCAGAAAAAGACACCTTATGTGCCACCTCATCAAAGGGCACAAGCTGTTCCGGTCCCATATCCAAACAGTGCTAAGGCAAGGAAGGCAGATGCGCAGTTCAAGAAGTTCTTGGATAGTTTTAGGAAGCTTTCAGTCAATATCACTTTACTGGAAGCCATTGAGAAAATTCCTTCATACGGGAAGTTTCTAAAGGACATCATTACTAAGAAGAGGAAAATTCCGGATACAGAGGTCGTCGTGCTAAAGGAGCAAGTGAGTGCCTTCATCATGGGCACTTTGCCGCCAAAGAGGCAAGATCCAGGGTGCTTTAACATTTCTTGTTATATTGGGAAGGTTAAATTCGGTGAAGCACTATGTGACTCAGGGGCAAGCATCAACTTGATGCCCCTTTCGACATTAAAAAAGCTGGGATTGAAGGAGTCACAGCCAAGCAATATGACGATTCAATTGGCGGATAACTCTGTGGTGAAGCCTTATGGAATCTGTGAAGATGTGTTAGTAAAGGTGGATAGGTTTGTCTTTCTGGCAGATTTTGTAGTCATGGAGATGCAGGATGAACATGGCAACGAGCTGTTACTTGGACGTCCCTTCCAAGCTATAGCCGACATGATCTTAGAGATGGGGAGAGGTCGCTTGACCTTGGGCATATCCGATGACCGCTTTGAGATGGTCATGCCTTCTAGTACTGCGTCATCTAAAGCAAAGGAACAATGCAATATGGTAAAACATCTGGATTGTAATATTTCACTCTGCCTTGGGAAGCCATTTCTGGACATGGCTCATGTGATGAGCAAGGTAGACAATGGAACTTTGGCTGTGGATATCATGGAGCATACCAAAGTAGTTTCTCTCTGCAAAGCTGTGGGATTCCCTAATGATGAGAATGAGGACATTCCGCTTTCTATGGAGGATGATGTGATTGCTATTTCTGTTTCTGATGCATACCCGGAATTACCGTTGGAGGCTTGCTTGTTAAATATTACACACGATTGGATGCGGAGAAAATCACTTAAGGAGTGTGCTAAAATGCTTCAGATGCTTCCATGCTTCTATGCGAGGCATTATGAAGATTTAGGTGAACTGCCCCCGCCACTTCAATCATCTCTTATAAGCCCACCAGATCTGGAATTAAAGCCGCTTCCCCCGCATCTCAAATATGTCTTTCTAGCCGAGGAAGATAAGTTACCAGTGATCATCTCTTCTTATTTGAGTGCGGATGAGGAGGAACAATTGTTGATAGTGCTGAAGAACCACCGGGGAGCTTTTGGGTGGTCCGTTGCAGATATTAAGGGGATTTCCCCTGCTCTATGTCAGCATAAGATTTGGCTCGAGGAGGGAGCCAAGCCCGTGATTCAACCTCAACGACGTCTCAATCCAAGCATGATGGAGGTTGTGAAGAAGGAGGTCATTTAACTTCTTGCTGCAGGTATCATTTACGCCATATCAGACTCGACATGGGTGAGTCCCACACAGGTAGTCCCTAAGAAGGGGGGAATTACTGTCACCCAAAATATGTTAAATGAACCTGTCACCACCCGATTGGTAATCGAGTGGCGACTTTGTATTGATTACCGCCGTTTGAACGCCGCCTCGCTAAAGGATCACTTTCCTTTACCTTTCATTGATCAAATTCTAGAGCGTCTTGCCGGTCGATCGCACTTCTGTTTTCTAGACGGATACTCGGGGTACAACCAGATATCGATTGATCCTTTGGATCAAGAGAAATCTACGTTCACTTGTCCCTATGGGACTTTTTCTTACCGCCGAATGCTGTTTGGTTTATGCAATGCACCGGCGACGTTTTAGCGCTGTATGCTCGCCATATTTTCTGACATGGTAGAGTGCTGTCTCGAGGTTTTTATGGATGACTTTTCGGTGTATGGTGCATCGTTTGATGAATGTCTCTATAATCTGGACAAAGTTTTACAGCGTTGTGAGGACACACATTTGGTCCTCAACTGGGAGAAATGTCACATGATGGTGAGTGAGAGGATAGTGCTAGGACACAAGGTGTCTAGAAAAGGTTTAGAGGTGGATCCGGTCAAAATTGAGGTCATTTCCAAGTTGCCCCCACCAAATTTTGTTAAAGGGGTAAGAAGTTTCCTAGGACATGCCGGGTTCTATCGGCGATTTATAAAAGATTTTTCTAAAATCGCGAAACCTCTATCCGAGCTTTTGGAGAAAGATGCTGTATTTGATTTCAATGATAAGTGTCTACATGCGTTCGACGTGTTAAAAGAAAAACTGATTTCTGCACCGGTTGTTCAAATGCCGGATTGGACGAAACCGTTCGAACTAATGTGTGACGCTTCGAACTTTGCGGTAGGAGCCGTGTTGGGGCAGCGGGTGGACAATAAGCCCGCCGTGATTTTCTACACTTCAAAGACTTTGAATGACGCCCAATTGAATTATACAACTACTGAAAAAGAATTACTCGCCGTTGTGTTCGCTTTTGAAAAATTTCGACAGTACTTAGTTGGATCTAAAGTAGTTTTATGGACTGACCATGCTGCAATCAAATACTTAATGGAAAAAAAGACGCAAAGCCTAGACTCATTAGGTGGATTTTTCTCTTACAAGAATTTGACATCGAAATCAAGGATAAATCTGGGATTGAAAACATTGTTGCTGATCATTTGTCTAGGTTAGAAAGGGTGGATGAAAAAGATTTACATATACCCATAACCGAGACGTTTCCGGATGAACAGATTTTGAAAATTACTTCTAAGGATCCTTGGTTCACTGAAATTGTAAACTAATTGTCTTGCGGGATCATCCCGGAAGATTGGTCATATCAGGAGAAGAAAAGATTTTTCCATTTTTTGAGATATTATTTTTGGGATGATCCAATTCTTCTTAAGCAATGCATGGATGGTATCCTACGCATGTGTGTGCCTAAGGTGGAGTACGAGAGCATTCTCTGACATTGCCACGCATCACCTACGGGAGGACACCATGCAAGCTCGCGCACGACAGCTAAGGTTTTGGAAAGCAGCCTTTATTGGCCAACTTTGTTTCGAGATGCCTACGCATTTGTGAGGCAATGTGATTCTTTCCAATGAGCAGGTAATATCTCAAAGCGACATGAGATGCCCCTGAATGTGTTTCAGGAAGTGGAGGTATTTGATTTGTGGGGCATAGATTTCATGGGACCCTTTGTGTCCTCAAACTCCAATTTATATATTTTGTTAGCAGTTGATTATGTGTCGAAGTGGGTGGAAGCAATACCCACAAGGACTAACGATTCCACGTAGTGTGCAGGTTCGTGAAAGAAAACATTTTCTGCAGGTTTGGGGTACCCCGAATGATAATCAGTGATGGGGGTATGCATTTTAGGAATCAAAAGTTCTCGACTTTATTGAAGAAATATGGGGTCAAGCACAACATAGGTACTCCATATCATCCGCAGACCCAAGGGCAGGTGGAAGTCTCTAATCGCGAAATTAAGATGATTTTGGAGCGTACTGTGGCATCCACGAGGAATAACTGGAGTGCCCTATTACCGGATGCATTGTGGGCTTACAGGACGGCTTACAAAACACCTATAGGCACCACGCCTTTTAGGTTGGCGTATGGTCGGGCTTGTCACCTACCGGTAGAGCTGGAGCACAAGGCCCATTGGGTGCTTAGAAGGCTCAATTTGAGTTACGATGGAGCGGGGAGAAAGAGAATGCTTGAATTGAATGAGCTGGATGAGCTGCGGATGATGGCATATGAGAACGCACAGATATACAAAGAGCACACAAAGTTGATCCACGATCGCCACATCCAGTTGCGCACGTTCAAGAAAGGAGATAGTCTTTTGTTGTTCAATTCATGACTCAAGTTGCATCCCGGGAAGCTCAAATCCCGGTGGAGTGGACCGTTTGTGGTAGAAGAGGTCAAACCACACAACACGATCTTAGTGCGTGATGGTGATACCACGTTTTTAGTGAATGGACAAAGATTGAAGCTCTACTTTGGTGAAAATTACAAGAGGAAGGTGAATGAGGTCAAACTCATTTCACTTTCGGATGCATGAGGTGCCCAAAAGTCGTCTAGCCTAAGACGTTAAATAAGGGCGCTTGTTGGGAGGCAACCCAACCATTGGTACATTAGGATAGTTCATGTACAATCGTAGGTTGATTTGTTTTAGTTCAATTTTTAGTGTGAAAAAGATACCGTGATCGGTTTGTTATTTGTGCAGGCTGAGGCAGAGTCGATACCATCGACACACTGGTCGATGGTATCGACCGGGTTACAGGTTGACGACTGCGGATTTTGCTCTGCGTCGATACCATCGACGGCCTCGTCGATGGTATCGACCTACCTACAGGCAGGTCGCAAATGTGGAGTCAATGGTATCGAGATAGCCGTCGATACCATCGAGATCTCTGAAGATTTATAGACAAAATCAACTCAGGAAAGTCGATACCATCGACGGCATGGTCGATGGTATCGACACGGCTACAGGTTGAGACGCAAAGCAGAGGTGTTGCAACAAAGACAAGTCGATACCATCGACCCTCGTCGATGGTATCGACCATCCACATCACCGATCTGCGCAAACAAATCAACGATGGTCGTAGCTTCCACATCATCGATCCGGGTGCATCTTCATCATCACAGCCCACGCCGCCTCCACTACAGCCCTCGCAGCCAAGCGAGGATGCCTATTCCATGCAAGGCATGTACACTATGCTGCAAGATATCCACCAGACACAGCAGCAGCATATGGCAATGTATGCCGATGTTCAAGACACTACGAACTGGATACTGGACAATCAAAGGGTGATGTTCGAGAATGAACATCTTCTCCTCGACAACCAACACCAGATACATAATCGGTTGCAACGGATGGAGATGCAGCAGGAGCCCTTCTATGACCATTATTGGAGCCATAGTTACTTTGGAGGCTATCCACAACCTCCACCTAGGGCCCAGTTTGATCCAAGCTTCCAGGGGGAGTATCCTTCTTGGGACCCTACGGCTCCGCAGTACCCACCTCCACCACCACATGAGTGATCCGGTATCACTGTTCCAATCTTTAAGTTTGGTTTTGACTATGAGGCCATAGTCGAATTCAAGCTTGGGGGGTAGTTGGAACAACTTTATCTTTTATTGTTTTTAGTTTTTAGCATTATTGCTTTTGTTCTTGTTATTTGTTTCTTGCAATTTTAGCTTTTGTAGGATCCACATGCTATCTAGTGTAATCGTGGATGTCATAAAGTTGTGTCATCTCATCAAAAGTGCATGGGAAAATCAAGGGAAGTTTAAATTTTTTGTGTGTTTGGAAAGCTTGTCTTGTTTAACCTTGGGCACATATCCTATGAAAATGATTGGTTTTGTCAACTTTAAAACAAAATTTCACAACTAGACTCCTAATGATTCATGAAAGTGGACGGAAATGGTTGTTTGAGCCTAAACTGACCAAATGGTAATGAGACTCTAATTGGATGTAAGAGAGAGAAACCCCTAAAACTACTACACAGGTCAGTAAGGAGGGACGCATAATATCTTTCTAAGGTTCAGTCATCTAGTCTTGTGATCGTTCCACTTCATTGTTTCCATAATCCACCCAAGAATTGGAAGTAGAGTACAGTTTAAACTCTTTTTGATTGCATAGCATCTAGATAGGACTTGCATTGCAATTGTCTATACATTTTGCATAAAAAGAAAGAAAAAAAAAATTAGAATAGTGATACATGGACATTACCCTTAGGTGCATGCCATGTAGTTGCATTCATAATTTTCATGCATAAAGTATATCATGTATCTCAATTTTCCTCCAATGGTGAATTAAATTGTTCCATACTTTCTAATTAGTGCAAATTTCTGAGTATGAAGAAAAATAAGCCCAATAAAATATTCTTTATCAATTAGGGATATAAGGGCTGGAAAATGAAAAAAAAGAGAAAAATCTGAAAAATCTGCACAATGAAAAAAAAAGAGTTAATTAGAAGAAAGTAGAATAAGAAGGAGAAAGGAACGTAATATCACCTGCATTTCAGGATAATTGAGTACACGATGTAGCTTAACTAGATATCCATCTCATTTTGAGACGGATGGTTAGTGCATGCATCATTCCACTCAATTCTAGGCATTAGGGCATTGTTCATGTGCATTTGCATCATGTAGGACATTTTTGTTTTATGCATGTTGAAACAGTACAATACTTCCACTTTCTTCCATGATCCACCCATGTTCATCCACCCATTGCTCGGATTGGTAGGCCACCGTGAATTTCTCCTCACTAATGAATATCAGGAGAACTGCTTCCATGTAGATGCTAGTTAGGGCGAGCAACGTAGTATAGGCGATCACAAGATGCACCAAGTCTGAACCAGCAAGTTTTATTATGTTAACTGCCTTATGTGATAGTGTTCATCAGTTTTGAGGTCAATTTCTTTTATGGATGATTACTGTCGCCTTCAAGGTAATTACCGTTCTGTGGTTAGAGAGGGCCGGTATGTGAACGTCCGGTGGGAGTCATATGGGACGTTGGTTGTGGTGTGTTGTTTTTCAGTTGACATTGGCAATTCTATTCTAAGGATTAGTTTCTCGAGGGCGTGCAACGTTCAAGCTTAGGGGAGTTTGATGCGATGATTTTGAGTCGCATTTATAGGCCTATTTGATATGTGTTTTATGCTATTATTAGTCATTTTTATGGTTAATGTTGCATAATTCATCCACTTTGGTCTTTGCTACTATTTTATGTCAAATCCCCTTTATTTCATCGTTTTGAGCATTAATTGTCAAAATATTATTATTTGTGTGAATTTATGTGATCTTGTGTTTGAATTTCATGACAAACGAGTATTTGCTTCCGTCGATACCATCGACGAAAGTCGATACCATCGACATGATCACAGGTTGCCAGCCGAAAGGAGCACCAAAGTGTCGATACTATCGACTGGGATGTCGATGGTATCGAGTCACCTTCAGGTTGCTGGCGAAGAAGCAGTCGATAGTATCGATCCCAAGTCGATGCCATCGACGCATGGAGGCTACAACGACACAACACGACAAAACCGTCGCTATAGGGTAGTCGATACCATCGACCCACGTCGATGGTATCGAGACTACATCAGACACTCGGACGAAAAGAAAGAAGGGCTGCCGCTACCACACTGGGTCGATACCATCGACCCGCGTCGATGGTATCGACACCGTCAGATATGCGTTTGATTCAGATTGATCCCAATCGAACGGCCGTGGTTAATTAGCAACCTAATGAGGGAATTAAACCTAATGACGGCCACCCAGGCCAGGAGATCATCTCATTAGCCATTGCACGAGTACCGAGGAGCAAGAGAGAGGAGAACGAAGGATAGAAGCTCATACCAGTTGATTTGGACACCGCAGAAGACGGATTTCACCACCGAAAGGCGGGAGAGTATGTGTTCTACGCAAAGGATCAACCGGTTCTTCTCCGTTCAGGGGTTTCACCTCTCAATTCACAGTTTTCACATGATTTCCCCTATCTCTACCTTGTACTTGTTTGAGATGAACATGCAGGGCTAATCCCCTTCGTCTTTCGGACTGGGAGTAGCCCGGGAATTCATTGTATGATAGTTTTATAATAGTAATTCATATTTTATCTCTTAAATCTGTGGTATAGTTTCGTTTTCTCCATATATTGTTATGCTTGATCACCATAATAATAACCTAATGCCTTTAATCACTTTGGAAGAAGGATTAACGGCTGAAAAGAGACGAAATCTACATTAATCGATAAATCCCTTGACCAAGGTGGTGTAAAATTAATGGTGGATACTGAGAGATCGTTCATAATGCACCTAGTTTAGGGTATAGGTTACTACGACGGTGGAATCGACCTAAACCTAGGTAGTGAATTGCACCACGACAGTGGGTAATTCTGTTTTCAGGCCACTACCCGGATAGAGAGATAAAATTGAGGCATTATATAAAATATAATACAATGAAAACCCGCGGTGAAAATGCAATCCTAAAGATACCCTTTTGAATTGATTAAATTAACATTTAATCGATCGTTTGTTTTGTTTTTGTTTTTATTTTCTTTTAATTTTAACAACAACCCTCAATTTGTTATTCGGATTAGCTGATCACAAATAGTTAGTAGGAGTCTCCAACAATTCCGAGTATCCCTGTGTTCGACTCGGGCCTCACAAAGGCCTGTACTACTCGACGCGTTCACTTGCGTTTTAGCACATAGAAAAATTGCATCACCTCCCTAAACACTTGAATTCAAGATGACAAGCACCCCACATACTCATCAGTATGCGCTCCGAGTTTCCCTTAGGAATACTCGTTTTACCATCTGGCAAGTTCTGACACTCAGATGGAATTATGGCATAGGGCACTACATGATTAGAGTTGCACTTAATTAGTTATGCCAATTGGGTGAATTAAGGCTGCATCAAACAAGTGGACATACAAACCCTAATTTGCTTCTTGCAAGCATATAAATATCAAAACCTGAAAAGATATAAAACATAGGAAACATCATTTCTCATCTCATCATGACATGGTAATATTCACTTGCCATTCATGAGACTACACCAATCATCATATTATCACAGGATATAAATCCTTTTCACAATATCATATGGTATCAACCCTTATCATTATAAGAGGAATACAACTCATTCAGGGCTCAACCATGCCCAAAGGTCATTAAGACCATCATACTATCATAGGATATAAATCCTTTTCACAATAACACAGGGAATCAACCCTTATCAACACAAGAGGATTACACCTCATTCAGGGCTCAATCATGCCCATGAAACATCTTATTACCTCTTACTAGGTAACATCTAACCATATGGCTCACAAGGCCATTAAACATCTTGTCACCTCTCACTAGGCAACAATGACATATTAACTCATGTAATATAATAGTAACACCACTATTTCCTCCATAGGGTTAGGGTTTACTATTCACATCAATTAGGGTTTCATGTCCATTTTATCAATCCAACCCTAATATATTGTTCCATACATCTAGGAGAATCCATCGACATTCCAAGTATTTAATATTCTTATCATTTATCATTAAATGATCATCAACACAAGGTATGAGTTTATGTCTCATCCTTGTCATGGTATGATTACATCATACTCATTTTAGCTTACTTATCAAGTATGTTAAACTCATTACATTTCATTGTAACAATTTGCATAACGCTCTCCTTGTGTATCTTATCCAAAAATATTGGATTTGAGATGCATCAAGGTATATCAACCCTGAAATGCTAAATGCGATATCTATCATGTCTCAATATATCACTTCCCTCATCACTTCTATCTTACTTGAGTTTATTAACTTATCTTATAGTAAGGAATCTCACATCTTAATACTTTCATCCACTAACCTATCACCTTTACCATGATGTGCATAGATCACACACAAGGATTGTCCAACTATCTTCAATGATATGGACTCATCTCAAGTTAAGGAATTGCTTATTATAAGGTTGCCTATAGTCAACCACTTGAGATATTTCATCGTTATAGGGTATTACCCATTATTTCATCATTAAGGTTTACTCATATCTTTACCCAGACATTAGGATTATGATTTATCATCATATTGCCCATGATTAGAATTCCATGCACTATAGCCCAAATTTAGGGTTTCACATAGCTTTACTCTGTGTTAAGTTTAAGGTTTCATATGACATCGCCCTCAATTAGGGTTTCACATGGAATCATCCTCAATTAGGGTTTCTCATGGAATCACCCTCAATTAGGGTTTCACTAATCATCCCAATTAGGGTTTCATTCAATTACCCATAAATTAGGGATTCATTATTCATCCAATTAGGATTTGGCATTTCATTACCTTAAATTAGAGTTACCCAAGTCATTACCCTTAATTAGGGTTACACTATTACCCTTAATTAGGGTTACACTATTACCCTAGATTAGGGTTTTACTCAAAATTTCCCTAAATCAGGGTTAGGGTTCATTAACCTTCTCAATTAGGGTTTCTTGATCTCTTTACTAAGGATCATACCCTAAATTACCATATGAATCATACTCATGTATGAATTCATTTCTATCATTCTCTCCACTTGATTTGGTTACATCAACCATCCGATCAAATACAAACAACTATGTTTGACATAGTATACTGAGTTATTGCTTCCATAAACAATTAGGGTTTGCATTTTAGGGATCATTCACAATTGAAACCATTAAGATAAAACCAATTGAACCCATTGGATCAATATCCAATTACATCAGCATATTTCCTCAAATGGTCAACCATTGCAAATGGTTAACCACTCCAAACTATTTGAAACTGTTTGGTTTCAATCAATTTGTTGAAATCGTTTAACCAATTTCATTGAAACCGATTGGTCCCAAAATTTGAAATTGTTTGCCTAAGATATTAATTGAGGTGTGTGCTTGTGATGACATCATCAACTTCAAGCTACAGACCCACGAAATTTTCTGTGATTTCCATGGTGGTTTCATCAATCAACCAAAATAAATTTCGGAAATGAAGAAAGCATCAACATTTGATAAGGAATTGAATGCAATAACAATATTAAGGGTTCAAGTTATAAAACCCGCCTCCAATTGAGCTTCAAAGCTCCAAGATCACGCCAACAATGGTGGATGAAGTTTTTGCAACTCCCCCTAGGCTCGTCCCCAAGCTTTTGGATGAAAAAGTTGGCTAGGGTTGAAGAGGAGATCGAAATAAGAAGAAATCAATGATTTATTTTTGATTTCCACCATGGAATCAAGGAGAACGAAGGTCAAGGACCTTACCAACAGGTTGGGGTCGTCCTCCTGCTCCTCCACAGCTCCTTAGTCGTTTTCCAAGCAAGGGGAAAGAAAAGAATCCGAAATGGCCTTTGTTTTGGCTTGGTAAAGGTACTTTTATAAGAAATTCCATGAGAGAGAAAATGCCTTATAAAAATGCATTTTATTCCAAAATTGGTGCCGCCTCTTCCCCTTTTCATTCCTTGGATACGAGGCTATCCCATTTTCCTCTTATTCCTCTCAATTATCCTCAATTTAAAGAAAAGAAAATTAAGCACCTTAGATCATATTATAATAATATCCCAATTTGAGTGGATATTACTTTTCTTTATAATAATGGTGAGTGGGTTATCCACTTGCTTGAGATATTTTCGTGGCCTAGCAAAGGCACAAAGGTGTTCAAACTTGAGCAAACTCAACCATCTCGTTTTTTTTGAAGTCCCTTCAATTATTATATTTGTCTTTGCACTAAATTGAATTAGGGTTTTAATTAGGATTAAATCTTGATTATTTTAATATCAAGATTCTCTCTCCTCCAACTTAATTAAAATGAGGCGCCCCTCTCATTTTATTTGCTCTACTTTATGCCAAGAAACATTAGGGACCTTATTGAAGTGGTAATTTACATATTACACCCTAGGTTTTGGGTAAATTGCACATTACACCAAAACTAGGTTTTCATGCACATACATTGCTTTATCAGTTCTTTCTTGGTATTTAGGCTTCCATAAGCCATAACTCAGCATCATATTTACTCTCATGATGCTTCAACACAAGAGGAACATATTATAATGCAAAATTTACACTTAAACCCCTCAACTTGGGTAATTTGTACTTTAGTCCAAAACAGGCAAAACATTGATTTCAACAATGTTAAAAAAGGACTAGAATTGCAACATAAGTTCCTCTTGAGCCCTAATTACTTTTCAAAAGATGAGATTAAGCATTTAATCATCTTTCTTAATCAAAACACCTAGGGTTAAAGTATAACCCGGTCAAGGGTGTTACACATATCATCAAAGTATCTATACCTTGCCTCCCGAACCACCTTTTTAGCTTCTTTCTTTGCTTGCTTGTATCTTTGGAACGTTGCATCATCTCCAGATTTTGGAAAGATCCTATAGATCTCCCTTTTCAGTTTAATAGCCTTTTGTACTTCATCATTCCACCACCAAGTCTCCTTCTGTGGAGGTCCACAACCTTTAGACTCCCCCAAAACCTCTTTGGAAATTTTTGTTATGCAGGAGCTCATGTTATGCCACATAGTGTTAACATCAGACTCCAAGTTCCAAGTTACCTCCTTGACGAGTTTATCATGAAAAGTCAATTTCTTTTCTCCTTTAAGATTCCACCACTTGATCCTGCTATCTTGGTTTCCGTTATGTTTGCCTTTATTGATCTTCATGTTAATATCCAAAACTACCAACCTATGTTGGGTCGTGAGTTCTTCGCCAGGAATCACTTTACAATCCTTGCATATGTTACGATCCAACCGCCTTGTAAGGAGGTAATCAATTTGGCTACAGTTGTGCCCACTCTTGAAAGTAATCTTATGAGATTCTCTTTTCTTGAAATGGGTGTTTGGCAAAATCATATCATATGCAACTGCAAAATCTAATATCCTCTCTCCTTCTCCGTTCCTGTTGCCATATCCAAAACCACCATGAACTCTCTCAAATCCATCATTACCACTCCCCACATGGCCATTTAAATCACTCCCAATAATAATCTTCTCCTCGATCGGTATTCCTTGCATCAATTCATCCATGTCATCCCAAAAATCCTTCTTCGCATCCTTGCTAAGGCCAACTTGGGGGGGGGGGCATAAGCGCTAATAATGTTAAAAATATTTCCCCCAAGAACAACCTTGATAGCTATGATTCTATCACCCATCCTTGTAATCTTGACGACGTCATCCTTCAACATTTTATCAACGATAATACCTACGCCATTTCTATGTTTATCAATACATGTATACCAGATTTTGTATCCTGTGTCTCCAATCTCTCTACAACGTTTCCCTGTCCACTTGGTTTCCTGCAAGCAAGCTATATTGACTTTTCTTCTCATCATGGTATCCACTATCTCCAAAGATTTTCTTCTCATCATGGTATCATGGTATTATTGGTCTTTTGACAAAAAAATGTGCATAAGTGACATAAATTCTTTAATGAGCATATAAAATGAACGGAATCTCAAAATGACATAAAATTTGAACCACACCTTCATGGTGACCTCTATATTAGTAAAAGGTCATAAAATGAACTAATAAGGAACTTGGAACATAATTTGGCCAAAATCCAAAAAAATGAAGCTGAATAGGGTTAATGATGAGGATCTAATGTATGTAAACTTATGTTAATCATGTGTTACTTGTGGTTAGATGGTCAAGTATAAGTTAAGGATCCTCGAATAGGAACAAGCTTTAATAATAATATTATTATGGACTTTTAGCTTGAATTGTGATACATATGTATGTTTGTTTACTTGATCAAATATTGCCGTATAGTATTCTAGTATTGTACTCGATGTTTGTCTTGTCAGTTTTATATCTTGTAAATATAATATATAACTACATTGTCCAAACCTTGAGCAAATTCTTATATTCTTAGGGTAAGGACAAAAGGTTGGGCACCCTACTTGAGTTGTAAATATAGGGCAGGCTATGTCGATAAAACTGTTAGCTCTGGCAGTGGTCTTGAGGTCTCTCATGTAGAAAAGGAGTTAGCTAATCTTATGAACCCTTATGGACCCTTTCAATGGGAAGTTGGTCAAAGGCCTTTTGATACATGATGTTTCTAGTATAATTGGAGTAAAATGATATAAAATATATGCTCTCATTTTGCTATATACTTGACTTGTTTATTCTTATTCGTATACTTCTACATCTCTTTGCAAATTATGTAAAGCTTATATATATGTATCTTTCTTCCCTACACCTAGTGTGCTGACCCACTTGTTTCACATATTTTATAGGTTCAAATATGGAGAGATTTGATGTCTTGGTGAGATATGTTTGGGTGTACTTGTTGTAAGATTACTAGTGTGAGTAGACTTGTATAGTTTAACTCTTGAATATGTAATTGAAATCATGTAATAAAACAATATTGCTTAATATGTCTTATTGAATGTTGAGATTATGTTGGTTCTTTTATCTTGTTATCTTTTCATGTATGCTAAAATTTTACACTTCCACATTCAAGGTTTGATAATACCATGCTAGGGACAGATGCCCATGTTCACTCGCCTTTGGTGTTGTATCCATTTGGAGTGTGTTAGGGTAATAAATAGTTCCATGGAATCTACTGACTAGAGGATAAAAGCCTACAACTTTGGACCCCCCAACATTTCTTACATTAAAACAATCAATATTGGGCCATGTAATATATGATTGTTGATTGATATATTTGCTATAGTTGTTTCCTATCATTTCCTTCTCTTATATGATCAATTAAGTGGGGCCACAATAACCTACTTATGTGGACTCACTCATATATATAGGAGGCTATGTCCTCTCTTTTGAATTATTGAAGAAACAATCCTTTCAACATGGTATCAGAAGTAAGGTTATAACCCTACCCTTTCCTCTCCTTTTTTTCTTCTCCCACTCCCTCTCCCAACTGGAGGCCTTTGCCCCTCCACACCACCCACCAACCCAACGCCTCCCATCACCACCCACAACCACCCCTTCCTGCACCCACCACCAGCACTCTCTCACCCCACCACCCCAACCTCTCCTCTACTCACAACCTTGCCTTCCAATGGCAAGCATCAAGACTTCTTCTTTGGTGCCATGGGTGTGGCTTGAAAGGAACGAACTTTGGGAAACACCGGTGTAAAGGCCCGATCAAAAAAATAAAAAAAATCTTTTTACAATTATGCTTCACATCAAAGTCACAAAAGCTTGTACATGGGAAAGACAAAATTAAGAATAGACATGATTGTTATCTACTCTTCAATAAGGGACACTCTTGTAGTTTTCTTGTAGGTCTTCTTTGTATAACATGTCTATGAATTCCTAGAGGGAATAAAACCACACATGTACCCCAAGAAGGGAAACATAAGTCAACAAAGCTGACACTGATCCAATAATTGAGCTGTTTAAAAATAAGGATTAATGTAATCAAATATAGGCAAGTTTTCTTGGTGGACTATGGTAATAACAATAAGATGGTCTAATTACCGTGTTAGTTTCAAGAAGGTACAACAATTCAAAGTGTAACTATAAACAATAAAGAAATTCTCAAAACTAACATCAAGACAACCAGTTTATTCAGAATGAAATGATTTATCCATTTACAGAAGAAATCTAATATTTTATCTTCACTTCAGTTAGGTGCCCTAGTGTTCTCCCTTGTACTAGAGAATGAAACTTTCTCATGTAGGGGTATCTAGTACAGGGGTACGTCTATGTCCATTATACTAAGAAAGGTTAGGGGATATGAACCGCAGAATCTAGTGAACCAAAGATCTTAGCCAATATTTGAGTTTTTGTGTCAACATCACATCCAATCATTTTATTCAATTATCTACAATATCCAATATTCAACTAATTGTGGTGGCATTCATTAGAGGTATAAGGATAAAAATAAATTGGATTCACCACTTCTATTAAAAATCTATTGAACAAATTTCAATAGGGAAATAAAACAATTTAATAACAAAATCAAGAATCTAGTGCCTACTCCAAGTGAGAATTTCCAATTGAGATGTCAACAAGAATCAAAGATGCCAATTTCTCGTGAATCTAGAAAGAGAGAATTTACTAGGGTTATTTGATGTTTCTTGGCTAGGAAATCACTTCTTGAGTTCTTATTAGTTTAAATTACCATTCTGCCCCTTAGGGAGTGATATATTGAATAATCACTTTTGGTTGTTATAATATCTCATATTAAGTTCATTAGTATAGTAGACATCATTATACATGTGGTCACATATGAATTCTAATCATTACGAATGTTCATTATAACATGATTGATATATACATACCCATTAGTATAGACCATATGCATATATATAATGTACATGTTTGTATTATATAGAAATTTGTTTTGACACCGTTAGGGGTTGCAAAACTAATAATATAATTAGGAATAGGGTTCTACTCCATTAAATTCCATTTCCCCATATTTATTCCTTTGTAAGGTGGAAATCTCCATTATATTCATCATTAGTAAAAACAGTTAATTTGAGACCAACTATTTAATGATATACTTTAAAACCATGGATTCTATTACTTAGGTCTATTTTCTTTAATTCCTAATGATACGTTATCCTATATATAAACCATCTAGATAATACATATATACATATGTGTTAAATAAGACCAAAATACATCTAGGTCATGATATGCATATTCAAATCTTGTTTGTATTGTTATGATCTTAGGGTCTTACATGTACACCTACTAATGTATTAAATAATTCAATTGTAACTAAGGGAAGTTGTAGTTATATGTATATTACTATGTATTGTATCAAAAATTGTAGATCTGTGTATATGTCACATTGTGTATATGCTTGGTTTATGAACTAAGATACTTATTAGCCTTTATTTCCTTTTATATATTCTATCGAATTGAATAGATGAGAAGGCGGGGTTGAGATATCTCCTAACTATAGTTGTGAGGCTGATTGTAGTGTGTACTCTAGAAATTTGGGGAGACCAAAGTGGTGCACCTATGTGGTGTCCAGAAAGGAGGTTTTGTTTGCACTGATTGCTAGCCATCTTGACATCAGGTGATGGCTGAAGTCACAATGTTTGTGAGGTGAGGTAGGCGGCGTTGGGTCTATACCTTGTGATGAAATCTACATGGATGTGGTGGTGATGATGATGATAGTGCCAATTTCATCAGATGGCGTTGAACTTAGACAAAGTTGAAGAGGGGAAATCTCAGACAAAGGTTGTAGTAGGTGGCATCAATGGTATGAAGAGATGGTTGGTGGAGCAGAGTCAATGCAAGCTGTAAGTGGTGGGATTTGACAATGATGCGGCTGCAAGGTGGTTAGGGATCTACAAACACCTTGACGCTTAGAAATGAGGTGCTTAGGGAAGATGAAATAGATTTCTATGTGATGCGTCCAGTAATGAGGGGTTGAGTAGGGTTGGGATGTTCTCACCTATACAATGGAGTTGTAAGGATGGGTGAAGCAAGTGGAGAAGTTGGGGAGAAGTGGGATGTAGTAGGCCAGGATGATGTTGGCAACGTGATAGATGTCATGTTTGGTGTATGGGGTGATGACTTGAGTTGACAGTTAGTAGCCTTTAATCAAAGGAGGAGGAAGAACATGCAGATCTGAGGTGCTTGATGGGCGGTGGGTCACTAGGATCTGATGGGCGATTTACTTCCTACTATTGAAGTCTAGGGTAAGTCAATCAAGATTCAAAGAGGTTCCATGATGTTTCCAGATACTAGGTTAATGGTGGAGAAGGTATGGTACTCATAGAGTTACAATTATATGTTTATCTACAATTGGAGTTTTGGGTTTCTTATATTGGGTTAGGAGGAGTGTCAGGGTACAAATAGAGGGTTGATAGGTTCTTTAGATATGGAGATGATGAGTTCTAGTCATGGCAAGTAGGGTCATGCATTTGTAATGGATGAACTTCCGTTTCATAAGTTACCGGGAAGAAAGAACCACTATGGATTCTTGGATTTCCTAGCCTTTGAGCCATCTGATTGAGGAATTGTAAGTTTAAGGGAAGAAAATTTATTTTACAATCTAGCATTAAAGAAGAATGGAGAAAATCTATGTCCATTTCTATATAACCGGCGGGAGTTAGCATGATGCTATGGGGAAGGAGAGGGGAAAACTTCTAATCTATTTAATATGACTAATATTTAGCAATATCCCTTAATTCACTTATTCTTATAATTCCCAAATGACACATCCAATTGCCCTAATATTCCAAAACACTGTCCCTTTGAATGTATCCAAATTTTCAAGTACATAATATTTAGTTTTATCAATCCTAGACCCCAAATTTATTATCACTCTTAGTTAATGCAAATATTGATAACAATTAGCTAAAATTATATATCGGTGTGGTTCCAATTCCAAGAATTTATAGTTGAGTTGAAGTATTCAATTGAGGCTCCCACAAGGGATGAACAAATCAAGATAAGGTAAATTTTCATTCTGGTACTTAGATTTCAAGACAATCCATGAAGTAAATGGAAATTAGTAAAAGATAAATTTAATTTGGTAGGATTATGTATAATAGCTTAAAATAGATTTAGTACCTAAAGTCCAATATGTTACAGTTGGCACCAGTCCAACCCATCACATGCCAAGGTCATCTTTTTTTGAATGATCAGAAGGCTATCTTCTTTCTCCCCTATCTCCTCATCTATCTTCTAGTTCCAAACATTATATATATATATATATATATATATATATATATATATATATATATATATATATAAACAAAGCAGAATAAAAAAGACCATGTGCTGATTTGTAAAGCACCAAAATAAAAAGGGTAAAACTTCACTTTTTCTTCCTCTCCATGTGGTTCTGCTAATCCACATGGTTGAGTGTTTTTCTTAAAGTTAGGGATTTTATGTTCATCTATCCTACCATGTAATTAATGTATTAGTTCTTTTTATTATCCTATTGAGATCCATTCTGGTTTTTCCAGTCCTTTTTCTATCAAGTTTCATTATAGTAGTACCACTTTCTTCCCACCGAGTTCCATTCTGGTAGTGTGACTCCAATTTCTACCACGTTTCCATTTCCTTAGTAGTTCAGCTTCATTATTTGTACCGTGCTACATTCTGGTTCATTTATTTTCTCTTTGTAGTGTACTATATTGAGGAACTTTTCTTCAGTTTGTATTGTGCCGTTATATCTAGTAATTCACTCACTTTAACATGGGGTTCTTCTAATTCAACTATCATTTACAACGATATGTTGCATTTATATGCCATTAAAATTAATGATAACAATTTTCTTTTGTAGATGAATGCTGTCCATAAGTTTCTCGAGTACTGGGGTAAATATAAATTTAACCGGTGACTCACCAATAGTTCCTAATAATTTGTGGGTGATATGCAATAGTCAAGTTCTCTCATGGCTTTGGGCATGCATGGAGCCAGAGGTGGCGGTCAAGTACATGTGGAACTGTAGCACCAATAATATTTTGGGGGAGATAATGCAGTTTTTCACTCAAGAGGACAACAACCTGCACATTTATAACATCGTAGAGAAAATCTTCTTTGAATAGTAAGGGGAGTGAACCTTGTCCAAGTATTTCGACACCATGAAGGCCATGAAAAAATAGCTCAACTTCTTCTCTCCAAAGTAGTCTGCTGAAGTCACCAAGGAGCGGGAGACTCTTTTGGTAGTTTGTTTCCTCAATGGCCCCCACCCCGCCATGTTGCTATTCTCCAACTTCTACTTGTAGGCATAATGCTCCTACCCACGGACCAATCCTATGCTCATATCTCATGGTACAAGTTTCTCTCTCCTTGCAAACCTCAACTGAGATTCCCCTAGCATCTGCTGAGACTACTAGAGGACATGGTCGGGGACAAGGACAACAACCTAAGTGCACCTAATGTGGTAAGCTTGGGAACACATAGGAGTTCTATCATTCCAAGCACGACTATACAACTCATTAAGGAAGAGTACGTGGCAAGGGTTATACCCACATCAAACAAACTCCTACCCCACATGTTGGTAAAGATGCTCCCTCCCAACCAACATAATCCAATTCCTCTCATGATTCCTTATCTAACAAGGAATATGAGTGCCTACTAGCTGCACAAATCTACTCAGATCCACCACTTCACTCAACTCCTACAAACTCCTCCTACGAATGTCAAGTTGGGGATTTACCTACTGTAGAATCTTTTACCCACCTAGCCACTAATCCTCAAGGTAACTTTGGAGTGTCTATGGCTGCTTCAAGTTCTAACTAGATTTTGGACTCGGATGCGACATAACATATGGCCGATATGAACCACCTTCTAACTACATAAGATTTATTTATCCCTCAATCCTCTGTTACCATGGTTGATGGATCGGTTAGACGATTAACTTGATGTGGTACTATTCCTAACTCCTCTAAAATCAAGTTGAATGCTGTCCACTTTGTTACAAACTTTCTATAAAATCTAATGTCTATAGAAAAATTTGTTGGTTCCCTCTGATGTTTTGTAACATTTGTTCCATCTTGTTTTATTTTATAGGAATGAAGGAATTTGACCACGATCCCTTCTCTACCCCACTTTCATGCCTACCATTAGCCTTTCTTGCCTCCACGCCACTTCAAGTGGACCTACGTCATGGTAATCTACCTTTAAACAAGCTTAAATTATTATATAGTTCTTTATCTTCATGTTCTTCTATTCCTTATCATTCCTATCATATATGGAACACCATTGCATGTCCTTCCTAGACTGTACCTTTAAACAATGTTCCCATATATCTGATTTGGTTCATAGTGATACTTGTGGTTCATCCAAGACTACTTAAAAAAAAAACTATAGTAAATATATCCATCTAGGACTACTAGTTACAATGTCTATAGATAATCTCTTATGTTTTTTGATGATTCCTGTGAAATGACATCGCTTTATTTACTTCAGCCTCGTGATGAAGTTTTTACACTAACTAACAAGTTTCACAAGTTGGTTTTGGTTCAGTTTTCAACCTATATTAAGATTTTCATAATAGATAACACCCTCAAATATACACAAAAGGCTATCTCCTCTTTTTGATGTGACATAGGGATGATCATCAACACATGTGTGCATAATATCCACAACAAAAAGACATAATTGAGCAGATAAAGTGTCATATACTTGACATTACACACTCTCTTCTCACTCATATTGCCTAAGAATTTTGGTATGATGTGGTCCTCATGACTATCCTTCTTATCAATCACCAACCTTACTTTGTTCTTAGGAAACACACTCCTTTTTCTATTGTTTACCCTCAATCCACACCATTTCTACTACTGTCTCAGGTTTCTAGGCGTGTCGCCTTCATTCACAATTTTGATACAAAGGCCAACAAGATTTTCCCCGACTTATTCGAACATTGTTTCTCAGTTATACTTACTCTAAGAAAGGGTACACATGTTTTGACCCTAGATCTAGAACAACCTATATCTCGGTGGATGTTACCTTTCATGAGTATGAAATGTTATTTTCATCAACCTCACCCCGATAGATCATATTTATACTATGATCTCTATGTCTGATCCATTCATCCCACTTACACCACCAACACTACCACCAACACCACCCCATCCACCACCATGAACCCAAAGCGGTGGGTCACCAGATGTAGCTGCATTATCATTGTTAGTTACAAACCAATCCAATATACCACTATCACTACACAAAGATATACATTCTTGAGCTATCAAACATTCCATGTCTCACACTTGTTGTATAGCACATTTTCTTAATATGCCTCATTCTTTTCTACAACTGTGGATATAACATATGTTGCTAAGTGTCCAATAGATGCTCTGCATTGTCCTAAATAGAAAGTTTCCATGATGTAAAAATGAAATCTCTACATAACAACAAGACATGGTATCTTTAGGCCCCACCAACATGCAAAAATATTATAGGTTGTCGGTGGGTTGTCTCTATCAAGCACAAGTTGGATGTCTCTGTTGAACATCTCAAGGCACACCTGGTTTCCAAATGATTCACCTAACCTTTTGGTGTGGATTACTTTGAGACATTCTCTCCAGTGACATGGATTGCCTCCATTCACATCCTTATCTCCCTTGCAGCTCACCTTGACTAGCCATTCTATCATTGTAGCACCAAGATTGCAATTCTTCATGAAAATCTCCTGGAGGAAGTCTACATGGAATAATTTCTAGGTTTATTTGCTGAGGAGGCCATGGTAGCCCACTCTAGCACCGAGGCAGAATATCACATTATGTCTTAGCATGTTGTGATCTACACTGGATCTGGACCAATTTGATTGATATTGGAATCCCTTTCTATACTCCAACTACTTCATACTGTGACAACTAGGGGGCTATACACATAGCTAATAATCTAGTATTCCATGATCACACAAAATACATTGAAGTCGTCTGCCATTTTGTGTGGGAACTTGTCAAAGCCAAGAAAATCATCACTCCTCACATTAGGACAAGCTATAAAGTTGCACACATCCTAACCAAACCTCTTCCTCTTGCTTTATTTAAATATATGGGCATCAAGTTGGGACTTTACAATGTTTACTCTCCAACATGAGGATGCTATTTGATATATTTGATATAGTTGGGTCCACTCTTTACCATATCACGTACTCACACTTATGTGGGGCTCCTATAACCCTTATGCTTAAGTGGACTCACTCATATACATAGGAGGATATGTACTCTTTTTTTAATTACTGAGTAAACATACCTTTCTACAACAATAAAATATTCCTTATTATTTACAAAAGAAGAATAATTGATGTAGAAGTTCTATTATAGGATATTTAGGCAAGATAATGCATAAAACATATGAATATTGGAGAATTTTCTACGAAAACATGTTAAATTGGTCCACAAAAACATGCACAAAAAAATCATCTAAACTTGAATGTTTCTCATCCTTGAGTAAGACTACTCTTGGATCGTTTGAATAAGTCAATACAAAGACAATACAAATGAATTTACTTTTCCTAACAACCCTCTGCTAGTCAATCCCAAACTAGCACCCGCCAACCACCGAACAAGTAACTACTCTATAACAATCAATCATGCTTAAAAAAGATGTCAACAAGAAGATCAATGATTATAATATTAACTTGGAGATGCTAAAATCATGGTTAGTAGGACAAGTACTTGGTGCACCATGTGATCTCCCTATCTACATTGATTTGATTAAAAAACAATCTAAATTGGAAGAAATTCCCCATATAAACATGGAAGAGCGGGACAATCATATTGGTAGCCTACCTTGCAGAGTAATGGGTAGAAAAGATGGGTGACATAAAATAGGAATCAAGATAATAATCCAAATATTTTATGCGAACAATAAAATATGATTCTCCAAAAATGATGGGTATAATTAAAATTTATCCCTTCTAATACCTATTTTTCATTTTTCTCATTTTGGTGGAATCATGCATAGAGAAGATGTCCCATCCTAATGATGAGTATATATGGATAAATGTGTACATTAAGAATATCTCTAGAATTGTTTTATTTATTGCTTACAAAGAGTATACACATTGAATTCATGAATCCTTTTTCTCCCTTTTCGCCCTTTTTTTTCTATTTCTCTTTTTTTTCAAGAATGTTTTTTATCCACCTTTATTTTAACTACGATAAAAGATTTACACTTGGGCTTTTCAATCTATTTTTTTTGTTTAGAGAGTAATGATTTACAATTGTTTTCTTCTCTTTCTTAATTGTAGAAATATATAGTGAAATAAACCTTATGCTATATGCAATGTGACATGCAATATATATGAAAATTAGAATTGCACAGTTAAAAATGATCAAATGATCTGATATGCACAAATTTTATTTTCTAATGTAAATTACATAAATGAAATAACTATATGATTCCTATCATTCCACGTAATGAAACCAATAAGAAAATAATTTGGATTAAGCTTGCTCATCCTAAGGTGGTGGTGAAGATGAATAAAGGCAGACAAGATCATGTAACTAAGAGACAATGGCTTTACAAACCATGATGTGTCTCTCTCCTATTTACTTGTGAATAGGGAAACCTTAGCGTCTATATCAAAAATTCACATGAATGATGATGTTACTATCTGGTTGGTTTGGACTCAAACATCTTTGTCACAAACAAGCCTTATGGGTGAGTTAGGTTTTTCATTTATCAAGTATGTCTTCATGGTGACTAATCCATACAACTTTTCTCGTTTGTACATTCTTGAAATAAACAAATGTTTTATAGAGAAAAGTAAGAGAATACATTTAGATTCAAAATTTCAAAATTGCAATTACACTAGACAAAATTGGACTTTACAAAACAAAATGAAAATCTATTTTGTTTGAAAATAGAACATGTAGACATATGACAAAAAGTAAATATTCAAGGTAAAGATAGAATCACCATTTCATTCCTCCCCTAAGTTTTAATATGACATTATCTGTGACGACCCCAATTTCTATATACTTTCCATAGTGACATTCACAGATATGCGTGCACTCATATCTATAGATGTCAAAAGGGAAAACATAAGAGATTAAGGTAGTCAACTAAAAATAGAGATTTAGCCAAGATCAAGTCCACATCATCATATAATGCCACACGAACATTCATTCATATGGATAAAAGAAAGTCATTACATAAGGGGCGAAAATATTATTCTAGGAAAAGATAACATTATTACATAGGATATCAGTCATCCTCAACATCAACTAGAAAAGAAATAAACTAGCATCTAGAAAGAGTGAGATAAGAAGAATAGTTCTATCTAATATGTCCTCCATGGTTATTATTTGTGCCTTCAGGTACTTTGAGCATGTATTTCATTTTGGTTGTCAATCGTTCCTTGTACCTAGAAAATATGAGAAACAAAACATCAACAAAGTTGGTACATGCTAAAAGTTACACTAATAAGGTTGCATAAAAGAAAATATTCGAACAAGAAGAAACGAGAGATAAAACCATTTCTTAAGGCAAAAATCAGGTAAACATCATTTTAATTACAATCATTTTGATGCGGTTGTACTACACATATTGCACTTGACTTACATATAGTATGGGCAATATAATATCATCATACATCTAACATGGGCCAAGGAATCATACATCCATGTTAGGCAACATACATCCATACCAGCCTTTGTGCTCTAGTAGCTACAACCCAGCATAACCATTTATGTTCTATTAGGTTTGGCGAAGTATAACTCATACTACTCAACCAAGAAATCATATTCAAATATGAGCATTCAAGATATTACATAGCATAGGCAACCATAAATCTAGTCTTATACTTATAAGACCACTTACCTGCTTGTTCAAATCAAATATCCAAGAATGTATAATCAATAGGAAATAAGTCACCCTGCACAGAAAGTAAGGGTACAACATTACAATTGGTCCAAGTGACCAAGGTTATGATATGTTCTTAGTTATTATCCTTTTTATACTATCTAATTCGGATTAGGGATTTCCCATATTTTTAATTGGGTTTTTAAGATATTATCAGATCTGATCCATCATACAAAGTTTGATTAAAAGATAATATTTAATTAATCAATTAGAAGATTTTCCATAAACTAGGGTTTCTAAGATGGTTGGATAAAAAATAGGGAAAGCAACCCTAACATATTAATCATTCATAACATCAGGGTTCATTTAAGGGTTCAGGACCAATCATAATCACTAATCATCATCTAGTGATATCATATTTTGTTATAATGATATACCTTTAATTTCATGTTGAAAGAGAAAACTAGATTTAGGGTTTCTTATAATCCTTTGATCATTTATCAACTTAGAATAGTATTTCGATTTATTTGGAGATCAGGTTTTCATCTAGGGTTAAATACATTTTTGACAATCGTACATCGTCAAGAAAAATCATTATCAATAATTAATTTTAATTAAATAGGTCATTTAGGCTTTAGGCAACTATTTTTGAAATAGGGGACGGATCCAGGTCCTGATAACATTTTATTTGGATAGAGAATATTTTTTTGATCAAAATGGTATATAGGTTCGACCTTTTCTGATAATCCTAGCATTTACTAGGATTTTCCTAAGATACTTATTTTCTTGAATAAATGAAAAAGAAGAAGAGAATTTTACCTTAATCAACGGCCGGATCCTACTGGATCGATGACCCAGGTTGATCCAAGGCTTTGCAAATTCGATCCCGAGTTGTTGACGTGGCAATTGCTGATTGGCCTAACCATGCGAGTGGCTCCTTCTTCAGCCTTTGTTGACCCACGACTCTGGCTGATGTGGTGATTGGCCAGTGGTCCACCTGGCGCCCTGGGTCCCGGTCTGGTCAGCGCTTCCTCATGTGAGCAAGCTCCAGATCACGGAAAAGGGTCACCGACGCAACGAGTAGAAAGGGGCAGTAGGCCCTCGTCTTCGGTTTGAACCAGCCGCCCAGCTTCGTCCGGTGTTGGTGAGTTGAGGGGAGTAGGTGATTGAGAAGGGGGAGGTGCGGAGGTGTGAAGCCCAAAAGGGGGTAGTGCGGCGGTGCCACAAGGTAGCTCTAGGGTTGACTGGAGATCATGGGGAATGTTAAAGCTCGAGAGGAAGTGGATCGAGGTAAAGGAAGGTGTCGGTGATGTCAAGGGGCATTTTATAGGCTCTCGGGTAGGTTTAGGGTTGGTTGGGGGTCCTGGGCTTCACGGCCGCCACCGGAGTGAGAAGGTCCAAGGCTCAGGGGTTTGAAATGGCACAACGACGCATGAAACACGATGTTTTTTGGGGTGGTTGGCCACGAAAACATAAGATGAGGTCAGCTCATTGTGCAGAAAGTTGAGATAAGGTGGAAGAGTGGCGAAACAGCCTTCTTAAGGACCTCTCTCTCCTCCTCGCCCTTTGCGGGAGGTCGAAGACAGGTCCCTGACCCTTGGATTAGGGTGGGAATCTGAGTGCCTCAGATCGGATGGCCAGGGTTAAACCTTAGCTAAGTGGTCCATACCCAACATCATAATGGGCCGTGTGACATTTAGTTTAGTCATTCAAGCCCAAAACTTAGGTCCTTGGTCCAAAATGGATGGAAAAAGCACCAAATTAAATTGGTCATATCTCCTAATTGGTTGACCCAAAAGCAATAAAATTTTAGGAATAGATTCATAAGGTAACTATTCTACTATGTTATAAATCTGAGATCCAAATTCGAATATTTGATATGTTCATTTACTAAATACATTAACACATGTATTTTATCATCATAGCATACTAGGGTTTGCATATTTTTGAAATTTGTGACACATCTTTGTTTAATTGAGTGAGGAAAGTATATGAGGGCATTTTGGTCAACAAATTGTGATAAAAAAACTTTTAAGAGAGAGAAAATATTATAAAAATTCACTTTGTCACATTCTCCCCTCCTTTTAAGAATTTTCCCTCAAAATTCAAGCAGCCTGAAAGAGATGTGGATATTTCCGCTCGACTTCGGACTTGAGCTCCCATGTAGCATCAGTTTGATCATGGTGGCTCCAGAGAACTTTCACCATATCTATACGCCGATTATTGTGAAGCTCCTTTGTCTTTAAATTGATGATTTTGACTGGTGACTCAGCATAAGACAAATCATCTTTCAGCTCGAGAGGCTCATGATTTAGAATGTGACTGGGGTCTTTGACATAAGACTTCAAATTAGATACATGAATGACATTATGCATAGTACTATACTGAGGTGGCAAAGCAAGATGATAGGCACATTCTCCAACCCTTTCAAGGATCTCAAAGGGTCCCACATAATGAGGACTGAGCTTTCCCTTATTCTTGGCCAAAGCTCAAATAGGTCGGATTTTCAGAATGACATGATCACCTTCCTTGAACTGACATTCCTGTCGGTGAGCATCTGCATACGATTTCTACCTATCCTATGCTCGCTTCATTCTCTGCCTGATCAGTGCAACTTTATCTGCATACAGCTACATCTCCTCAGATTTCATCAAGGTGTGTTCTCCGACATCGTCCCAATGTAAAGGAGATCTGCACGGTCGGCCATAGAGAGCTTCATATGGTGGCATCCAAATACTTGCCTGATAGCTATTATTATAGGAGAACTCAGCTAAAGGTAGGTAATGGTCCCACGAGCCTTCCTAGTCAAGCACACAAGCTCATAGAAGATCCTCCAGAATCTACACTGTTCGTTTTGACTGTCCATCTATCTGTGGATGATAAGCTGTACTGAAGTTCAACTTGGTGCCCAATTCTTCTTGAACCTGTTTCCATAGCTTTGAGGTGAACTTTGGGTCCCGGTATGAGACAATGGATGCTGGAACTCCATGCAGACGTACAATCTCCCGTATATAAAGGTCGACCAATTTAGAAACTTTCGCAGTAGTCTTCACAGCAAGGAAATGAGCTGACTTGGTGAGACGATCCATGACGACCCAAGCAACATCGTATCCCTTCCTGGTTCTGGGTATCCCTACCACAAAATCCATGGTGATGTGCTCCCATTTCCATTCCGGAATTTCAAGGGGTTGTAGTAGACCGCATGGTCTATGGTGTTCGGCCTTGATCATCTGGACACGAATTAAGCAATATCACACTTCATGCCTCCCCACCAAAACTGATGTTGCTGGTCTTTGTACATCTTTGTCATGACAGGATGGACTGTGTACTTTGACCCATGTGCCTCACTGAGAATCTTCGTCTTTTCAACTGACTGCTCTGGAACCCACATACAGTTCTTGTATCGAAGACCACCGTCAAGACCTACCGATAGATGTGATTGAGGCTTAGTCAGGAGAGAGGGGAATTCTGCAAGCTCGAGACTATCTTTCTGTGCCTCTAGAAGTTCAGAATGCAGGTTGGATGTGATAGAGATGTTATTGACATGCATACGATCAACCAGGAATTGTGGTCTCCAGCTTGCTAGGTCCTCCATGTTCCTCCATTCGGGTATGGATAGGGATGCACAAATGGCTCTTTTCCCGCTAAGAGCATCTGCGACTACATTGGCCTTACCTGGATGGTAGCCAATAGTGAAGTCGTAGTCCTTCAAGTACTCAATCCATCGTCATTGCCGCATATTCAAGTCCTTTTATGTCAGAATGTACTTGAGGCTTTTATGGTCAGTAAAGATATCAAATGTTGCCCCGTACAAGTAGTGCCTCCATATTTTGAGAGCATGGATGATAGAAGCTAACTCCAAATCATGCGTAGAGTAATTCAACTCATTGGGTTTCAGTTTTCTGGAAGCGAAAGCCACTACTTTCCCATTCTGCTGGAAGACACACCCTAGACTATGTCGGGAAGCATCGGTGAATATTACAAATCCTTCATTGCCATAGGGTAGAACAAGGACAAATGCTAATGTCAACTTTTATTTAAGCTCTTGGAAGCTAGACTCAAAAGCAGCTGACCAGATGAAATGCTCGTCCTTCCGAGTAAGCTTAGTGAGAGGAAGTGCCACTTTGGAGAAATTTAGAATAAAATGACGATAATATCCAGCCAGACCTAAGAAACTCCAGATTTCAGAAGGATTACGAGGAGGTTGCCAATCAAGTACAGCAAATACTTTAGCGGGATCAATAGATATGTTACCCCAAGAAATGACATGTCCAAGAAACATAACTTTGTCAATCCAAAATTCACATTTAGAAAGCTTTCCATAGAATATATGGGCTCGAAGAATCTCAAGGACAGACTTCAAATTCTCCTGATGTTTCTCCATAGAATCAGAATAGATCAGAATATCATTAATGAAGACGACCACAAACTCATCAAGATTAGGTTGGAAGACTTTGTTCATCAAGTTCATGAATATGCCAGGTGCGTTGGTCAACCCGAACGACATCACCAGAAATTCGTAGTGCCCATAACGAGTTCGACAATCTTGGATATATCTGAATCCTTGACCTTATGTTGATGGTATCCAGAATGAAGATCAATTTTTGAGAAAACTTTAGCAGTACGAAGTTGATCAAAGAGGTCATCAATAAGAGGGAGAGGATACTTGTTTTTAATGGTAGCTTGGTTCAACATGTGATAGTCAATACAAATCCGCATTGAACCATCTTTCTTTTTAACAAAAAGGACAGGTGCACCCCAAGGGGAAATGCTATGGCGGATAAAACCCTTATCAAGAAGTTCTTGTAATTTTTTCTCCAACTCCATAAGATCAGTAGGTGCCATCCTATACGGTGCCCTAGAAATCAGAGTGGTTCCAGGAAGAAGGTCTTTTGAGAACTCAATGTCTCTGTTTGGAGGCAGCCCAGGAAGCTCCTTCGGAAATACATCGAGGAAATCACTTACCACCTCCAATCTTTCTACAGGCCCGTTGTCAAGACTGGTCTCTGAGACGAATGCGAGGAAGACTTTACATCCTTTAGATATGAGCTTTTTATCTTTAAGAGAGGAAATTATTACATTATTACAGAATCCGCTTCCCCGAGGGATCACTACAGGAGAGGAATGAGGTTGAGAGATAACTACCGTCTCGTTTCTACAGTCAATGTGAGCATGATATGTGTATAGCCAATCCATGCCCAGAATAATATCAAAGTCTTCCAAGGTTAAGAGAATGAATTCAAAAGGCATATCATGCTTTCTGAATTTTAGAGGGAGGACATCAGTTTTCTGTAATGTAGTGAATATTTTTCCACTAGGAGTTGATACATCTAGAATATATCCCAAGTCCCTTATATGTAAGTGCAACATTGAGGCCAGATTTTGAGAGATAAAAGTATTTGTGGATCCAGAGTTAAATAATGCTTTAACCAGATGTCCATTCAAGAAAACAATACCTACACAAGATAATTACATTTTAAATAATTGAAGGCATTGAACAAGACATTAGATATATGAAAATATTTAAGGTTACCTTTGACAAGCTGGTTCGGATTTTCCCTAGCCTCCTCTGTTGTTACTGCGAACACCCTAGCATTACGGTGTCCCTGAGGGGGTGGAGCACCCGCTGGAGGTTTGCCAAGGATAGACACATTGGGGCACTTGGCAAGGAAATGTCCCTCCTTCTTGTAGTTGTAGCAGACTGGCTTGGTGTAGCGACAAGGTCCATCATGTCCCTGTCCACAAGTCTTGCATTTGTTGCGGTAATCCATCAGCTTGCTATTCTTCTATCCTTTCTTCCCTGAACCTCCTCCTTTTTCTGATCCTTTATTATGGCCAGGGTGGAACTTCTTGAACTTCTCTTCCTCAGTGGTGGTCAACCCTAAATATCCCATGCTAGAGGGCTTCTGCAATCCCTACTCCCTTTCCTGCTTAAGGGCCATGTCTAGGGCTTCATCAATGTTTCGGGGATGGGAGGCTATAACTAGGGTTTTTAGGTGTGCGGAGAGGCAATCTACATAATGCTCAGTGAGGCGGTCCTCAGTCCAGATAGGGGCATAGCATTCCAGAAGCCTAAACTTCTGGGTATAATCGGTCACTGAGAGACTGCCTTGCCTAAGCTCCATGTACATCTTCTCATTCCTCTTCCTCTCAATTATGGGCATGAAACGACCATTGAAGAGGGTCTTGAAGGCTTCCCACCCCAAGTTGTCTACTTCCTCTCCCCAATTTCCATCATAGTTCTCCCACCAGATCTTTGCCCCTCCTTTAAGCAAATGGGTGGTGAATTTGACCTTCTTTTCCTCGGGTACTTCTAGGGTACGAAAGGCATTCTCTATGGAAAGGATCCAGGCCTCAGCCTTATCCATGACCTCAGGTTGATCTTCCCCCCCAAAAGGATTCAGGGTTGAGCTTAATGAAGTATATTACCGTCACTTCCTTCTTCCTAGAGGAGCTAGGTTCAGGGGTTCCTTTTGTGGTGAGGGTTTCCATGAAGTCTAGTAGGATTTTATTTTGTTCCTCCCACCTTTCTTTGGCCATAGTTTCAGGATCAGGTACTTCGGAGGTTTCAGGCTCTTTTCTCTTCTCAGAGGATGATTCCTATGAGGCCTTAGAGTTGCAAGTCTTAGGAGGCATCCTGAAATTAATTTGGACATATTAGATTTATTACTTCAACAATTATTCTTGTCATTATCATTATTATCATCACATGATTTTTCATTATTCTCCTTTATCAATTATTAGTGTTCTTAATGTTATGATTTATGGAGGATATCCTAAAATCCTTATCAGTCGATCCTTAGGACTTTCTAAATAGAGAGACTCCTTCCTAACCTTATAACAGAGGTAAGAGGGAAAATTTATTTTAAAACATAGATGAGAGGGAAAATTTTCCTATAGAAGGGATGAGAGGGAAAATCTATAGATGAGAAGGTTCCTAAATTAAGGTAAGCCCAAGAATAGGAGATACTTAGGGTATTGTACTGGTAGACTTATACTTCCATAAAGGTAGCCTCGTGATTGCCAAGCTAAGTGGCTCAGAGACTTTAGTCACACCCATGGCAGATGCTATCCTAGACACCTCAACCCTTCACATCCCTAACTCAAGGACTACCCTAGACTCAAAATAGGGTGAATGAAGTTCATGTGACTTGATGTGTGAACATTGGCTCTGATACCAACTGTGACGACCCCAATTTCTATATAGTTTCCATAGTGGCATTCACAGATATGCGTGCACTCATATCTATAGATGTCAAAAGGGAAAACATAAGAGATTAAGGTAGTCAACTAAAAATAGAGATTTAGCCAAGATCAAGTCCACATCATCATATAATGCCACACGAACATTCATTCATATGGATAAAATAAAGTCATTACATAAGGGGAGAAAATATTGTTCTAGGAAAAGATAACATTATTACATAGGATATCAGTCATCCTCAACATCAACTAGAAAAGAAATAAACTAGCATCTAGAAAGAATGAGATAAGAGGAATAGTTCTATCTAATATGTCCTCCATGTTTATTATTTGTGCCTTCAGGTACTTTGAGCATGTATTTCATTTTGGTTGTCAATTGTTCCTTGTACCTAGAAAATACGAGAAACAAAACATCAACAAAGTTGGTACTTGGTAAAAGTTACACTAATAAGGTTGCATAAAAGAAAATATTCGAACAAGAAGAAAAGAGAGATAAAACCATTTCTTAAGGTGAAAATTAGGTAAACATCCTTTTAATTACAATCATTTTGATGCAGTTGTACTACACATATTGCACTTGACTTACATCTAGTGTGGGAAATATAATATCATCATACATCTAACATGGGCCAAGGAATCATACATCCATGTTAGTCAACATACATCCACACTAGGCTTTGTGCTCTAGTATCTACAACCCATAATAACCATTTATGTTCTATTAGGTTTGGCAAAGTATAACTCATACTAGTCAACCAAGCAATCATATTCAAATACGAGCATTCGAGATCTTACATAGCATAGGCAACCAAAAATCTAGTCTTATACTTATAAGACCACATACCTACTTGTTCAAATCAGATATCCAAGAATGTATAATCAACAGGAAATAAGTCACCCTACATAGAAAGCAAGGGTACAACATTACAATTGGTCCAAGTGACCAAGACTATGATATGTTCTTAGTTATTATCCTCTTTTATACTATCTAATTCAGATTAGGGATTTCCCATATTTTTAATTGAGATATTATCAGATCTGATCCATCATACAAAGTTTGATTAAAAGATAATATTTAATTAATCAATTAGAAGATTTTCCATAAACTAGGGTTTCTAAGATGGTTGGATAAAAAAAGGGAAATCAACCCTAACATATTAATCATTCATAACATCATGGTTCATTTAAGGGTTTAGGACCAATCATAATCATTAATCATCATCTAGTGATATCAGATTTTATTATAAAGATATACCTTTAATTTCATGTAGAAAGAGAAAACTAGATTTAGGGTTTCTTCTAATCCTTTGATCATTCATCAACTTAGAATAGTATTTCAATTTATTTGGAGATCAGGATTTCATCTAGGGTTAAATACATTTTTGACAATCGTACATTGTCAAGAAAAATCATTATCAATAATTAATTTTAATTAAAGAGGTCATTTAGGCTTTAGGCAACTACTTTTGAAATAGGGGACGGATCTAGGTCCTGATAACATTTTATTTGGACAGAGAATATGTTTCGGATCAAAATGGTATATAGGTTTGACCTTTTCTGATAATCCTAGCATTTACTAGGATTTTCCTAAGATAATTATTTTCTTGAATAAATGAAAAAGAAGAAGAGAATTTTACCTTGATCAACGACCGGATCCTACTGGATCGACGACCCAAGTTGATCCAAGGTTTGGCGAGTTTGATCACAGGTTCTTGACGTGGCGATTGCTGATTGGCCTAACCGTGCGAGTGGCTCCTTCTTCAGCCTTTGTTGACCCACGACTCTGGCTGATGTGGTGATTGGCCAGTGGTCCATCTGGCGCCCTGGGTCCCGGTCTGGTCAGCGCTTCCTCACGTGAGCAAGCTCCAGATCATGGTGGAGGGTCGCTGGCACGACGAGTAGAAAGGGGAAGTAGGCCCTCTTCTTTGGTTTGAACCAGCTTCCCGGCTTCGTCCGGTGTTGGCGAGTTGAGGGGAGTAGGTGATTGAGAAGGGGGAGGTGCGGAGGTGTGAAGCCCAAAAGGGGGTAGTGCGGTGGCGCCGTAAGGTAGCTCTAGGGTTGACTAGAGATCTTGGGGAATGTTAAAGCTCAGAAAGAAGTGGATAGAGGTAAAGGAAGGTGGCGGTGATGTCAAGGGGCCTTTTATAGGCTCTCGGGTAGGTTTAGGGTTGGTTGGGGGGTCCTGGGCTTCACGGTCGCCTCCAGAGTGAGAAGGTCCGAGGCTCAGGGGTTTGAGATGGCACAATGATGCATGAAACACAGTGTTTGTTGGGGTGGTTGGCCACAAAAACACAAGACAAGGTCAGTTCGTCGGGTGGAAAGTTGAGATAAGGTGGAAAGGTGGCGAAACAACATGCTTAGGGACCTCTCTCTCCTCCCCGCCCTTTATGGGAGGTTGAAGACATGTCCCTGACCCTTGGATCAGGGCGGGAATCTGAGTGCCTCAGATCGGATGGCCGGGGTTAAACCTTAGCTAAGTTGTCCACGCCCAGCTTCATAATGGGCTATGTGACATTTAATTTAGTCAATCAAGCCCAAAACTTAGGTCCTTGGTCCAAAATGGATGGAAAAAGCACCAAATTAAATTGGTCATATATCCTAATTGGTTGAGCCAAAAGCAATAAAACTTTAGGGGTAGCTTCATAAGGTAACTATGCTACTATGTTATAAATTTGAGATCCAAATTCGAATATTTGATATGTTCATTTACTAAATACATTAACACATGTATTTTATCATCATAGCATACTAGGGTTTGCATATTTTTAGAATTTGACACATCTTTGTTTAATTGAGTGAGGAAAGTATATGAGGGTTTTTTGGTCAACAAATTTTGATAAAAAAACTTTTAAGAGAGAGAAAATATTGTAAAAACTCACTTTGTCACATTATCCCAATGCAAAAAGCAAAGGAAGAAGATTGGAATGGTTGTATCAATCTGTGACTCAATTCTAGGAAGAATTTGGGTGAGTGGGATCCAAATATGAACACACCCTAAAATAAGTACATAGGCTCGATGAATCATGTATAGTGAAGTATTTGATCTCATATCCTTCCCTTGAGTGTAGGTGGTAGCACTAAGAAAAACCTCATCAAACTCCCCCTTAATGATTTGCACATTGAATTATTAACATGTGTCGATGCAACTGAATTGTGTCAATATATGTTGCTGATGTTTTGTATATATGGGTGCTTTTCTGTTGATACTTTTCTTGTGTGCATTGGTATCAGTTCCATTGACTATGTAGTCAGTGGTACTAATATTTTACTGTGATTTCATGCCATAATTTGGTGAAGGACCCCATACTACCAAAATGAGGGTTAGTAGCACCACTTTTTGTCTAGATTTTCATATAGTAGCAACTTAGGGAGTCAGTGCAACTGAAAAGTGTGTAACTGGTACTGAGATATGTATATGAAGATAGTAGAATATTGGTAATGAAGTAGGTACCATCAAGGATGTTGTGGAAGAAAAACTTTCCTATAAGTTTATATAACAATTTGATTCTCCACATTGGATTATGATGTTAACATACCTTCTTTACCAACCTCAAAACTAGTTATAAAAAATATACAAAATAAATGGGCCTATTTCTAACAAGAACATATAATTAATGAATACATTTTATCAAAAGCAAATCAAATTTTGTTATCTAATTATCATGTTTCCTCCAATAACACACCCTTGTTTTATGTCTTAGGCTCGACATGATGCTTACCTTTCAACATAGATTATCACATCCTGGGGATTGTTTTGTCAATTTGAACTCAAAATGATCATATAAATACTCAGAGACAAGTAACCAAGACCTGTTGTAATCTTCAGATCATCTCTCTCTTGAAAGGACTGCCCCAATAGCAATTCATATCCATTTTTACTACATATGAATGGGTAAATGAACTTGTGATCTTCATCAATGCATTTCTATAGGTCCCTACCAGTTTGACAAGAGTATTATCTACAAACTGTATCATCTTGTGTGTCTTGGTCGACTCCTTTAGTTTGAGTTTCTTAAATGTGGAAACTAGGATCAAATTGATGCTTTCCCTAAATCACAAAGTAGCTCACTGAAGTCCTCTAGACAACCTTGATTTTCTCTCTCTTTGATTATACTATTTTCTCCCAATGTTTGTCACCCAAATACACTAAATTGAGTTAGATTTCATAGTTGGAAGTGTTTAGATTCTATATTATAGACAATTTGATTTTGTATTTCAAACATGAAGTTACTTCATAAGTTTTGATCTAAGTTGGATCTATATTACATGTCATTGGATACATCGTCCTTGACTAAAATCTTCTGACCTACATCACTACAATACCTTGGAACCATGATGCTTTCCATGTTGAAGGACTCTCAATTCTATAGGTGAAGGTTCAAAAATCTCCTTGATCAGAGTATCAAATCAATATATATATTGAAGTTAGAAAATATATGACTTTTTTTTAACCCTTTTCTTTGGTTTATCATGTGTTTGGGCCAATTTCGACCACTTTAGGCCCAATGTAGAAGTTGGGGCCCCATCCACATTGCTCATCCTTCCCTTTCTCCTTTGGGAAACTATTGAAGGGAAGGAGCTGCCCTTCTTTTTCCTCTCCAAATTAGGAAATGGAGGAACTGAAAGACAAGAACCCCAATCTCGTAGTCCTTTGATACCCCTCCCTCATTTTCCCTTGTTCTTTCCCCCAGTGTATTCTAGCCTCCAGCTCCCTCTTTTCTTTCCCCCAATGCAACCGACACCTCAGTAGGCTGCCTACTTGACCCCACCCCTACTTGCCACCTTGGGAGGTGTGGATTCCAGTGGCAAGGTTCACATAGGGAATGGAGGACACATCCTTGTCCCCAGTCATCCCTGAATAGCCTCATCTCAAGACGTTGGAGGCTGTTCGACCACCAAAGAGAGGGGGCACAAGGTCCCCTATTTATCCCCTATTTTGCAATCAAGGAACGTAGGACCCGTGGAGTGGAGTCATGGGAGGCGGGAAAAACGGTGATCAGTGGCTCGTAACCACACGCTAGAGGTTGGAAAAGTCTAAACATAGTGCATAGCCAGAGGTGACGGCTAGGCGAGTAGTGTGTAGCAGCTAGCAGCGGATGCGAGGAGGCCCAAACCAGATAAGGCATGATGATGGATGACCCAAAATTTTCACACCACTAGGGCCACAGAGCACACGATGGGTAAAGGATTCAGCCACTAGATCTTAGGCAGATGCCCCAGATCGGTCCTCTAGTTTTTTGGTGAAGCCAAGATCTTTTCCCCTAAGTTTTGAATGAAAATTTTCTAAAATGCATAACTCTCTCATCGTTTGCCTAAAAGAAATGAACCAGTATACCAAATTCGTTAGCTCGATGAGATCTACACTTTGGGCTTGTCCCATAACCTAAATCCAACGTTTGGTTTCCTGATTCCTTAAAAATGCTAACTTTAGTCATGTTGAATACATTTAGTGTACCTTTATGTTCAAGCTTTGAGCTTTAACAAAAATTAACCCTCCTAATAAAAAAATTAGTAACTTCTGTACACACTTGATCTAAATGAGAGTCTTAATCATCCCTTTTGCTCATACATGACTCTAATTGTATATATATGACTAGTGTTGAGATTTTAATGTTGTAACTTGTCCTTATTTGATAATCTTGCTACTTAATGTTGTATTAATGCCTAATCATCCTCAAATCAGTAACATATGTCTCTCCTTGACTTTAATATCTGTGCCTAATATCCTCCTTGCTATGGTTGATTCATTTGACACTAATTCATGAATGTGCTCCAATTATGTGAATGATTGGTTACACCTTGAACCAATGATTAGTGTGATAAAACTTATGAATCCAAATCTTTTAGCTCCTTCGGATCTATAATGTTAGGATGTTTGGGGACACTAATGCCTATGATCTACCCTCTTTCTCTCTTATGGTGTTTGAAACCCTAGTTTGCCTAATGTGACCTATGTGATTTGTATTGTGGGTCTTGTTACTTAATGCTTATCTGGACCCTTTTCCCTTGTTCTCCTATCTCGAGTTAGGGAATACTCAATCTCTCATGATATCTTGGATGTGGATGTCCCACCTTATCCTCATGCTAAACCTGGGTGGCAGGTATGAATTATGTTGATGTTTGAATGTATGTGGACATGTTGATAACAATTTTGGACCTTGATAACTTGACCCATGGGACATCCACCTATCTTCAAATAAGCTTCTTATGTCACTAAATTGCTGATCTAAACCATATTTGATGTTTGGGCCTTGTTTCTTGATGACCTTGACCTTTTTTTCCCTAATGTGAATCTTTTGACCCTAAAATGGACATAAGTGGCTCAAACCTTTTAATAGGCATATAAAATGAATGGAACCTCAGAATGACTTGAAACTCGAATCACACCCTTATGACATACTCTAAATCACTAAAAGGTCATCAAATGTAATAATAAGATATATGGAACCTAACTATGCCAAAAACCCTAAAATGAATCTAGGTAGGGTCAACGATGAGAATCCAATGTATGTATGTAATATTATGCTTAATTAGGTGTGGCATGTGGAAGATGACCAAGGACATGTTAGGTTATGAATCTTTGAAATCAGGTACAAGCATTAATAATATTTTGATTATGGATTTCTTGATTGAAATGTGATACATATGTATGCTTGTTTACTTGCTCAAATATTTCCACATAGTATTCTAGTATTATACTTGGTGTTTGTCTCGTATTATTGTTTTGATAACTCACAAACATAATATAGAAACTCCATTATGCAAACATCATGCACCTACCATAGGTTTTGGGTTAAGCACATAAAGTTGGGCTTCCTACTTGAGTTATCAACATAGGGCGGATCGTTGATAAAAGGGTTAGCTAATCTTCAACACCCTCATAGACTCTTCCAATGAGAAGTTCTCCATAAAAGGCCTTACGAATACGTGATATTGATGAATGCATGAAATGATGCTATAATTGGAGTGAAATGACATCAAACACATACTTTCATTTTGCTAAATATTTAACTTGTTTATTTCTTATTTGTTACCTCTGAAAATCTTTTCAAATTATGCAAAGCTTATGTATAAGTATCTTTTAGCCATGTACTCAATACCTCGTGTGCTTGACCCGCCTTGTTTCATGCATTTTATAGGTTCATAGATGGATAAAAGTTTATGGGCATGGCGATCTATGTTAGGTGTACTTGTTTTAGGATCCCCAGTGTACATGAGCAGACTAATGTGTATTGACTCTCAAATTGCACCTGAAATCTTATAATAAAAGGATGTTTCTCAATAATATTTGTTGAATGTTGAGATTATATTTGGTGCTTTTATCTTGTTATCCGTTCATGTATGCTAAGCTTTATGCTTCCGCATTCACTCTTTGATAATCCCATGCTAGGGATGGACACCTAGGTCCTATCGTCATTGACTTTATAGTCATTTGGAGTTAGGATTTGGGTAACAAATGGTTCAGTGACATATGGTAGAAAAGCATGAACAATAACTACACCAGACACTGCTCACATGAAACACAAACTAAACATTACTTTACATCTCAACCTTAGAAACTTAATGAGTTGTCCTTTGTGGACTAAATTGACTTAGCTTCTAAGTTAGAACCTAGATGTTCTAGAACTAGGTGTACACTTGTGTAATCCCTAGAACCTTTCTTTTCTCCTCCTTTTGTCATGTAGTATGGTCCGTAGGTTCAGGAGGGTGAGAAAAGGGAGATCTTATTACAACCCTAGACATATGTTCACGGCATGTGCTAAGAGTAGCTATACACGTGTGCACCATGTTCTTTCTAGTTATCTAGGTTCCATGATGATAGACTTCCTAATGAGTGTGGTAACTCATTTTTGGTTTTGGTTTTATTCGAATGAAGCATGGCAGTTTTCCTTTCCCATTTCAACATTAGAGAAAACTTATTTCAAGTATAAGTATATGTACATATGAAAAATGTTACCACATATAGAAAGGCAATGAGTATCCATGTGACTTACAAGAAAGAGATGTAACATTAGTCTAGATGAGAGTGTTTAGATGATAGATGTAGTCTCTAGAGTTGTCTAGAGATAGGATAAAGTTAGGCTAGTAAGTAGCCTAGATGACGCATGATGATGATAATGATAATGATGATGATTATTATTATGACAGCGACGATGATGTTGATAACAATGTTGATGTATATGATATGGGATTGCTTCAATATGACCCAAATTTGTTTTTGAGAGGGTCAAGTATGTTTGACAACATTAGATGAGTTTGATCATGCAACCCTAGCTAAACCTAGCACCTTGTATGATAGATGTGACTTGATTGATGTGCTAAACATAGCTAGTGAGTTGGCATGCATGCTTGTACCTAGTCTTGTATATGTTGAGATATGATTTGAAACCAACATGGGGGATCAACCTATTTAGAAAGTAGGACCTCTAGCACGGGACATACAAAAAGGGTGACCCCTTGATATGAGTCAACTCGCCACAGGAGAAGGTCACAGTACCTAAAATCCAAAATATGTGAAATGCTGAAAAATATGCATGATGAAATACATGACGATAAGTAACTCACTAGACTACTTCTAAGTATATAAGTTGAGTTACCTAGTGTGTGGTTTCCTTGAAAATGTTGAACCCTAGATTTCCTATGAAAATAGATAACCCTAAAGAAAGAAGCAATTGAAAATTTGATGATTAAACTATAGGTGAGGGAGATGTCCCAATACCCTAAGATGATGAACATGATGTGTGATATCCATGATGAGCCTCATACTTGGGTGAGTGGTTGTATGTAAAGGAATCTAGTGGTTGCTCTTTTTTTTGATGGTTAGGTGGAGATTTGTTATGGGTAGAAGGTTGTGGTTAACATGTCTTGTTGGACATAGATTAAGTGTTTAGATTGAGTGGCTTGAGCTTGTGGAGATCCTTCTTAATACAAGTAGGATAATTACAAAACCTCGACATTGTTGACAATGTTGGTTCTCAAATGATGCTTGATATATGAAATATTTCACATACATCTAAAACATGATATATGTATTATAAGTCACTCTCATACGCTAGACCTAATATGAAATCACACCATACATGAGAGATATAAGTTGGAATCATGAGATAATACGAGGATGTCTTGGAATCATAACTTGGATAGTCATGAATACATTGCTGAACTTTTGACCCAAAATGAGAAATGATGAACATAATTTGGGATAGTTGGCACAATTTTGGGGGAAATCCTCAAACATGTATGAAACCTAGTATAATGATGAAATAGACGTTCAATAATAATCTCACTCAAAAGTCATGATGATGAATATGTGGCATCCAACTCACAAAACAAGATTTACTTAAGCGGAAGAGAATCATTTGCAGCGAATTACTGAAAATCACTAAAAATTAAAACCATTTACAAAGAGATCCAAACATACCAAAATATTTCATCAGGAACCAATGTAATACATTTACAACCTGGTTCATAAGTACATGCCTTGTACCATCTCTTCTCGAGGATTACAAATATTAACTGCCCTATTAACACTGTACGTAGGCAGTATAAAAACCTCGAGGCATCAAGCCAAAATCTCAGATCGATTCATCAAAAGCACTAATTACTAACTCCGAGGACCTGAGAGTACAAAGACGACACATAGGACTACTATCTATATGACTTGACACACAATATCTCCACCTGAGATCTCACTACTGTCCTTGCTGTTGTTGTCCTTTCTCTACTGTGGGAATTCTGTTTCCTTGTCCGCGTCCACCTAAAAAGTTGGATCCCACAGGGGTGAGACAATTGTAAATTTCCCTAGCGAGAGATATAACTCTCCGCCAAAACATTATTATTGCAGTCTATTAGAATTAAAAACTGAGCAGGAGTTCTTATATATTAACAACAATATTAATCATTGTGCAAATAGAATAAGATAATCTCCTTCGCTAAGGAGAACATTGAATCTGCCCATGGTAGAATCATAATTCATCCATCTACTTGTAATGAATATAAAGAGATATAAATAACATCTATCAACTAGAGATGCATAAAAGAAATGTAACATCAGCCAGTAAATTTCTGTATTCAACCCTTAAGCAAACATGCTATACGGCTGATTACATTTTACAATCACACTTATGCCCTGAGGAGATGAGGTATACCACTCATACTCCAACCGACCACTGCGAAGTCAAAATCTGTACCATACAAGGTTAATGGAAGAGCCGACTTCCAAGACCTCCCACATCTCAGTCAGTGTGAGATCACATGCAGGACATTTTGTGTCTCTGCTAGATAGCTTTCCAGGGTATACTGAAAACTTCACTATACAGTTACAGTGGTGGTTGTACTCTCTTCGCAATCGAGAGATTTCATGTTTACCTCCATCGATCCATCATTAATATTATTGGGAGATGTGTATTGCATCTATCCCAATCATCGGGAGATTCATGATACATCCATCCCGGTACAAATAATGAAGGATTGAGAGGTTTAATGTTTACCTTCCATCAATTCCCTCATTAGGACGTAAGGATATGTTCGCCCATCAACCCCCGCATATTCAAGAATATGGATTCCAGGTTTTGCTGCGGAGCAACCCGTTTCACCATCACCAAATTACTGACGATGATGGATCTATGGTCAGGGCTCTACATGATGTGATTTCACTTGATTAATTAAGTACATTAGTATATTCTTTTTAGCATCAATCAAGTTCTCAAACAAGATTTATTATGACAAATGCTACAAAGAAACATGTAAGTTCTTATCTATTGCTTTACCAGAACTTATAATACATTGGGATCTTAATCCCTTATCCCATCACTTAAAAGTTCACATCTCACAACAACATCATTATCTTACTTATCAAAACTGGGTATTCATACCCTCAGTTCATTACTAATCACTGTTACCACTTGTTAGGTAACTATTACCTCTAGGTCCTCAAATTGAGGTATACATGATACTTGTTACACAAGCATCTCACATGGCTCACAAGGCCCATTAAGTGTCTTGTCACCTTTCACTAGGCAACAACTTACTCATATGACTCATAAAGTCCATGCACATTTTGTTACTTTTACTAAGCAACAATACATTAAGGCATACAAGGCCAATCAAAATTTTTATTTTATAAATGTCATAGCTCGAATATGGCTATGTTAATCATCTCATGATATATGCATGGTTAATACACATGGTAACAGCCATAAAGATTACTTATCACATCATGTAATACAATAGTAACACCACCATTCATTTATCAGGATTAGGGATTATTATCAGATAGGCTTTTCATCCCTTTACCTAAAAATTAGGGTTAGGGTTTCCCATTTCACATTAATTAGGGTTTCATGTTTATATTATCTGTCCAACCCTAATTTATTGTTCCATTCCTCTAGGAGCATTCAATAATATCATAAGTATTCACTCATGATCATTACTTTCATCATATATCATTAATGATTATCAATTCAAGGTATGAATTCATCTCTCAAACTTACCATGGTATGTTTATATCATACTCATTATCTTGGCTTAACCCCTTCCTCATAGTATGTTAGTCAACACTTATCAAAGTGCATTGAATCCATTACATCTTCATTGTAACAATTTACATAACACACACTTCTTGTGTTTCTTATCCAAGTATATTGGATTTGAGGTGCATCAAGGTATATCAACCCTGAAATGCTGAATGTGATAACTATCATGTCTCGATATATCACTTTTCTCATTACTTCTAACTCACCTAATTTTACCAACTTATCTTGTATTAAGGTATTTCCATCTTAATACTTTTAACCACTCACCTATCACTTTCATCATATAGTGCATAGGTCACACATTTGAATTGTCCAGCCATCTTTAATGATATGGACTTATCTAATGGTTAGGCATTGTTGATATAGAATAAACCATTATCAACCACTTTAGGTATTTCAACTCTTAGTATGTTATCTATTCCATTATTTAGTGTTGCATACATCACTCCTAAGAGTTTCTTGTCCTCATATTTGTAAGGTGTATAGGGTTGATACACATGTATAGAGTTAGATATATAATGATCTAGGCATCACCTTGTCCCTTATACCCTTACTCATTAAAGTATCAACATTACCATTCATATGGTTTATCAATTGCACCGTTCATGGTGTAACATTCTCATCTTACTTGATTATATTAGCCACACCCTACTTTAGTGTATTGGCCATTATACCATCACTAGGGTTTCATGTATCATTAAATGGCATCACCCTAGATTTGAGTCTCACATTACATCATTGCATCAGGGTTCCACATAACATCATTCCAATTTAGGGTTTCACATGGCATTACCCTAGATTAGGGGTTCATATTCAATAACCCACAATTAGGGTTTACTATTCATCCCAATTAGGGTTTTGTATCACATTACCCTGAATTAGGGTTACTCATGTCATCACCATTAATTAGGGTTACTTCCTTACCCTAGATTAGGATTACACCTAGCATTGCCTTAAATTAGGGTTAAGGTTCATCAATCTTCTTGATTAGGGTTTCATGATCTTTTTATCATGGATCATTCCCTAAAATTCATATTTTATTCACATTGAATATGTTGAGGCTTAACCATCACATGATTATCACACATGTATGGATTCCTCTCTCTCTCATCCTTTCTAGAATGTTGACTATGTCAAACTTGGTTATATTAGGTTAACCAACCCTACAACTAAGTACATTCAATTTGAGTTGACCTAGTGTATTGAAATATTGCTTACTTAAGCTTCAAGAATTAACTCATCTAGGGTTACCATTCACCTAGTACCTTAAAGGTACAAATCTAGTGATTATATTTGAGATAAATCAGTAACAACCATAGGGTTAACTGATCCTTCACCATATTAAGTTTTCAATTTACTTGATCACATTGAATCATCCAAACGATCTTGACCATTGGTGCTCAATACGGTTTAAAACCGTTTGGGCAAGAAGTGTGTTGAAACTGATTGGACTTGGGTCTCTAAATGGTTTGAGACCATTTGGATTCAAATGGTCTTGAGACCGTTTGGACCCAAACGGTCTTGAGACCATTTAGACTCAAACAGTCTTAAGATCGTTTGGTCCAAACCCTCTCAAAACTGAATGGACCAAAAACGTCTTTCAACACTTAAAAAATTCAAGGTTTCATTCAATGAACCAACTATCAATTGAATCCTTGATTCATTCATCAATTAAACTATTGAATCATCCTTTAATTGGACCATCAATTAGGGTTTGGAACCCAATTGAACTAGGATTTATAATCAAGAAACCTTCAATTAGGGTTTTGAAATTGAGGAACCTTCAATGATTAACATTGTGGAACCGATTCAATTGAAATTAATGAATCATCATCAAATTATGATATGACCTGACCTCAAACGGTCTTGAGGTCATTTGGATGACCTCCAAATGGTCTTGAGACTGTTTGCCTCATCCAACATTAAAATATGTGAAATTCAATTAGGGTTTAGATCATTGGATTGATCATCAAATTAGCTATTGATTGCATTTTAATTTGATATATCTGGATCTTCAATTACTCAACCATACTCAACCCTAGACCTCCAAATGGTATTTGTTGACCTCCAAACGGTCTTGAGACCATTTGGGTGATCTCCAAATAGTCTTGAGACCGTTTGGGTTAATCAACCCAAAGTTTTAAATCAACATATAGAATTTCAACACTTAACCCGATTAGGGTTTATAATTGGAGGATTGTCTATATATTGAATCAATCAATTGGATCAATTAGATCATCATCCAACATGTACTAGGGTACTGACCTCAAATGGTCAACCCATCCAAATGGTCAATCCTTCCAAATGGTTTGGAATCCAAAGCTCCAAACGGTTTGCAAACCGTTTGGTCTCCAAACGGTTTGGTGAAACCGTTTGGACAAAGGTCTTAAAACCGTTTGCTTAGGATATTTTTGAGGTGTGTTCTTAGGATGATGTCATCATCATAAAGCTACGATCCTTCATATTTTTCTGTAATTTTCATGGTGGTTCTATTGGTTTTATCAAGTGAATTTCAAGAAGAACAAATGATCAACAATTGATAAGGAATTGAATGCAATAACAATAGTAAGGGTTCAAGTTATACAATCTGCCTCCAATTGAGTTTCAAAGCTTCAAGTTTACATAAAAAATGGTGGATGCAACTCCTTTCACTATCCCAAGGCTCGTCCTCAAGCTTTGAGTGAAAAGGAATGGTTAGAATTGAAGATGGGATCGAGATAAGAAGAAATCATGCATTGATTTTCGATTTCCACCATGGAATCAAGGTGAAAGAAGGTCAAGAAGCTTACCAACAGGTTGGGGGTCGTCCTCCTGCTTCTCCTAGTTCCCTTGGTCGTTTTTTCAAGCAAAGAGAAGAAGTGGATTCAAAGAAGCCTTTGGTTTAAGTTGTAAAAGGTGTTTTTATAAGAAAATCAATGAGAGAGAAAATGCCTTATAAAAATCTTTTAATTCCAAAATTAGTACCGCCTATCCCCCCTCAATTCCTTATATACGAGGCTATACTTTTTGCCTCTTATTCCTATCAATTATCCTCAAATTAAAGGAAAGCAATTTAAGCACCTTAAATCATATAATACTAATATCCATAAGTTAGTGGATATTTCTTTTTCTTTTCTTAATGTGAGTGGGTTCTCCACTCACGTAGATATTTCATTTGCCTTTGCAAGGAACAAGGACGTCCACACTTGTTGATTTTCAACCAACACAATTTTGGTTGAAGGGCAATCCAATTAATATAATTATTTTTGCATTAAATTGAATTAGGGTTCCAATTATTCTTAAATCTTGATTATTTTAATATCAAGATTCTCTCTCCTGCAAAGTGATACAAATGAGATACCCCTCTCATTTTATTTGCTCTAAATGATGCCAAGAAACATTAGGGACTATTTTGAAGTGGTAATTTTCATATTGACCCTAGGTTTTGGGTAAATTGCATATTATACCAAAACTAGGTTTTTATGCACAAACATTGCTTTATCAGTTCTTTCTTGGTACTCAGGATTTCACAAGCCATACCTCTGCATCGTTTTCATTCTCATGATTCCAAAATACTTGAGGAACATTTATCAAGTAACATTTGCAAGTTAACCCCTCATATTGGGTAAATTACACTTTAGTCCAAACTAAGCAAACATTGCTTCAACATTATTCAAACAGGACCAAAATTGAAACATAAGTTCCTCTTGAGCCTTAATTACTTTTCATGAAATAAAATTAAGGATTTAATTAAATTTCTTAAGCAAAACTTCCCTGGTTAAGGCATAACCCAGGTCAAGGATGCTACAGAATATGTCCCATTGAGAAATCAACAACATAGTTTTTGATAACACACCTTGAGCATGCATGATTACATAAACAAAACCCTAACATGTTAATGATAAGGGTTATGCAACCTTAATGTCAAAATGATGTCCTAATATGGTAAAACACTAAGTGACATGTATTATTAGGATGAGTAAACCCTTTATAACCTATATGTGTACCCCATGATGGGGGATGGGTTGAAACAAATGGGATGGTTAATGTCATATGACAAATTTTGACTTTTACTCTTAACTATGATCTTGGAAAATTTCAAGAATGAAATTTCATGTAAGGAGGTAAGGATGTGTCAACCTCAATTTTCTCTCTCTTTGATTCTACTATTTTCTACTAGTGTTCGTGACCCAAATCCACCCCAGTGAGTTAGATTCATAGTTGGATGTGATTTGATGCTATATCAGAGACATTTTGATTTTGTATTTCAAATATGACATTACTTCACATGTTTTGATCTAAGTTGGAGCTGTATTTCATGTCATTGGATACATCATCCTTGACTAAAATATTTAGCCCCACATTATTACGATACCTTAGAACCATGATGCTTTCCATGTTGAAGGACTCTCAATTTTGAAGGTGAAGGACTGATCAAAAGATATGTAAGTTAAAAAATATAGGAATATATTTAGCCCTTTTCTTGTGGTTTATCCTATGTTTGGGCCAATTTCATCCACTTTAGGCCCAAAGTTGAAGTTGGGGGCCCATCCAAACTTCTCTGCCTTCTCTTTCTACTTTGGGAAACTATTGAAGGGTTGGGGCTGCTCGTATTTTTCCTCTCCAAATCAGGTAATGGAGGAACTACAAGCCAAGAGCCCTAATCTCTCAGTCCTTTTATAACCCTCCCTCATTTGCCCTTTTTCTTTTCCCCACTGTACCTTATCTGCCAACTCCCTCTTTTCTTTCCCCCAATTTGCAATTTTTTTTCAAATTATGCAAGGCTTATGTATAAGTATATTTTAGCCCTGTATTCAACAGCTCGTTTGCTTGGCCATCCTTGCTTCACATATTTTACAGGTTCTGAGATGGCTAGAAGTTGATGGGCATGGTGAGCTATGTCAGGTGTACTTGTTGTAAGATCCCTAGTGTACATGAGTACATTTGCGTATATTGACTCTCAAATTGTAATTGAAATCTTGTAATAAAAGGATGTTTCTTAATAATACTTATTGAATGTTGAGATTAGATTTGGTGCTTTTATCTTGTTATCTGTTCATGTATGATAAGCTTTACTCTTCCACATTCACACTTTGATAATACCATGCTAGGAATGGACACCTAGGTCCTATCACCATTGAATTTATCATCATTTGAAGTTAGGATTTGGGTAACAAATGGTTTTGTAACATCCTTGCTGTAAATTGAATAGATTTGTTGAATCATCTATATCTTCATTTTTTTCCAGGAAGTCTTCTTTGAATTAATGCAGTAACAACTTCATAAACAATGACATAATTTGAATATTTAATTTTTTTCTTCTTGTTTATGATTTTATTCAGAAACCTACCATTAATAGAAATTTATCTATAGCCTCCACCAAAGGAATGTTGAGTGGAGCTTAAGGAAGATGTCCATAAATTTCTTGAATGCCTTGTCTTTGTTTCCTGGTTTCAAACTATCCAGTTTGGAACATGAGATGTATTTACATGGACTATGGCCGGTGGTGGAGTAGTATTGACCTTATGTGGAGAAATATACAACACATTACGAGCTTCCCCCAAGCTTGAGTCAACACCACCCTGTATGATATATACGAGCTTGGCTAGAGTTTTTTGTGGCTTCTCCTTCTCATGTGTAGGTGTCCTCTTCTTAATTTTGATTGTTTTTTTGGTATGTATGCCTAGAGAGACAATAATATAATGACTATAATAGGGCATGGAATGCTTGGTTTGATAAAAATAAGGCTAATTCTATCTATTATGCCTGTTTCAACAATTAGATGATGACACAAACATAGTAGATGTATAAAGAATGATATTACTCGATGGCATCTTTCTTCAGGTTGAGGACTTGAACAATGAAATCATATGTATGATAAGAGTACATACATTCTTGTTATGTCCCTAATAATATATTATTGTGGAATAAAAATAAACCATAGTAATATATAAGACTAGAGTGTGTGTTGTTTGATGATAGAGTCTCATTAGCCAATATATGGGATATCAAGACAAACACACATGTACATTTAGAGAACAATGTATTTGACAAACCCACCTTGAGAGTGATATATGGAGACCATAGAGTGGTAGTCAGAATCAACTCTCATAGTGATAGTGGTGATTGTGGTTCTTTGACCTGAAGTCACTACACTCATTATATGTCATTCAATGTATTTCGACATCATCCATCATAATCCTAAATAAGGGTTTCCATAAATGTGATGCTCGGGTACATTGTGACACATGTGGATTGAGTACGAGTGATGTGGATGGGTTTATCCCTCCTATAGGAGATTGATATGCTAGCTACATGATAAGAGAGACTAAGAGCATATGTCCATAGTCATGTGACTCAATATGTGATATGTGAAATCACATGCATCTCATACAGTCTTCTCTAGTTCAAGAAACATGGATTGAACATCTAGAGGATGATGATTCATGCCTTGATTTCAATCTAGATATAAGAGACAAAGGAACTATATGATTATTGTAACACTGATCACAAATTGTTGGTTGAAGTTGTTCATCAACTTTCCAATTACTTGGGTAGCAAGGATGTGTTTCTAGATACCGTTCACTGCTTGTGATTTCATAAATTGGTTATGGACATTCACTGACAACATAACATAAGACCTATAGGGTCACACACATAGGCTACACCTAGAATATGAGTTTATCATGAGTAATATTTAACATGATTACTAAAGTATTTAGGTATTCAATTTAAACAACATTGTTTGAAAGTTGGCTAAATGAGAATATGAGTTGACTGACTCAAGTTTTTAGTTAAATGACTCAAGTGTCGAGTCAATTTGAACAACATTTCTTGATTTGGAATGTGAATCAAATGATTCGAGTCAACTAGTTTAGATAGTGAATCAACCATTTGATCGATCAATAAGGATGGGTCAAGGATTGATGTTGACGTCATGTTGTGCATTAATCATCACATCAAAAGCTAATATGTTTGCAAATAGGAAATGTAGTAAATTGATTCATTCAAGTGTTGAGGCAACTATTTTACATGTGAACTGAAAAGTTCATCTATGAACCAACTGATTCGTTATTTGCAACATCCAGAAATTTGTGAATATCCATCTCTTCGACTCCTAGTTCATCTGGAAACCCTGACCTTGACCTTCCTATAAGTAGCGAGCTAGTCAAGGCTTTCAGAACACACAACAATAAGCTCTGAAAAATATTGTCCTCTCACAATTGTGGTAACATGATAGCCTAAGAAAGTCTTTCCCATAAAAAGGAGAGACAACAAGGGAGACACAATAATGGAGAATCATTCAATGCTAGCACATTGACATTGAAGGGAAAACTCCTTCCCTTTGGCGCTAGGAAGAACAATGAGGAGTTCTTGGTGGTCTGCATGGACTGATTAGGTGCGTAGAGCCTACTTCTGCCATACTAGGAGGACAACAACCACTTTCGTCCATGGTGCCACACCAAGAGGCCATCGCCAAAAGTTGTCTCTATGCAGACTACAAAGTGTGGCATTACCAAGAAAGGGTAGTTGTTGGACTTGATCTAGGACCATGTATACCTTTTACTACCTCCTTTCCTAGATAAATTGTTATTGAAACGATCTGTGAGCAAGGAATAGGTATAAATATTTTATTTCTGCTACTTTATCTACAGTCCCTATTCCCCAACAACGTAATTAGAGCCATGTCAATTTATAGTGTATCAAAATTCTAAACCGACGTGATCATATTTTTTGTATTGCATATGATGTCATATTTAAATGATTAATGTGCATATTCATTTAAATACCACATGTGATCCATATATATATATATATATATATGATGTCTTATGATATGTATATGCAATCTATATGTGTCTCTCTAAAAGCATTTTGATGGTGGATGTATGTGTGGTTATGGCCAAAACCCCTATGGATGTGTGTACATGGTTTTTTGGTTTCTTTCATGTTGTTACTCGATTTACATACTGATCCTCTATCCTTCTTTCCAAATGTGCATTAATGATCTCCTTCCTATACTCCTATCAAATGTAACTCGAGGTTTGTATTTTACACTGTAATAAGTTTATAATAATAGGATAGTTTTAATTCCTTCCATATCGGGTGAGTTGACTGACTAAGGAGTTGAGTATATCGACTGGATGACTAAGGAGGTCAGTCGATAGGAGGAGAAACCCGATCGAATGGAGGCCCAACTAATCGAATGGAGGAGTCCAGTCAACCACATGAGCCTGAGCCAGTCAACTGACTAGTGAAAGCCAATCAACTGATCGACAGGAGGGTCCAGGTGATCGATCAGCCTATCCAACATCATATATTCCAATATAGGTTGCTACATGTGATGTGGACCTTAGGTGGTAGCATGTCTTTGTGGCTCCAAAGGATTGCACTAGACTGGCCATAATCATCACTCGAATGTTTTATGATTGCATGTTTTTCTCATGGATATAGCATGTATATGATACATGGTATAAGTATGTGTTGATTGGGTATGCATATCTATTTATATGAAAAAACCCCTCAATAGATATTAAGCCTAAGATTCTTTCCATAAGTGACATATATGAAAAGATTGATCGACCAACCATGAGCACACCCTAGCGTGGTGCGCTATCTATCTCATGGACGTGTGATAGTAGTTATGTGGACCTACCTTAGAAGGACGTGTTTCTATCGTGTTGTCTTTATGGTCAGGCTTAATTAGGTGACCTTTATAGGATTAATTTTCTAGAAGCATATAGATGAACTATGGCAAGGAGTTTCACATACCATCTATCCAAGAATTGTATGAGATGCAATTAGAAAATGTTGCCTACCTTAATAATGGGTTATGAGCGCTAGTAGATGGGTATTGACTTAATTGTTGTGCATCTTGGCTCACTATAACATTGTTTGTTGCAATCTTATGAATTGGTAGTGAGGGATATCAATTCGAATAAAATAGTGGGATTTATAATTTATTGAAGTTCTAATTAATATTTTTAATATTATCAAATCAAATCAAAAGTGTTTTCACAAAATTTGCAAAATGGTATTTGTAGAAACTAATGGCAAACACAAACACTACTATCACTGTGATCGGTCATGTAGAAGGACAAAGTAAACATGATAAAATTCCATCATTGGTTTAGGACTTTGAGAATCATGAGCCCAAGCTCTATGTCTTTGAAACACCAGTGCCAGAGGAACCCGCTCCAAATGTGCCTAAAACTATTACTTGAAGAATGACAATGATGCCACAAACATTAAAAACCTTATGTTTGGCTCTATGAACTATGATTTGAATCAACAACATGAGAACATGGGCATTCTTGAGATGGTAACATATCTTAAGAAACACATAAAGCAGTAAAGGTATAATGTCTCAAAAGAGTTTTTTGAGTGAAAACTAAGAGAGGGAGATCTAGTAGAACCTCATGTTCTCAATATGATTGGGCATGTATAACATCTGTAGAGACTGGGATTTCCTTTTAGGTCAAGAGTTGGTCAATGATATGATTCTACAATCATAACCTATATCATATAGCCAGTTTATCGAGAGCTATCATTTGAGTAACTTGGCTAAAATGTTGTCTAAATTTCTTGGCATGTTGATAAATGTCGAAGCACAAATGAAGAAGGACAAACCCGTGATGATGATCAACAACATGGAGTCCAGGGGAAAAGACAAGGTCAAGAAATGTTCTGAGGCTAAGCTGAAGTCCAACTTTTCTTCAATTAAGATGAGGGAATATGTCCTTTTCATTTAAAGTAACTCCAGAAGAAGAAGGATATAGAGATCCCCACTTCAAGACCTAAAAAGAAGTAAGCTAGAACTATGCCGAGCAAGAGTTGCTTCCACTATAGTTGGAATCTATCACTCATCTAATGGGATTGTAATAGAATTAGTGAATCTCTATTATGTACATGCCATAATGAAAGACATCATGTATCTTGTATGGACAAGAGTGTTATGAATTATTGATGTTTTGTTTTAAAAGATAAGATCATCTATGGTGGTGCCCTATGTCTCGTAGTCTATACTTGATAGTTTTAAAGACAATTATGTATAACACATATACAGAATGACTCAACGACTCAAACAATGAATACCTATAGCATTATCATCTAGATAACATAAATAAGAAATGCATTTATAGAATCCATAAAGATGGTAGTCTGGACTCTTTTGGTTTTTGAACCAATAGATACATGCCGATCTTATTTGTGGGGAAATATGACAACCAAACTTTTTCACTAGAAATAGCGGGAGGGTGAGTATTCTATTAGGGCTCATACATACTGATGTATATAGACCTATAATGTAAATTGCTAGAGGTGGTTACAAGTACCTCATTATATTTATTTATGATCTCAGTAGATATGGAAGTTTGTATTCAATAAAGTACAAGTTTGAATCTCCTGAAGTGTTCGAGGAGATCATAAATTGAGTACATAACCTATTTGGTAGAAGTATGAGAACACTTTGATACAATCGATGTGGAAAATATTTTGAGCCAAGAGTTTGAGGACCTTATGGGAAACCGTGATAATGTACCACAATGAACTCTAATGATGTATTAGAAAGAAGGAATCACTCATGGTGCAATTATTAATAAATCCAACTAATCTTCAAATTTCCTTTTTGGCACATGCATTACACTAAACAATGTACCATCTAAATTGATTCAAAAGACATCATATGATTTATGGCATGGGAAGTGTCTCGATATGTATTTATAAAGATTAGGAATGAAATATTATATAACAAAATAGTTTCTTGAAAAGCTTTGTCCCGAATCACATAAATGTTATTTTTTTGAATATCCTTGGGAAACTAGAGGATATTGGTTTGTTTTTTGTCAGGTTGGCTGTATTCCTAAAGAAATTTCAATTCCAAAACAATCAGTGGGAGAAAGTAGAACTCAAAAAGTTCTAGACCAAAAAGAAAACATTTAGCTTAAAGAGGTACAATAGGAACAAGTAGAATCACAAATTGTTGAGGAATCTCAAGTTCCTTATGTAACACAAAATCTCATAGATCTAGTAGAACACACCTTGATTTTGAAAGATTATGATATCTTATAGCTCAAGAAGACAGTGATTTTATCATAAATGATGAGCCAACAACCAACCTAGAAGCTATTGAGGTATCAAAATTTGAGAATTGTTTTAAGGCCATGGGATCAAAGATGGACTCCAAGTACTCCAAAAAGTTATTACCTTGGTGGATCTACCTGAAGGGGTAAAACCCATAGGGTGTAATTGGTTCATAAAGAAGAAGACAAACATGGATGGTAATGTACAAATAGAAATAAGTAGATTGGTTGCAAAGGTTTCCAACAAGTTCAAGATGTTGCACATGATAGAATCTTTTCACCATTTTCCATGTTAAATCCACCATGGTCATGCTTGCCATTACAACATAGTATGACTATGATATTTGGAAGATGAATGTTAAAACCAAATTCCCTTAATAAGGATATTATAGAGGATGTGTGCTTAACAAAACCTGAAGGTTTTATAAACACAATTATTGCAAATAAAGTATGTAAGATACAAAGGTCAATCTATGGATTGAAGCTGACATCTTAGAGCTGGAATCTTTGATTTGAAAAAATAGTCAAAGAGTTTGAATTTAGTCGAAATGAAGATGGAATATGTGATTAAAAGAATTTAGTGGGAGCATATTTATATTCCACATAATGATGTGGAATGACATCCTTATCCTACAAACATTTAAACATGGATTGGAAGTGCCTTCTCTATGAAGGGTTTAAGAAAAACATCCTATATCTTAGGAATTAAGATCTATGAGATAGATATGTAAAGATTCTTAACCTAAGTAAGAGCACATACATTGGAAAGATACTGAAGGGGTTCAACATACATGACTCAATGAGAGAAAAATTTTCCATGCTCCATGGAATTAGTCTCTCTAGAGCCTAGTATCCCAGTTCTTGTGAAGAATAGAAAAACATGAACAAGATGCCATATGCATTTGCAATTGGATCTATCATGTATGTAATGTTAGGTACTCATCCCATAGTATCATATGTATATGAAATGACAGGCAAATATTTGTCAAATACTAGCGAAGCTCACTAGACTTCCATAAAAAACATCCTTAAGTACTTCAGAAGCACTAAGGATTAGTTCCTCATTTATGGTAATGAGGAAAATATGGGTGTAATGGGTTACACTGATGCAAGCTTCAAAAATGACAAAGAAGAATAACAACCACGATCTAAATTTGTGTTTGACCTTCAAACAGAACTGTAAGCTGGAAAAGTTTTGAGCAAGACACAATTATTGATTCTACAATAGAAGTTGAATACCTTGCTATTATGAACATAACAAAGGATATTGTATAAATCAAGAAGTTCATTTATATGAGCTTGTGGGAGGTTCCAACCATTGATGACAAAATAGAATACTAAGACAACAATGGAGCTACTAGATAGGCAAAGGAACCCTGATAGAATACTATAACATATTCATCTCATAGGAGATATTGTAAAATGAGGAGATGTGAATACTTGCAAAGTACTGACTTGAAGAAAATGTTGCTAACCCGCTACAAAAGCACTTGTGTAGAAGAAACATGATGGACATGTTGAGATCACTTGGAATAAGATTCATGTGTGATTTCCTCTTAAGTGCACGTGGGATTCTTTTGGTATGTATGCCTAGAGAGCCAATCATATGACGATTATAACATGACATGAGATACTTGATTTGTTAATAATAAAGGTAATTCTGACTATTATGTTTGCCTCAATCATGAGATGATGACACAAACATAGTCAATGTCTAAAAAATGATGTTACTTGATGACATATGTCTTAAGGTTGAGGACCTGAACAATGAGATCATATGTATGATAAGAGTACATACATTCTTCTTATGTCCCTAGTTAGATATTACTATAGAAGAAAAATCGAGAATATTATATAATAGTATAGTGTGTGTTGACTGATGAAAGAGTCTCATTCATCATGATATGGGATAGAAAGTAAAACACATAGGTACATGTTAGAGAATAGTATATGATACATACCCACCTTGAGAGTGATACATGAAGACCATGGAATGGTAGTCAGAATCATGTATCATAGTGATAGTGGTTTTTGTGGTTCTTAGACCCAAAGACACTACAATATTCACATTTCATTCGATGTATTTTGACATCATTCAAATGTGAAATTGAATAAGGGTTGCCATAAAGGTGATTCCCGGGTACAATGTGACACGTGAATTGAGTATGAGTGATATAGATGGGATTTGTTCCTCCTATAAGACATTGTTATCCTGAGACTTGATAAGCAAAATTGTGAAACAATGTAATACTCGTGTGACTCAATATGTGATACATGAGCTCACATACATATCAATAGTATGCTCTAGTTAATGTAACATGGATTGAACGTTGAGAGGATGATGATTCCATGCCTCAGGTTCTATCTGGATATTAGAGACAAAGAAGCTATATGATCACTGTAACACTGATCATAGATAGTAGGCTGAAGTGGTTCTCCAACTTTCCCATTACTTGGGTAGCAATGATGTGTTTCTAGATACCTCTCATTGCTTGTGATGTCATAAATTGGTTATGACATTCACTTCCAACATAACTTAAGACCTATAGGGTCACATGCATAGGATGCACTTGGAATAGGAGTTTACTCATGAATAATGTTTAATATGATTACTAAAATGTTTAGGTATTCAATTTAAACAACACTGTCTGAAAATTGGCTAACTGAGAATGTGATTCGACTGAAGCAAGTGTTGAGTCAATTTGAACAACAATAGTTGAACTGGAATGCGAATCGAATGGTTTAGAATGTGAATCGTCCAGTTCAAAATGTGAGTCCACCAGTTCAGATAGTGAATCTACCACTTGAGTGATCAATAAGACTGGATCAAGGATTGATGCTAACATCATGTTGTGCGTCAACCATCACATTGAAATACAATATGCTTTATGAATAGTAAATATAATGAATCGATTGATTCAAGTGTTGATTCGACTGATTCATGTGTGAGCCGACTAGTTCAGATGTGATCCGAACAATTTATGATTTACAATGGCCTAAAATTTGTGAAAATTTGTCTCTTCGACTCTGAGTTGATATGGAAACCCTGATCCAAACCCTCCTATAAATAGAGGGGTAGTTAAGGATTTTAGAAGACATCACAATAAGGTCTGACAAACATTGTCCTCTCACATTTGTGGTAATGTAAGAGCCTGAGCAAGTTTTACACATAAAAGGGAGAGACAACAAGGGAGAACAATTCAATGCTAGCAGATTGACATCATAGGAATAACTCCTTCCCGTTGGCTCTAGGAAGCAAAAGGATGAGTTCTCAGTGGTCTGCATGGACTACATAGAGGCGTGGAGACCGTTTCCTTCATGCTAGGAAGACACACACCACCACTATTCGTGGTGCCGCACCAGGAGACCGTATCTGACAGTTGTCCATGTATAACTTGCAATATGTGCACATCACCAAGCCAGAGTAGTCGTTGGACTTGCTCTAGGACTAGGTATACATCTTGCTACCTTCTTTCCTAGATACATCATTGTTGATAAAATTTGCTGGCAAGGAATAGGGATAAATGTTTATTTCCACTACCTTCTCTTCTATCCCTATTCCCAAACTTGTTCTACTATCGAGAGATCCTTCACTTTCTCTTACTGCATGGGAACCTCCTCTAAAACTAGGGGAGTAGACATGGTGGGTGGAATCTATAGGTGAATCTCCTCACAACCCCATGTGGCTGGAATTTTTTATCGATCCTAAACATTTCTACATTGGCTGAAGCACTCACATGTGCGCAACTGCAAGGTTTTCTTGCCCCCTAGTCTTCCATACAAACTATTTGCAAAAGGAATCCGAACCACAAGTGGCACATGGACCCGTTGAGGTTGGGGAATGGATGGATCTGGAATCTCATCAATGGCATACCCCTTCATGGTAAACTTGCTATGTTGACTTCTTCACGTTTAATAAGATTGCGGTCAACTTTGAGATATGAGTCCCTATACTTCTAATTTTATCCACTTGGTTTTGCAAATCCCACCATGATTGATCAAGATAGGAGTCAATCTTGGGACCAACATGCCAAAGAGATCCTCCAATCCATCTAAACTACTTGAGTCTTCATCTTCATCTCTGTTAGTTGTTTTTTCTTTCTGTGTTGATATGCATCATGTGTAAAAAGAATTAGACTCCTCGAGAAAAATAGGGATCACCCAATCATGATTGGTTATTACACTTGTAAGTATTATTCTTCCTACAATACTCACATTCTTCTTCAACATCATGTGCTTTGTTGAAGTTCAAGGTCTTCAATTGATGTGGCAATGCCTTCAATTGTCTTATTAATTCCCTCATTTGTTGGACAAACATGGTGTGATCTAGTACCCACACATGATAAAATAGTTCTACATATCAAAGGTACCCAACAATTGTAACAAAAAAAAGAAAATAAAATTTGACAAAAATATGTAGCATTTAATTTTCAAAAATATATAACACTGAGTTTTTATGAAAAGATTTAACAATGAAATTTGAAAAGGAAATTGTCTAGGCAGATCGATCCTAACTTTTTGTGATTGTAACCATGCCAAATCCCTAATAACAGCGTAATAACATGACACCACTTAACTGTGAGTGTGAAAGGAAAGTGTACATGCCAAAGTAATATGGGATTAAGAGTCTTGAGTTGTTAAACACAGGGAGTTGTGATGTTAAAGACTACTACTAATTCAGACAAATCAACTAGGTTGAAGGCCAATTTGGAAGATTAAATTAAGAAGCAATCAAAAGTGGATTGTGAAGCAGATGGATAAGCAATATTTGGATCAACCGTTTCACTGAATCATATCTATAATTGATTTTTATTTATTTATTAACAATTAATCACTGCATTTAGGGACTTGAAATTAGTATTAATCTCTCTCAAGGTGTGATTCCATGTTCAAACTAGTCAAATCCAGACCCCCATCTACATTTCTTATTCTAGTTTGAATTATGGAGAATAATATCTTTGTGGTTCCCTTTTAATGGTTAACTTGCTCTTATCATGTATTATATATTCATTTTATGTGAATATCCTAACAAAAACCCCTCTGTAGTGATCAAATTCTAAATTCTTATATAAGGTGTACAAGCTCAACATAGGACTCAGTTATTCCTAGTGCCCAAAGACCAAAAACTAGCTAGACATATCCGACATGGTATCATAGTAGAAAATTATGGAAGAAGAAATCATGATATAACTGAAGATTTACAAGTAGTGCACAACCCTTCCAAAGATGATCGCCAATAGATGTCTTTTTGGCCACCAAATTTCACTTTGAAGGTGTCGACATAAACACTTCTCACTTTTCTCCAACTTCTTTTCCTCCTCGTCTATCAAAACTCATTTAGAACAATGCTAGGATCATTTATGTTTCATGAGATCATGAAGGAAGAATGGTGTTGACGAGGAGGAAGACGATGGGTAGAGATTTTAATGAAGTGTGTGCTGAGGCACAAGCAACATTAGAAAGGGGTTTGTAGAACGATACAACCCAGGTTTTCACAAGATAATTGTAGAAACACATGCCAAATAGATATGCTAGCATTGTAGGGGATGCCAAAAGATCACAATTACTTAGTAATGGTTTGAAAAGATATACCAGATAAAGGAAATATGTGTTCTGTGATCCAATTCCTTCATATAAATAGTGAGGCTAAGGATAATATGACAAAAGTTGTAATGTCATTTAATATTTTTTTTTTCTAATTTTGGGGGTATTTAGTTCCTGGTTTCTTCTACATTCTCAAAACAATATAATGGAATGAGAATACAATAACTTTCACCCTAAAAATTGGTCCAATATTCATGCTTTCACTGCACTTTAAGCTTGTAATTTCATAATTAGGTTAATTAGTCCCTCTATTGTTGCTTTGGAGAAATCAAAGTTATTTTATGAAAGGACGGAGAAGAAGGCTTTGGAGTTGGATTTTCCTCTCTCAAAGATAGGGAAGCTTCAAGTGCACATCTATTATGGAGAATACCTCCTTTACAAGTATTGTATTTTATTTCTCTTCTTTCTTTACTCTATTTTATTCCCTTTCCTCCATGAAAATTGTCACCTTTGTGATGTTCAACATTGTTTGTAAATCACCAATCAGTTTGGAGTACATTCCCTTATATTTCATGCCAGAATGACACCTATTTGTCATGTGATGAATGCTAATTTTTAATGTTACAATATTTTTTTCTTGTTTCTTTAATTGTTGATAATTGTTTATGAGAAGTTTATGGCCATATTTTTCTATGTCCTGAAACTCATATATTGAAAGAGGTATCGACTCATAAGACGGAAATTAGAGCTCTTTTTTCATCACATGAAAGTGAATAGAGATTGGAGCAATCTAAGAGATCTTGATGTCTTGTTCTATATTATGAGTCAAAAGACAAGTAATCTAGCCATGCATGTGATCAATAGGTGAAATTTTTTTTTATAATGTAGTGTGAGTTGTGAACAAAACGGGTAAGAGAAATATATGTTGTGTAATTGTTCACCATGTTCTTAGTAGGTGCTTAGGTACCAAACGAGTTAATTTGACCTGGTTTCTTGAATGATAATATGTGATAATCTTATTTTGAGTTGGGATAAATTAAGCAACTGACTTTTCTTATATCAATCACATGCTTGATCACATTTATTCAGTGTTGAATTGCATTAGTTCCCTATGGATTTGACCCAATGCTCTACCAACTGTTCACCCATTCTATTGTGGATGGTAGAGTGGTGCATTGTTTGTATTATTAATGGGACACACTTTTGTCACAATCAACCATTCCAAGTCACTTTCTATTTGTGACAGTGCTATGTTAGCACTATAACCATCATCAAAGCTAATAACAACTTTCTTTGTGACATCTCTAAAATCAAATCATTATTGTCGAGTAAGATTTTTATGGATCAAAATACAAGGATTCTTCATCCAATTTTCATTAGTATATTATGCAAATTTACCTATTTCTTCATCTATGATTTCATTGATCATCATCTCATCTTAGTTATCAAATACATTGTTCACCAGTTGGATTCCTTCCATGTTTTATAACTTTTGGACGAGTTTTCTTTGGGATCTAGTGCATTGCATCTCCTACAAAGAAATTTTCTCGAAAACCAAGTTTAGAGTATTATTAAGAGGACCATTTTGAGTTTGATCCTGAATGTAAACATGGTTAGAAAAAGATTGTCTTTATTGTGGTGCTTGTTTAAGGTTCAAATCAGGATTATGACTTCTTTGCCCTATAAAAACTACACAACATGTTGTAAAACTTAGGTTGTTTGACTGAGTTGTGTGCAATGGGTTCATTATGCAGCTAAATAATTTCACACTTTTTTTGTCCTCTATTAATTTGGGGAGTATACTATTTATCCACTGTGACTTGTTTAGAGTCTTGACACTGTTTAAAACTGTGCCGTTTAGAGGGGCTACCGATAAGGAGGGGGTGATCGTGGATATCGTCAAAGGAGGTTTGTGTTTCGATGGGCTCAACAACTATGATGTGGACTATGTAAAATGTGTTTTCACACTATGAACCCTACTTTAGTTTCCATATATGAGTTATGGGTAACCACAATTTGGAAAAAATTACCTTGGTATAGTAGGTTAGTTGGAGAGAGTAAGGGTGACTGTTGTGAAGTTCAGTTCCAAGAGCATATGAAACGAGTTTGAAAATGTCAACCTCATAGAAGTATATAGGGAGCCCCACAATGGCGGATCTTGAGGACAGAGTTTGGGGGGGGGAATTACTTTTACATAGTTAAAGTCTACTACCATGTAATTAAACTTACACGTTATCTAATTTCTCCATTGTCTTTGGTATATACAAGTAAAAACAAACTAAATATAATTAAAATTATAACATAAACTGACATATAACTTTAATATCAGCATACAATGTTTTAAATTTAGCATATATTATATATTTATAATTTTGACAATTTATTTTATAAATTTTTGAATAAATAAATAATCAAGCTATTTTTAAATGCTTCATCAATACCTCTTTCAACACAATTAATCATATTAACAACTAGAGACTCACTGTCTATTTTGTTATAAAATTTTGACTTGATAAATATCTTACAATCACACAATAGAGTGGTGAAAAAATCAAAAGATTGGAAATGAGATGGATAACTCTAGATTGTGAATGAATACAAAATGCTATATTTAGAAAAGAAGAAACATGATGATGAACATACACATTAACTAGCATACATTCCCCAAAAAATGTGACTGCTAAGCTCATAAGTGAAATATGTGCAATGAGATGATCGTGCTACTATGTCATCATCAATTTATTGGAGCTTTTTAGAATAAGAAATTTATAAATACTAAATAATAAAATTGTGACTATAGGAAGAACCAATGAGAGAATACTACTAACACATAAAATTACTTCATATTTAATAAAGATGGGATAGTATAAAAGGAATGACGCGAATAGAGGAGAAGAGAAAAAGTTTTTTAGTTTGGATAGACAAAGTGAGATGAAAAGAGGGGAATAGAAGTGAATTGATAGGAAAGATTGTTGCTTACTTTCTACAACATTTGTCACACCAAATTGGAGTCAAGAAAAGAAAAATATGGCGGAAAACTTGGAGAAAATCAAGAGGAGAACATATATTTTAAAGAAATATATAGATAAATTTTTGCAAATAAGGTTAATGGAAACTCAAAAATCAACAATTACAATTAAAAAACTTGGAGACATATTTTACTAAAAATATGGAGGAAAATACACAATATTACAGAAAATGATAGGTAATTTGGAGAGAGAAATTAAGCTATATAGGGACATAGATACTGAGATAGAGATTTTTGGAGACATATTTAAGTATAGAGAAAAGTATTGTTGTTTCCCACAATATATACTAAAAAGTAGTATAAATTATATAAAAATACATGGTGTTTCTCTATATTAACAAAATTTTTTAAATTATATCAAGAAATGTATCACACATATATATATATATATATATAGTTGCATTTGTCATGATTATATATAATGTAGATTTATATTATGAAATCAATAGATTCTAACATGGTTAATTAACAATATATAATATAATAGTGTCAAATATGTGTGTATCATTTATAATTTGTTTTTTCAATAAAAATTGATCTGTTGTGTTACCTAGTTTTAATGCATTACCAAAATTCCTTCTTAGAAGTGTGGACAACAAGTTGGGAAACAAATCCTTTTTGAATGTACATCATTTTATTTATGTAAATTATTCTTGTGCTAATGATGTGGGTTGATTTGTTTCTCTTGGTAGGTGTAATGCATGCTAAAATGGATGTAACTACATATATAATGGTAAATTGTTAATATTACATGGTGTCATGATATATTTGTGAATATACTAAATAAAATATGCATAAGCTTATAATGTTTAAAACATTGCTATATTTAAAAAAAAGAAAATTTTCTATGATTATAAAGTTTACGTTAAAGTACATATAATCTACTTTTATAGCATACTTTTTTCTATTATAACATTCTATCTAAATCTTGTACAAATCAAACACAATAATATAAGTATATATATACACATTCCCACCCCTCTTGTCCCATATTTTTTCACCATAATTAAACCTTACATATGTATGTAAATGACAAAGTAGTCAAATGTAAAGACAATCTATAACAATATTATGACTATAATTATGATAAAGAAATGAAATTTTATTTTTTAAATACTCGCTATGAATTTTCAAATTTAGATATTGATCCTTTGTTTTTCACCAACTCACATTGGTTTCTTTATTAATATTAAATTTACTAAGTACATTGCATATTACTATATTTTTAGATTACAGTTGCCTGTTATGTATTGGTCTTTAAATAAGAAATAGTTGATTGTAATTACATTTCATAATAAGGACATCTCTATTAAAATAAAAGTTAATTATTAAATGATAGTTGACCACTTTCTCCAATCATAATTGTGTCCAACATTTATTGTTATTCTATATTTAAATTGATTTGATAGAAAATTAATTGTATCGTATCATTCAAATCTTAGTATCCTAGTTGAATAACTATTTATAGTATGGAACATGTTTGGGGTGTTGGGGATGTTGTACCGATACAGTCCCGGATGTGACGAAAAGTTGTCACGGAAGTGCTACCAACAAGCGTATAAAACCCAAAGAAGAAAAACACCAGATTTAACGTGGAAAACTCTCCCCTCAATAAGGAGAGAAAAACCACAGGGCAATCCTGCTAATAAGCACTATGTAATAAAATTACAACTCACACCTCCCAGATTTAATTACCCCTAAATCCGGGTAGCAACCGCCAACCGCTACTTTGCTTCAAGGCAAAGTCGCTGGCCCTCTCTTATAAACCAAGAGAGCTTCTCTACCAGTTGTTCTTGTTCTCTGGCACCCTCTACCACAGATAGCACCAACAAGCAACTGGAGAACTCACACCTCAACCGGTGGATAATCCAAAGGCCGCCCCAGGGGCCTCTATTTATAGGCCTCCATGCATGTGACTGCAACCAGGAATTCTAGTCCTAGTTCGAATCCTAGTCCAACTGCATGTTGCACATAGGAAGTCATATTCCTACTATTTAAGATTTGACTCCTATTAGGATTGGTAGCACAAACCAACCCTCCCAAGTCTAAATCCCACTAAGACATGGGATGGATTATATTCCTAATACCAACAATCTCCCCCTCCAGCCCATGAGGGAGATGTGGTCTTCAGCGATCATCATTGGGAATGTACACCGCAGAGCTTCTTACAAAGCTCTAGCTTGTCTCGTGTCACCACCTTGGTCATCATATCAGAAGCATTCTTCTCAGTATGGATCTTTTTCAGAGTCAACAACTTCTCTATAACATCACGAAGCCAGTGATATCTCACATCAATGTGCTTTGTCCGTGCATGATGCATTGTGCTCTTGCTCAAGTCAATGGCACTCTGACTATCACAGAAAATAGTATGGTCAATCTGAATCATCCCCAGCTCCCTTAGAAATCTCACCACCCAGAGAATTTCTTTTCCTGCTTCCGCTGCTGCAATGCATTCTGCCTCTGTAGTTGAAAGTGCAACACACTTCTGCAACCTGGACTGCCAAGATATGGCTCCCCCTGCAAAAGTGAAAATATACCCAGAAGTAGATTTCCTGTGATCTATATCACCTGCCATGTCAGCATCAACGAAGCCCTTTAGAACTGGTTCCGAACCACCAAACATCAAACACGTGTTGCTCGTGCCTCGTAAGTATCTGAAGATCCACTTGACCGCCTCCCAGTGATCTTTTCCGGGATTTGAGAGAAACCTGCTCACAACGCCAACTGCATGAGCAATATCAGGACGGGTACACACCATTGTGTACATCAAACTCCCTACAGCAGAAGAATAGAGAATCCTTGCCATCTCCTCCTTTTCCTCATCAGTAGATGGGAATGACTTCTTACTCAGCTTGAAGTGACCTAAAAGTGGAGTCCCCACGACTTTGGCTTTGCCCATGTTAAACCGCTCAAGTACCCGTTCAACATAACTCTGTTGTGACAACCACAACTTGCACTGTGTCCTGTCACGCGTGATCTGCATCCCCAAAATCTGTCGTGATGGTCCCAAATCCTTCATCTCAAAGGCTTTGGAAAGCTATGTCTTCAATTTTGTGATCAAACTGAGATCCTGACCCACTATCAACATGTCATCCACATAGAGTAGTAGAATAATGAACCTGTCATTGGGAAACCTCCTGATGTAGACACATGGATCTGCACTTGTCTTCTGGTACTCGTGACTCTGCATGAAAGAATCAAACTTCTTGTACCACTGTCTAGGAGCCTGTTTCAACCCGTACAAACTCTTCTTTAATTTGCAGACTAAGTGGTCTTTCCCCTTGACTTTAAAACCTTCTGGCTGCTCCATGTAGATCTCCTCTGTAAGGTCACCGTGAAGGAAAGCTGTCTTCACATCCATCTGCTCAAGCTCCAGATCTAGACTAGCAACCAAGCCTAGAACCAATCTGATAGAACTCATCTTTACAACCGGACAAAATATCTCATCAAAATCCACTCCTAGTCTTTGACTAAAACCCTTGACAACAAGTCTGGCTTTGTATCTAATATCACTACCAGTGCCGTCATTCTTCATCCTATAGACCCACTTGTTCTTTAGTGCTCTCCGACCCTTGGGAAGTGCCACAATCTCATAGGTGTCATTATTCTGCAAAGAATTCATCTCCTCCTGCATCGCCTGATGGCACTGTACTCTGTCTCTATGAGTTTGTGCCTCCTGAAAAGTCTCTGGCTCCCCCTGATCAGTAAGCAAGATATACTGAGATGTCGGATATCTGGATGAAGGATGACGTACTCTGTCAGACCTCCTCAGCTGATGCTCTGAGGACTCTGCCTGGTCCTGATCCTGCTCCCCCTGCCCAGAAGTCTCTTCCTGTGAAGTTGAATCACTCGTCTGTGCGTCTGGAACTGGACCACTTGATGTGCTATCACTCTGCTGCTCATGGTGATTATGTTGCTCTTCTTCATCATCAGAAGACTGCACCTGTGAAGAAGCTGAATCATCCTCATACTCATCGTCTGAAGAACTGTCACCTGATCCCGCAGCCTCTGCATCATCAACCTCAGGCTCTATCACTGTATGACTCTCACAGAAAGTCACATCTCTGTGTCTGGTCATGGTATTTTTCACTGGATCCCATAACCTATACCCAAACTGTTGATCTCCATAGCCAAGAAAGATACATGGCACCGCTTTATCATCCAGCTTTTGCCTCTTTTCCTTGGGAACATGAGCATATGCCTTGCATCCAAATACTCGGAGATGTGAGTAGGATGCATCCTTACCTGTCCATACATGCTCAGGTATATCAAACCCCAAAGGAACTGATGGAGATCGATTTATTAGATAGCAGGAAGTTCTCACTGCCTCACCCCAAAATGTCTTTGGCAACTTTGCAGTCTTCAACATGCATCTGACTTTCTCGACAATAGTACGGTTCATCCTTTCAGCTGTACCATTGTGTTGTGGTGTGCCGGGCTCTGTCCTCTCATGCCGTAGGCCATGATGCGTGCAGTACGCCTGAAACTCCCTGGAGGTGTACTCTCCTCCATTGTCCGTTCGGAGACACTTTAATTTTTCACTGGTCTCCCGCTCTACCATGGCATGGAACTTTTGGAAACATTGAAAAACATGATCCTCGGTCTTCAGCAAGTAGACCCACACCTTCCTAGATGCATCATCAATGAATGTGACAAAATACTTATTGCCTCCCAGTGAAGCCATCTCAAACGGACCGCAGACATCCGAATGAACCAACTGTAAAAGCTTTGACTTAACCGCAGACCTTGTCTTGAAAGAAACTCGTCGTTTCTTTCCTGTCTGACATGCATCACATGAACTGAGACCACTATCCTTGCCACAAGGAATCAACCTCTTCTTGGATAGAAGATTCAAGCCCTTCTCACTCATGTGTCCTAACCGTTTGTGCCATAGATCTGTCTGGTTATCCTCAACTGCATGTATACTGCCGTCTCTAAGTACTTTGAGCTTGGTCTTGTATAATGTGCGAGACAGTTTGCCACGTACAATAACCAAAGCCCCCTTGGTGATCTTGCATTTGCCGCCACCAAAATCAAGATGACAACCTTCTCTATCAAAGAAAGAACCAGAGATCAAACTCAGCCGCAAATCTGGAACGTGACGAACATCCTTCAGTGTGAGCGTGCAACCAACACTTGTCTGAACACAAATGTCACCAATCCCGACAATTCTAGAGAAGCTGGAATTTTCCATGTTCACCCTCCCAAAGTCTCCCCTCCTGTATGAACTGAAGAACTCCTTACTTGGTGAAGCATGATAAGAAGCTGCAGTATCCACCACCCATTCAGAATCATCCTCATCAGCATGCAAACACTGTTCTTGGACTGTTAAGACCACATCGTCATCATCACACCTATCATCTGAGATCATTGCTGTAGTATTCTTATCGTCATCTTGCTTGTCTTTGGCTTCAGACCCATGTTTCTTTTTCCAAATCTTGCAATCTCTTTTGAAGTGACCTGGCTTGCCGCAATGGAAGCACCCTCTAGCATTCTTTGACTTGGATCTACCACGAGACTTCTCGCGGTCTTGGGATTCACCGCGGCTCTTAGATCTACCACGGTCTCTCACTCTATCAACGCCTCTGCCCTCTGTGAAGTGCACCTCTATTCCACTGTCGCCCGAGGCTCGTCGTCGAGTCTCTTCATTCAGTACACTGCTCTTCACCTGGTCAAGTGTCAACTTGCCCTCCTGTGCAGAATTGCTGACTGTCACTACGAGTGTCTCCCAACTGTCCGGTAGCGATCCTAGAAGAAGTAGAGCCTGAAGTTCATCATCAAGAACCATCTTCATGTACCCCAACTGATTTACAAGGCTTTGGAATTCATTCATATGCTCGGCGATGTTTGTACCATCCCGGTACATGAGGTTCACCAACTTTCGGATCAAGAAAGCTTTATTTGTGGCAGTCTTCCGCTCATATAACTTCTTGAGCTTTTCCCACAGATCTTTGGCATTGGTCTCTTCTGAGACGTGATGGAATACGGAGATGTCGAGCCACTTCCGCACTGTTCCGACGGTTTTCCTGTTTAGCTTCTTCCAATCTGCATCAGATGTAGTCTCTGGCTTTTGTCCCTCTATCGGATCGTATAGATCTTTACAATAGAGAATATCCTCCATCTTGGGTTTTCAAATCTGCCAATTTGTGCTTGTCAACTTTATCATCGTCGCATCTTCATCTTTCCCCATCTGGACTTGTATCTGCAACCTCGCTCTGATACCACTTGTTGGGGATGTTGTACCGATACAGTCCCGGATGTGACGAAAAGTTGTCACGGAAGTGCTACCAACAAGCGTATAAAACCCAAAGAAGAAAAACACCAGATTTAACGTGGAAAACTCTCCCCTCAATAAGGAGAGAAAAACTACGGGGCAATCCCGCTAATAAGCACTATGTAATAAAATTACAACTCACACCTCCCAGATTTAATTACCCCTAAATCCGTGTAGCAACCGCCAACCGCTACTTTGCTTCAAGGCAAAGTCGCTGGCCCTCTCTTATAAACCAAGAGAGCTTCTCTACCAGTTGTTCTTGTTCTCTGGCACCCTCTACCACAGATAGCACCAACAAGCAACTGGAGAACTCACACCTCAACCGGTGGATAATCCAAAGGCCTCCATGCATGTGATTGCAACCAGGAATTCTAGTCCTAGTTCGAATCCTAGTCCAACTGCATGTTGCACATAGGAAGTCATATTCCTACTATTTAAAATTTGACTCCTATTAGGATTGGTAACACAAACCAACCCTCCCAAGTCTAAATCCCACTAAGACATGGGCTGGATTATATTCCTAATCCCAACATGGGGGGCCATCATCATAGTCTAACTTAATATATTTTTAAAAATTCAACATGATATCTTAATAAAAACTATTTTTTCTTGATTTTCTTTTAATCCATAAACACGCGCACGGCCATCCACCATATTCCACCGCATTCACAATTGAAGCACCACCATTTGGATATTTGTCCAAGGAGGAAGCCCGCTCTACTAGGGACAGTGATAGACTAGTTAGACGATACATCAAGGTGTGTGTAGGGAAAATATACAAAAGTTGAGGTTGTGATATAACTTTTGGTTTGGTGAAGGATATACCCGATTGTAAATGCCGTAGACTTTTGGTGATGTCGAAAGTTCTAATGGAAGCTTTCTCCGGAAATTTTGGGAAAGAAATGACCAGACTACGGCCTTGTAGGAGCTTAATGAAACACATTGACGTAGTGGTACATGAATGGTATTGGCCCGAGCAACACTCTAGTTGAAGGTGTCTTCAGAGAGGGCCATGGGAGGCAGCTTACCAGAGAAGATCACGAAGAGCGGTTTAGGGTAACACCTGGTGTTGGGGGTCTTGATTTGGATAGATGGAGAGATGTGCTGCTAGGTCGCTCTATAAATCATTTCTCAACCACTTCGTTGCACTCAAAAGATTATAAGAATACATCCTTCGGTAGGGAAGAAAATGAGACGTGGAGCAAAATGTCGTTAACTGTTGTTTTTTTTCATATACCCGAAGCCAGATTCGTTAGGTGAAAGAAAACACTAACAAAAATAGCAGAACGTGGACAATTAATCAATAGGAACGATTAACAACCCGCATGCAAGCACATTTGACTTTTATTTATTGAAATGAATAAACCATTAACAACCACACAAATAATTGAAAGAGCCGAGATAAAGAAAAGGAAGGCATAATTGTACAAGTCCTCCAACACGAATCACGATTAGACTGTACGTTGTTGTTGCAGTTACTGCTGCTGTTATCCGTTCAAGTTTATTAAGGCTGGCGTCCATGGAGGGCCTTGTATGTGACCGATGGTGAAGGTGCCGGTGCGGGCTTGGCATACGACTTCTTGACCTCATGGTTGTCGGAATAGTAGCTGGTCTTGGGCGCAGGCGGCAGCTTGCAAGGAACATTGTAGTGCCACCACACAGGGTACTCTGGGCAAGTGCTCTCCCACCTGGGCCTCTTGAAGAACGCGTTGCACTCCTCGGGAGACCTCTGGTCGGGCAGGCCATGGATGCAGTTGTAACGCACGTCGAGGACACCGGTGTGGATGAGCCACCAGCAGGTCGGGGCGAGGGACGTGAAGTAGTTGTGGGAGAGGGAGAGGTTGAGAAGCTTCCCTGTAGCCCATGGGTGGTCGGTGTGGCCTAATCGGCAGACGGCATCAGGTACCTCACCAGAGAGCTTGTTCCTCGCGAGATTGAGCTGCTCGACTTTGGTGAGGCAGCCGTAAGAGTGTGGGATAGGGCCTTCGATAGCGTTGGTACCCGCGTCGAACACGGTAGCCTTATACAAGTACCCGGCCTCGTAAGGCAGGCACCCGGAGAGGCGGTTGTTGAGGAACAGGACCTCCTGGAGCGTATCTTTTGTCAGTCCGATGCTACGCGGTATAGAACCCGTGAGCCCGTTGTTCGCCAGTGTGAGATACTTGGCCGTAGTGCTGCCGAGGTTCCCCGGAATACACCCTTCGAACCCATTGTTGTTCAAGAACAGCACGCTGAACTTGATGCTCTTGTTCGTCGGCCGTATCTCGAAGAGCGACGGCGGAATACCGCCCTTGAATGAGTTGTAACGGAGATCGAGGAACGCGAGTTGCGGGATGTTGACTATGGATGACACGGGTACCTGCCCTTCGTACTTGTTGTTACTGAGGTCGAGCTCGTAGAAGAACGGGAGGTGCGTGAGGTCCGGGACGACGCCGGTGAGGTTGTTGGTGTTGGCGTGGAAAATGGCGAGGTCGGGTAACTGGTCCACAAACCCGCAGACCGTCGGGGCCGCGATCTGGTAGCTGTTGAAGTCGACGGAAGCGATGGTGCGCTCGTATGTCCCAGGTGGGACGTCGCATTTGAACCCCTTGTAGTAGCACACGTGAGGGCCGACCCAGGTCTCGGTGATGTAGAATGGGTCGTAGGTGATTGTCTTCTTGAAGCGCTGGATTACTAGGTATGCGTGGTACTGCTTCAGGTTCTCGAAGTCACTGGGCTGCAGCTCCTTCTGCGGGTACTGAGCACCGCCGACGACGTCCGTGGCGGATGACACTCCTAGCAATGCAAGGAGGAGGATGGCGAGCAGAGACGAGGCGCCCCGGCGGTGGCTTTCCATTGCGGATGGCGGGCGGCTACCTTGTGATTGGATGGTTGGAAAGGATATGGATGGATGTCGGACCTATGCTAGCTTTTATACCAGCTACGTACTTTTATGTCGTAGCAGGTGAAACAATATCATCGCGCTACTCAAAACAAACAACTTTTGGTTTATAATTATCACCAACAACGACAATTAACAACCCCCGAGTTGTTAATGAGACAATCAGCGACGCCATGTGCGTCATGCTCCACTTTCCCCCCTACTTACTTCCCTATCTACTCTCCATGGTTGGCAGCTACTTCCTCATAACGGGTGGGAAATCAAATATGCCGATATGCTCGACGTCTGCAGGCATTGTTGCATAGATTAATTAACAACCAGATCGATGACGAAGACCGAGCAAGCCAATGCTCGCGTTGCAGGCCGGGCAGCTTAACTGCTGGCATGGCTTAGCTGGTGGTTTCTGCTGGGGTAAGTAGGGAAACATGGGAACTAGCCCTGCGGTCCCTGAGAGCGAGATGTCTACTTGTTAGTTTTGTAACCGAGGTAGATTATGCATCTTTGATAGTCATAGGATTAGGAACACATGCCAGTGATAGAATCTTATGTAATTATTAGTGGTCCAAATTCGCATCTGATCCCATGCCAACAAGGGATTTCACAAACTGAAATTAGGTAGGACAACTGCAGATTTGCAATTCAATAGTTGGTAAGCAGAACGTGAAATTGATTCTAGATATCGTGGAGTGGAACCATATGCATTATTATTGCCTCTTTCTTTCTTTTGTTTTTTGTATTTCGCTGTTCATCAGACTACCAGATCATCTAGCTAGGATTCAAGTCAACTGAGTGTTAGGAGTCCTCTTTTTTATCCGAGTCATTTTTTATCCGAGTAACATCAGATTTAATGATTCTGTAACATTTTCTCTTTGATGATTACTACAACAATCTTCAGTGGAAGCACATTGACTGACTAATCAACTGTGACCAAGTTCCTCACCCAGGGCTTGACTCCAATAACCTTTTCAGTACTCACCCTGTATGTAAGTCTCTATGTCTTGGCCAAATACAGAGACCATTATTCTCATCACAAGGATTGGTCTTAGGATAAACAAGCCCTATTTGGTTCGAGATCGGGATTACAAAGTCTGGACTATTCTATTTGGTTACACATCTCATTGCAAGCACCCATTAGATTGAACTAGCCTTCTAACTTGTGTTTTTCATGTGACAAATAAAACAAAATAACACAAAAGACAGAGTCAAATCCGGATTGAGTATGAAATCCTGCTGCTAGCAGGACTGACTTGGTCAAGATTAGAGGATTACAGAACCTAAAATGGACCCGTCAGTCCGATTTCTACAAAACAAGACTGGAACCGGACTGTGTTAGTCGAGATTAGTGCCTACGTGGCATAAAAAGGAGCGCCTAATCCGGATTGGATCGCGAAACAAACAACACCCAAGGGTTTTTGCTGACTTTTGCGTACCCACACTAATCTTCTTTCACCTTTTGAACGCACACTTCTTCTTCTTCTTTTCCATTATGTGCTTCGTTGTGTCTTGTAGATTTTTTTATCCTTCTCCACAACCTTAGGATTGGTTTATGTTTCATCACGTGCTTGTGAAAAATGTTATCTTTTCCATTATATATATAGAGGACTCTAATCAGGATTGTCACGATAACACTCTATTATTGTGAACGCATTGAAATACGAGGGTTGGAAAGTAAAAGGAGCTCCAATACTGATGAAGCTTTGAGAGTGTGAAATTTGTAAAGAATCCGCCGAGAAGGGGTGCATGTCATTGACCACACAAAAACTATGGTAAGAAATAATGGTGCGTCTGAAAATTTTATGCAACATGGAATTGCTGTACCCACATTGCGCTCCTAACATCAAAGTTCACATAGAGTTCGGTATATGTTAAGTGAGAATATTGTTATAGTATCTTGAAATTCCATACCAAATCCATTTATAACAAAGCTAAATAAATAGAAGAGAAATGGAGTCTTCCTAGTTATCTAACAGGTTGTAGAACCTATCTAGATGTATATGACGGACTTACAACACATTACAGAGTTAGAGAAAGTTGCACATAAGGGTCACTTTATAGAGGTTGGGGTGCATAGTTTTAGCGATAACTTTTTTAGCATATGTTTCATATGCATGTGCCTCATTCATATGTACCTAATAAAAATTATATTTCCTTATCTTTTTAGTTGAAATTTGTTTTGGTACGTTGCATTTGATCCTTAGGACAACAAATTCAAACAATTCAATTATGTTTATGAAGTAATCACTCAACTCATAGATGGAAACATTTCCAGTAAATTTGGTTAAGGCTTTTGAAATAGGATCTTTGAGCATTTTTTGTGCTTATGCATGATAGGCTATCAACATGGAATTTCAATGATCCTAATGGTAATGGTCCAAAATGTTGTGTCAATATCTTGCACATTAGATGAGGTTTGATGATTAATATAGACCAGTCAAACCATTCAGGGTTAATCATTAGATCAAATAACCTAGGAAAGGAGTGCAAGCTATTCTTGGATGGTGCAATCCTTTTGCAATATATTGCTTGGAGTTTATTGGGTGATTGAATGATCTCACAACAAACAACAAAAGTCATTACCATCAAGTGAACCTATAGTATATGAAAACATGATTGTCTAATCTTAGAGACCCCAATTTTATGAATTGGATGCCTTTGGAATGTTCTAATCAGAAATTTCAAACAAGGTGTAAGATATTACCTAGCATGAGCATATGATGAATCTAGATGTTGTTATCATCCTCATGTAACTTAAAGAATATATTAGGAATATAAGTTATATGATTTATTAGTACATCCTTGAATGCAATAGGAATTGATAAGATTTAAGTTAAGTTATTCCTAGATTAAAATTCATGGATAAAAAATAATGGTTTGTTTTGTATAGTAAACCCCAACTCACATAATCTAAACACTAAATATATCTAGGTTGATAAAAGTGCTAATAGAGTGTAAAATAAAATATGGAAACTCCAATAATGATCATATGCCCATAAGTCTCAATACATGTATATACATGTATTAATTCTAATTAATATACTTTCTTCAACTACCAAGTATGATACTACCTAAAATGAGATAAGTCATACTAAGATCAGTATGAGCAATAGAAAAATACATTAAAAACATAAATTTGACAATATTTTATACTTTGGCATGCTGATATATAATGGAACTAAATGACTAAAAGGACAACTTAGTTAAAATAATGATGATAGTTGGAAATAGGCATTAAGGAAACACTTAGTTAAAATAATGATGATAGTTGGAAATAGGCATTAAGGAAACTGTTTTATGACAATATACTTACAAAAAATTAGTTTATAAGAATATTACATAAATGTATTGATTGGGGTAATGGATATATTTATAGGGAATTTAAACCCTAATATACTATGTTCCTAATAAAATTATGTCAAAAGTAGAAACGAATTGCTAAATTGGAATGTGCACGTCTTATTTAGATAGGATGTCAGGTTTCATCTTGTTTGAACCTTGCTTGACCCCTTAACTAATGAGGGAAAGAAAATAAAATAATAAAAGCCAAAATTTATAGGTTATTATTTGCATTACCACGATTGGCCCTAAGATTTCAACATGAACTTTTGTTACATTTTTCATACCCACACTAATCTACTTTCACCTATTGAAGGCATACCTCTTTTACTTTCCCACTGCGTGCTTCCTAGGGTGTCAGTAGATTTTTTATGCTACTCTACAACCTTGGAATTGTTTTATGTTTCATCATGTGCTTGTGAAAAATGTAATTTTTTCTAGTTTATAGTGAATTCTAATCTGGATTTTCATGATAACACCCTATCATTATGAACAAAATGGATAATGAGGGGTTGGAAAGTAAAGGAGCTCCAACACTGATAAAGCTTTGACCACATGTATCATGTAAAGAATCTACCAAGAAGGGATCCATGTCACTGACTACATGAAAACATGGTAATAAATCATTGTGTGGGTTATATTATATGCAATATGGGATTGTGGTACTAGAATTGCTCTCCTAACATCACAGTTCACATAGAGTTTGGTATATGTTAAGCGAAGAATTTTGTTATAGTATATTGAATCTCCATACATAATCCACATGTAACAACACTAGATAAGCATAAGAGAAAGAGAGTCTTCCTAGTTATCTATGATGTTCTATAATGTATCTAGATGTATACAAGGGAGTTAAAAACACTATAGAGTTAGAGAAAATTGCACACAAGGGTCACTTTGTATAGGTCGGGGTGCATGGTTTTGGCAATTTATTTTCATGTGTTGCATAAGCATGTGGTTCATGTGTAAGTCACCTTATAAATGTTATACTTCTTTATCCTTTTTAGTTGAAGTTGATAATTGATACCTTGTGTTCGATCCTTAGGTCATCAAATTCAAACAATTCAATTTTGGTTATGAAGTACGATCATTTGTCTCTTAAATGCAAACACAACTAAAAAATTTGGTTAAGACTTCTTAATAAGATCTTTTGGAAATTTTAGTGTTTATGCATGATAGGATATCCACTTGTAATTTCAATGATCCTAATGGTAATAACTATTTGATGGTCCAAGATGTTTTTCAACAGTTTGCACATCTAAGATAAGGTACGATGATTAAAATACAGTTGTTAAACCATTTCGAGTTAATGATATGTTTGAATAACCTGGGAGAGGAGTGGAAACTATTCATGGATGGTGCATTCCTTTTCTAATAATTTTTTTTTGAGTTTTTGCTTGATTCAATGAGCTCAACAAACCAAAAAAATTGTTACAATCAACTCAACCAATAATATACCAAAACTTGGATGTTTAATCCTAGAAACTGTATGTGACACCCCGATATCAAATTTCCACTAATCATGAGATTAGGGCATAAATTGAGGATTTAACATAATAAAAAGATCACCCTTAACTTTTTCTTCTATTTCAAAACTCTTTGTTTTCTTGCATTGAACCACATAAACCAACTTTACAAGGGAATCTAAATATTGATTTCTCAAATCTGATTTCAACAGTAAAAATGCATGTATGAACATTCATTATGTTCCTCATACTTTTAAGCACATGAGACTTGCTGATTCACACATATTGCTAAAAGAGGAATACTGTTATACATCATCATTTAAAACTCTCTCTTATTTCTTTACAAGGACATAGAGTGACAAGGACCGACTGAACTTAACTATCCTCAGACTTAACTCTTGTGGCAGATCTACTCTGATGCAATGATATCTTCTTCAAGTCCATGTGATTTCCCTAAAAAATGTGAGTAGAGGGGTGAGCCTACTCGCTCAGTGAATGAGTACTTCAAAGAAACAATCTAAAGCACTAATACAATTACAAATATACTTCTGAGCAATTGATATCAATTATAACAATAGTAAGCTTTAAAGAGTCTAATAATTGACAATCATAAATATGGCAAGATGCTCTATATATATAAGAGTGAATTAATATATGAAATGCTTGAATGACCATAAAGAGAACTAATAATTCAGAAACATATAAAGAATAATTGAATAACTGTACACACTTGTTTGACCTCTCATTCATTTTATTATGCCCTGATCATATGCAGTGTACTCTACATATGAAGACTCGTAGTGAAATATGATTACACCGTATAAGACTTAGCGGAAACACCCAGGAAATCCTAAGTCTGAATACTCTCCTGGTCTGTAACAGGGAAATGTCTCACAGCCTAAACTGGACTCCTCCTCTAACATGAGCACACAGGTGAAGAGTCAAGACACCTCTTGACTTTTTTGTACTCTAGTGCCACCAAGACTTCTGGTTGATGTTGGACACAACAAACTATAATTTAAGGAGACTTTCACTAGGGCTTCGTCCCTCGTTCCACCTGATAGCACATTCCGACCCCCGTATTCTGGATGCTGCCAGGATTAGGTCATTTCACCCCTAAGGTGCATGCCTCACATAGGGGTTCTATGATGTTCATGGCTCCTAAGTCTATTATTTTATTATTCCTAGAAAGCTCCTTTCTACATTGTACTATTTTCTTACTTATACTTGACTTTGGTATCTCTATGGTGTTGCATCTACTTATTTGAAGTTATAATACAACATGTATATCATTCTAAACTTGGCAGAGCAGTATATTTAAAACACTATAATATACTGAGTAATCAACATACTATACATGCAGGCAGACTAACTTAAAAAATAGATTACATGTCCACTTGGCACATACACACTAGAATCGTGCAATTTATCATCTTATTACAATGATACGAGTTAATTACTTGACATATGAGTAATCATCAACAACACCTGCAACTTATATGTAATTTCTCAAAGAACGTGCATATCAACCGAAATCTTGAGTTGTGCATCTCATTACGCAATTAAGAGTTAATTACTTATCATGACAAGAATTATTAATAATAACTGAGAACATCGATATCACAATACTTTATTCATTAAAAACCCTACCCTTAGGGTTTCATTTAATCACAAAAAATTCTACAAAGAAAGATGTAATACATCTATCACGTACTTTTCAAATCTTTACAACACATGATACCTGGGATCTCAATCCCTTATCACATTACTGGGAATTCTCATCCCTTCACATCATTATCATAATTACTAGATCTGGGTATTCAAACCCTTAGAACATCACATAGCATTGTTACCTCTGTAATAGGTAACCATTACCTCTAGGTCCCTAGACCAAGGTATTCATTTCACTAGTTGTACAAATATTCTCATGGCTTACAAGGCCATCACACATCTCGTCACCTCTCACTAGGAAAAAACTAATTCCCATGGATCCCATAAAGATTTCATGCGACATAAACATTCACTGAATAAAGACTACTATTAACAAATCATATAAAATCAATATATGTATGAAACCTTGGAATTGAGCTGAATTTTAGTTTCCATGCCATTCACTGGGATATCATGCATCAATAATAACATTGAATAAATAAAGTCTATCATGTCAAGAAAATCCTTCAAATGAATTTCAAGACATTTATTTCGCAAATATCCAACTTTCCTCGCATCTAGGGTTTCACCCTCTTCAGTAAGATACCAAACAAACACTACTCACTTTAAAAGAAATCCAAGATAGTATCTGACATATATGTACTATGAATTTAGATAAACAATCATTCAAAACCAAGGGGATATAGATAAGAAACTTTCTCTATTTACTTATACACAACAAATTTCAGTCATAGACAAATTCCCTATATTCCAGTTTACTCTTATAACCTCTACAAATACTTAGGGAATTCTCATTAGAATGCATTGTATACATTTCTAATATAATTTTATCATATGAAATTCATTCGAACAAAGGAAGAATCCATTTCATATCATTTTGCAACAACTTAGAACAAATAGACAATTCAGGGTTTGTAGTCACAGACTAAGCAATTAAAGATTATGGTTGATTTAACCAATTTTCGTGTAATATGCTATTTAAAGGAAGTTTGCACTCACCCTAAGGTGTGAAAACACTTTAAAAACATATCCCATATCTAACAATCTCCAATACATAATAAATCCCTAGCAATTCACCCAATTATTCTTCCTTTCAACTCGAAAACCCTAAACATGAGGGATTATGAAGAAAAAGTGAGAAAAGGGGAAATTTTGATACCATTTTGGATCAAATAAGAGAAGGGACGGAATTTTTTCATGTGAGAGAAGATTTACCATGAAACTATATCCAAAGAAGCTAAACTTACATGATTTCATCATTCCTCAGACCACAAAACCCTAGGTCAGTATCTCCATCGATTTCTCCTCTCAAACCCTAACTCTCTCTTTCTCTCTAGGATTTTGTTTCTCTAGATTGAATTAAAAATTATGAGAGATCCTTGTGTGTTAGGTTGATCATATAGAGAAATTGAGCTTCTTGGGCTAATTTCACATTGACCCCTCACTAAACTTTTTCTTATTTCAGCAAATTTTTCTATCATAAAAAGGTTTTTGTGAATTCTTGTATTTAAGAGATCAAAACTTCTCCAACATTATGAGAATTTAGCATGATGTGTATATTGAGTTACAAATCTTTAGTTAAAAATTGATATTATGCGATACTTCCATTAAATAATAAAAATCAAATAGTGCACTTCTATGCAGAATTCTGCATAGATGTCAGTTACTGTAATTCGTCTACTAATAAGGTCTAAACGCATCCAAAATTATGAAAATTTTACATGTTGTTTATGATTTAGTTTCAAATCTCCAGTTCCAATTTAAGATCATTTGGATTTGCCAATAAATATAAAAAAAGAAACCACTACACTGCTGAAAAGCACTCTGTCATCATTTTGGTCGAAGTATAGTTCGACCGAGAATCACATTCAGAGAACACTCAAATATTCTGAAATTTTTCTCCAATATGCATGATTGATTTATCCGTATCATATACAAAATTAAACTAATACAAAATTTGGAGTAAATATGAAAAATCATTTACCACACTGATATCCTGATCAAATTCCATACTCATGTACCATAAAAACCCTAATTTCAGCCAACTAGGGTTTTTAGTTCTCAAACCCTAGTTTCTCAAACAATAGAACACTTAACATTCTTATTAGGTTTAAAACATCATAATTGAATTATCATTATTAATTAGATTTAAGCAATGATAAATCCAATTAAGCATATAATCATCCAGGTAAACCCTAATTTACCAATTAAGTTCAGATGCAGTCATAAGAATTCTCTCCTCTTAAAAAGGTTTCGTTCCTAAAATATAAATATGCAAGTAAAGTGCATTCAAGGTTTATTTTAAGCTTCTGAAATCTTACATGTCATTATATTCTTGTACTTCATACTTGAATATAGTTTTCAACATTAAATCCTTTATTCCTTTACTAAATCACAACATGTTTTAAATAGTTCTCAATGATACCACACAAATTCTTTGTGCCACAATCAATCATAAGATAGGAGAGAAACAACCATTTCAATATTTTCATACTCTTGAGGTGTTACCTCAACATTGATAATTTGATCCATCTCAATTCATACTGCTAAATATGTACCATTGTTATGTATTACCTCTAAATCACGAAAGAGAGTTCACCATGTTCTTTTGAATTTTACTATTATGCTACTCAATTAGCAAAATAGTCTTGAGTTAAAAGACTAGATTCAACAATAATTGTACATTATTACTCACGACATCCCCATTGGATCATGGATACATAAGGTGAAGCATTACCATCACATTCCATACTATTCTCAAGTATGAACCCACACATAATTCAAGGTGTAACCATCGAGTTATAGCATACTAGGGTTTCAACAATGGTAACAAAGTACTCCATTATTGTATTAGTCATTCAAGGACTATTCATACCCAATTACCATCACTTAATTATATTAGAGCTAGGTATAACAAGCTTCACCTCATTATGGTTACATGCCAATACAATATGGTTATCATCCCTTCTATTCATATGAGTGAATAGGTAAGACTACATTATTTAGGGTAACCCTCCATTTGTTCCATAAAAATTCAACCAATATCACCATACCAAAATTGTACAATACTAAGATGGAGTACTGGTATGAATGACTTAAACTATCAAACACCTTTAATTAACATATTGCTTGCACATGTACACTGAAATCATACGTAGAACCAATTTACATTCCTTAATATACCTTCAACAAATTATACTTCTAAAAACAAATTCACATATTACTAAAAGCCATTGTTTTCTATTATCTCTCTCCTCATTCATTACTACTTACTTTTTGCTACTTATCCTTCTCATTTTAATCATTTATATTAAACATCCCTAAAACTGAATCATACAAGGTATGAATAGGTTATTCATCATTCTTGCTATTACTGCAAGTATTTATTTCATATTACACTTCAAGTGGCAACACATCCCACTATCACACAGACAGCGAGGTGTTACGCAAAAAAGTGCAGAAATCACCATAACCACAGATTATCAAAAACACGGGTTAATTAAAACTGATTGCTGAAAGTAGGTAAATTGAGAAAACTATTACATTCAAGTCCACATCCTGCAAGGAAATAGATTATATAAACATTTACAAGCCTTAATATGTGTCCACATCTTAGTGGAACAAATGTCTAACCATTGCATGAGTTCATCACCTGTTATATGTAGATAAAGGCCCGCATCCGGCCAGCAACATGATATACAAAGGATCAACAGCTATACATCATGAAACAACGTCAAAACGCTCCCGAGGACCTGAGAGTACATGGATGACTCTAAGACTCTACTACAAAACATCCATAACAACAACATATCCATCGCTTGCCTTCTACTGCTCGTCTTGCTGCTAGGCCGCAACTCCGCGACCACTTCCACGCCTAGCTCAACCACCTAAAAAGGTTATAAACCAGCAGGGTGAGACACACAGTCCCAGCGAGAAACATAACTCCCCGCTGAAACTACAAAACCTCAGAAGGATAAAGCAGATAACTGATAAGAAGTATAACAAGGGCAGTTATAAAGAAAAACTATTCATACTAGCAAGCTTACCAGGTGTACAGAGGGCATATACCCAACCATTTCTTTATGGAACATGATTAACAAGATAAGATTTATAAGGTCTTACCACATATCCTGAGGAACATATAAGTAAATGTAGACATAACAAGATTAACTACACAAGCAAGGCTTCAACCAATGTTTTGTGTTTTGCCTTAAGCAATAAATACTAAACGGCTGGATTACGTATTATTATTATTATTATTATTATTATTATTGTTATTATTATTATTATTATTATTATTATTATTATGCCCTGAGGAAGTGAGTCGTACCGCTCATATCCAACCGACGGCTGCGAAACCCGAAGCCGATGCCATACAAGGTCAATGGAAGAGCCGGACTCCACGACCTCCCACCTCGTGGTCAGTGCACGAGTACAACACAAGCAGGACCATAGTCTCTTGCTTAAGTGGCCTCAGCCACAGGGTCAGGCTACCCTCTGCCTAGCCCGCCTCAGTCAATGTCTCCGCGCTAGTGAAACTGAGCCACAAGCTTGTTCATTGTGCTCTGAGCCATGAACGCATTCATGCTCCCATATCACATATCCTGGGCCATGTGCCTATTCACCATGCTATTATCACACTTGGGATATGGGCCTGAATCCACACCCTAGAGTGTACAACCAAAGTTGCACTCTTACCTCCTCACTTTAGGCTAGGAGAAACCTCGCATACTCAACAATATGCACTCCAGGTTAACCCGTAGGAGAACCCATTTCACCATCACCAACACCTGATGATGATGGATCTATGGCCAGGGCAACTACATGATATATTCCAATGTGATTAATTAGTGTATTTTATGTGGATTGCAAGATTCAACCAAGTTGTATAACATGAAAACTATAATAAGAATAAACAACATAAAACTCAATGTTATACCTTTAGTGTAATAAACATCATCCTGATCCATCACAAGGATCCAACATTATACATGTTATCACATGGCCTCTTGCCAATCATCTAGATCCATATCAAGGATCATCACATGCCATGGGATCTCAATCCCTCATCACATAGTACCACTACCTCTCAAGGCTTACATAATCATCATCATGGGATAGCAATCACATCATACATGTTATCTCATTATCAAGGGTGACTATTAAAGCAATGTTACTCATCATATATACCTCATAGCCTTTTACTTGGCTATGCATCACCTGCATGGTTAGTATACACAATAATCGTGGACTTTAATAGAAAGACCATGCTATCAATATAAGGTGACATTAATGATTATATGCTTTGTCAATCATGCCTCAACTGGTGATCATGAGCATAGGTTACATCATTAAGCAGAGTATTCTACATGCTTATCATTTCTTCAGCATTATTAATAACATCAAGATGATCACAAACATATGTAAAGTCATGATAAGTTACATGGAAAAGCTTTACCATAATGATTATCATCCAGCATATTAAGGGCCACTATCATGTCTAGACGTGATACATACACAAGGTCTAACATATATGTGGTCTACTATATCGTGCACTTCCAGGGTTACTTATCAAAACTAAAACGTGATATAAGAACATCATATCGGTTTCTATAAGGGGAAGGATCCTCACTAAAAACACCCAAAACCCTCACCACAAGTAGCATCAGACAGGGCTCATCCTATCGTCCTACCATATCATTCATGTGACAGTCAAGCAACTACTTAGGATAACGGGTAGCATCTGTGGTACAACGCACAATGATGTGTTGCAGGGTCCGTTGTGCAGCTGTGTCCAAGGGAGGTATCGTGCAAGGTGTGATGTGCACCGTATCATGCACTCTTCCTGACATCCAGGTATCAGGAAACGCAGCGTCGTGCTCAACTGCGACGCCCGTCACAACATCTCAGATCTAGCCAACACCTTCACACCTCAAGCCAACTACACTAGACTAGATCTAAGTCGTGTGTGTGTGTGGTAGGGTGCTCAACAAGGTAGAACTCCAACAACCATCGAGGAGCATGTCGCTCAGCCACCAATCCAAGCATTATCGGCCGTCACAAGCAGGGACTAGGGCGTGACGCCCGTCACAAGATCAGGGACCAAAGGGGTATCAGGCAGAACATTTAGCATGGAGTGACACCCATCACACACAGGTTCAAGGACCAAGGTGTCATCCATCACAACCATCACAACAAGTCATCCAAAGCCCAAGGTCAAGAGGGCTATCAGACAACACCTCTGTTAACACCATAACGGCCAAGAAACAACTTCCACAAGGTTGTTATCAACCCCAAGCACAAGGGCACCCACCCTAATGGATCAAGAAGATGGCTCACCTCTCAACAACTAAGAGAGAGGGGTCTTGCACATCATCTATCACCAAACGGCCACACAAGGAACAACCCTAGCAAGGTTCACAACCACCAACAAGCTCACCCTTCAAGTCCATGGTGAGAGGAGGGTGTTGATCAAGCTACTAGAACACAAGCTCACCTCTCAACTTAAACAAGAGAGGGCTGTTGCCTATGATACTAGAACTCAAGCTCACTCCTCTAGACCAAGGAGAGAAAGGATTATTTCTCACCAAGAAACGCTAGGTCAAAGGTTCGGCCAACAAGGAGATACTAAAAAAGAAACTAAGCTACTAACATGCATAGTCAATCTTAAGCAACAAGAATATAGAAGATGGTAATGTAGTTAGGGTTAGGAGTTATGTAACCCGCGTTAAGCAAGCTCCAAGCTCCTAGATCCAAGCACCACCAAGGAAGGAGACTCCAAGGAAGGATCGGCCACCAAGCTAGCTCCAGCAAGGGTATTGGCCACCAAGCCAGCTCCTTCAAGGGTATCAGCCACCAAGCTTGCAAGATAAAGGAGTGTGTCGTGCACCAAGGAGAGGGAGACTAAGGAACTAAAGGGATCCTTAGCAAGGAAAGGGAAACACATATATTGTGATGACCTGGAATTTGGATACTTAAAGAATTTAGTTATGTTGGACCTAACAAGAGTACTTTGATCTTATTTAAAGTTTTCTTACATGATAAGATTAATCAAAGGAAGTTAGATGAAGCAAATTAATGTTTAGGTAAGTGATATTTGAACAGTTATGAGGTCAAGGCCAATAAATTAGTCTTCACAAACTCAAGTGATAAATTCATGAGCATTGAGGTTTATGATGAATAGCTTGGTATTGGTATTGACCATAGTACTCTTATGAAACAATTGATTTGGAGGACATTAGTGATGTCATATGATCAGACTTTGGCCCTTTGAATATATAGCACTTATATATAGATTTTATGTAATGCATTCTTTACTCTCTTGGCTGTGCGACACCTTGGAAGCCACCAACCACAGATCCAGGAACAAGTCTTTCTCAACCTCCAAAAATGGAGGAGCAATACCAGATTAGTTTCAACTATATCCGAAGAGGGTGGGTGATCATAGTGAATTCAGTTCCCATAATCATAATCTACGCAACCACCAAAGCTATCGACCCATTCCTACCCCTAGTCCCTCCACATGAACTTACATATCATGCCTTAGGCAGGATCTCGACACATCCTTGTCGTGTTTACATGAGCCCAACTAGACTTGCTGACTACATCATCATCCTGGAGTTGTAGGCTCTTCCTGGCCATAACAGCAAACCAGACCGATCAATCCACCACCCGCAGTGGTTGTCTTCCTCAAACGATCATGAGAAGACCTGGAGCCATGATGCCCTTGCCAGTGCCTTCTGTCATGGAGACAATTTCCGGTTATGGAGACAGAGTGTTGAGCCTAAGTTCTAGCTACCATCATGTCTGCTACCACCACGACATGGAACTCTGAAAGGAGATCTCGTCGAGATGATAAGCTAACATGATGGTGCCAACATCAAACATGAAGAGAGTAGGGACGTTGGTGGGTTTCGAGCTGCTTCTTTCCTCTACAGTATTGTTTCCCACTTGAGCAGAGGGTGAGAATCTTCAGAACCAAAATCCAATGGACTCCTTGTTGGAATCCTTGTTCTTACAACGACGCTCCTACAATCTAAGAGGAGGGGATGAGTGCTAGCCCCTGGGAACCCTTGTAGAGGCAAGAGCGAAGCAGAGGGCAACGAAAGCTAGACGACGTCAGAAGGGGCAACAACCTCACCCTCCTAGCGACCAACGTTGTCCAGGCCAACCACCTGCAACGATGCATGCTGAAGAGGAGTAGAAGTTTGAGACGGCGATTAGCAAGATGCAAAGGTAGCTTGGAATCGTCAGAGTCTTCCTAGGTGGCGGCTTCATCAGGTCAGGAAGAGAACCGACGCCGCCCTTCTTCACCCTGGATCGCCGGAGGTTCCTCAAGGATGGACGCTCAGTTGAAGAGCCAGTGATCACTGATCACCTCCTCCTTGACCACGATGGAGTAGGCTGCAATATCATTTCTAGCCAGTGTAGCCAAAGCTAGCAGCCGTAATGGGTTGTGAGCATTGTGTCTGTGGAGACGCCCACGAAGAAGACGATACATCGTGTCTGGCGGCACGGAGAGTCACGCGAGAGGAGAGACCAGACAGGGTTCGGTCCAAAACTGGATGAACTGGCCGGTCCAAGCTATCCAAACTACTGAGCCACGCTCCACCCTAATGGCCAGCATGGACCAACCAGATGCCGCCATGTCAGGCAGTGGGACCCACAACAAAAGGTAATTATCATTTTAAATCTGGAAATACTTAGACATGTAGAAAATTACTAATAAATAGCCCCCTTGCTCTTAAAATCCCACAAAAATACTCCTAGACTCAAAAAAATGTCCTGTACATTACTGGACCCTTAGATCAGACCTTTGATGAACAAATAATGCTTATATTCAATGTAGATGATAATGCTTCATTTTGAGATCGTATAATTGGTATAATTAGCATATCATGGAAATTAAATATGATAAAAATATAAATGAACCTTAGTATAATGAGGAAACCAAATATGAACTCAGATTTGACTATCACATTAAAATAATAGGCCATTTATCATTAAAACCTGATTCCATGTTTGTAATCTCATATTAATTCTAGAAAATAGACCAATCATCAGAAAATTACAAAAATTGGAACAAACCTCTAAAATGACACCCCAGTTAGTAAAAAAATATCAAACACAAGTTTAAGATTAGTTTAACTTTAGGTTTAACCAAAACGCTAGTTGGACCTAACTAATAAGTTACATAATGATCCTATCAATTAATGATGATTAATTTTTATTAATTAGGTGATGACCAAATATCTAGATGAGAAAGAATGATTAGAAATCTCCGAACTCAGGTACGTGGGTTTTATTTAAGTATATGATTATGGTTTTCTTGCTTGCAATCATGATATGTATGTATGCTCTCTTCTATTTGCAAATATTGGATGTAGTAGCACTATATAGTAGTTGACGTTTTATCACTTGTAAACATAAATGATAAGTAGATGCTTTGTAGCTATTTAAGGTGCTCATTATCCCCCTTATGAGGGAATGGATTAATGTTGGCTAGTACACCTCCCTAGAGCACACGGTGTACGGGGAGTTTCCCTAGAGTACTTGGTACACGGGGATGGGCCCAATATTTATGTATTGGTACTAGTCCACCTTGATAATGCAATTCATCTAGGAAAATGACTTAAATTGGCATATTTCACTTAATAAAGAAGTGTTTTCTATGATTTTCTTTCCTTCTGCAAATCTTTTTCAAAATTATGAAAGTCATAAATATATGTATCTTTCTGCCCATGTACACAACACCTTGTGAGTTGATTTGTTGTTTTACGTATGTTTTAGGTTCAGAGAAAGCATGGGAGGAAAAATATGGGAGTGAACAGTTGTTCAGGTTGTACCTATTGTGTAGATCCTAGTTTAGCATACATGTTCTTAGATTGTAGAACTTTCATTCAATATGTAATTGTAAACCATTGTGTAATATATTCATGTTGTATAAATTTACATGTTGAATGTTGAGAATGGTATGGTTGTATGTTCATGTATGCGTATTATGCTTCCGCATCGCTTTCTGATATGATTGGATGATGTCTTCGGATTCTGACATCTCATTCCCAATAGGGTTTGGAGAAATCAAAATCTGGGGACGTCACAGTTGGTATCGGAGCATGAACAATAGCTACACCTGACCATTGCTCACCATGAAACACAAAACATAATTTCACCTTTCATTTCAAACCCTAGAAACATAGAAAGTTGTTATATAAGAACTATTTGTGACTTAGCCTTTAAGTTAGAACCTAGATGTTCGAGAACTAGGTTTAGACAAGTGTGTGAGACCCTTTTCATATAGAGCTCATATGTATTGGGTAGCTACACTAGTCTACACCTTGTTCTCACCGTTTCACTAGGTGACATAGCACTAGACTATCTACTGTGTGTGGGACACTCATTTTGCTGATTTGGTTTTGTTTTCCAATAGGCTCGAGCCTCGATAGTTTTCTTTGACGTCCATCTTCTCAGAGAAAAACTATATAATATTTTATTATATATATATGTAAATATGAAAATGTGTTCCTCACATTGGAGATTAGTTAGTGTTCATGCAACCTAAGTGAAAGGGAGTGACATCAGTCTAGAAGAGAGAGTAGTCTAGATTAGATGTCTAGGGCCTTATCAAGATATGTGATACATAGAGTAGATGATAGAATGATAGTTGAAATAAGCATGTGAAATCTTATCTAAGTTTGATCTATGATGGTATAAGTTTCCTTATAAATATTTAAGTTGTATATGAGATGAGTTCAATTTTAGAAAATCTAAGATAAGTCATGCTGACGAAAAGACATACTCCTTTCTTATTAAGGAAATCTAAGTTAAGATAAAGTTGAATATGCATGAGCCTCAAGCTCTCTTACAAAGGAGGACCTCAGTGTTAGGAAAAGATACGTGGTGAACTCCAGAGAGAGTGAGACCCACAAGGAGAGGGTCATAGGACCTACCCTTCAATATATACAAAAATATGTGATGTATATATGAAATGAAGTGTCCTAAGCTGGGTTACTCCTGAGTAGATGAGTTGAGTCCTTTTTGCATGATTCAATCCTATATGTGAGAATTGGGTGAAAGAAAAGGATGGGTAGATTACCCATATGATAAAGTCAATCCTTTGGCTGAGTTAGGTCCTAGCTGGGGTGACATATTTTGCGAATTTCATCATTAGTTGTAACTGAGGTAATACATAAACTCTAGTTATGAGAGTATGATGCTTTGTGCAAAAGATACTCAAAATACACGTTCTCCCTTCTTTTCCTCCTTCTTAATATACGATGATAGAAGCCTCACTTGAGCTATATAAATGATTTTTTTATGAAGAGTCACTCGTGTAAGCGTGGCCTAATATTGTCTATATATTTCCTCCCTATATCATACATGTGATATCCAAGTTTGAATTGCATGATAAAAATTGGCTTAGTATATTCTCTTTCTCTCTATATCATGCATGAATGGTATAAGTTTGAAAAAAAAGATATCTTTGGCTCATAGATTAATAATCACAAAATATAGTGCCTAGGATCAATCCTTCTAAATCTAAGCTTCTTCTTGAGGATAACTCGTTGAATAGGGTGAAACCCTAATAATTAAGTATGATAAGCAAGCCTTTCTCCAATGATGAAATCATGGTATGATGTTGATCATAAACCACATTAATGATGTAAACATGATAACTCTAGTGACTGAAGATGTGAGATCTTGACATCATCTTACATAGGCAAGTATAATGAAAGATGAAAACTTTAGTAATACCTCCTTAACTTCTGACGAGCAAACAAAACCTTTATCCTTAAGGGACTATGAGGATGTAAATCATAAAATATAAGAGTGTCATGTTATGACTAGAACACTAAGTGATATTTAATATTTATATTGTAAGGGTGGGTACACCCAAGATGCTTAAAATCCTAAGATGACAACTTAGGGTGTATGCATAACTATGATAACTGACGTGTATTTTACTACACGCTTAAACGCAAGTATACGCGTCGAGTAATATAGGCCTTGTGAGGCCCGAGTCGAACTCAGGGATACGTGAATTATTGGAGACTTTTACTAACTAATCGCAATCAGCTAGACCGATTAACAAAGTAGGGTTTTGTTGTTCAAATTAAAAAGAAAATAAAAATCAAACAAAGAGAACAATCGATTAAGGGTTAATTTAATCAATTTAAAGAAATATCTTTAGGATGGCGGTTTCACCGCGGGTCAACATTGTATTAGATTTCATATAATTCCTCACACTTCTCTCTCTATCCGGGTAGTGGCCTGAAATGAGAATTACCCACTGTCGTGGTGTAATCCACTACTTAGATTTAGGTTGATTCCATCGTCATAGTAATCATTCCCCTAAACTAAGCGCATTAAGATCGGTCCCTCAGTTCCCACCATTAATTTTACAACTCCTTTGTCAAGGGTTTTATTAATTAATGTAGAATTCGTCTCTTTTCAACCGTTAATCCTTCTGTCGAAGTGATTAAGGGCATTAATTTATTATTATGGTGATCAAGCATAACAATAGCAATAGAGAAAACGAATTTATACCACGGATATGAGAAAAAAATATGAATTATCAATATAAAATCATCATACAATGTATCCCCGGGCTACTCCCGGTCCTAAAGATTGAGGGTTTTAGCCTCTCATGTTCATCTTACACGAATACATGGTAGAAATTGGGGAATTCATAAGAAAAACGTGAAATAAATGGGAAAACCCCTGAACGGAGAAGAACCGGTGGATCCTTGGCGTAGAACACGAGCTTCCCCGCCTCACGGTGGTGGAAATCGTCTCCGGAAGCGTCCGAATACCCGGGATGAGCTTCTTGGCCTCCGTTCTCCTTTCTCTCCTCCTCGGCACTCGTGCAATCCAAAAACGAGATCCTCCCTCATGAGGGCGGCCGTCATTAGGTATAAGTCCCTAATTAGGTCGTTAAATAACAACAGCCGTCCGATCACGATCAAAACAGATCCAACACATATCTGCCGGCGTCGATACCATCGACGCGGGGTCGATGGTATCGACCCAGCAGATTAGCGGCAGCTTTCCTTTCTTTATTCTGAGCGCCTGTGGTGATCTCGATACCATCGACGGGGGTGTCGATGGTATCGACTCCTGTAGTGTCGGTTTTGGCTTTTAGCGACACTGTAGCTCTCCTCGAGTTGATGGCATCGACTTGCGTCGATGGTATCGACTTCATCCTTGCCAGCAGCCTGGAGACATCTCGATGCCATCGACATGGGTGTCGATGGTATCGACTCTGTATTGCTCTTCTCGGCTGACAACCTGCGGCTTGGTCGATGGTATCGACATTTGCAGATACTTGTTTTTTTCCTGAAATTGCACAACAAGACCAAGTAAATCCACACGATTTATGATAAGATGATCAATAATGCTTAAAATAGTGAAACAAAGGGGATTTGATATAAAATGATGGCAAAGACCAAATTAAGTGAATTATGCGATATTATCCATGAAAATGAGTAATTAAGGCACAAAACACATATGAAATCGGTCTATAAATGCGACTCAAAATCATCACATCAAACTCCCCTAAGCTTAAACATTGCTCGCCCTCGAGCAACTAATCCTTAGAATAGAATTGCGAATGTCAACTAACAATCAATATACCAACCCACATCACAAATGACTCCCACTGGACGTTCTCAAACCGGCCTACCCTAATCACAGAACAGTAATTACCCTATAGGCGACAATAACCATAAATAAAAGAAATTATCCTTCAAACCGATGAACACTATCACATAGGGCAGTTAACATAATAAAGTTCGCCGATTCAGCCATGGTGCATCTTGTGATCGCCTAAACTACGTTGCTCGCCCTAACTACCATCTACATGGAAGCAGTCCTCCTTATACACATGAGTGAGGAGAATATCACGGTGGACTACCAATCCGAGCAAGATGGAATGGGTGGTTCATGGAAGAATTTGGAAGCATTACACAGTTTCAGTATGCATATGACAAAATGCCCTAAATGATGCAACTGCACATTGATAATGCCCTAATGCCTAAAATTGGGTGGAATGATGCATGCACTAACCTTCTACCTCAAAATGAGATAGAAATCTACTCAAGCCAGATCATGTACTCAATTTCCTTGTTATGCAAGTGATAAAATCATTCCTTCCTTCCTCTTATTTCTTTTTTTCCTTTTCTATTTTTTTTTGAGATTTTAAGAATTTTTTTTTTCTTACCCACATATCCATAATTGCTTAGAGATACATGTATAAGGCCATTTTCTTTCCAATTGGAGATCTTTGCTTTACTTCGAGGGTACGGAACCAATTAGATCACCTATTTAGGAAAACTGAGATACATGGTGTGCTTATGCATGAAAATCATGAAATTATGAGTGCAACTACATGACATGCACCTAAGGGTAATTGTAACACCCCTGACCTGGGTTATGACCTAACCCTGGAAGTTTTGCTTAAATATGTAATTAATATACTTGTGAACACTCCCTGGCATGTAATTAAGTTCCTCAGGAACATTTACTTTCAATTTTGCTCCTTTTTGTATAAAGTTGTAGCATTGTGTTGTATGTAGGGACCTATGTGCAAATTACCCAGTTTAAGGGTTGAACTTGCAAAATTCACAAGATAAGATGTTCCTTTGATGTTGAGACATCATGGAGATGTCTATGATGAAGTTTGAGGGATTTCCCAAGCTTGAGCACCAAGGTGCAGCTGTGGAAGCAATCCCCATGCTTAGAAACCCTAATTTGGGGTAAAGTGTAATTTACCCAAATTGAGGGGTCCAACTTGTAATTTTCACCATCTAGAACATCTTTTATGACTCTTGTCATCATTTAGAGTAGAAATGATGAAAGAGATACATCATTCACTAATCAGATGAGGAAAATGATCTTTGTGATAGAAATCACCTAAAATGGGTACAAAACCCTTTCATGTATGTACCCTAGTTGAAGGTTGGATTCCTTTACCCTTAGATCTTGAGTTTTCTTGAGATTTGCATAATATTAGATGGGCTTTGACGTGCCCTTGAGCAAGGAGGGACCTAGATGCAAATAATGATATCAAAGGTCCTTGTAGTAGGAAATGAGCTAAAGCTATAAAACCCCTTTCCTTTACAATTGAGCAAACGATCTTGCTCCTGTTTCATTCATTTCTCATCTTCTCAAACGGCCAAGCCTTGATCTGGAGCTCAGGAGAAACGACCAAGGGTGCAAGGTAGGTTTGTATTCCCTTTCTTGCTCAAATTCTATGGTTAGAACTCGGATTCAAGGGCAAATTCATGGTTAGCTTACTTAATTCTATCTTTCTAGCCATCTTTCCTCAATCTTCCTTGGAGGAGTCACCTTGGCCGACCTGTAGAGCCTCTTGGACACCATTAAAAGCTTGGACCTCGAAATCTTGGAGCTCAAGGAGCAAGCTTTAGGCGGGTTTTATAACTCTAAACTTGTGCTTTATATGTATGCTTTACTTCTTGCAATTTTCTTAGCAAATCTTCTTCTACCTCCCTTCTTCTTTGCACGATTGCAACTGAACCAGGGAATAAACCGACCTTGCTAGAGGTTGAAGATGAGGGGCGTGACTCCCTCTGTACCTTTTTCCAAACGACCTTGGACCCTTTTGGTCCAAACGGTTGCAAACCGTTTGGGTCCAAACGGTTTCAAACCGTTTGCTCCCAAATGGTCTTGCAAGACCGTTTGGATTGAAACGGTCTCAAGACCATTTGAGGGAGTTGACCAAGGGACGACCGTTTGAGGGTCTGTTCCTAACATGTTGAATTTCATCTCTGCAAAGAATCAAAGTCTAATTCTTAATCAATTGGGAGTTGAAGGCACTTCAATATGGAACCCTAATCGGGTGAAAAAGTGCTGAATTAACATATAGATCTTGTTGTGTTTTGGGTTGAAGGACCCAAACGGTCTCAAGACCGTTTGGAGATTCCACCAAACGGTCCCAAGACCGTTTGGGCACAACCCAAGACCGTTTTAAGGTCTAGGGTTGAGTTAATCTAATGGTTTGAGGGTCCAATTGTAGGAAATTGATGCATTGTTGAAAATTGCTGATTTTGACCTAATTGGACATCAACCTTAGTCAAAACGACTTGGATCTTGGTCAAACTTTGGGAAAACGGTCTCAAGACCGTTTGGATGATGTCCAAACGACCTCAAGACCGTTTGGGCCAAGTTTGGGCCCAATTGGAGGTCAATTGATAGGTTCAACCTTGAATTGATTCACATTGTTGAACATTGATGACCAATCAACTTGAAACCCTAATTGAGAACGATTGAACCCTAATAGGCTTGCAATTGAGGGTCAATTGGGTGACTAAGAGGTTAGGGCTAACCCTAATTGATTCAATTTATAAGTGGTTAGCATAGCTTTAACCAATTGAGGGCTTCAACACTCATATCCATGAACTTTGGTGACCTTTGAACCCCTTTGGAGGTCCAAACGGTTTGAGCCCATTTGGGCCAAACGGTCTCAAGACCGTTTGGGGCCAAACGGTCTCAAGACTGTTTGGGGCCAAACGGTCTCAAGACCGTTTGGGCTCAAATGACCTCAAGACCGTTTGGGCTCAAACGACCTCAAGGTCGATTGGTCCAAACGACCTCAAACCGTTTGAAGCTCCAAATGGTTTGGAAGTCAACTCTTCCAAACGGTCTTCACCTCCAAACGGTCTCAAGACCGTTTGGATCCAAACGGTCTCAAGACCGTTTGAGGGCCAAACGGTCTCAAGACCGTTTGGGTGGTTGAAACCGTTTGAAGGTTGAAACCGTTTGGAGATTGGTGATGGTTTGTACTTAACCATTTGATGATGTAATCAGTCCAATGGTGATTCAATCTAAACCCTAATGGTAACCTAGGTCATTAAGGGACTATGTGATTAGTGAGTTAACCCATGATGGTGATCATGTGGCAATTTACCAAAATACCCTTGAAGGGTCAAAGGGGGTAAAACCTTGTTCTAATCAAACCCTAATCACATGATGTTGATGTTTTGGCTTATGTTAGTCAATAGAGACTTATCTTAACCTAATCTAGAGTGGTGTTGTCATCATCTACTAGTGAGAGGTGAGAGGAAGTGATTCTAGAGAGATAAAGTATCCTAGAGAGAGAAAGTACCCTTTCTAAGGTGGAAACTCAAGTGTGATACTTCAAATACACATGAATGTGCATGATTAAGGAATGACCCACCTATGTGAGGTCATAGAAACCCTAATTATGATATATAATGGATCTTAATCATAGTTAAGAGTCTTAATGATGATGTTTCTCTTACATGATGATGTAATGAGTACAATTCACCATAAAAGATGAATAGTAAACCCTAATTGACAGGGTTATTGAATTCAACCCTAGTTGAGGGTGATCCATGTGAAACCCTAGTTGAGGGTGATTCCATGTGAAACCCTAGTTGAAGGTGATTCAATGTGAAACCCTAGTTGAGGGTGATTCCAAGTGAAACCCTAATTGAGGATGCATCCATGTGGAACACTAATTGTGAGAGATTTCATGAGAAACCCTAATTGGGAATGCATCCCTAATTGCTTATAGGACCAATGACTTGGTACCCTATGCTAATCATAGTTGTATGCATATGATTGAAGGGTTGATGTGACCTAATCAAGTTGAAAGGATCAAATAATGGAATTCATATATAAAAATATGATTCATGTGATGATCCTATTTAGCACGACCGTGCAAGGCAGCACGGCCGTGGCGACTTTACTCTGCACGACCGTGCAAGGTAGCACGACCGTGGTGGTCCATGCTTGACAAATGACTTGAGATGAAATAACTGCTGATTGTGAAAAGTTAGGCCTGCTACATTTTAGTATTCTCATATATAGCTGTGTTAGTGTATGATGATAAGAATACTGAATGTACCTAACTAATCAAGTGAAATGTAGAGCCCTGATCATAGATCCATCATTGTCAGAGTCTAAATGATGGTGAAACAGGTTTTCCTAAGGGAACTCCTGGAGCACATACTTTTGAGTATGTGGGGTACATGGATGTGTAAAACCTGACATCCTAGTGTAGGTATTTGATGTAGATTCTTGTAGTCCGTCATACCTTCACTATAAAAGAATGGGTGAGTGGATGATGTAGATTCTAGTAGTCCATCAGACCCCACCATAAAGTCCTAAAGGTGAGATGTATCTCTACACTCCCTTAAAGACACAAACACCGTATCGGTGAAAGATAAACAAGAAATCTTCCGATAGCGAAGAGAGTACAGAATGCCACTGTAACTCTAAAAATAGCGAAGGACCAGAGTACCCTGGTGAGCTATTACATAGACATCCCGCCAGATGTCAAACAATCAATCCTCTAACTGACTGAGGAAGGTGAGGTCATAAGAATCCGGCTCTTTTAATGACCCATGTATGATACTGATGCGACTTCTTAGTGATCAGTTGGAGTATGAGTGGTATGCCTCATCTCCACAGGGCATAACAATAATGTTTGAAAAACATAATCAACAGCGTAGCATATCTGTTAGAGTTAACTACGAGCTATTTGATTGATGTTACTTTGAATAGCATGGAGGTTCTCATATTTCAATATTGGTTGAACTCTGCTTATCATTAAACTGCTAGTGAATATCTTGAAGGCTTTTATTGCTTTAGTTATTCCTTGCTTTGCTTATAAAGCCTAGTGGAGAGTTATAACTCTCGCTGGGGCAATTATGTATAATTGTCTCACCCCGTAGGCTTCTACTTTTTAGGTGGTCGTCGAAGACGAAGAAACAAGAACTCAGGTGACCAGTCCCAACAGCAGCATCAGGAGTAGTTGATCTCAGGTGGAGATCCAGTCTACTTTATGGTGTATATAGAGTCAGTCCTATGTGTCCTCTGTACTCTCAGCACCTGGAATGCTTTGTGGTTTATTCTTGAGAAAATTTTTGTAAGCATGTTGCATGTAATTACTCAAGAAGTAATTGGTATGAGATGTAAACAGTTAAATCCTTTTTCTATGGAAAAGGTTTGTGGTTTCAAGCTCTAATCTCAAAAAGTTTTAATTTCCCGTGATTTTTGTCTTCCGCTGTTTATCGAGTGCTTCCGCATATGTTTAAATCGGGATTAATTCGTGGTTTGGAGATCGGAGCCCACAGTAATGTGCATGTATCACTATATATTTTTTTTCGTTTTATGCAAAACATGAAAATAACAATGCAAAAACTATCTACATGCTATGCACGCAAAAGAAATTGAGACTGCACTTTACTTCCAATTCTTGGGTGGATTATAGAAAATGGGGTGGAATGATCACAAGATTAAGTGACTGAACCTTAGAAGAAAATTATGTGTCCCTCCTTACTGACATGTGTAGTAGTTAAAAGGGTTCTTTCTCTTACATCTGATTAAGGTCTCATTACCATTTGATTAGGTTAGGCTCAAACAACCGTTACTATCCACTTTCCATGAGTCAAAGGGGTGTGGGTATGACATATTGCTTCAAAGTTGACATAATCAATCATTTTCATAGAATAAGTTCCCCAAGGACAACCAAGTAAAGCTATCCAAATGACACAGAAAAATTTTAAATTCCCTTAATTTCCCCATGAAAACAGCAAGATGGCAATTTTTAAGACATCCACAATTACACTAGATAGATGTGGATCCTAAATAAACTTAAAATTGCAAAAACAAATAATAAAGCAAAAACTAAAACAACTAAAGAAAGATAAAAGATAGAGTTGTTCCAGCCACCCCCCTAAGCTTGAATTCGACTATGGCCTCATAGTCAAAAACCAACTTAAGGGTGGAACAGTGATACCCTGATCAGTCCTGCGGAGGTGGTGGCGGGTATTGTGGTGCCGTAGGATCCCAAGACGGGTACTCCCCCTGGAAGCTTGGATCATATTGGGTCCTCGGTGGAGGCTGTGGATAACCTCCAAAGTAATCTCAACTCCAGTAGTGGTCGAAGAAGGGCTCCTGCTGCGTCTCTATCCGCTGCAACCGGTTGTGCATTTGCTCTTGGTTGGCGAGGATGAGCCGCTCGTTCTCGAATATAGCCCATTGACTGTCAAGCAACCAGCCCGTTGTCTCATGGATGCCGGTATACAAAGCCATATGCTGGTGCTGCGTCTGCTGGATGTCCTGCAGCATGGTATACATCCCTTGCATGGAGTAGGGATCCGCAGCTGGCTGCTCTTGCTGTGGTGATGGCGGCGGGGGCTGAGATGATGAAGATGCACCCGGGTGCATCCTAGGATGCTTCCGTGGTGCCACGTGTGCTCGAAGAGGTGTGAAAGCCTCCTCGTCTTCCTCGGCCTCGCCTTCTTGGTCTTCACCTCCGCCTTCTTCTTCGGAGGACTCGATGGCTATGATTGGCCATCGGAAATGCTGCTTGCCCTCGATGTGGAAGACGTCGTCCGGCAGGGATGCCTCCTGGTAAGCTTGGTTGACGTGGCAATGAGCGTACGCCAACCCGTCCCGGATAAGAATGAGGTTTGAACGGTGCAAGTGTTGCACGTTCACCTTACTCCGCGTAGAAATCGGAGTCATGGACTGAAAGTTCAGCCCCAAGTAAAGCGCCAGCTTGGTGACAAGACCACCAAAATGTATTGGAGCCTTCCTTGTGCTCCGCTTCACCGCCATGACACGCTGTAACCAGAATGCTCCCCAGTTGCACTCTTGACGTTTCAGGAGTGCATAGAGAAAGAACAAGTCACTCTCATGAAACTTGCTCAAAGCAAGATCGCTCCGAGCGAAGAAGGTCAAACTCAACATCCTATGCAAGACCCAGACGAACGGGTGCTCAAAATCCGCTACCGTGACATTGTGGTAGCTCACGGTCTTCCCTGCCGACACTGTAACTAGCTCGGCGAAGATTTTGTCGTAGTCGGTGCGGGCGTCGGGGCGTCGGTGATCGTAGCGGCTGTGATTCCAGTTGAAGATGTCGTTGAACTGCTTCAACGTGATGTTGTAATTGTTGTTGAAGAGTCGGAAGGACACCCTTCCCTAGATCCACGTCTGGTCCGATGGTACCACGTCATTTGGTACGATGCAGATATCAAGAGACGCCATGAACTCGGCCACCAGTTCCTTGTATGTGGGCCATTCGCCGAAAAACGGCTGCCCATCCGCATGACAGGCCATCTCATACAAGCGATTGGTGTGCCGCGCTTGCCCGGCCAACACATAGGCCAAGTTGGCCTCGAATCCCAGCTCCATGATCATTCCCCGGTCCACATACCGGGTGGCCTCGAACTTCCGCTTCATTATCTCCTCGTATACCTTTCTTGTCTCCATGTTGGCGTGAATAAGGCGTGGACGAGGGATGGAAGCGGTTGGAGGAGGAACAAACTCCTCGATCTCCATGGGGTGCGCACTCGATGAAGATGCTCCGCCCACATGCACCATGATTGCGAGAAGAAGGGATTAGGAGAAAAGAGCTCGGTGAAGATGGAGAGAAAATCTCCGCTCGATGAATATCTTTGCTCGATGACGCTTCTCCGCAGGTGTAGAGGGCTCGGGGGAGTGCTCGGCGCAATGGAGGATACTTGCTCTGAGGGTGTGATGTCAACTGACGTTGCAAGTCCCCTTAAATAGACTTGATCAGCGCCCCTGTTGACCCGTCGATACCATCGACGCGGGTCGACGGTATCGACACGTCTCGTGGGTAGCCGCCTCTGTCGCTGGTATCGACGGATGACGTTTGCTGGATCGAGAAACCCGGATCGCTGACGGGTCGATACCATCGACGGAAGTCGATGGTATCGACGCAACACCCGGATCGCTGACGTGGCTGTTGCGATCGTCGTCGATGTCTTCATGCGGATCGGTGACATGTCCGTCGATTCCATCGACGGGTGTCGATGGTATCGACTTGCTTTTATTGCGACACCTCCGTTTTGTTGCATTCAACCTGTGATGATGTCGATACCATCGACGAGGCCGTCGATGGTATCGAGTTGACTGAGCAAAATTCGTCTAAATATCTCCAGAGATCTCGATGGTATCGACTGGGGTGTCGATACCATCGACACTTTTATTGCGACATGCCTGTGACCATGTCGATGCCACGATTTCTGCTGGTGTCAACCTGAACCATGTCGATACCATCGACTGATGTATCGATGGTATCGACCCTGCCTGTTCCTGCACATTTAACAAACGGATCAAGGTATCATTTTTAAACTAAAAAGTAAACAAAATAAAAGCAAACTACACCTAAAATTAAACTATCCTAATGTACCAATGGTTGGGTTGCCTCCCAACAAGCGCCCTTCTTTAGCGTCTTAGGCTAGACGTCGGTCCTTCTTCTCATTCATGTACAAGTGAAATGAGTTTAACCTCATTCACTTTCCTCTTGTAGTTCTCACCAAAGTACAGCTTCAAGCGTTGCCCGTTCACCAAGAACGTGGCCTCTCCATCTCGCACGAGAATCGCTCCGTGCGGTCTCACTTCTTCCACCTCGAAGGGTCCACTCCATCGGGATTTCAGTTTCCCGGGATGCAATTTGAGACGAGAGTTGAACAATAGGACACTGTCTCCTTTCTTGAAGGTGCGCATCTCAATGTGGCGATCGTGGATCAGCTTTGTGCACTCCTTATAAATACGGGCATTCTCATATGCCATCATGCGTAGCTCATCCAATTCATTCAATTCAAACATTCTTTTCCTCCCGGCCTCGTCATAGCGCAAGTTCAGCCTTCTTAGCGCCCAATGGGCCTTGTGCTCCAATTCTACCGGAAGATGGCACGCCCGGCCATACGCCAACCTAAAAGGCGTAGTGCCTATAGGTGTTTTGTACGCCGTTCGATAAGCCCAAAGTGCATCCGGTAGCAATGCACTCCAATTCTTCCGTGTAGATTCTACGGTCCTTTCTAAAATCTTTTTGATTTCCCTGTTTGATACCTCCACCTGTCCTTGCGTTTGTGGATGATATGGGGTGCCGATGTTGTGCTTGACCCCATATTTCTTCAAAAGTGAAGCAAATTTCTGATTTCGGAAGTGTGTGCCTCCGTCACTAATGATCATTCGAGGAATCCCGAACCTGTAGAAAATATTCTCTTTGACGAACCTGCACACTACATTCGAATCATTAGTCCTTGTGGGGATTGCCTCTACCCACTTCGACCCATAATCCACAGCAAGCAAAATATAAAGATTTGAATTTGAGGACACAAAGGGTCCCATGAAGTCAATGCCCCATAAATCAAATACCTCGACTTCCTGAAACACATTCAGGGGCATTTCTTGTCTCCTTGAGATATTACCTGCACGCTGGCACGGGTCACACTGCCTAACAAAATCATAGGTGTCCCGGAACAAAGTGGGCCAATAAAGGCCGCTCTCCAACACCTTAGCTGCTGTCCGTGAGCTAGCATGATGTCCTCCCGTAGGCGACGCATGACAATGATGTAGAACACTTTTGTACTCTACCTCCGGCACGCACCTGCGAAGAATACCATCCCTGCATTGCTTCAACAATATTGGGTCATCCCAAAAATAGTATCTCAATGAATGGAAGAATTTTTTCTTCTCTTGATAAGACCAATCTTCCGGGATGATCCCGCAAGCCAGATAATTCACAATTTCCACAAACCATGGTTCTTTAGAATCAATTTTTAAAAGTTGTTCGTCGGGAAAGGTCTCGGTAATGGGTATATGCAAACCTTGTTCATCCACCCTCTCTAACCTAGACAAGTGGTCAGCCACCACATTTTCAATTCCCGACTTGTCCTTGATTTCAATATCGAATTCTTGTAGGAGCAAAATCCACCTAATTAGTCTAGGCTTCGCATCCTTCTTCTCCATCAAATATTTTATTGCGGCGTGATCCGTCCACACAACCACCTTAGAACCCACTAAGTATTGCCGAAATTTCTCAAAAGCAAAAACAACAGTAAGTAACTCCTTTTCCGTGGTTGTGTAATTTAATTGAGCATCATTAAGTGTTTTTGAGGCGTAGAAAATCACAGCAGGCTTGTTATCTACCCTTTGCCCAAAACAGCCCCCACAGCATAGTCAGACGCATCACACATCAACTCGAAAGGCTTTGTCCAATCTGGCGTTTGAACAACCGGAGCCGAAATCAGCTTTTCCTTCAAAACCTCGAATGCGTGAAGACATTTCTCATTGAAATCAAAAACTGCGTCTTTTTCCAACAATTCCGATAATGGCTTTGCGATTTTTGAAAAATCCTTGATAAAGCGCCGATAAAACCCAGCGTGTCCTAAAAATCTTCTCACCCCTTTTACAGAATTTGGTGGGGGTAGCTTAGAAATCACCTCAATTTTTACGGGGTCTACCTCTAGACCCTTGCTAGACACCTTGTGTCCTAGCACAATTCCTTATGTCACCATCATGTGACATTTCTCCCAATTGAGGACCAAGTGTGTGTCCTCGCACCGCTGCAATACCTTATCTAAATTATAAAGGCATTCATCAAAAGACGCTCCATAAACTGAGAAGTCATCCATGAAGACTTCGAGACACCGCTCCACCATGTCAGAGAATATGGCGAGCATGCAGCGTTGAAAAGTCGCCGCCGGATTGCATAAACCAAACGGCATACGGCGGTAGGTGAAAGTCCCATAGGGACATGTAAACGTAGACTTCTCTTGATCCAAAGGATCAATAGAAATCTGGTTGTACCCCGAATAACCATCTAGGAAACAAAAATGCGACCGATCGGCTAAACGTTCCAAAATCTGATCAATGAATGGCAATGGAAAATGATCTTTCAGAGTTGCGGCGTTCAATCGGCGGTAATCAATGCATACACACCACCCAGTTACCAATCGGGTGGTGACAGGTTCATTTAGAAGATTTGTAGTGACAGTGATTCCCCCCTTTTTAGGGACTACCTGTGTGGGGCTCACCCACGTCGAATCAGATATGGCATAAATAATCCCTGCAGCAAGCAACTTAATGACTTCCTTTTTGACAACCTCCATCATGCTCGGATTTAGACGTCTTTGAGGCTGTATGACTGACTTGGCTCCTTCCTCAAGCCAAATCTTATGTTGACAAAGTGTAGGGGAGATCCCCTTGATGTCCGCCACAGACCACCCAAAGGCTCCACGGTGGTTCTTGAGCACTATCAGTAGCTGCTCCTCCTCATCCGCACTCAAGTATGCAGAAACAATCACTGGAAACTTGTCCTCCTCAGCTAGAAAGACGTACTTCAGGTGCGGGGGCAATGGCTTTAACTCTAGATCAGGTGGGCAGATAAGGGATGATTGTAGCGGTGGGGGCAGTGTACCCAAATCTTCATAGTGCCTCGTGTAGAAACATGGAAGCATTTGAAGCATTTTGGCGCACTCCTTGAGTGAAGTACTCCGCATCCAATCATAAGTGACATTAAGCAAGCACGCCTCTAGAGGCAATTCCGGATATGCATCACAGACAGAAGTAATTATCACATCATCCTCCCACGAAGGTGGAATGTCCTCATTCTCATCATTTGGAAACCCGACAGCCTTACATAAAGAGACAACTTTCGTTTGCTCCATAAGGTCTACCACCAAGGTCCCATTATCTATCCTGCTCATCACATGGGCCATATCTAAAAATGGCTTCCCGAGACAAAGTGAGATATTGCTTTCCACATGCTTCACCATGTTGCACTGTGCATTTGCTTTAGTAGATGTATTGCTATTGGGCATGACCATCTCAAAGCGATCATCCGTAATGCCTAAGGTCAAGCGACCTCTCCCCATCTCCAAGATCATGTCAGCTGTAGCTTGAAATGGGCGACCAAGAAGTAACTCATTGCCGTGTTCGTCCTGCATCTCCATCACAACAAAATCAGCGGGAAAAACAAAGTGGTCTACCTTTACCAAAACATCCTCACAGATTCCATATGGTTTCACCACAGAATTATCGGCCAATTGGATAGTCATATTGCTTGGCCTTGACTCCTTCAATCCAAGTTTCTTGAATGTAGAAAGGGGCATCAGATTGATGCTTGCCCCAGAATCACAAAGCGCTTCGCCAAATTTGAACTTCCCGATAAAGCATGAAATATTGAAACACCCGGGATCCTATCGCTTTGGCGGCAAAGTGCCCATAATAAAAGCACTCACTTGCTCCTTCAATACCACAACCTCAGTGTCGGGTATCTTCCTCTTCTTGGTGATTACATCTTTAAGAAACTTTCCATAAGACGAGATTTGTTCAATTGCCTCTAACAAGGGAATATTCACAGATAACTTCCTAAAGCTGTCCAGAAATTTTTTAAACTGTGCATCCACCTTTCTTGCCTTTGCACTATTAGGATATGGGACCGGAACAGTATGTGCCCTTTGGTGAGGTGGCACATAGGGAGTTAATTTCTGCGGTTCTTCCTCAGTGGCTTGTCCTTCCTTACCATCTTCGGTTGTGTCATCAATTTTCTCTATGACTGGTGCGGGCTGCTCCTTAGCGGTTGCTTCTTCGACTGTGTCCTGCGGTGTGCTTGTGTCATCCGCCCTTGGATTAAGCACCTTCTTACCGCTCCTCAACAATATGGCCTTGGCCTGTTGGTTTCCCCCGGGAACATTGGTGTTCCCCGGAAAACCCGGATGTGCCGGCTTCTTCAAGCTTGCAATCTCCGCTGCCATCTGTGCCATGGAAGTCTCTATAGTCCGCATTTGAGCCCCATGGCTCTGCAACGTCTGCCCAAACTGGTTCATGTATTCACCTTGTTGCTTTATTTGCTGCCCAAAAGTGTTCATCAACTCTTGATTTTGCTTTATGACTTGATTGAGCAACTCCGTGCTCTTATCCTCCGTGGCCGGTGCAGGCTTGGCGTCCGGATCTTACAGGAAGTTGTTTGGATCCTTCCATGAAAATTTCTTGTCCTTCCGCCATGAGTAATCGTTGTTCCTGTACCCCTGCTGTTGCCTTATGTACTTGACCTGAGCCTCATCCTCGGACTCATTGTCTTCTTTCTGTAGCAACTTCTTAGCGAGAAGATCCATCTTCTCATTCAGCTCTCTAATTGCCTTAGACTCACTGGCAACTCTTGCTTGCTCAACTGGGCCTCGCTCTCTCTCTCCCCAAGATTGTTTTCGTGCCATATTCTTCAATATTTCCCAGCATCTTGTATCAGTGTTGTTTAGAAAGAATCCAGAACCGGCCGAGTCCAAGTTGCTTCTATCATGCTCGGAGAGAGCAAAGTAGAAGATCTTCACTTGGGTTTCCTTGTCCAATCCATGATGTGGACATCTCCTCAACATGACTTGGAATCGCTCCCAAGTCTCAGAATAAGTCTCACCCGCCTGTTGGGTGAAATTGTGGATCTTTCAGATCATATCATTGGTCTTCTCAGGAGGGAAGAACCTCTCGAAGAAAACCTCCACCATGTGATCCCATGACTCAACAAACACGTCGTCGAGGTTGTGGAGCCACTCTCTTGCTACTCCCACCAAGGAACTGGGGAATAACTTGAGGTACAACACGTCCTGCGGAAATCGATCTATTTTCACCATATCACAGTTCTCGACGAACTGACTAATGTGAGCAACCGAATCTTCATTCTTCAACCCATGAAATGCGTTGGATTTGACCAGATTGATCAATGCTGGATCGATCTTGTAGGTTGGAATATCTAGCCCCTTTTTCTTTATAGGCCCCTTTGATGCAGAGGAAGAAGACGCCTTGATCTTTGCCCATATCGTTTGCGGTTCAGCCATTTCTTCTTCTTGTTCTTGCTCAGATTCAGAATTTATATCACTTAGGTGTTCCTCTTCTTGCTCCTGCTCGAAGTACTCTCTGTCTCCTGATCCCCCAAATGGAACCTGAGGTGAGCGATCCTCGTAGTATCTACTGCGTGTGTACACCATGCAAGTACCTTAAATTTTTGAAAACCGGGTTCAGTACAATGCTTTGACAGAGTAAACACAACTATAAAGGAGTGAAGGAATTTTGAAAATGTTTTAAAAAAATGTGGCCTAGAGTGGCCGCTCTTAGCACTCAAAGTGCCAATAATTCGCCGTATCCCCGGCAACGGTGCCAAAAACTTGACGTGTATTTTACTACGCACTTAAACGCAAGTATACGCGTCGAGTAATATAGGCCTTGTGAGGCCCGAGTCGAACTCAGGGATACGTGAATTATTGGAGACTTTTACTAACTAATCGCAATCAGCTAGACCGATTAACAAAGTAGGGTTTTGTTGTTCAAATTAAAAAGAAAATAAAAATCAAATAAAGAGAACAATCGATTAAGGGTTAATTTAATCAATTTAAAGAAATATCTTTAGGATGGTGGTTTCACCGCGGGTCAACATTGTATTAGATTTCATATAATTCCTCACACTTCTCTCTCTATCCGGGTAGTGGCCTGAAATGAGAATTACCCACTGTCGTGGTGTAATCCACTACTTAGATTTAGGTTGATTCCATCGTCATAGTAATCATTCCCCTAAACTAAGCACATTAAGATCGGTCCCTCAGTTCCCACCATTAATTTTACAACTCCTTTGTCAAGGGTTTTATTAATTAATGTAGAATTCGTCTCTTTTCAACCGTTAATCCTTCTGTCGAAGTGATTAAGGGCATTAATTTATTATTATGGTGATCAAGCATAACAATAGCAATAGAGAAAACGAATTTATACCACGGATATGAGAAAAAAAATATGAATTATCAATATAAAATCATCATACAATGTATCCCCGGGCTACTCCCGGTCCTAAAGATTGAGGGTTTTAGCCTCTCATGTTCATCTTACACGAATACATGGTAGAAATTGGGGAATTCATAAGAAAAGCGTGAAATAAATGGGAAAACCCCTGAACGGAGAAGAACCGGTGGATCCTTGGCGTAGAACACGAGCTTCCCCGCCTCATGGTGGTGGAAATCGTCTCCGGCAGCGTCCGAATCACCCGGGATGAGCTTCTCGGCCTCCGTTCTCCTTTCTCTCCTCCTCGCCACTCGTGCAATCCAAAAACGAGATCCTCCCTCATGAGGGCGGCCGTCATTAGGTATAAGTCCCTAATTAGGTCGTCAAATAACAACAACCGTCCGATCACGATCAAAACAGATCCAACGCATATCTGCCGGCGTCGATACCATCGACGCGGGGTCGATGGTATCGACCCAGCAGATTAGCGGCAGCTTTCCTTTCTTTTATTCTGAGCGTCTGTGGTGATCTCGATACCATCGACGGGGGTGTCGATGGTATAAACTCCTGTAGTGTCGGTTTTGGCTTTTAGCGACACTGTAGCTCTCCTCGAGTCGATGGCATCGACTTGCGTCGATGGTAACGACTTCATCCTTGCCAGCAGCCTGGAGACATGTCGATGCCATCGACATGGGTGTCGATGGTATCGACTCTATATTGCTCTTCTCGGCTGACAACCTGTGGCTTGGTCGATGGTATCGACATCCGTCGATGGTATCGACGGATGCATATACTTGTTTTTTTCCTGAAATTGCACAACAAGACCAAGTAAATCCACACGATTTATGATAAGATGATCAATAATGCTTAAAATAGTGAAACAAAGGGGATTTGATATAAAATGATGGCGAAGACCAAATTAAGTGAATTATGTGATATTATCCATGAAAATGAGTAATTAAGGCACAAAACACATATGAAATCGGTCTATAAATGCGACTCAAAATCATCACATCAATAACCTTGACACCTGAAGGTGGTGACCTAAAGAATCTAAAGAGTGCTTGTATCACATTAATTATGAAACTAATTGAATTTCAAGGACGAAATTTCTTATAAGATGGGGTGAATGTGATGACCTGGAATTTGGATACTTAAAGAATTTAGTTATGTTGAACCTAACAAGAGTACTTTGATCTAATTTGAAGTTTTCTTACATGATAATATTAATCAAAGGAAGTTAGATGAAGCAAATTAATGTTTAGGTACGTGATATTTGAACACTTATGAGGTCAATGCCAATTTATTAGTCTCCACAAACTCAAGTGATAAATTCATGAGCATTGAGGTTTATGATGAATAGCTTGGTAATGGTATTGACCATAGTACTCTTATGAAACAATTGATTTGGAGGACATTAGTGATGTCATATGATCGGACTTTGGCCCTTTGAATATATAGTACTTATATATATTTTATGTAATGCATTCTTTACTCTCTTGGTTGTGCGGCACCTTGGAAGCCACCAACCACAGATCCAGGAATAGGTCTTTCTCGACCTCAAAAAATGGAGGAGAAGTACCATATTAGTTTCAAGTATATCCAAAGAGGGTGGGTGATCATAGTGAATTCAATTCCCATAATCATAATCTACGCAACCGGCAAAGCTATCGACCCATTCCTACCCCTAGTCCCTCCACATGAACTTACATGCCATGCCTTAGGCAGGATCTCGATGCATCCTTGTGGTGTTTACATGAGACCAGCTAGACTTGCCGACTACATCATCATCCTAGAGTTGTAGGCTCTTCCAGGCCATAACAGCAAACCAAACTGATCAACCCACCACCCGCAGTGGTTGTCTTCCTCAAACGAACATGAGAAGACATGGAGCCATGATGCCTTTGTCGGTGCCTTCTGTCACGGTGGCAGTTTCCGATTATAGAGACGGAGTGTTGAGCCTAAGTTCTAGCTGCCATCCTGTCTGCTACCACCACGACATGGAACTCTGGAAGGGGATCTCGTCGAGATGATAATCTAACATGATGGTGCCACCGTCAAACAAGAAGAGAGTAGGGACATTGGTGGGTTTCTAGCTGCTTCTTTCCTCTGCAGTATTGTTTCCCTCCTGAGCAGAGGGTGCAAATCTTTAGAACCAAAATCCAATGGACTCCTTGCCGGAATCCTTGTTCTCACAATGAAACTCCTACAACCTAACATGCGGGGACAAGTAATGGCCCCTGGGAACCCTTATAGAGGCAAGAGCGAAGCAGAGGGCGACGAAAGCCATACGGCGTCGGAAGGGGCAACAACCTCACCCTCCTAGCGACCAACGTTGTCTAGGCCAACCGCCTGCAACGATGCACGCTGAAGAGGAGTAGAAGTTTGAGATGGAGATTAGCAAGACGTGAAGGTATCTTGGAATCGTCGGAGTCTTCCTAGGTGGCAGATTCATCAGGGCAGGAAGAGAGAATTGACGCTACCCTTCTTCACCCTGGATCGTTGGAGGTTCCTCAAGGATGGACGCTCAGTTGAAGAGCCAGTGATCACTGATCGTCACCTCCTTGACCACGATGGAGTAGGCTGCAATATCATTTCTAGCCAGCGTAGCCAAAGCTAGCAGCCGTAATGGGTTGTGAGCATTGTGTCTGTGGAGACGCCCGCGAAGAAGACGATACATCGTGTTTGGCAGCGCAGAGAGTGACACGAGAGGAGAGACCAGGTAGGGTTTGGTCCAGAAACTGGATGAACCGGCCGGTCCAAGCTATCCAAACTGCTGAGCCACACTCCACACTAATGGCCAGCATGGACCAACCAGATGCCGCCATGTCGGGCAGTGGGACTCACAACAAAAGGTAATTATCATTTTAAATCTGGAAATGTTTAGATATGTAGAAAATGCCTAATAGCCCCCTTGCTCTAAAAATCCCCCAAAAATACTCCTAGACTCAGAAAAATGTCCTCTACATTACTAGACCCTTAGATCAGACCTTTGATGAACAAATAATGCTTATATTCAATGTATATGATAATGCTTCTTTTTGAGATCGTATAATTGGTATAATTAGCATATCATGGAAATTAGATCTGATAAAAATATAACTAAACCTTAGTATAATGTGGAAACCAAATATGAACTCATATTTGACTATCATATCAAAATAATTGGACATTTCTCATTAAAACCCAATTCCATATTTGTAAACTCATATTATTTCTAGAAAATAGACCAATCATCAGAAAATTACAAAAATTGGAGAAAACCTCTAAAAATATCAAACACAAGTTTAAGATTAGTTTAACTTTAGGTTTGACCAAAACTCTAGTTGGACCTAAATAACAAGTTACATAATGATCCTATCAATTAATGATGATTAATTTTTATTAATTAGGTGATGACCATATATCTAGATGAGAAAGAATGATTAGAAATCTCTGAACTCAGGTACGTGGGTTTTATTTAAGTATATGACTATGGTTTTCTTGCTTGCAATCATGGTATGTATGTATATTCTCTTCTATTTGCAAATATTGGATGTAGTAGCACTATATAGTACTCGATGTTTTATCACTTGTAAACATAAATGATAAGTAGATGCTTTGTAGTTATTTAAGGTGCTCGTTATCCCCCTTATGAGGGAATGGATTAATGTTGGCTAGTACACCTCCCTAGAGCACATGGTGTATGGGGAGTTTCCCTAGAGTACTTGGTACATGGGGATGGGCTCAATATTTATGTTTTGGTACTAGTCCACCTTGATAATGCAATTCATCTAGGAAAATGACTTAAATTGGCGTATTTCACTTAATAAAGAAGTGTTTTCTATGATTTTCTTTCCTTATGCAAATCTTTTTCAAAATTATGAAAGCCATAAATATATGTATCTTTCTGCCCATGTACACAACACCTTGTGTGTTGATTTGTTGTTTCACGTATGTTTTAGGTTCAGAGATAGCATGGGAGCAAAAAGATGGGAGTGAACAGATGTTCAGGTTGTACCTATTATGTAGATCCTAGTTTAGCATACCTGATCTTAGATTGTAGAACTTTCATTCAATATGTAATTGTAACCCATTGTATAATAAATTCATGTTGTATAAATTTACATGTTGAATGTTGAGAATGGTATGGTTGTATGTTCATGTATGTGTATTATGCTTCTGCATCGCTTTCTGATATGATTGGATGATGTCTTCAGATTCTGACATCTCATTCCCAATAGGGTTTGGAGAAATCAAAATCCGGGGATGTCACATATATAGAAGGGGTTGGAGGAGAAAACAAGGTAGAGCAAAGCAAGGTGTCGCCCACCTAGGGACACTTGTCCATGAGCATACGCCACCACTCTAACATGCCCTAAAAACATGTCTAAGGCCATTGACACATGCAAGCACCAAGCACCAAGTGTCCACTAGTGGTGACACAAACAAGGTCAAAGGAGGTCAAAGGTCCATGGACGACCCAACTGGACGACACACCATCACCATGGGTGACACAGCCTGGACGACACAAGCACCCCTTGCCCGACACAAGGTTCAACCAAGCAAAAGCAAGGCACCACAAGGCCCAACAATCTCAACCAAGCCCAAAGGAACTCAAGCAATGAGCCCAACCCTTCCTCTCAACACCAGATGATGCAAGGAGAGGGAGGAACACCACACAAGGTGACAAACTTGCCCACAAACCCTAGACTTGGGTTAATTGCAAGTTGCACCTCCAACTCTCAACAAAGCTCAAACAAACCCTAATCACCACTAAAGGTGATTAGCAAGCAACAAAACATCAGGGTTAAGCAAAGAAAATAGGGTAAACCCTAAATGGAGGTCAGGTTCCTTACAAACTAACCCCCTATAATAGGATTTCATCCCTGAAATCTGAAGAGAAAAGTGAGGGATACTTCCTCCTCATCTCTTCCTCAAGCTCCCACGTGGCTTCCTAAACACCACAATGATGCCAAAGAAACTTCACAAGAACCAGATCTTTCCTCTTTATCTCCTTAAGTCTTTTGTCAAGAAACATCACATGACCCTCCTCGTAGGTCACATCGTCATCAAGCCCAACTTCATCTTGCTGTATCACTGTTCCTAAATCCGGATGACTTTTCTTCAGCATACTGACATGGAAAACTGGATGTAACCTGTGCAACTCTGGCGGTAGCTCTAACTCGTAAGCTACCATGCCAACACGTGCTATGACCGGGTATGACCCCATATATCTGGGTGCTAACTTACCTTTCCGGACAAACCTTAGCACACCTTTCCACGGTGAGACTTTAAGATACACCTTGTCTCCTATTTGGAACTCCAAAGGTCATCGACGATTATCTGCGTAAGACTTCTGCCTGTCCTTTGCCGCTTTCAACTATTGTTGTATTACCTTGATCTTTTCTGTCGTCTACTGCACTAACTCAGTACCCAAAAACTGATATTCACCAGACTCATACCAACACAAATAAGATCTGCACTTCCTGCCATACAAGGCCTCATAAGGAGCCATGGCAATGCTCCGCTGGTAACTGTTGTTGTAGGCAAACTCTATCAAACTGAGTTTCACATCCCAACTTCCTAGGAACTGCAAAACACAAGCTCGAAGGAGATCCTTCAAAATATGAATAGTCCTCTCATAATGTCCATCTGTCTGCAGGTGGAAGGCGGTACTGAACCTCAACTGCGTTCCCAATGCTGTGTGCAACTGTTCCCATAAACGACTTGTGAACTGAGGACCTCTGTCAGAAAGTATCATCGCTGGAACACCGTGAAAACGTACTATCTCATCCACATATACACAAGCGAGCTTCTCGGCTGTATACATTGTCTTCACAGGTATGAAATGGGCAGACTTCGTCAATTTATCCACTATACCCAAATGTAATCATGATTTGTAGTTGCCTGGGTAGACCAACTATGAAATCCATGGTGATATGATCCCATTTCCACTGTGGTATCGGAAAGGGTTGCAATGTACCTGCCGGCTTCTGATGTTTAATCTTGACTTGCTGACAAACCGCACACCTAGCCACAAACTCGGCTACATCCTTCTTCAAACAGGCCACCAATACAAGTCCTTCGGACTATGATACATCTTGGTGACACCTGGATGCATAGCATACATCGACGTGTGTGCTTCCTCGAGCACCAACTTCTTCAGATCATCAACATCGGGGACCACCATCCTATCACGATAGCAAACTAGCCCATCATCAGACTCATGGAAGCCATCACGCTTTTCGCTACCGAACTCTGATCTGATCAACTGCACTTTATCATCTGCTTGCGGTGCATCCTTGATCTGCTGTCTCAGTGTAGGCTTAACTTGCATCTGTGCCAAAAGTCCAGCTAACAAGGAGACTTCCATCTGCACATTCATCTTCCGCAAGGCAACAAACATATCATGCCTATGGCATACCAGAAAACTCAATTGTTCCTTCTTTGAAGGAAAACAAGAAGACTTTCGGCTAAGTGCATCAACCACCACATTCGCCTTACCAGGATGATACTCGATGGTGTAGTCGTAGTCATTGATTAACTCCATCCATCGACGTTGTCACATGTTTAACTCATGCTGTGAAAAGGTGTACTTCAGATTCTTATGATCCGTAAAGATCTGACACACTTCCCCAAAAGGTAGTGTCTCCAAAACTTTAGTGCATGAACTACTGCTGCTAACTCCTAATCATGAGTCGTATAGTTCTCCCCGTGTTTCTTAAGTTGCCGCAAAGCAAAAGAAACCACATGATCTTCCTGCATCAGCACACAACCCAATCCTTTCTTGGAAGCATCGCAAAAAACAACATAGCCCTTCCCAGGCTCTAGTAGGATTAACACTGGAGCACTGGTCAACTTTTCCTTCAGACTCTAGAAATCTTACTGGCAATGATCATCCCAGACAAAAGGTATATCTTTTCTAGTCAACTTCGTCATCGGCAACACAATCACACTGAAGTCCTTGATAAACCTCCGGTAGTATCCTACTAAACCGAGGAAACTACGAACCTCTGTCGGCATCTTCGGTTGCTCCCAATCTGCAACAAACTCCACCTTCTTCGAATCTACTTTGACTCCTTTAGCAGATATCACATGACCCAAGAAAGTCACTTCTTCCAACCAGAACTCACACTTACTGAACTTGGCATACAACTGCTGTTGGCGAAGAAGAGTCAACGCTCGTCGAAGATGCTGCTCATGCTCTTGCTTGTCCCGAATATACATCAAGATGTCATCTATAAAGACTACAACAAACTGATCTAGGAACGGACGGAACACTCTGTTCATCAAGTCCATGAAAGCAGCAGGTGCATTGGTTAGCCCAAACGACATAACCACAGACTCGAAGTGACCATACCTTGTCCTAAAAGCTGACTATGGTATGCCATCTTCCTTTATCCTCAACTGATGATATCCGTACCGTAGATTGATCTTTGAAAACACTATAGCACCACACAACTGATCGAATAGATTGTCTATCCTCAGTAATGAGTACTTGTTCTTGATCGTAACCTTATTCAACTGTCGGTAATCTATACACAACCGCATCGAACAATCCTTCTTCTTGACGAACAACACTGGAGCACCCCAAGGTGACGTACTCGGTCGGATGAAACCTTTCTCCAACAACTCTTGCAACTGCTTCTTAAGCTCTGCCATCTCTACTGGAGCCATCCTATATGGTGTCTGTGCAATTGGCTGCGTACCTGGGACCAGATTGATTTCAAAATCAATCTCTCAGGGTGGAGGAACACCAGGAAACTCATCCGGGAACACATCAGAAAACTCTCGGACAACTGAAACCTCCTCAAGACTGGGACCTTTCTCCTTGGTAGCCACAACAGTATCCACAACGTGCACTAAGAACGCCTCACATCCTTGTTGTAACAACTTCTCAGCCACCATAGCTGATACCAGACATGTCAGAAGAATCTTCCTATCTCCCTAGAAGATCCACTTCGCTCCATCAACGTCAAACACAGCTTGCTTGGAACCACAGTCCAAAACCACCTTATACTTCTCTAAGGTATCTATCCCAAGGATAACATCAAAACCATGCATATCAAGTGGTATAAGATCCACTCGAATGTTGTGTCCCAAGAAAGACAAGACACAAGATGGACACTCTTCTCGAAGCATCAAGGAACCAGCAAGAGGGGTTTCTAACAACAAACTATCCTTCTTAGAGGTAATAGGTAAACGACAATTCTCAAGCATACTATAGGCGATAAAAGTGTGTGTAGCACCCGGGTCAACCAGAACAGATATAAAGCAAGAAGAAGACATATCAGAATGAAATAACTCCATCTGACTTGTCACCACTCGTGGGTTGACTATCGCCTCTGACTGACTCATAGCATAGAATAGAGTTGTTGCTTGCTGTCCACGCCCTCTGCTTCTTTGAGCATACGATCCTTCTTGTGACGTTTGTCCACGTCCTCTCCCTCTTCTACAACTGGGCTGCTGTCTGTGTGACCCTTGATGATTCTGCCTCGGCTGCTGTGTCACTTCAACATCTCTGCTTGGGCAGTTCAACTTGAAATGCCTCATCTGACCGTAGATATAGAATGGCCTCTCTTCAAACCATGGCCAAGATGGCCCTGTCACTGCCACTGAAGTTGTACTATGTGCTTTCTATGGTGAAGAAACATAACCTCTCCCCTTGCTCAGAGGCCACTGTGATGGTATACCGGAACCTCTCATCATTGACGGTGATGCAAACCTTGGCTTCTTGAAGCCACCAAACCTTTGTCCCTGAAATTGAGCAGGCCTCTTCCTAGACATAGATTCTCTCTTCTCCCTTACTAATCGTTCGATCCTCTAGACGGATTCCACAAACGTAGCAAACCACTCTCGGTTCTATAATGCAGAAACAGGTGTTGTCAGCTCAGAACTCAAACCATTCTCGAAACGTCTGATTTGCTCTTCATCTATCGCCACCATGAGAGGAAAAAACCTCAACAGATCCATAAACTTGGCCTCGTACTCGGTGATGTTCATCATTCCTTGTCCCAGGCTCTCAAACTGACTGATCTTCTTATCCAGATACGTCTTCGGGAAGTATCTGCTGACGAACTCGCGCCGAAAAATTTCCCAACCGATCACCTCACCATGCCGCTTCTCTTCCTCAATGGTCCACCAGTGACCAACACTACCTTTCATAAGGTAGACACCGTGCTTTACTTTGTCTTCTTTGGGGATGTCGAGGATCTGGAAAGCCTTCTCAAGACTTGTCAACCACAGATCTTCATCCTTTGGATCATCCGTTCCAACATAATTCGAAGCTCCGACTCGGCAAAGCCACTCAAAGGGCTTCCCAATACCCGATGTTTAATCATGGGGAGCCTGTGCTCTTGGCGGAGGCACTGGCAATCGCTCAACCATGAGATTCATCGTAGCCATTATCTGCCCCATAAGCTGTTGATAGGCAGGGTGTTCAAGAATGGCTGGGTCAGGTTGGGGGACCTCAGGCACCCAATCTTCATGTGCCTGTCCTATAGCTCCATCAACAGATGCATCATCGCTGTGCTCAGCAACATGTTCTTCATGGTTTCCAGACATCTTGGCTTTTCTTCCACTGAGGGTAGAAGATAACTGTGAGAAAATCTGGAAAACTCACAAGAACAGACACAACCTAGTCCTAAATCCATGTAGACTCAGCGAACCTAGAGCTCTGATACCAAACTTGTGGCAACACATCCCACTATCACACAGACAACGAAGTGTTACACAAAAACATGCGGAAATCACCATAACCACAGATTATCAAAAACACGGGTTAATTAAAACCGATTGCGAAAAGTAAGTAAACTGAGAAAACTATTACATTCAAGTCCACATCCTTCAAGGAAACATATTATATAAACATTTACAAGCCTTGATATATATCCACATTTTAGAGGAACAACTGTCTAACCATCACATGAGTTCATCACCTGTTATATGTACATAAAGGCCCACATCCGACCAACAGCAGGATATGCAAAGGATCAACATCTATACATCGTGAAACAATGTCAAAACACTCCCGAGGACCTAAGAGTATAGGGATGACTCTAAGACTCTACTACAAAATATCCAAAATAGCATATCCATCGCTTGCCTTCTACTACTCATCTTGCTGCTAGGTCGCAACTCCACGAACCCCACCACGCCTAGCTCGACCACCTAAAAATGTTATAAACCAGCGGGGTGATACACACAGTCCCAGTGAGAAACATAACTTCCCGCCGAAACTACAAAACCTTAGAAGGATAAAGCAAATAACTGATAAGAAGTATAAAAAGAGCAGTTAAAAAGAAAAGTTGTTCATACTAGGAAGCTTACCAGGTGTACAGAGGACATATACCCAACCATTTCTTTATAGAACATGATTAACAAGATAAGATTTATAAGGTCTTACCACATATCCTAAGGAACAAATAAGTAATTGTAGACATAACAAGATTAACTATACAAGCAAGGCTTCAACCAATGTTTCATGTTTTGCCTTAAGCAGTAAATACTAAACGGCTGGATTACATATTATTATTATTATTATTATTATTATTATTATTATTATTATTATTATTATTATTATTATTATTATTATTATGCCTTGAGGAAGTGAGTCATACCTCTCAGATCCAACCGACGGCTGTGAAACCTAGAGCCAGTGCCATACAAGGTCAATGGAAGAGCCCGACTCCAAGACCTCCCACCTCGTGGTCAGTGCACGAGTACAACACAAGTAAGACCGCAATATCTTGCTTAAGTGGTCTCAGCCATAGGGTCAGGCTACCCTCTGCCTAGCCCGCCTCGATATAGGTCTCGACGGTAGTGAAACTGAGCCACTGGCCTGTTCACCGTGCTCTGAGCCATGAACGCATTCATGCTCCCATATCACATATCCTGAGCCATGGGCCTGTTCACCATGCTCTTATCACACTTGGGCTACGGGCCTGAATCCGCACCCTGGAGTCTACAACCAAAGTTGCACTCTTACATCCTCACTTTTTGATAGGAGAAACCTCACATACTCAATAATATGCACTCCGGGTTAACCCGTAAGAGAACCCGTTTCACCATCACCAGCTCCTGACGATGATGGATCTATGGCCAGGGAAACTACATGATATTTTCCACTTTGATTAATTAGTATATTTTATGTGTATTGCAAGATTCAACCAATTTGTATAACATGCAAACTATAATAAGAATAAACAACATAAAACTCAATGTTATGCCTTTAGTGTAATCAACATCATCCTGATCCATCACAAGGATCCAACATTACATGTTATCACTTGGCCTCTTTCCAATCATCTAGATCCATCTCAAGAATCATCACATGCCATAGGATCTCAATCCCTCATCACATAGTGCCACTGCCTCTCAAGGCTTACATCATCATCATCATGGGATAGCAATCACATTATACATGTTATCTCATTATCAAGGATGACTATTAAAGCAATGCTACTCATCATATATACCTCATAGCCTTTTACTTGTCTATACATCACCAGCATGGTTAGTATACACAATAATTGTGGGCTTTAACAGAAAGACCATGCTATCGATATAAGGTGACATTAATGATTATATGCTTTATCAATCATGCCTCAACTGGTGATCATGAGCATAGGTTACATCATTAAGCAGAGTATTCTACATGCTTATCATTTCTTCAGCATTATTAATAACATCAAGATGATCACATACATATGTAAAGTCATGATAAGTTACATGGAAAAGCTTTACCATAATGATTATCATCCAGCATATTAAGGGCCACCATCATGTGTAGACATGATACATACACAAGGTCTAACATAGATGTGGTCTACTATATCGTGCACATCCAGGGTTACTTATCAAAACTAAAATGTGATATAAGAACAACATATCAGTTTCTATAAGGGGCAAGACCCTCACTAAAAACACCCAAAACCCTCACCACAAGTAGTATCAGATAGGGCTCATCCTATCGTCCAACCATATCATTCATGTGACGGTCAAACAACTACTAAGGATAACGGGTAGCATCTGTGGTACAACACGCAACGTTGTGTTGCAGGGTCCGTTGTGCAGCTGTGCCCAAGGGAGGTATCGTGTAAGGTGTGACGTGCACCGTATTGTGCACTCTGCCCGACATCCTGGTATGGGGCAATGCAGCGTCGTGCTCAGCTGCGACGCCCGTCACAACATCTCAGAGCTAGCCAACACCTTCACACCTCAAGCCAACTACACTAGACCATATCTAAGTCGTGTGTGTGTGGCAGGGTGCTCAACAAGGTACAGCTCCAACAACCATCGAGGATCATGTCGCTCAGCCACCTATCCAAGCCCCATCGATCGTCACAAGCAGGGAATAGGGTGTGACGCCTGTCACAAGATCAGGGACCAAAGGGGTATCAGGCAGAACATGTAGCATGGAGTGACACTTGTCACACACAGGTTCAAGGACCAAGGTTTCGTCCATCACAACCATCACAACAAGCCATCCAAATCCCAAGGTCAAGAGGGCTATCGGGCAACACCTCTATTAACACCATAACAGCCAAGAAACAACTTCCACAAGGTTGTCATCAACCCCAAGCACAAGGGCACCCACCCTAATGGATCAAGAAGATGGCTCACCTCTCAACAACTAAGAGAGAGGGGTATTGCATATCATCTATCACCAAACGACCACACAAGGAACAACCCTAGCAAGGTTCACAACCACCACAAAGCTCACCCTTCAAGTCCATGGTGAGAGGAGGGTGTTGCTCAAGCTATAAGAACACAAGCTCACCTCTCAACTTAAATGAGAGAGGGGTGTTGCCTATGCTACTAGAACTCAAGCTCACTCCTCTAGACCAAGGAGAGAAAGTTGTATTTCTCACCAAGAAACCCTAGGTCAAAGGTTCAGCCAACAAGGAGATACTAAACAAGAAACTAAGCTACTAACATGCATAGTCGATCTTAAGCAACAAGAACATAGAAGATGGTAATGTATTTAGGGTTAGGAGTTATGTAACCTGCCTTAAGCAAGCTCCAAGCTCCTAGCTCCAAGCACCACCAAGGAAGAAGGAGACTCCAAGGAAGGATCAACCACCAAGCTAGCTCCACCAAGGGTATCGGTCACCAAGCTAGCTCCTCCAAGGGTATCGGCCACCAAGCTTGCAAGAGAAAGGAGTAAGTCGTGCACCAAGGGAAGGGAGACTAAGGAACTAAAGGGATTCTTAGCAAGGAAAGGGAAACACATACATAGAAGGAGTTGGAGGGGAAAAAAAGGTAGAGAAAAGCAAGGTGTCGCCCACCTAGGGACACTTGTCCATGAGCATAAGACACCACTCTAACATGCCCTAAACACATGTCTAAGGCCATTGCCACATGCAAGCATCAAGCACCAAGTGTCCACTAGTGGTGACACAAACAAGGTCAAAGGAGGTCAAAGGTCCATGGATGACACAACTGGATGACACAGCCCTGGGCGACACAAGCACCCCTTGCCCGACACAAGGTTCAACCAAGCAAAAGCAAGGCACTACAAGGCCCATCAAGCTCAACCAAGCCCAAAGGAACTCAAGAAACGAGCCCAACCCTTCCTCTCAACACTAGAGGAAGCAAGGAGAGGTAGGAACACCACATAAGGTGACAAACTTGCCCACAAACCCTAGACTTGGGTTAATTGCAAGTTGCACCTCCAACTCTCGACAAAGCCCACTAAAGGTGATTAGCAAGCAACAAAGCATCAGGGTTAAGAAAAGCAAATAGGGTAAACCCTAAATGGAGGTCAGGTTCCTTACACTTCACTCATATTGTATTTCTCCTTTTCTTCAAAACACCTCTTGTATTTCAAATCTATTTCTTATCCTTTACTCTAAATCATTTCCATATTGTTTATCTACCTTTCAGATTAGCTAGGATTACTATCAATGCTAGTTTACTTCTCATAGTGCAAATTTTCTGATCTTGTTTTATAGAGATGCTAGTATTCAAGGTCAAATCACTAGTGACAACCCTTGAACTACTACAACTCTAAACATTCTAGGGTTTGACCTTTATTAGTAGCATGACATTATTGTGGTGTGACTTTGCTCCCTTAATTTTAAATTCAAACTTTGGATCTCACAAGTTTTTACTAAAGTCTTTCTTATCTTATCAATTGAATTTCCTTCATCTTAATTGGCCATTCAGATAGATTTCATTCTCAATTTAACCTTCTAGAATTTCATCATCATATTGTGTGTCATTATTACATTCATTAGATGCCTCTACCATGGTGGTTATGCATCAAATATGATTCATTTTCTTATCACTTCATTCCCACATTTCTCTCATTAAGTAATATATGGAAGAGAAGAAGGTTCTGAGACTTAGAATTCTTATCTTCTAACATCCCATTAATACATTTGTCGTATGTAGGTTATATTAGTTATCAACAAGGATACTTGACTAACTAGCACTTGATTGAATCTCCTAACCTCTTTCTTTTACAACCTATATTACTCCACCATGTTTCAAACCCTTCCTTACTTTCCATAATCCTCTTACCATATACTACTCTTCCACCTGTTATCTTTAACTTCTACTTTTCTCTTATGATCATGTTGCTTATTCATGTGTATGATCATGTATACCATGATGCAGATATTTCTTTTTATCCTTCTACTAATGTGAAGTTGAAATTCTAAATCAATAATCTCTCTACTAGTTTCAAATCATGTTTAATGCATTACATATCCTTCATTTTAAATAAAACGACTCATGCATGGGTGAAACATAGTTTCTTTTATATCAAGTTTTTCCTTCCTGAGTATAGTCTACCTTTGTATAACTTATTCATTTTGTTAATCTATACTTTTTTTAAGAAACTAGTTTGTTGTTCTATAGAGACTTGGAATCCAAAGGTAGTAAGGATGAATGTATTAAACTTATTAATAGTGGTATACATTACATGCTCTCAATTATATCATAACCCTCATTCCTCAATCAAGCTCATCATTTCCAACATTTATCTTTGTTTTAACTTAGTTTCTTATCCTAGTCTTATGATTTACATATTTATCTAATTCTCTTTACTTTAACTCTTCTGAAGACTCTTCACTTACATTTCCTTATCGTATACTTAACTTTTTTTCTACTATTTTTCCTTTAATTTGGAGTACATAAAAACATTGTACTCGGTTATATAATCCATTCCTCATGATTGATTCTTACTACTTTAGCCCTTACATTCTTTTCTCATATATTTTCCATCTTTCATATTTAGAGTTCATATAATATTAATCATTAAACTTAATCTGAACCTTACGTCATGTTCCTCTATTCCCAATTAAGGATTTCTCATATGAGGCCCCAAAGTTTGGTCTCAGATATCAGTTCCAACTGATTCTTAGCTATTCAAATCTTTCCCATATGTTTCAGCATCTTAGTGTATGTGCATTCTCACTATGATGTGGGTCTAATTTATCCAGATTCTACTCTTATCATATTGTTAATAGGAGTCATTACATCCCAGTAATGCATCCTGCCAGCCGGACGAGGCCGAACCTACAGTCCTGAAGCCAAGAGCTACTTAATATTAACCAACTCCTATTAATCTCAAACATGTGGAAAGAATATCCACTTAGGAAAGTTCATTCAAAGATCATTTCTAGTGTACTTGATACAAAGAATGTAATCAATAAATGCTACAACTACATAGTGTACAACAGATCTTAAAGACCCATATGTATTTCAAAATACTGAATATCTGAATTCAAACATACAAGAGAATTTCTATTCATCTCTAATAAAACAACAATATGAAATGAAAGTTCTATCTCATTTTATATTTATGCTCTTAATTCATGTTACTTATCTTGTTTCTAACCCTAATATTTCTAGGGTTCCTCTCTAGCCCATCCTTCTACTGTATACCTGGCCAGGGTATACATGAAAGAATAGACAAAGTAGCTTGATACTGGTTGATCCAAGTACTCAGATACCAGACCAGGATATCCAAATACTCAAATTCCCATAGCTAAGATCATAATATCTCCTATCTTCCACACTTATGACTCTAACTTACTAACTTAATGGTCCCTGACAACTCAGCCTAAGCTTTGATATCAAGTTGTTACACCCCGATCTCACAATTCCCACTAATCATGAGATTATGGCATAAATTGAGGATTTAACGTAATACACAGATCACCCTTAACTTTTTCTTCTCTTTCAAAACTCTTTGTTTTTTCACATTGAACCAAATAAACCAACTATACAAGGGAATTAAAACATTGATTTCTCTAATCTGAACAGTAAAAATGCATGTACGAACATTCATTATGTTCCTCATACTTTTAAGCACATAAGACTTACTCATTTGCACATATTGCTAAAAGATGAATAATGTTATACATCATCATTTACAACTCTCTCCCTTATTTGTTTACAAGGACCTAGAGTGACAAGGACCGACTAAATTTAACTATACTCAGGCTTAACTCTTGTGGTAGATCTACTCTGATGTAATGATATCTTCTTCAAATCCATGTGATTTCTCTAAAATTTGTAAGTAGAGGGGTGAGCCTACTCGCTCAATGAATGAGTACTTCAAAGCAACAGTCTAAAGCACTGATATAATTATAGATATACTTTTGAGCAATTGATATCAATTATAACAACAATAAGATTTAAAGATTCTAATAATTGACAATCATAAATATGGCAGGATACTCTAAATATGTATAAGAGTGAATCAATATATGAAATGCTTGATTGATCATAAAGAGAGCTACTAATTCAGAAACTTACAAAGAATAATTGAATAACTATACACACTTGTTTGACCTCTCATTCATTTTATTATGCCTTGATCATATGTAGTGTATTCTACATATGAAGACTTGTAGTGCACTACGATCACACCGTACAAGACTTAGCGGACACACCCGAGAAATGCTAAGTATGACTACTCTCCTAGTCTGCAATAGGGAAATGACTCTCTGGACTAAACTATACTCCTCCTTTAACCTGAGCACACATGTAGAGAGTCAAGCCACCTATTATCTTAGTGCCACTAGGACTTCTGGTTGATGTTGGATACTGCAAACTATAATTTAAAGAGACTTCCACTAGGTTTTTATCCCTCGTTCCACCTGATAGCACGTTCTGACCCCTGTATACTGGACACTACCAGGGTTAGGTCGTTTCACCCCTAAGGCGCACACCTCACATAGGGGTTCGATGATGTTTTTAGGGCTCCGAAGTCTATTATTTTATTATTCTGAGAAAGCTCCTTTCTACATTGTACCCTTCTCTTACTTATACTTGACTTTGGTATTTCTATGGTGTTGTGTCTACTTATTTGAAGTTATAATACAACATGTATATAATTGTAAATTTGGCAGATCAGTATATTCAAAACATTGTAATATACTGAGTAATCAACATACTATACATGCAAGCAGACTAAAATGCTTAAATAAACATATTTCATGTCCACTTGGCACATACACACTAGAATTGTGAAATTTATCATCTTATTACATTGATAAGAGTTAATTACTTGACATATGAGTAATCATCAACAACACCTGCAACTTATCTGTAATTTCTCAAAGAACGTGCATATCAACCCAAATCTTGAGTTGTGCATCTCATAACTCAATTAAGAGTTAATTATATACCATGACAAGAATTATTAATAATAACTGAGAACATTAATATCACAATACTTGATTCATTGAACACCCTACCCTTAGGGTTTCATTTAATCACAACAAATGCTACAAAGAAAGGTGTAATACATCTATCACGTACTTTTCAAACATTTACAACACATGATACCTGGGATCTCAATCCCTTATCACATTATTGGGAATTCTCATCCCTTCACATCATTATCATAATTACTGGATTTGGGTATTCAAACCCTTAGATCATCACATACCATTTTTACCTCTGTAATAGGTAACCATTACCTCTAGGTCCTTAGACCAAGGTATTCATTTCACTGGTTGTATAAGTATTCTCATGGCTAACAAGGCCATCACACATCTTGTCACCTCTCACTAGGCAACGACTTATTCCCATGGCTCCCATAACGATTTCATGCAACATAAACATTCACTGAATGAAGACTATTATCAACAAATCATATAAAATAAATATATGTATGAAACCTTGGAACTAAGCTGAATTTGGGTTTCCATGCCATTTACTGGGATATCATGCATCAATAATAACATTGATTAAATAAAGTCTATCAGGTCAAGAAAATCCCTTCAAATGGATTTCACGATATCTAGTTTGCAAATATCCAACTTTCCTCACATCTAGGGTTCACCCTCTTCACTGAGATACCAAACAAACACTACTCACTTTAAATGAAATCCAAGATAGTATCTAACATATAAGTACTATGAATTTAGATAAACAATCATTCAAAACCAAGGGGATCTAGATAACCAACTTTCTCTATTTACTTATACAGCAAATTTCAGTCATAGACAAATTCCCTATATTTCTGTTTACTCTTATAACCTCTGTGAATACTTAGGGAATTCTCATTAGAATGTATTTTATACATTTCTAATATGATTTTATCATCTGAAATTCATTCAAACAAAAGAAGAATCCATTTCATATCATTTTCAACAACTTAGAACAAATAGACACTTCAAGGTTTGTAGTCGCATACTAAACAATTAAAGATTATGGTTGATTTAACCAAATTTCATGCAATATACTGTTTAAAGGAAGTTCCCACTCACCTTAAGGTGTGAAAACACCTTAAAAACATATCTCATATCTGAAAATCTCAAATCCATATAAACTCCCTAGCAATTCACCCAATTCTTCTTCCTTTCAACTCAAAAACCCTAAAAATGAGGGATTATGAAGAAAGAGTGAGAAAAGGGGAAGTTTTGATAATATTTTTGATAAAATCAGAGGAGGGACGGAATTTTAACATGTGATAGAAGATTCACCATGAAACTGTATCCAAAGAAGCTAAACTTATATGATTTCATCATTCCTCAGACAGCAAAACCCTAGGTCAGCATCTCTATCAATTTCTCCTCTCAAACCCTAACTCTCTCTCTAGGATTTCATTTATCTATATTGAATAACGAATTATGAGAGCTACTTGTGTGTTAGGTTGACCATATAGAGAAATTGAGTTTCTTGGGTTAATTGCACATTGACCCCTCACTAAACATTTTCTTATTTCAGTAGATTTTTCTATCATAAAAAGGTTTCTGTGAATTCCTGTATTTAAGAGATCAAACCTTCTCCCAAAATTATGAAAATTTATAATGTTATGTATAATTGAGCTCCAAAGCTTAAGATAAAATTTGTGAGCGTTACAATCTTCTACTAAATAAATAAAAATTAAATAGCGCACTGCTATCTAGAATTCTATAGAAATGTCAGTTACTGTAATTCGTCTACTGATAAGGAATAAATGGATCAAAAAATTATGAAATTTTACATGTTGTTTATGATTGTGTTTCAGATCTCAAATTAAAATTTCAGATCATTTACTTTTACTACTAAATAAATAAAAATAAAATACGACACTGCTAAAAAGCACTCTGTCAGCATTTTGGTCGAAGTATAGTTTGACCGAGAACCACATTCAAAGAACACTCAAATATTTTGAATTTTTTCTCCAATATGCATGACTGAGTTATCCATATCATATCCAAAATTAAATTAAATACAAATTTTTTAGAAAATATGATAAATAATTTACCACACTACTATCCTGATCAAATTCCATATTCATGTACCATCAGAACCCTAATTTCAACCAACTAGAGTTTATATTTCTCAAACCCTAATTTCTCAAACAATAGAACACTTAAATTTCTTATTAGGTTTAAAACATCATAATTGAATTATCATCATTAATTAGATTTAAGCAATGATCAATCCGATTAAGCATATAATCATCCAGGTAAACCCTAGTTTACCAATTAAGCTCAGATGCGGTCATAACAATGTAACTCAAAGAATTGGATGTCTATGGAAATATTTCTTGATAAATTACCAAAAAGGATGTAGGATATACCCTAGCATGAAGACATGATGAATCTAGATGATCTTTCTATACTCATGTAACTTAAAGAATATATTAGGAGGACTACAAGGTATATGTTATATTAGTACATCCTTGAATTTAATGAGTACACTCAAAGTGAAGTTAATGGTTCATTTTTCATTGTAAATCCCAATTCACATAATCTGAACATCAAAAATATCAAATTTGATAAAAGTATTAATAAGGTGTAAAATAAAATTTAGAAACTCCCATAGTAATATTTGACATACTAAATGCCCATAAGTATTAATACATGTATATAATTGTGTTAGCCTCATTAATATATCTTCTTCAATTATTAATAATGATAAATCCTAAAATAAGATAAGTCATATAAAAATCAATATGAGTGATAGAAAGCTACATTAACGAGATTTTTTTGGTGATGTATATACATGCGATTACTTGAGTTATTATGGCATTAAAAGATTTTAAGGGTAAGTCAACTAAAATATTGATGATAACAGAATTAGGCAATACAAAAAGTGTTTTGTGACAAGTTACCCATAATACAAATTAATTTTCAAGAATATTAGAAGAAATTACTATTGAGGTAGTTATAGTAGCATTTAACCCTAATATACTAAGTTCCATTATATATAATCTCATAAGTAAAAATTAATGTAAAAATTGGAATATGCATGACTTTTTAGATAGGATGTCTACTTTCATCTTTTTTGGACCTTGCTTGACCCCTTAACTAATGAAGGAAACAAAATAAATACCAAAAATCTAAAATGACAAATTTTTAATTTGATACGTTCAATTCCCTATAGTTACACATACTTATCTTGATTATAAGTTGTGCGAATTATCTTTCCATTTCCACCCTAGATTCAATGATTCAATGGCAACACCACGTTTTCCAACTTTATCAATATCTTGACTTTGTAGGATGGTGCACATTTATTGTGGCAACACATCCCACTATCGCACACACAACAAGGTGTTACGTGCGAAAATCACCATAACCACAGATTATCGAAAACACGGGTTAATTAAAACCGACTGCGGGAAGCTGACAAACTGAGACTCTATTACATTCTAGTCCACATCCTACAAGGAAACATGTTATATACATTCGTACAAGCCATGATACATGTCCACTACTTAAAGCAACAGATGTCCTACCCTCTCATGAGTTCATCACCTGTTTATACATACATAAAGGCCCACATCCGACCAACAGCAGGATATACAAAACATATACAACTGTACATAATGAAACATTGTCAAAACACCACCAAGGACCTGAGAGTACAGGGATGAATCTAGACTCTACTACAAAACATCCAAAATAGCAGCACGTCCAATGCTTGCCTCTACTGTTCTTCTTGCTTCTCGGCCACAACTCCGTGACCCCCACCATGTCTAGCTCGACCACCTAAAAGGGGTGTACACCAATGGGATGAGACAATCAAACATTGTCCCAGCGAGAAACATAACTCCCCACCGAAACTACAAAACCTCAGATATGTATAAAGCAACTAACTGATAAAAGGTATAAAAGAGCAGTTATAAGATAAAGCTGATCATTCTTAGCTAACTTACCAGATGTAATCAAGCATTATTTTGTGAAACATGATTACCAAGACAAGATATCTAAGTTCTACTTCATATGGAGAACATATAAATAATTGCAAGGTATAATGAGAGTAACTACACAATCAAGGCCTCAACCAATGTTTCATGTTTGTCTTAAGCAGTAATACTATTCGGCTAAATTATGTATTATTATGCCCTAAGGAAGTGAGTCGTACCGCTCAAATCCAACCTTCAGTTGTGAAACCCAAGTCGGTTCCATACAAGGTCAATGGAAGAGCCGGACTCCATGACCTCGCCCCTCGTGGTCATTGCACAAGTACAAAACAAGAAGGACTGTAGTCTCATGCTGAAGTGGTCTTAGCCACAGGGTCAGGCTACCCTCTGCCTAGCCCGCCTCGGTACAGGTCTCAACGCTAGTGAAACTGAGCCACATGCCTGTTCACCGTGCTCTGATCCATGAACGCATTCATGCTCCTCATATCACATATCCTGAGCCATGGGCCTGTTCACCATGCTCTTCATCACAATTAGGCTACGGGCCTGAATCCGCACCCTTGAGTCTACAACCGAAGTTGCACTCTTACCTCCTCACTTTAGGCTAGGAGAAACCTCGCATACTCAACAATATGCGCTCCGGGTTAACCCGCAGGAGAACCTTATTCACCATCACCAATTCCTGATGATGATGGATCTATGGCCAGGGCAACTAGATGATAGATTTCTCTATGATTAATTAGTATCTTTTAGATGGATTGAAAGATTCAACCAAGTTGTATAACATACAATAAATACAAAAGTGAAATAACATAAACTCAACATTATGCTTTTATTGCAACCACATCAACCGGATCCACCTCAAGGATCCCACATCACATGTTATCACTTGGCCTCTTGTTAATCATCTAGATCCATCTCAAGGATCATCACATACCATGGGATCTCAATCCCTCATCACATAGTGCCACTGCCTCTCAAGGATTACATCATCCTTCTGGTATAGCAATCACATTAAACATGTCATCGTATTGTACTCATATATTTATTCATCTTAAACCCCTTTCTGGGCTATGCATCACCTGCATGGTTAGTATACTCAATAATCATAGGCTCAATAGAAAGACTATGCTTACCAACATGGAGTGACATTAAAGATTCTACACTTATCAATCATACATCAACTGATGATCATGTGTATAAGACACATTATAAGGCAAATCGTTTAATCATACTTATCATTATTCTTCTTATCATTAGCAGCTAATCATGATGATTAGGTCCATACATTTGGTCATGTCAGATATAAAGGACAACATTACCATTATCATTAACATTTAGTAAGAAAGAGCATATATATAACAGTCTACTTTCCATGAACTGTGAAATCCTCACTATAGGTACTAAGAACCCTCACAAGAAGACAGTACCGGGCAAGGCTCACCCTCACCCAAAGCTGTATTGGGAAGCCAACTCACAACGGCCCACGTGCAGCGCGCAATGTCGCGTTACCAAGGGTAACGACTCTCAAGCGTGAAACGCACAACGCTGGGTCAAGGGCATACAGGGTAACGACTAAGGATCAATCGTGCAGCTATGCCGTGCATGGCATATCGGCCAGTGCAATGTGCGCCAAGGCATGCAGGCTATCGGGCAACAGAGGGTCAGCTGTGTGACGCACACTGGGCGTGCAGCTCATGCCGAGCGACATGGTGTTGAGCTCACTTACAACGTGAACGAGTAGCGGGTAACCTGTTCTAGCGTGCAAGGACCTGTGTCGGGCGTGCAACATGTGTCGGGTGTCAGGGGTAGTGTGCTCGCCCCGCAACAACACAATGATGCACACCTCAAGAATCATCCGTCCAAGGAGCTCCACAAGGGGTATCATCCAAGGGTTAACCATCACAGACCAGTCCATCCAAACCATGGCCTAACGACCGTCACAGGGTAGGGCAAGGTTGTGACGCCCTTCACCAAGAGGGACCAAAGGGGATATCGTCCACATATGTGTCGTGCAAGGGGTCTAGGTCAAGAGGGTTGTCAGGCAGCACCTCCCCATGCCCATATCGTCCAAGGTGTTAACTCACAAGGTCATCTTCTTCCTCACACATGGACACCCGAAACCCTAGTGGGTCAAGAAGGGGTTCACCTCAATCAACTAAGAAGGAGGGGTCTTGTACATCTTCTATCACCACATGGGTCACAAGGAGAAACCCTAGAAAAGAGTCACCACTAAGCCGAGCTCACCCTTCTAGCTCATAGTGAGAGGAGAGTGTTGCTTAAGAAACTAGAACACGAGCTCACCTCAGTCGACTAAGAAAGAGGGGTGTTGCTCCTGATACTAGAAGCTCAAACTCACTCCTCTAGACCAAGGGGAGAAAGGAGTATTGCCCACCTACAAACCCTAGATCACAAGGATCGGCCAACAAGGATACTAAGCAAAAAACTAAGCTACTAACATGTAAAAAAGATCATAGAAAGAGATAATGTAGTTAGGGTTAGAAGTTATGCAACCCTCCTCAAGCAAGCTCCAAGCTTCGAGCACCACCAACAGCAAGGAAGATATAGACTCCAAGGCTATCAACCACCACTTGCTTCTCCAAGGTGTGTCAGCCACCAAGCTTGCTCCTTCAAGGGGATATCGACCACCACAAGCAAAGAAGAGGGTTGTGTCGTGCAACAAGGTGGAGAGGAACCAAAGGACCAAAGGGACCCTAAGCTAAGGAAAGGAACCACCTATATAGAAGGAAAGGGAGGAGAAAACAAGGTTGGTCCAAGCAAGGTGTCACTTGCCTAGGGACACTTGTCTTAGTGCATGAGCCACCACTCTAGCAAACTCCATACACATGACCAAGATATGTTCCAAGTGTCCACTAAACAGGTCAAGGCTAGGTCAAGCATCTTGGGTGACACACCTCATCCTCATGGGCAACACACTCCCTTGGACGATACACTCCCCACTTTACCAATACAAGGCTCAACCAAAGCAAAGCAAGGCACGTCAAGGCCCAACAAGCTCAATAAGGCCCAAAAGAACTCAAGCAACGGGCCCAAGCCTTCCTCTCTACACAATAGGAAATAAAGAGAGGGAGGAACACCTCACAAGGTGGCAAACTTGCCTACAAAACCCTAAACTTGGGTTATTTGCAAGTAGCACCTCCAAATCTCAACAAAGCCCAACCAAACCCTAATCACCACCAAAGGTGATTACCAAGCAACAAAGCACCAGGGTTAAGCAAAGCAAATAGGGTAGACCCTAAACGAAGGTCAAGGTCCTCACAAGCTAACCCCCTTTAAGGGATTTTGTCCCTAAATTCCGAAGAGAAAAGTGAGGGATACTTCCTCCTCATCTCTTCCTGAAGCTCCCACGTGGCTTCCTCAACGCCACGATGATGCCAAAGAACCTTCACAAGAACCAGGTCCTTCTTCTTCAACTTCTTAACTCTTTTGTCAAGGATCGCCACATGACCTTCTTCGTAGGTCACATCTTCATCAAGCTCAACCTCTACTGGCTGTATCACAATTCCTGAATCTGGATGGCTTTTCTTCAACATACTGACATGAAACACTGGATGTAACCTGTGCAACTATGGAGGCAACTCTATCTCATAGGCCACCTTTCCAACACATGCTATGACTGGGTAAGGCCCCATATACCTGGGTGCTAACTAACCCTTCCGACCAAGCCTCAACACACCTTTCCATTGTGAGACTTTAATATATACCTTGTCTCCTACCTGGAACTCCAAAGGTCGTCGACGATTGTCTGCATAAGACTTATGCCTGTCATGTGCCACTTTCAACTGTTGTTGTATCACCTTGATCTTTTCTGTTGTATGCTGTACTAACTTAGGACCCAATAACGGATGCTCACCAGACTCATACCAACATAAAGGAGATCTACACTTCCTCCCATACAAGGCCTCATAAGGAGCCGTGTCAATGCTCCGCTGATAACTGTTGTTATATGCAAACTCTATCAAATTGAGATGCATATCCCAACTGCCTAAGAACTGTAAAACACAAGATCAAAGGAGATCCTCCAAAATATGAATAGTCCTCTCAGACTGTCCATCTGTCTGCGGGTGGAAAGCGGTACTGAATCTCAACTGCATTCCCAACACTCTGTGCAACTATTCCCAGATATGACTCGTGAACTGAGGACCTCTGTCAGAAACTATCATTGCTGACACACCATGCAAACATACTATCTCATCCACATATACTCGAACGAGTTTATCGGTTGTATACGTCGTCTTTACAGGTAGGAAATGGGCAGACTTCGTCAATCTGTCCACTATCACCCAAATGGAATCATGATTTCTAGTTGTCTTGGGTAGACCAACTACGAAATCCATGGTTATATGATCCCATTTCCACTGCGGTATTAGCAAGGGTTGTAACGTACCTGCCGGCTTCTGATGCTCAGCCTTCACTTGCTGACAAACCACACATCTAGCCACAAACTCAGCTACATCTTTCTTCAAGCCTGGCCACCAGTACAAGTCCTTCAGACTATGGTACATCTTGGTGACACCTGATGCATATCATACATCAATATGTGTGCTTCCTCAAGCACCAACTTTTTTAGATCATCAATATCAGGAACCACCATCCTATCATGATAGCAGACTAGACCATCCTCAGACTCATAAAACCCATCACGCCTTTCGCTGCCAAACTCTGATCTGATCAACTGCACTACATCATCTGTCTGCTATGCACCTTTGATCTGCTGTCTCAACATAGGTTTGACTTACATCTGTGCTAAGAGTCCAGCTAACGAGGAAACTTGCATCTGCACATTCATCTGCCGTAAAGAGACAAACATATCCCACCTATGGAATACCGGGGAACTCAACGGTGCCTTCCTGGAAGAAAAAGAAGACTTTCGACTAAGCGCATCGGCTACCACATTCGCCTTACCAGGATGATACTCGATAGTGCAGTCATAGTCGTTGATCAACTCCATCCATCGCCGTTGTCGCATGTTCAACTCTTGCTGCGTAAAGATGTACTTCGGGTTCTTATGATCCATAAAGATCTGACACACTTCCCCATAAAGATAGTGTCTTCAAATCTTTAATGCATGAACCACTACTGCCAGCTCTAAGTCATGAGTCAAATTGTTCTCCTCGTGTTTCTTAAGCTGTCGCGAAGCAAAAGAAATCACATGATCTTCCTGCATCAGCACACAACCTAAGCCTTTCTTGGAAGCATCACAGAAAACAACGTAGCCCTTCCCAGGCTCTGGCAGGATTAACACTGGAGCACTGGTCAGCTTTTCCTTCAAACTCTAGAAAGCTTGCTGGCATCGATCATCCCAGACAAAAGGCACATCCTTTCTTGTCAACTTTGTCATCGGCAAAGAAATCGCACTGAAGTCTTTGATAAACCTCCTGTAGTATCCTGCTAAACCCAGAAAACTGTGAACTTCTATCAGTGTCTTTGGCTGATCCCATTCTGCAACGGATTCCACCTTCTTCTGATCTACTTTGACTCCTTCTGCAGATATCACATGACCCAAGAAAGTCACTTCTTTCAACCAGAACTCACACTTACTGAACTTGGCATACAACTGATGTTGGCAAAGAAGAGTCAACGCTCGACGAAGATGTTGCTCATGCTCTAGCCTGTTCCGACTGTAGATCAAAATGCCATCTATAAAGACTACAACAAACTGATCTAAGAACAGATGGAACACTCTGTTCATCGGGTCCATGAAAGCAGCAGGTGCATTGGTTAACCCAAACAGCATAACCACAAACTCGAAATGACCATACCTCGTCTGAAAAGCTAACTTTGGTATGTCATCTGCCTTTATCCTCAACTGATGATATCCGGATCGTAGATCAATCTTCAAAAATACTGTAGCACAATGTCACTGATCAAACAGATCATCTATCCTCAGCAACAGGTATTTGTTCTTGATCTTGACCTTGTTCAACTGTCGGTAATATATACATAACTGCATCAAACCATCCTTCTTTTTGATGAACAACACGGGAGAACCCCAAGGCTATATACTCAGTCGGATGAAACATTTGTCCAGCAACTCTTGTAACTGCTTCTTCAACTCTGCCATCTCAACTGGAGCCATCATATACGGTGTCTGTGCAACTAGTTGCGTCCCTGGAACCCGATTGATATCAAAATCAATCTCACGAGGTGGGGGAACACCAGGAAACTCCTTAGGAAACACATCTGCAAACTCTCGGACAACTGGCACCTCTTCAAGGCTAGGACCTTTCGCCTTTGTAGCCACGACGGTATCTTCCACATGAGCTAAGAATGCCTCACATCCCTATCAGAACAACTTATCCACCACCATAGTTGATACCAGACATGTCAGAAGAATCTTCCTATCTCCCTGGAAGATCCACTTCTCTCTGGCATCATCAAACTCCGCCTACTTGGAACCACAATACAGAACAACCTTGTACTTCTCTAAGGTATCAATCCCAAGGATCACATCAAAACCATGCATATCAAGTGGTATACGGTCCACTTGAATGTGGTGTCCCGAGAAAGACAAGACACAAGATGGACACTCTTCTCGAAGCAACGAGGAACCGTCAAGAGGGGTTTCTAACAACAAGCTATCCTTCTTACGACTAACAGGTAAACGACAGTTCTCAAGCATACTATAGGCGATAAAAGAGTGCATAGCACCCGGATCAACCAGAACAGATATAAAGCAAGAAGAAAACATATCAGAATCAAATAACTCCATCAGACCTGTCACTACTCGCGGGCTGACTATCACCTTCGACTGACTCATGGCATAGAATCAAGCTGTTGCTTGTTGTCCACGCCCTCTGCTTCATTGAGAAGATGATCCAGCCTAAGACGCTTGGCCGCATCCTCATCCTATGCTACCACTAGGCTACTGTCGATCCAATCCTTGATGACTCTGCCTTGGTTGTTGTGTCACTTCAACATCTCTATTCGGGCAGTTGAACCTCCAATGCCCGATTTGACCACACAGATGGCATGCTCTATCGTCAACTCGTGGCCTAGATGGCCCTGTAATTGCCACAGAAGTTGTACTTTGTGCCTTAGATGGTGAATAAACATAACCTCTTCCTTTACTCGGAGACCACTGAGACGGTCCACCAGAACCTCTCATCACTGACAGTGCCACAAACCTTGGCTTCTTGAAACCACCAAACCTCTGACCCTAAAACTGAGCATGTCTCTTCTTAGTCATAGACTCCCTCTTCTCCTTTACCGATCGTTTCATCCTCCGGAAAGATTCCACAAACATAGCAAACCGCTCTCCGTTCTCCAATGCAGAAATCGGTGTCGTCATCTCAGCACTCAGACCCTTCTCGAAACGTCTGATCCGCTCCTCATCTGTCGCTGCCATGTGAGGGAAAAACCTCAACAGATCCATGAACTTAGCCCCGTACTCAGTGATGTTCGTCGTTCCTTGCAGCAACATCTCAAACTGACTAATATTCTTGTCCAGATACGTCTTCGGAAAGTATCTAGTGACGAGGTCACATCGGAAAACCTCCCAACAGATCACCTCACCAGGCTGCTTCTCTTCCTCGATGGTCCACCAGTGACCAGCACTACCTTTCAGAAGGTAGACAGCATGCTTTACTTTGTCTGCTTCGGGGATGTCGAGGATCCAGAAAGCCTTCTCAAGACTTGTCACCCACAAATCCGCATCCGCTGGATCAGCCATACTAGGATAATCCGAAGCTCTGACTCAGTGAAGCCGCTCAAAGCTCTTCCCAATACCCGATGTTTCACCATGGGGAGCCTGTGCTCTCAGAGGAGGCACTGGAAATCATTCAACCATGAGATTCATCGTAGCCATCATCTCCCCCAAAAGTTCTTGGTAGGGAGGATGTTCAAGAATGGCTGGGTTAGGTTGGGGGACCTCAGGCACCCGATCTTCATGTGCCTGTCCTACAACTCCATCAACCGATGCAGCATCGTTGTGCTCAACAGCGTGTTCTTCATGGTTTCCAGACATCTTGGCTTTTCTTCCGCTGAGGGAAGAAGTCGATTGTGAGAAAATCTAGAAAACTCATAAGAACATACTCAACCTAGTCCTAAATCCCTTTAGACTCAGCAAACCTAAAGCTCTGATACCAACTCTTGTGGCAACACATCCCACTATCACACAGACAGCAAGGTGTTATGCAAAAATGTGCAGAAATCACCATAACCACAGATTATCAAAAACACGAGTTAATTAAAACCGATCATGGAAAGCTGACAAACTAAGAAACTATTACATTCCAGTCCACATCCTGCAAGGAAACAAGTTATATACATTTGTAGAAGCCATGATACATGTCCACTGCTTAAAGCAACAACTGTCCTGCCCTCTCATGAGTTCATCACCTGTTTATACATACATAAAGGCCCACATCCGGCCAACAACAGGATATACAAAACATATACATATGTACATCGTGAAACATCGTCAAAACACCTCCAAGGACCTGAGAGTACATGGATGACTCTAGACTCTACTACAAAACATCCAAAACAGCAACACGTCCAATGCTTGCCTCTACTGTTCTTCTTGTTGCTCGGTCACAACTCCGCGACCACCACCACATCTAGCTCGACCACCTAAAAGGGGTGTAAACCAACGGGGTGAGACAATTGAACATTGTCCCAATGAGAAACATAACTCCCCTCCGAAAATACAAAACCTCAGATATGTATAAAATAGCTAACTGATAAAAGGTATAAAAGAGTAGTTATAAGATAAAGTTGATCATTCTTAGCTAACTTACCAGATGTAATCAAGCATTATTTTGTGAAACATGATTACCAAGACAAGATATCTAAGTTCTACTTCATATGAAGAACATATAAATAATTGCAAGATATAATGAGAGTAACTACACAATCAAGGCCTCAACCAATGTTTTGTGTTTGTCTTAAGCAATAATACTATTCGGCTGAATTACGTATTATGACACCCTGAGGAAGTGAGCCGTACCGCTCAAATCCAACCTTTGGTTGTGAAACCCAAGACGGTGCCATACAAGGTCAATGGAAGAGCCAGAATCCATGACCTCACCCCTCGTGGTCAGTGCACGAGTAGAACACAAGCAGGACCGCAGTCTCATGCTGAAGTGGTCTTAGCTACAGGGTCAGGCTACCCTCTACCTAGCCCTCCTTGGTACATGTCTCAGCTCTAGTGAAACTGAGCCACGGGCCTGTTCAGTGTGCTCTGAGCCATGAACGCATTCATGCTCATCATATCACATATCCTGAGCCATGGGCCTGTTCACCATTCTCTTCATCACAATTGGGCTACGGGCCAGAATCCACACCCTTACGTCTACAACTGAAGTTGCACTCTTACCTCCTCACTTTAGGCTAGGAGAAACCTCACTTACTAAACAATATGCACTCCAGATTAACCCGCAGGAGAACCCATTTCACCATCACCAATTCCTAACGATGATGGATCTATGGCCATGGCAACTACATGATAGATTTCACTGTGATTAATTAGTATCTTTTAGATGGATTGCAAGATTCAACCAAGTTGTATAACATGCAATAAATACAAAAGTGAAACAACATAAACTCAACATTATTCTTATATTCCAACCACATCAACCTGATCCACCTCAAGGATCCCACATCACATGTTATCACTTGGCCTCTTGCCAATCATCTAGATCCATCTCAAGGATCATCACATACCATGGTATCTCAATCCCTCATCACATAGTGCCACTTCCTCTCAAGGCTTACATCATCCTTCTGGTATAGCAATCACATTAAACTTGTCATCATATTGTGCTCATATATTTATTCATCTTCGTCCCTTTCTGGGCTATGCATCACCTGCATGATTAGTATACTCAATAATCATAGGCTCAACAGAAAGACTATGCTTACCAACATGGAGTGACATTAAAGATTCTACACTTATCAATCATACATCAACTGATGATCATGTGCATAAGACACATTATAAGGCAAACCGTTTAATCATACTTATCATTATTCTTCTTATCATTAGCAGCTAATCATGATGATTAGGTCCATAAATTTGGCCATTTTAGATATAAAGGACAACATTACCATTATCATTAACATTCAGTAAGTAAGAGCATATATATAACAGTCTACTTTCTATGAACCGGGAAACCCTCACTATAGGTACTAAGAACCCTCACAAGAAGATTGTATCAGGCAGGGCTCACCCTCACCCAAAGTTGTATCGGGTAGCCAACTCACAACGGCCTGCGTGCAGCTCGCAATGCCGCCTTACCAAGGGTAATGACTCTCATTCGTGCAGCCCGCAACGCTGGGTCAAGAGCATACCGGGCAACGACTAAGGATCAACTGTGTAGCTGTGTCGTGCAGGGCATATCGGCCAGCGCAACACGTGCCAAGGTGTGTAGTCTATCGGGCAACGGAGGGTCAGCTGTGTGACGCGCACTGGATGTGCTGCTCTGTCGGGTGACATGGTATCAAGCTCACTTACTATGTACACGGGTAGCGCGTAACCTGTTCTAGCGTGCAAGGACCTGTTTCGGGCGTGCAACCTGTGTCCGGCGTCAGGGGTAGTGTGCTCGCCCGCAACAACACAATGACGTGCACCTGAAGAATCATCTGTGCAAGGAGCTCCACAAGGCGTATCATCCAAGGGTTAACCATCACAGACTAGTCCATCCAAACCATGGCCTCATGACCGTCACAGGGTAGGACAAGGTTATGATGCCCGTTACCAAGAGGGACCAAAGGGGATATCGTCCACACACGTGTCGTGCAAGGGGTCTAGGTCAAGAGGGTTGTCGGGCAGCACCTCCCCATGCCCATATCGTCCAAGGTGTTAAATCACAAGGTCATCTTCTTCCTCACACATGGACACCCGAAAACCTAGTGGGTCAAGAAGGGGCTCACCTCAATCAACTAAGGAGGAGGGGTCTTGTACATCTTCTATCACCACACAGGTCACAAGGAGAAATCCTAGAAAAGAGTCACCACTAAGCCGAGCTCACCCTTCTAGCCCATAGTGAGTGGAGAGTGTTGCTTAAGAAACTAGAACAAAACCTCACCTCAGTCGAATAAGAAAGAGGGGTGTTGCTCATGATACTAGAAGCTCAATCTCACTCCTCTAGACCAAGGGGAAAAAGGAGTATTGCTCACCTACAAACCCTAGATCACAAGGATCAGACAACAAGGATAATAAGCAAGAAACTAAGCTACTAACATGTAAACAAGATCATAGAAAGAGATAATGTAGTTAGGGTTAGAAGTTATGCAACCCACCTCAAGCAAGCTCCAAGCTCCAAGCACCACCAAGCAAGGAAGATGGAGACTCCAAGGCTATCGGCCACCACTTGCTTCTCCAAGGTGTGACAGCCACCAAGCTTGCTCCTTCAAGGGGATATCGGCCACCACAAGCAAAGAAGAGGGTTGTGTTGTGCAACAAGGTGGAGAGGAACCAAAGGACCAAAGGGACCCTAAGCTAAGGAAAGGAACCGCCTATATAGAAGGAAAGGAAGGAGAAAACAAGGTTGGTCCAAGCAAGGTGTCACTTTCCTAGGGACACTTGTCCTAGTGCACGAGCCACCACTCTAGCAAGCTCCATACGCATGTCCAAGATATATTCCAAGTGTCCACTAAACAAGGTCAAGGCTAGGTCAAGCATCTTGGGTGACACATCTCATCCTCATGGGAGACACACTCCCTTGGCCGATACACTCCCCACTTGGCCGATACAAGGCTCAACCAAAGCAAAGCAAGGCACCTCAAGGCCCAACAATCTCAACAAGGCCCAAAAGAACTCAAGCAATGGGCACAAGCCTTCCTCTCTACACAAGAGGAAGCAAAGAGAGGGAGGAACACCTCACAAGGTGGCAAACTTGCCTACAAAACCCTAAACTTAGGTTATTCGCAAGTAGCACCTCCAACTCTCAACAAAGCACAACCAAACCCTAATCACCACCAAAGGTGATTAGCAAGCAACAAAGAACCAGGGTTAAGCAAAGAAAATAGGGTAGACCCTAAACGAAGGTCAGGGTCCTCACATTTATCTTCTCCGCTTGACCTTCCTTATTTCTTCATGCAATAATGCCCTAGTTACAAGTGCATTTTATACCATATTTATACTATTATTCATGCTTAATGTTGTGCCACAAAATTATGTATGTTTCCTTGAATCTCACACATATATTATTGGACAATATTCCTATTGTCTCATGTAGAGTTCAAGTCAAATACATTTGTCACGCATCAAGGACCAACCCATGAAAAGAAGATACATAAAATTCCAAAATAATGTAACATCAATGAGTTATTTGGTGTATACATTATAAGACATCATAAAAACAACATTGTGCACCAGTATACATTGCATCACTTGAGTGACACAATCATAATTTATTCTTCTCTCAACTCCTATTTTTAGTTTTAGTGCTCCGAAATTTATTTTCTCCTATTATTCATGTGGTAGTGTTCATATTTTTGTGGCGAATATTAAAGAAATCATGGTTTTTATTAAGGGTCTGGTTTCTAATGATCATAGGTGAGCTTTGCCTCCTACATTCATGGAAGAAGAGATTTAGAAACCATATACCATTGTTTTTTCTCTTGTTGACTTCAGGATGACCTCCCAAATCTGGTGAACAAACTCTTTGATTGAATAGATCAATGGTTTACAAGCTTGATTTTTTATTTTGCACAATAGTCACAATATATCCTAGTTTTTATTATTGATCGATTGTGAAACAAATTTTAAATGTTTTCTTGTTGTTGATATTTCATAGTGTCCTGACTTAATTATTCATTTTGGTATTTTTCTCTCTTGTATGGTTAATTTGCACGAGTTTTATGAGTCATGGATTTTTATGTGGTTGCAAATTCACAAACTATGACATTAAATGGAGATGTGAACATATTAGTCTTTTAGTAACTATTTTTATTTGTGAACATTTATAAATATAATCATATAAATTCATAACTTACTAGTGTGATGTCTATAAACTATAATAAAATATGTTTAGAAATCATAATTTTTTTCTTTTAAAGGCGTTATGTTTGGTTTTGGTACATTATTGAAATTGTGGCAGTGACAGAGATAACGACTGCTATGTTGGCACAGTGTATCTAGATCAGTACGAAAGGAAAGAAAGATGATGGAGTCACCACCACGACCATGAGGAGAGTTATGAAAATTTTGTGCATAGACTTGTAAGATGTATGGATAAGGCTTTAATGTCAAAAGAAAAAGTAAAGGGTAAAGAACCAAGTTACACTTGGATAAGGTGTTAGGAACCCCTAAGACTTTCCTATACCGACTGGTTAAAAGGAGATGTTGTTTTATGACAATAGGATTTCATTGACACTAAATGAAAAAATGCATGCATGATGATAACATAAAAGAGAAAAGCTAGAACAGTGAACTGATATACATGATCGTATATCTCGAATGCTCGTATCATTACAGAACTTTAGTATTGGAAAGAGGAGGGAGAAGAGTTCTACATTGTTGTGACACCCGATATAATTTGCTTTGATGTGCTAAGGGGTAAGAGACAATCATTTTCCTCATTTTTCTACCAAGAGATTTTGATAGGATCCATAAAGTTGATTCTTTCTGTGTCTTTGAAGACTAGTGGTGATGAATCTTGGTGTCTTTAGAGATGGTTTTTTGTCATCTTGAAATAGAAAGATGCCTCTTTTGATTCTCGGGGAGTAACCTATAAATAGGTTGTCCAACAGACAGTTAGGCATTAACCATAATTTGATAGGGGTGGCATCCTCTATAAAAAGTTTTCAACCCCTTCAAATTACACTCAAGTTGTAGATGTAAGGGCTAGGAGATTACATGTGGTTAAGGTTTAACTTAATCCTCAAAGCAAGCCGAGATGAGTCTAGAAACCTAAGGATGTGTTTGAATGATTGATGTCACTCCTTCCAAAGGCTTCTGATTATGTTTAAATGAAGATCCATTGACTTGGTCAAATATTAGGAAGGAGGGGCACATTCTATGTGTCTTCTCCACCTCTCGGTTCCTCCTAGAGTAGTGGGAATGATGCTTCATAAATAGGTTAAAACCTGGGGCATGTATCTAGTGTGCGCCCAACCTCCCGGGTCTCTTGAGGTTTGAACAATCAAAAAATGTTGGCTAGTTTTACAATGGAGTTTGAGTCCTAAATTTGGAGAGTGCACCTCATAAGCATCCCACCTATCCTTGATCTCTACAAGTCTATTCATGCAGACAATAACATGTGAGACTAGGTGTGATTACGGATCAAAAGGAGTTTCATTTTGGTGTCTGCATATTGATTTGAGCTATGGAGCTCATTCTGGGTGAGGAGGACCTTGTATGTATTATAATGTTTTGGGATAACATCCAATAAAGGTATTTTTCATTGGAGCATCCATTAATTAAATGTATGTTCAGTGGATAGTTGTCCTATTACAGGAGTTTAATGTCTTAATTATGCAGTTATGACCTTTAATAATTAGACTAGGACCTCATTTGACTAACTCGTTTAGTGATTATCAGCCATAGCTATTTTCAAATTGTTTCTCGATAATTAATCATGGACCTAGTCAAAGTTCCCATGTTGTGTTAGATTGAGTATCACACTGAATCATTTGAGCATATCATGGCATCCATCGTGCCACTACTCATGGATCTAAGATGTTTTTATTGCTTTCTCTCCCTCATCGGTGACCTTTCATGCCTCTTAATCATTATATGATTACTATGATTACAATCATAGTTTATTTCTAAAATTGTTTGAATTTTGAAGATTGTTTACAAATATTGAATTGATTCATTAATTGTTCTAGTTGACACATGTCATAGTTACAAATCATTTGGAAGCCGAATAGGGTAGATTAAATGTGAAAGACTGGTTTTTGGCTTAATTTCGAGGATGAAATATCTTTTAAGGTGTGTAGGATGTGATGGAGTGGACTTTTGGAATTCTAAAATATCCAATGACACAAGTGAAGTCATACATGTTGAGTCTTTCTGGGAGTTCCAAGTGTTTTGTCAAAGTTTGGATGGTAATCGATAAGTATAGTATGATCAAGTTCCTTAACTTCATGCCTTTTTGAAGTATTTAATTGAATGGTCTAATAGTTGAGTTGTGTCACCAAATCAGAGTAGCATGTACCTTGAGAGGTAGGCAAGCTATGGTTGAAATGTGGTGGAAATTGGATGTTCCTATAGGAAGTTATGATGGTATGAAATTTGGTAAATAATATGCATTATTGGTGTTTGAATAGTCTACTTTGTTGATTAAATAGGTTTCACGCCCCCTTCTAATCAAGATGGATCTGTGTGTCCAAATCCTAGCCCTAGAAATCTGATCTAGCGGCAGGGCCCCTTGACTTGAGTGATATGCATATTTGGTCTCATGAAGGACCTATTGTAGCTATTGGATGTAGATTGGATGACATTGAGCTCATTTCCAAGCTCCAACTTTGGAGGAGTCATGGAGCAGTGAGACAAGAAACCATCCACACATCCACGATATCTGATAGTGGGGTGTTTGGGGCACGAAACTGGGTGGTTGGCCTTGTCGAAGAGAGTACTTTTGTCCTGGCCTTGATAAGCACATATTTTGGTGAAGTAGACAGAGAGAACGAGCCCCAGTCTGGCACTGTCACTCCACAGTTGTGAGCAGGTGGTAGCCATGAGTAGAGAAGGGAGCTAGAAGGCATATTGGAGGAAGAGGAAAAAGGGAAGAGCTACACAGAGGCTTGGGGAATCATCCATACTTGAGCACATGGCCTCAAATGGTCATTTCCATGGTCGACCAGCTCAGGTTAATCATCCATGACAATGGAGCTTGGAGGCAGGTGGAGAGACTTTCCTATTGAGAGTGGAGGGCCTCAGGGAGTCTAAAGGGTGTGCTATGAAGCCTTTCAAAGCTTCATTCTGGTGCGAAGGTGAGAAGAGGCTATTTGCCTCTTTGCCCCGCCACAGTCAAGGCCAGGTGGCGGCGCCCTAGTTGAGTAGGAGATGCATAATAACATCCAAGAAGCCAAGTATCCGTGGTGGTACATTTTTGGTCAACGAAGATGATGGAGGCCTTCAAATCTCACCAGGAGCTCTCTGGTGTAGCTGTTTCCTCATCGAAGCTTTCCCAACTGCGGTGGCTAGTTCTACAGAAGAACAGAGCCCTTCTTGGGACTCGTGAGCGAGGAACGAATGAGTGAAGAGGGCAGACCAGCCCTCCAAACCCAATCCAACACCAAGCTGAACTGAATTCAAAACTCCTGAACTGGACAGACTCCAGTGAGGCAAGTGAAACCGTGCTCCCACGGGGCCACGTGGCGCAACGTGATTGGGTACAAAAAGGTAAATTATTCAATAATTCTCAGATCTTATATAATTCATAGAAAATAGCCCAATTATCAGAAAAATAGAGGTACCAAAATTCTCAGAAAAATGCATAGAACAATATGGAAGCATAATATCAGCCTTTTAATGCTTTAATATTAGTGATATCATGTAATATATGTTATTCTTGTTTCATGAGTAATAAATATCAAATGATGATATAAAATTATGAAAAAATGTTAGTAAGTCTATAATCATGTTTATAATGCATATAATGTCAGATATGATCATGTTGATGCACAAAAGCATAGAATTTGATTAATATGACTAATTAGGGCTAATAACACTAAAGATGATGTAATTAATGCATACATGCTCAATAAATGATGAATTACAAAATACTCTTATATTAGTAACTGGAAGCTAATCTAGAACTTTGATATCAATTATATCCATAGAATTCACATTACATGAGGATGATCCTTAAGACATATGATGTAATCTTGATATGGTTAATGAAAGTGACATAATGTTAAGTACGTTCATGTAATAATGTGACATATGAGTATATCCAGTTGATGAACTATAATATGGAAAATGAGAATAGTAAGATAAATCTAAGGCAAGAATACAAGTAATCATGAGAATATCATAATGAGATAAGTAAACCCTGAAATGGACATAATTAGGGTTAAGATGAGATGTAAGAGGATGAGAATCTAATGGTGATATATGATCTTCTCTTAATCAGGCTTGACTAAGGTTAGAGTTGACCGGAGGAATATGTGATTAGGATATCTCTTTGGAAGGCACACCATTACCTATTACTTAGCTTATTATACAATATGCTTATGATATATGTGTAGTAAAATACTTGGCATATGATATTGGATGAAATGATTGTTCTTGTATGATATTTTGCATGATTTCCCATACTTATTGCTATGAACACATGAAACATAATAGATCTAGTCCATTATATCTAAGCACTTCTACTCTTTGGTAGTAAAGTGTTGGAAAACAAGTACTTCAACTCTTTGGTAGTAAAGTACTAGTGATCCAACTCTTTGGTAGTAGATCACATTGTGAAATGATCCAACTCTTTGATAGTAGATCATATAGGCCTTAATGCATTCAAATTTCAGGTAGTAAATGCATGGATGATATAATGGAAAATATGCTTAAAATATGTGTTCTCTTTTGTTAATGAACATCTTTGTGAAAGTATATGATTTTCTTATATTTATTTATAACTACCAATTATTAGTTTTATCTTATTGCCAAGATATGATGAGAATATTCTTGAATATTGTGCTGATGTGTACCACATGTAATCTTTTGTTTGGTTTGTGGTTATGCTCTTGAAGATCGTGGATAGTTGAGAGTTGTGTGGTGAGCTGATGTACAGGTGGACATGTTATCTTAAGATCCTGTTGTTTAGTAGTAGTACATGTAGATGTAAAAGTTTGTTGTTCAATATGTAATATCAAATGTTGTAACAATTCATGTTGTAATTATATGTTGAATGGTGAACATGTGTTGTGGTTTGTTTATTGTTCATGTGCATGTTCTACTATGTTTCCTTCTTACTTCCTCCGATTTTCTTCTTCTTAGACTACTGTGTGGTGTTAAAATTAGGATACTCACTAAGGTGAGGGTTTCAATTTGAACATCACACATCATATTAAGTTTTAGAAAATTTGGGAACGTCACAGGTGGTATCAGAGTATGAACAATAGCAAAGCCTAACATTTGCTCATTATGCAACTCAAAACTAAAGAACCTTGAACTTAATAATCCTTAGGGTTAGATTAGTCATCTTTTAGAGACTAGATCTGACCTAGCCTCTAGTTTAGCACCTATATGTCTAAAAACTAGGTCTAGACTGGTGCTTGTTGTATAGCAAGTCCTTGGATGTCATTCTTTCCTTATAATGAAGAGGTATGGGACGTTGCATTATATGGAAATGACATACATCATGGGAAGAGAAACCCTTGACATACAATGCATCTATGTTTTGGGTAGCTACACCAGCCTACACTATGTTCTCACCCTTTTCACTTGTTTTCATGACACTGTACTCTCTACTTTATGTGGGGCACTTGTTATTTGGATTTGGTTTTTGATTCCAATCGGATCGAACCTTGATAGTTTTCTCTGGCACTTATTTTATCAGAGAAAAACTATATAATATTTTATTATATATGTATTGAAAAAATGTGTCCCCACACATGTACGAGTAGGAGGTGGTCATGCAACCTAAGTGAAAGTGAATGACATCAGTTCAGAAGAGAGAATAATTCTAGATTAGATGTCTAGAGCCTTGTTGGAATATATGATAGACGGAATAGATGAAATAAGTTTTGATGATATGATGTATGTCTTATATAGATGACCTAAGATAGTTTATGATGATATATGAATGCCTTTGAGGACTCAAGTCCAGTTTTGAGGATTTGAGATAAGTGTTGATGATGCAAGCAACTAGGCTTTTATTAGATAAGATATGTTCTGTTAAGACAAAGTTGTGAGTCAGCATGAGCCTCAAGCTCTTTTACAAAGGAGGACCTCTAGTGTTAGGACCAGTTTTGGGGTTAACTCAAGAGAGAGAAAGACCCACATGGAGAAGGTCAGAGAACCTAAACTCCATGATATGATAAATATGAGAAATATGTGATATGATATGTCCTAAACTAGAATACTCCTGAGTGAATGAGTTGAGTTGCCTCATGCATGATTCCTATAGTCCTTTTTAACCCTAGATGTCCTTGAGAGGACCAAACCCTAGAGAAAGAGAGAGGCTGGTTATATGTGTATATGAGAACATGGATATGAGTACCTACCATCTGGGTGAGGGAGAGAGAGTCCCTAGACCCTGGAGGAGGCAACTGTGTTAGCTGTTGGACAACCTCATGCTCGGGTTGATGGTTCCATGTAGGACTCTAGTGGTGTATGTATAAGAGAGTTTGTAAGCATGTTTCATGGGTAGAGTCCTATGAAGAGGATGTTGTAGCATGTTTAAGTTTGTGCTTACATGGCTAGAGCTTGTAAGGCTATCTTTAGTACCAATGAGGTAGACTTGAGAACCCCAAACCAAAGAGGTAAGATACAGTTTGTGCATATGAGATACTCATAGAGTTGAGTTAGCTCAGAGAGACTGAGCATGGCACTAACCTCATGATATGGGTTAGCAGAACCTCAGTTGGACTAGATAAAGATATGATATATGTTTGATTATCCACTCACATAAGTTTCTTTAGCACAACCATGATATAATATATTTAAGGATGTGATCTAATTTCAAGATGTGACATATAAACATGAGATGATGGAAATTTAGAAATGGTTTAATAGATATCAAGGCATAAATGGTTAAACATGTACATGAATAATGATGATAGTTTGATAGTGTTGGTTGATCTTGTGATGAATTCATTAATAAATGTTGTAATTTATTATGAGCAATGAAATAAGATCATATGAATGAAACATGTTTCATGAGGTGTTAATCTTAGTGCTTAATAAAGATGAAAAATATAGTTTGACAGTTAGCACAACATAATGTTCGTGACACCTTGATATAATGGGCTAACTTTAGTCAACCCCTTTAGAACATGGTAATATGATGTGGTAATCCTAATGCATTGGTAAAGATAAGGTAACAACCCTAATATATGAGTTATGTTATGATATTACCAGAGTTTCTGAACACTTGTTCCAATCTTTTATGAAGGGGTGATTCACCTTACATGTTTTAAAATCACATAATTGTGGTTTGGATATGAAAATGGAGTTTTGTTTTTGGATATGTTGCACAAGTGGTGGCCTAGATGTGAATGAAGTCCTTGGTTTTTCCTTGGAGTAAGAGAATGGTTTAATTTCGAAGATGAAATTTCTTTTAAGATGTATATGATGTGAAAGACTAGTTTTTGGCATAATGTTGATGACGAAATATCTTTTAAGGTGTGTAGGATGTGATGGAGTGGACTTTTGGAATTCTAAAATGTCCAATGACACAAGTGAAGTCATACATATTGAGTTGTTTTGGGAATTCCAAATGTTTTGTCATAGTTTGGATGGAAAATGATAAGTATATTATGATTAAGTTCCTTAACTTCATGCCGTTTTGAAGTATTTAGTTGAATGGTCTAATAGTTGAGTTTTGTCACCAAATTTGAGTAAAATGTACCTTGAGAGGTAGGGAAGCTATGGTCGAAATTTGGTGGCAATTGGATGTTCCTATAGGAAGTTATGAAGGTATGTAATTTGGGAAATAATATGCATTATTGGTGTTTTAATAGTCTACATTGTTGATTAAATAGGTGTCACACAACCCTCCTAAGCAAGTTGGGCATGTGTGGCCAAATCCTAGCCCTAGAAATCTGATATAGAGGCAATGCCCCTTGACTTGAGTGATCTGCGGATCTGGTCTCATGAAGGACCTGTTGTAGCTGTTGGATGTAGATTGGATGACACTGGGCTCATCTCCAAGCACCGACTTGTTGGTATGTATGCCCATAGAGAAATTCATATGATGATTGTAATGGGATACTTTGTAAATGATTTTAATAAATATAAAAGGAAATTTCCGATCTATATGTTTGAACTATTTCTGAGATGATGGTGTAACATGATAGATGTCTAAAAATTTGTATTGCTCAATGACGTATGCTTTTGGGTTGAGGACCTAAACGATGAGATCATATGGATGTTAAGAGTATACATTCTTGTTTATTCCCTAGTCGGTTGTTATTGTGGAATTAACCATAGACATCAATAACACTGAAGACTAGATTGTGCGATGGTTGATGACGGAATCTAATTAGTCATGATATAGTGATATCAAACCAATCACATAGGTACTTGTTAGAAAACAAGGTACCGAACAGACCCACCATGAGAGTGACACATGAAACCATGGCTTGGTAGTCACAGTCAACTCTCACAGTGATGGTGGTGAGTGTGATTCTTAGACCTGAAATCACTACACTCAACACATGTCATTGGGTACACTTTAACATCATCAAACACAGTCCTGAAACATGGGTTGTTATAAAGGTGATGATTGGGTGGCTTTGACACATGGGGCTTTTGATGGGTGAGTGATAGATATGGGATTTGTCCCTCCTGAGTGAGTTTTATGTCCTTGGCCACTTGATGAGTAGGTTGAGAAAGGCATGCATATACACGTGTGAATCAATTTTTGATATTGATGTCACACGCATATCACCCAGTCTGCTCTGAGATCAAGGAAATGAATGAATGTTGACAAGATGACTGTTCCATGCCTCGAGTTCATTCAGTATATCAGTGACAAAGGAATTATACATTCACTGTAACACCATTCACGAATTTTAGGATTGAAAGTTGTCTCCAACTTTCTGTTTCACTTGGGTAGAACGGATGTGTGACTAGGCACCGCTCTTTGCTTGTGAAGTCATAAGTGTTATGGACTTTCACTGCCAACATGAAATGGACCTGCAGGGTCACACACATAGGATTTAACCTGGAATAGGAGTTTGTCCACAAACAATGTTTAGATTGATTACTAAAGGAGTTTAGTAGTTCAATTAAACACTCAATAAATTGATAGCTCAATATCATAGTGTTCAAGGTGTTGGACTGAGTGATTAGAGTATCAGATTGATTGAAACTGCAATTGACTGAGTCTGCACAATCTGCACTCCCAACTGATTGGCTCATGTGATGAATTGATTGGATGAGCTTGGTGAACTGATTGGCTCAATTGGTGAGTCGATCGACTCATGGACAGGGTGAAGTGATTCATTCAAGTGTTGAAGCGATCGGTTCAAGTCTAACCGAGCAAGTTGGGAAAGTAAGATTGGTGAGAAATTTCCTTTCATTTCACTTGCCCATTTTGATTGGAACAAGGATTGGTATTTGGTACCAATTAGAAACAAAAGAAGAAAAGTCAATCAGGAACTGATCAGGACCATGAACCGACCGGTTCACAAGTGAACTGATCGATTCATGGGTCCCAACCGATCAGTTGAGGTGTCAATCGACCGGCTCAGATCCCCAACCAACCATTTCGGTTGTAAAGTGATCGGTTTAGGTTATGCAGTTGGTTGTTTTTGTGGAAAATCTCGAACCCTTCTACTCCTACTTTAGTCCCACATTGCCCAGGATAGAGAACCCGGCCCCATGACCCTCCTATATATATAGGGGTATTGGGGGCTTCTCAAAGTACAACTCAGTGCAAACTAGTTGCTCTGCAAAGTTGTCGTTCTCTCTGGTTCTGGTAACCGAGAGAGCCCGAGTAAGTGCTACCCAATAAGGGAGGCACAACAAGGAAAAGGCAACTGCAGAAAGCGACTGGTGGCATGAGAGTGTGTTGGTGACTAGTATGCCGACAAGAGGGTGTGACTCCTTCCGATTCCTTGTGGGACAAGGAGATCGAAGTTCTAGGCAGTCCGTGTGGACGAATGTAGAGGCAGGAGACCTCTGTCACTCGGAGGACAACTGTCAATCCTGACAGTCCCTGTGTGACCAGGAGTCTTCAGTCCCAGTGCGATCAAGAGTTGCACATACACCGTCCAAGACCGGAGGTGAAGACCGCACAAGGCGCGAGGTACTGTCGCCAGGCAAGCCTCAGGACAAGGTATGCATACACAAACCATCGTTCCTATTGTATAGACGTTGACACGATTCCTTTTGTTCTGGATTTTGGGAGAAAATTTTTGTTTCCGCTGCTTCTCTACCTCCCATAAAACCCAACAGTGGTATCAGAGCCACACCAACTTCTCTATATTTTAGGATTATCGATATGATCGATTTTGGTTTGTCGCCTTTATTTATTGCATACGATGCGAATAAAATTGGCTTTATGCATGTCCAATCCAAAAATACCAAATATACATATATGATATATAATATTAATTCACTCGATACACGTCGCCCATAAACGAGTTTTGTGGCGGATGTGTAGCATGGTTATGGCCTATAAACCCCTATATATGTGTGTGGTTGTATGTGGTTGCTTGCATCTTGGTCTGCGCACCAATTCCCTTTCTCCTATTCCTGATGTAACTCGAAATAATTCGAGATTTCTTTTCCTACCTTTGCTCCCCCTGAATGTAACTCAGGTTTTCACAATTCAATTGTAAATAAGATAGATTTTATTTCCTATTATGTCAAAGAACGGGGAACAACCTGGCGGATGACCTGAGATGATCGGTTCAAGGCGTGAACCGATCGGTTGGTGTTCCAGATGACCGGTTCGAGGAGCGAGACGAGCGGGTGGCGACTTGAGGAGATCACGACGACCGGTGAACTGATCGGCTGGAGGCACCAGTCAATCGGCAGGTGGAACCCGAACAACTAACTTGATGACGAGTCGATCAGTCATGGAGATGAGCTGATCAAACCCAAAAAGGAAGACACAGATTTCATCTTGTACAGGTTGCATGTGATGTAGACCTAGATGACCATGATTCCTCTTGGCTCGAGGAATCACAATAGGATGACCATAATCATTGCTTTTTATCGTTTTGCATGTTTTCTGTGGGATATAGCACGTATATGATACATACTATATATAGTGGTGATTGGATATGTATATGTATATAAAACCAAATCCCTCATTAAAATATTAAGTCTTATACACCTTCCATTAGCGACATACATGGCAAACTCGATCGACCAAGCGTAGGTTATGCCAAATCATGGTGCACCATCCATCTTGTGGAAGTGTGAAGGGTCGACATGCAGGTTCTGCCAAAGCAGGGTGCATGTTTACTGTGTCGGCTTTTGGGATAGACTTAACTGGTGATTCTTAGAGCGTCTAAGCCCAGAGGCACGAAATGTTTATGACAAGGTGTTGCGCATGTTCATTCATCAAGAGTTGCATATGATGCAATTGGCATGATGGCCTACCTAAATAGTCAAGATTATGGGCGATCATCCAAAGCTGACTGATGACTTGATGAAATATGGGTCTTGACCCACTAGAAGATTGTACGCTGCAATCTTCCGAATTGATGGTGATGGCTATCAATTTGAGTCAAAATAGTGGGAGCGGTAATTAATTAAAGGCCTAATTAACTATCGTCAAATTTTATTCAAGTCAAATCAAAAGTTTTTTGAAAAAATGCAATTTTCTCTTGTATAATGGCAAAAGAATCATCTTTTAAAATGGGAAAATTAATTGAGAATAAATTCCATAACTGGTTGAGGACTGTGAGAAGTGTTCTGCACAATCCAGATATACTAGGAGCCTTAGAATCCACTCTATGCACGCTTAATGCGTTAGTGAAGAAGAAAGAAAGTTCATTGATAGAGATTAATGGAATGATGGGTAAGGGAGAGAAGGGTTCTCTCGCCAAACCAATTTATTCTACATGGGGAGGATGGAAGAAACGATGGAAGAAGAAGTTAGAGATAGAGATATCTACTTCTGGTGTATACGTGATAGAGATTAACTTTACTACTTCTTCGTCATGGGTACTTGATACCGGATGCGGATCTCACATTTGTTCAAATGTGAAGGATCTTAAGAGAAGTAGGCCTTTGGGGAAAGGCGAGGTTGAACTATGTGTTGCCAATGGGGTAAGAGTTGTCGCCAGTGCTGTAGGAACCTATGAGTTAACTCTACCAAGTGGGCTAATAATAGAGTTAACGAACCACTATTCTGTACCTGCCATAAATAGGAATATCATTTCCGTCTCTTGTTTGGACAAGGATGGATTTGAATTTCTTATTAAGAATGGAAAATGTTCCATTTCTAAAGATGGGATCTTTTATGGCAGTGCCCCAATGTCTTATAGTCTATACTTGATATATTTGGAGACAAGTGTATACAACGTAAACACCAAAAGGCAAGAACTCAACGACTCAAACAAAACATATCTTTGGCATTGTCGTCTAGGGCACATAAATGAGAAGTGCATTTCTAGACTCCATAAAGATGGTTATCTAGACTCTTTTGATTATGAATCAATAGAGACATGTGAATCTTGTTTATTGGGCAATATGACCAAGACTCCCTTTTCAGGTAAAGGTAAGAGAGCTAGTGATCTATTAGGACTCATACTGTAACACCCCTGACCTGGGTTATGACCTAACCCTGGAAGTTTTGCTTAAATATGTAATTATTATACTTGTGAACACTCCCTGGCATGTAATTAAGTCCCTCAGGGACATTTACTTTCATATTTTGCTCCTTTTGTATAAAGTTGTAGCATTATGTTGTATACAGGGACCTATATGCAAATTACCCAGTTTAAGGGTTGAACTTGCATAATTCACAAGACAAGATGTTCTTTTGATGTTGATACATCATGGAGATGTCTATGATGAAGTTTGAGGGATTTCCCAAGCTTGGGCACCAAGGTGCAGCTGTGGAAGCAATCCCCAAGCTCAGAAACCCTAATTTGGGGTAAAAGTGTAATTTACCCAAATTGAGGGGTCCAACCTGCAATTTCACCATCTAGAACATCTTTTATGACTCTTGTCATCATTTAGAGTAGAAATGATGAAAGAGATACATCATTCACTAATCAGATGAGAAAAATGATCTTTGTGGTAGAAATCACCTAAAAATGGGTACAAAACCCTTACATGTATGTACCCTAGTTGAAGATTGGATTCCTATACCCTTAGATCTTGAGTTTTACTAAGATTTACATAAGGTTAGATGGGCTTGGACGTGCCCTTGAACAAGGAGGGACCTAGATGTGAATTTTGGCTTTGAAAGGTCCTTATGTTAGAAAATAGCCTAAAACTATATAAGCCTTCCCCTTTGCAAATGAGCAAACGATCCTTCCCTGTTCCATTCACTTCCTTTCTTTCTCAAACGGCCAAGGACTTGCTCTGGAGAACAGGGGGACGAAGTAGCTTGCTCTAGGTAAGAAACCTCAAGTCTAGCTCGAATTCTTGGAGGTTTGCACCTTCTAAGGTTGGTTTTATGGTTAGCTTGACTAGTCTTCTTGTTGTAGCCAAACAAAGCTTCAATTCCTTGGAGTTTTCATCCCTGATCAAGTTGTGGAAGCTCAAGGACGCCATTAGAGCTTGGACCTCAGAGTCTTGGAGCTTTAGGATCAAACTTGAGGCGGGTTTTATAACTCTGAACTTGTGCTTTATAATTATGCTTTGTTTCTTGCAAATTTGCTAGTAAATCTCCTTCTATCTCCCTTCTTCTTTGCACGATTGCATTTGAACCAGTGGAGAAACCGACCTTGCAAGAGGTTGAAGATGAGGGGCGTGATTCCCTATGTTGCTTTTCCAAACGGTCTTGGACCCTTTTGGTCCAAACGGTTGCAAACCGTTTGGGTTCAAACGGTCTCAAGACCGTTTGCTCCCAAACGGTCTTGCAGGACCGTTTGGATTGAAACGGTCTCAAGACCATTTGAGGGCGTTGACCAAGGGACGAACGTTTGAGGGTCTGTTCCCAATAGGTTGAATTTCATCTCTGCAAAGAATTAAAGTCTAATTCTTAACCAATTGGGAGTTGAAGGCACTTCAACATGGAACCCTAATCGGGTGAAAAAGTGCTGATTTAACATATAGATCTTGTTGAGTTTTGGGTTGAAGGACCCAAACGGTCTCAAGACCGTTTGTGGATTCCTCCAAACGGTCTCAAGACCGTTTGGGCACAACCCAAGACCGTTTGAAGGTCTAGGGTTGAGTAAATCTAATGGTTTGAGGGTCCAATTGTAGGAAATTGATGCATTGATTGAAAAGTGCTGATTTTGACCTAATTGGACTTCAACCTGAGTCAAAACGGTTTGGATCTTGGTCAAACTTTGGGCAAACGGTCTCAAGACCGTTTGGATGATGTCCAAACGACCTCAAGACCGTTTGGGCCAAGTTTGAGCCCAATTGGAGGTCAATTGATAGGTTCAACCTTGAATTGATTCACACTGTTGAACATTGATGACCAATCAATTTGAAACCCTAATTGAGAACGATTGAACCCTAATTGGGTTGCAATTGAGGGTCAATTGGACGTCTAAAAGGTTAGGGCTAACCCTAATTGACTCAATTTATAAGTGGTTAGCATAGTTTTATCCAATTGAGGGCTTCAACACACTCATCCATAAACTTTGGTGATCTTTGAACCCTTTTGGAGGTCCAAACGGTTTGAGCCCATTTGGGCCAAACGGTCTCAAGACCGTTTGAGACCAAACGGTATCAAGACCATTTGAGACCAAATGGTCTCAAGACCGTTTGGGCTAAAACGACCTCAAGACCGTTTGGGCTCAAACGACCTCAAGGTCGTTTGGTCCAAACGACCTCAAACCGTTTGAGGCTCCAAACGGTTTGGAAGTCAAACCTCCCAAACGGTCCTCACCTCCAAATGGTCTCAAGACCGTTTGAGATCAAACGGTCTCAAGACCGTTTGAGGATCAAACGGTCTCAAGACCGTTTGGATGGTTGAGATCGTTTGAAGGTTGGAAACCACTTGGAGATTTGTGGTGATTTGTGCTTAACCATTTGATGGTGCAAATGGCTTAATGATGACTCCATCTAAACACTAATGGTAACCTAGGTCATTAAGGGACTATGTGATTAGTAAGTTAACCCATGATGGTGATCATGTGCCAAATTACCAAAATACCCTTGAGGGGTCTAAAGGGATAAAACCCTAATCTAATCAAACCCTAATCACATGATGTTGATTACTTGGCTCATATCAGTCAATGGAAACTTGTCTCAACCTAATCTAGAGTGGTGTTGCCACCATCTACTAGAGAGAGGAAAGAGAAAGTGTTTCTAGAGAGAGAAAGTATCCTAGAGAGAGAAAGTATCCTAGAGAGAGAAAGTGCCCTTTTTAGGAGGAAACTCTAGTAAGATACTTCTTTTATACATGAATGTGCATGATTAGGGAATGACCCATTTATGTGAGGTCATGGAAACCCTAATTATGATATCTAAATGGATCTTAATGATAATTAAGAGTCTTAATGATGATGTTTCTCTTACATGATGATGTAATGAGTACAATTCACCATGGAGTGAATAGTAAACCCTAATTTTAGGGTGATGACATGAAAGATGAATAGTAAACCCTGATTGTAGGGGTTATTGAGTGGAACCCTAATTGGAGGTGATCCCATGTGGAACCCTAGTTGTGGGTGATCCCATGTGGAACCCTAATTGAGGGTGATTCCATGTGAAACCCTAGTTGAAGATGAATCCAAGTGAAACTCTAATTGGGAATGTATCCCTATTTACTGAATTGTTTACTGTTATCTGTTGAATTAACTATGCAGGTTGTTATGAGATGATGGTCACACCCAGGTATGGAATACCATGTTATATTCATTGAAGGCATGTCTTATGCTTTATGAATAGTGAACCATCTTGATGCACTGCTAAGTGACATCCTTTGTGATTTATGGGCTTTAAGAGCCATAAATGTTATCAAGGTCATGCTTGACAGATGACTTGAGATGAATATCTGATAAATGTGATAAGTTAGGCCTGCTACATTTTGTATTCTCATATATAGCTGTGTTACTGTATGATGATTGGAATACTGAATGTACCTAACTAATCAAGTGAAATGTAGAGCCCTGATCATAGATCCATCATTGTCGGTTGTCTAAATGATGGTGAAACAGGTTTTCCTAAGGGAACTCCTGGAGCACATACTTTTGAGTATGTGGGGTATATGGATGTGTAGAACCTGACATCCTAGTGTAGGTATTTGATGTAGATTCTTGTAGTCCGTCATACCTTCACTATAATAGTAAGGGTGAGTGGATGATGTAGATTCTAGTAGTCCATCAGACCCCACCACAAAGTTCTAAAGGTGAGATGTATCTCTACACTCCCTTAAAGACACAAACACCACATCAGTAGTAGATAAACATGAAATCTCCTGATGAAGAAGAGAGTACAGAATGCCACTGTAACTCTAAAAATAGCGAAGGACCAGAGTACCCTGGTAAGCTATTATGTAGACATCCCGCCAGATGTCAAACAATCAATCCTCTAACTGACTGAGGAAGGTGAGGTCATAAGAATCCGGCTCTCTTAATGACCTATGTATGATACTGATGCGACTTCTCAGTGATCAGTTGGAGTATGAGTGGTATGTCTCATCTCCACATGGCATAACAATAATGTTTGAAAAACATAATCAACAGCGTAGTATATCTGTTAGAGTTATCTACAAGCTATTTGATTGATGTTACCTTGAATAGCATGGAGGTTCTCATATGTTGATATTGATTGAACTCTGCTTATCGTAGAACTGCTAGTGAATATCTTGAAGGCTTTTAATGCTTTAGTTATTCCTGCCTTGCTTATAAAGCCTAGTGGAGAGTTATAACTCTCGCTGGGGCAATTATGTATAATTGTCTCACCCCGTAGACTTCTACTTTTTAGGTGGTCGTCGGAGACGGAGGAATAAGAATTCAGGTGACCAGTCCCAGCAACAGCAGCATCAGGAGCAATAATGATCTCAGGTGGAGATCTAGTCTGCTTCATGGTGTAGTTAGAGTAAAGTCCTAGATGTCCTCTGTACTCTCAGGTCCTGGAACATTTTGTGGTTTATTCTTGAGAAAATTTTGTAAGCATGTTGCATGTAATTACTCAAGAAGTAATTGGTCCGAGTTGTAAACAGTTAAATCCTTTTTCTATGGAAAAGGTTTGTGGTTTCAAGCTCTAATCTCGAAAAGTTTTAATTTCCCATGATTTTCGCCTTCCGCTGTTTACCGAATGCTTCCGCATGTATTTATGACGAGATTAATTCGTGGTTTGGAGATCGGAGCCCACAATTAAGTGGTATCAGAGCTCCAGGTTTACCGAGTCTACAGAGGCATAGGACTTAGGAAGTCGAGTCTATCTTTAGTATTCCTTCCTTATCTAATAGAGTCTTCTACTCCTCAGGAGAAGAAGATACTTAAGATGTCTGAGCCACATGATGAGTATGTGGAAGAGAGCAGTTCCAGTGCACCTCAAGGTGGTGCAAGAGTACCAGAGGTGGAGCAGCCTGTACCAGAACAACCCAGAGAGCCACCCCAGTTTGACCCAGCTGACATGGGTAATCCAGCAGTCCAGATGATGTTCGGGCAGTTCATGACTGCCATGACACATATAACCGACAGGTTGCCTATGCCTGCACCTAGGGCACCTGTCCAGCTAGAAGAGCAAGGTATCGGGAAGACGTTCGAGCGACTACGTCGTGTCGGAGCTACCGAGTACCACGGGACTGCTGACCCCGCAGATGCATATCTGTGGTTGACTGAGTTAGAGAAGGCTTTCTGAATCCTCAACATCCCTGAAGTTGAGAAGGTTAGACATGTTGTCTATCTTCTCAAAGGAAGTGTTGGTCACTGGTGGACCATGGAAGAGCAGAAGAGGCCTGGAGTAGAGATCTCATGGGAAGATTTTCGGCGGGAGTTTGTTAATAGATACTTCCCAAAGACCTTCCTAGACGAGAAGATCTCTCAATTTGAGAGGTTAAGACAAGGAATGATGAACATTAGCGAGTATGAAGCTAAGTTCATGGAGTTGTTGCGGTTTTGTCTGCACATGGCTGCCACAGAGGAAGAGAGAATCAGAAGGTTCGAGAGGGGGTTGAATGCTGATATGTCTACCCCAGTGTCTACCTTAGAGAACCGAGAGAGATTCTCTACCTTCGTTGAGTCAGTCCGAAGGATAGAGCGATCTGTGGTTGAGAAGAGGCAGACTCAGAAAAGATATCCACAGTTCCAGGGTTCTTCATCTAGGGACTCTAAGCAGCCTAGATCCTCTGCACCTAACCCTCCACCAACTAGATCTAGTTCTCAAACTCCGTGGTCTCCTAGTAGAGGTAGAGGAAGAGGACAATCGCCTCGGGAGACACAGAGTTCTGCCTCAATGTCTGTCACCGGACCACAAGAGAGGAGATGTTACAACTGTGGAAAGGTGGGACATTTGAGGAAGGACTGCCGATCTAGGCCCGTCAGTGTGACACAGCCTCCGAGACAAGGACAACAGGGATCACAAGGAGGACAATCTCAAGGAACAGGACGAGGACGCGGGCAAGCGTCTCAAGCTGGATCATCAGCACCACCTCAACAACAGGCTACGGCGAGGTTCTATGCTATGAACCCACCAGAGGCAGTGGTCAATCCACAAGTAGTGACAGGTCAGATGGAACTTTTATATTCTGATATGTCTAAATCTTGTGTAGTGTCTGTTTTGATTGACCCGGGTGCTACGCACTCTTTCATCACTCGAAGAGTGATTCGTAACTACTATTTGACAACTAGTCATAGGGCAGATAAGTTGTTGTTGGAAACCCCGTTGAGTGGGTCTGCTGTTCTGCAGGAAGTATGCTCTTCTTGCATACTTTCCTTTTATAAGCATCGCATACAAGTGGATCTTATACCGCTTGATATGCAAGGATTTGATATAATCCTAGGGATGGATACCTTGGAAAGGTATCGAGTTGTCTTGGATTGTGAGTCCAAGCTGGCAGTGTTTGCTGATGAAAGCAACACATGGATCTTTCAAGGTGAGAGAAAGATTCTGCCTACCTGTCTTGTATCAGCTATGGTTGCTGATAAGCTGATGAGGCAAGGATGCTATGCATTCTTAGCCCATGTGGTTGATATTACCAAGGAAAGTTCCAACCCTGCTGAAGTTCCGATAGTCAGGGAATTCGAGGATGTGTTTCCCGAAGAACTTCCTGGTATACCACCACCCCGGGAAATTGATTTTGAGATCAATTTGGTCCCAGATACGAAACCCATAGCCCAGACTCCGTATAGGATGGCGCCTGCTGAGATGGCAGAACTCAAGAAACAGCTTCAAGAGTTACTTGAGAAGGGTTTCATCCGACCGAGTACCTCACCTTGGGGTGCTCCGGTCTTGTTTGTTAAAAAGAAAGACGGATCGATGCGGTTGTGCATCGATTATAGACAACTCAATAAAGTAACAATAAAGAATAAGTATCCTTTGCCGAGGATTGATGATCTTTTCGACCAGTTGCGTGGTGCAACAGTCTTTTCCAAGATAGACTTAAGGTCTGGATATCATCAGATCCGCATTAAGGACAGTGACATATCCAAGTCTGCCTTCAGGACGAGATATGGTCACTATGAGTTCACGGTTATGTCGTTTGGACTAACCAATGCACCGGCTGCATTCATGGAACTCATGAATAGAGTCTTTCGACCTTTTCTTGATCAGTGTGTTGTCGTCTTCATAGATGACATACTGATTTATAGTAAGGATGCTCGGCAGCATGAGCAACACCTTCGCCAGACTTTGACCTTGCTAAGAGAACATAAGCTATACGCTAAGTTCAGCAAGTGTGAGTTTTGGTTATCTGAAGTATCCTTCCTTGGACATGTGGTATCTGCCTCGGGAATTCGTGTTGACCCTGCAAAGATAGAGTCTGTTCTACAGTGGGAACAACCGAAGACACCGACGGAGATAAGAAGTTTCTTGGGGTTAGCTGGTTATTACCGAAGGTTTATCAAGAATTTCAGTTCTATAGCCTTACCTTTGACCAAGTTAACCCGGAAGGATGTTCCTTTTGCTTGGAGTGATAAGTGTCAACAGTCTTTTCAGCTGTTGAAGGAGAGGTTGACAAGTGCACCTGTGCTTGTGTTGCCTGAGCAAGGAAAGGAATACGTAATCTTTTGTGATGCCTCCAAGAATGGACTTGGATGTGTGTTGATGCAGGATAACCAAGTGATTTCTTTTGCTTCCCGACAGCTTAAGAAACACGAGGAAAATTATCCAACACACGATCTAGAGTTAGCTGCTGTGGTTCATGCTTTGAAAATCTGGAGACATTATCTCTACGGAGAAACTTTTCAGATTTTCACAGACCACAAGAACCTTAAGTACATCTTCACTCAGCATGAGCTTAACATGAGGCAACGTCGCTGGATGGAGTTAATCAAGGACTACGATTGTACAATTGATTACCATCCGGGCAAAGCCAATGTGGTTGCTGATGCCTTGAGTAGGAAATCAGCAACATCAACCATGGATAGGGCACGACTAAGTTCTTTAGTATGCTCTAGAAGAGATATGCTTATCTCTTTAAGACAAGACAATGTGCAGTTGAAAGCATCATTGTTAGTTGGTTTGTTAGCTGAGATGCAGATTAAACCTACCCTGAGAGAGCAGATAAAGGAGGCACAACAAGTAAATGCTTTTGTACAACAGATTAGATCTGAGTTTGGTGATGAGAAGCGAGAAGGTTTTCATGAGTCAGATGACCAGGTGGCATGCTATCATGGAAGGATGATAGTGCCAGATGTGGATAACCTGAGGAAGTTAGTCCTAGAAGAAGCTCATTCTTCGATGTATGCTATGCATCCAGGGAGTACCAAGATGTATCGGAACTTGAAGGATATGTATTGGTGGCCTGGAATGAAGAAGGATGTAGCTGAGTTTGTTCTGAGGTGCCCTGTGTGTCAGCAGGTTAAGGCTGAACACCAGAAACCTGCAGGAACAATGCAACCCCTACCCATACCACAGTGGAAGTGGGACCATGTGACCATGGACTTTGTTGTTGGCCTACCCAGGACAAACAAAGGACATGATTCCATTTGGGTAGTTGTTGATAGGTTGACAAAGACAGCACATTTCTTGCCTGTCAAAACAACCTTTTCTGCTGAGAGGTTATCCCAGATATATGTTCAAGAGATAGTGCGCTTGCACGGAGTTCCTGTCACTATAGTTTCTGACAGAGGCCCCCAGTTTACAAGTCGCTTTTGGGAACAGTTACACAGAGCCCTAGGCACCAAGCTAAGGTTTAGTACAACCTTTCATCCTCAGACTGATGGACAATCTGAAAGGACTATACAAACCTTGGAAGATCTGTTGAGAGCATGTGCTCTCCAATTTACCGGGAGTTGGGATCTACAACTAAGCTTGATAGAGTTTGCCTATAACAATAGCTATCAGCATAGCATTGACATGGCACCATATGAAGCCTTATATGGTAGACGTTGTAGATCACCCTTGTGTTGGTATGAAACTGGTGAGAACCAGTTGTTAGGCCCTGAACTTGTGCAGCAAACTACAGAAAAGATTAAAGTTATACAACAACAGCTTAAGACTGCACAAGATAGACAGAAGTCGTATGCCGATAAACGTCGTAGACCCCTGGAATTCCAGGTTGGAGACAGAGTGTATCTCAAGGTCTCACCTTGGAAAGGAGTCCTTCGTTTTGGAAAGAAAGGAAAGTTAGCTCCTAGATTTATGGGACCTTATCCAATTGTTGAAAGAGTTGGAAAGGTGGCCTATAGACTAGAGTTACCTCAGGAGTTACAGAAGCTGCACCCTGTGTTTCACATTTCCATGCTGAGGAAATGTCACCCAGATACTGAATCAGTTCTACAGTCTATGGAAGTAGAATTGAATGAAGATATAACGTATGAGGAAGGACCGGTGTCAATCCTCGATAACAGAACCAAAAAGTTAAAGAAGAAGGATATAAGCCTTGTAAAAGTCCTCTGGAACCATCATGGTGTTGAAGAAGCCACTTGGGAACTAGAAGATGAAATGAGAAGAAAATATCCTGCTCTTTTCTTATAATATGCTTTATCGATTTTGGGGACGAAATCCTTTTGAGGGGTAAAGAATTTGTAACACCCCTGACCTGGGTTATGACCTAACCCTGGAAGTTTTGCTTAAATATGTAATTATTATACTTGTGAACACTCCCTAGCATGTAATTAAGTCCCTCAGGGACATTTACTTTCATATTTTGCTCCTTTTGTATAAAGTTGTAGCATTATGTTGTATGCAGGGACCTATATGCAAATTACCCAGTTTAAGGGTTGAACTTGCATAATTCACAAGACAAGATGTTCTTTTGATGTTGAGACATCATGGAGATGTCTATGATGAAGTTTGAGGGATTTCCCAAGCTTAGGCACCAAGGTGCAGCTGTGGAAGCAATCCCCAAGCTCAGAAACCCTAATTTGGGGTAAAAGTGTAATTTACCCAAATTGAGGGGTCCAACCTGCAATTTCACCATCTAGAACATCTTTTATGACTCTTGTAATCATTTAGAGTAGAAATGATGAAAGAGATACATCATTCACTAATCAGATGAGAAAAATGATCTTTGTGGTAGAAATCACCTAAAAATGGGTACAAAACCCTTACATGTATGTACCCTAGTTGAAGATTGGATTCCTATACCCTTAGATCTTGAGTTTTCCTAAGATTTGCATAAAGTTAGATGGGCTTGGACGTGCCCTTGAACAAGGAGGGACCTAGATGTGAATTTTGGCTTTGAAAGGTCCTTATGTTAGAAAATAGCCTAAAACTATATAAGCCTTCCCCTTTGCAAATGAGCAAACGATCCTTCCCTGTTCCATTCACTTCCTTTCTTTCTCAAACGGCCAAGGACTTTCTCTGGAGAACAGGGGGACGAAGTAGCTTGCTCTAGGTAAGAAACCTCAAGTCTAGCTCGAATTCTTGGAGGTTTGCACCTTCTAAGGTTGGTTTTATGGTTAGCTTGACTAGTCTTCTTGTTCTAGCCAACCAAAGCTTCAATTCCTTGGAGTTTTCATCCCTGATCAAGTTGTGGAAGCTCAAGGACGCCATTAGAGCTTGGACCACAGAGTCTTGGAGCTTTAGGATCAAACTTGAGGCGGGTTTTATAACTCTGAACTTGTGCTTTATAATTATGCTTTGTTTCTTGCAAATTTGCTAGTAAATCTCCTTCTATCTCCCTTCTTCTTTGCACGATTGCATTTGAACCAGTGGAGAAACCGACCTTGCAAGAGGTTGAAGATGAGGGGCGTGATTCCCTATGTTGCTTTTCCAAACGGTCTTGGACCCTTTTGGTCCAAACGGTTGCAAACCGTTTGGGTTCAAACGGTCTCAAGACCGTTTGCTCCCAAACGGTCTTGCAGGACCGTTTGGATTGAAACGGTCTCAAGACCATTTGAGGGCGTTGACCAAGGGACGACCGTTTGAGGGTCTGTTCCCAATAGGTTGAATTTCATCTCTGCAAAGAATTAAAGTCTAATTCTTAACCAATTGGGAGTTGAAGGCACTTCAACATGGAACCCTAATCGGGTGAAAAAGTGCTGATTTAACATATAGATCTTGTTGAGTTTTGGGTTGAAGGACCCAAACAGTCTCAAGACCGTTTGGGGATTCCTCCAAACGGTCTCAAGACCGTTTGGGCACAACCCAAGACCGTTTGAAGGTCTAGGGTTGAGTAAATCTAATGGTTTGAGGGTCCAATTGTAGGAAATTGATGCATTGATTGAAAAGTGCTGATTTTGACCTAATTGGACTTCAACCTGAGTCAAAACGGTTTGGATCTTGGTCAAACTTTGGGCAAACGGTCTCAAGACCGTTTGGATGATGTCCAAACGACCTCAAGACCGTTTGGGCCAAGTTTGAGCCCAATTGGAGGTCAATTGATAGGTTCAACCTTGAATTGATTCACACTGTTGAACATTGATGACCAATCAATTTGAAACCCTAATTGAGAACGATTGAACCCTAATTGGGTTGCAATTGAGGGTCAATTGGACGTCTAAAAGGTTAGGGCTAACCCTAATTGACTCAATTTATAAGTGGTTAGCATAGTTTTATCCAATTGAGGGCTTCAACACACTCATCCATAAACTTTGGTGATCTTTGAACCCTTTTGGAGGTCCAAACGGTTTGAGCCCATTTGGGCCAAACGGTCTCAAGACCGTTTGGACCCAAACGGTCTCAAGACCGTTTGAGACCAAACGGTCTCAAGACCGTTTGGGCTCAAACGACCTCAAGACCGTTTGGGCTCAAACGACCTCAAGGTCGTTTGGTCCAAACGACCTCAAACCGTTTGAGGCTCCAAACGGTTTGGAAGTCAAACCTCCCAAACGGTCCTCACCTCCAAACGGTCTCAAGACCGTTTGAGGATCAAACGGTCTCAAGACCGTTTGGATGGTTGAGATCGTTTGAAGGTTGGAAACCACTTGGAGATTTGTGGTGATTTGTGCTTAACCATTTGATGGTGCAAATGGCTTAATGATGACTCCATCTAAACCCTAATGGTAACCTAGGTCATTAAGGTACTATGTGATTAGTAAGTTAACCCATGATGGTGATCATGTGCCAAATTACCAAAATACCCTTGAGGGGTCTAAAGGGATAAAACCCTAATCTAATCAAACCCTAATCACATGATGTTGATTCCTTGGCTCATATCAGTCAATGGAAACTTGTCTCAACCTAATCTAGAGTGGTGTTGCCACCATCTACTAGAGAGAGGAAAGAGAAAGTGTTTATAGAGAGAGAAATTATCCTAGAGAGAGAAAGTGCCCTTTTTAGGAGGAAACTCTAGTAAGATACTTCTTTTATACATGAATGTGCATGATTAGGGAATGACCCATTTATGTGAGGTCATGGAAACCCTAATTATGATATCTAAATGGATCTTAATGATAATTAAGAGTCTTAATGATGATGTTTCTCTTACATGATGATGTAATGAGTACAATTCACCATGGAGTGAATAGTAAACCCTAATTTTAGGGTGATGACATGAAAGATGAATAGTAAACCCTGATTGTAGGGGTTATTGAGTGGAACCCTAATTGGAGGTGATCCCATGTGGAACCCTAGTTGTGGGTGATCCCATGTGGAACCCTAATTGAGGGTGATTCCATGTGAAACCCTAGTTGAAGATGAATCCAAGTGAAACTCTAATTGGGAATGTATCCCTATTTACTGAATTGTTTACTGTTATCTGTTGAATTAACTATGCAGGTTGTTATGAGATGATGGTCACACCCAGGTATGGAATACCATGTTATATTCATTGAAGGCATGTCTTATGCTTTATGAATAGTGAACCATCTTGATGCACTGCTAAGTGACATCCTTTGTGATTTATGGGCTGTAAGAGCCATAAATGTTATCAAGGTCATGCTTGACAGATGACTTGAGATGAATATCTGATAAATGTGATAAGTTAGGCCTGCTACATTTTGTATTCTCATATATAGCTGTGTTACTGTATGATGATTGGAATACTGAATGTACCTAACTAGTCAAGTGAAATGTAGAGCCCTGATCATAGATCCATCATTGTCAGTTGTCTAAATGATGGTGAAACAGGTTTTCCTAAGGGAACTCCTGGAGCACATACTTTTGAGTATGTGGGGTATATGGATGTGTAGAACCTGACATCCTAGTGTAGGTATTTGATGTAGATTCTTGTAGTCCGTCATACCTTCACTATAATAGTAAGGGTGAGTGGATGATGTAGATTCTAGTAGTCCATCAGACCCCACCACAAAGTTCTAAAGGTGAGATGTATCTCTACACTCCCTTAAAGACACAAACACCACATCAGTAGTAGATAAACATGAAATCTCCTGATGAAGAAGAGAGTACAGAATGCCATTGTAACTCTAAAAATAGCGAAGGACCAGAGTACCCTGGTAAGCTATTATGTAGACATCCCGCCAGATGTCAAACAATCAATCCTCTAACTGACTGAGGAAGGTGAGGTCATAAGAATCCGGCTCTCTTATATAATGACCTATGTATGATACTGATGCGACTTCTCAGTGATCAGTTGGAGTATGAGTGGTATGTCTCATCTCCACATGGCATAACAATAATGTTTGAAAAACATAATCAACAGCGTAGTATATCTGTTAGAGTTATCTACAAGCTATTTGATTGATGTTACCTTGAATAGCATGGAGGTTCTCATATGTTGATATTGATTGAACTCTGCTTATCGTAGAACTGCTAGTGAATATCTTGAAGGCTTTTAATGCTTTAGTTATTCCTGCCTTGCTTATAAAGCCTAGTGGAGAGTTATAACTCTCGCTGGGGCAATTATGTATAATTGTCTCACCCCGTAGACTTCTACTTTTTAGGTGGTCGTCGGAGACGGAGGAATAAGAATTCAGGTGACCAGTCCCAGCAACAGCAGCATCAGGAGCAATAATTATCTCAGGTGGAGATCTAGTCTGCTTCATGGTGTAGTTAGAGTAAAGTCCTAGATGTCCTCTGTACTCTCAGGTCCTGGAACATTTTGTGGTTTATTCTTGAGAAAATTTTGTAAGCATGTTGCATGTAATTACTCAAGAAGTAATTGGTCCGAGTTTTAAACAGTTAAATCCTTTTTCTATGGAAAAGGTTTGTGGTTTCAAGCTCTAATCTCGAAAAGTTTTAATTTCCCGTGATTTTCGCCTTCCGCTGTTTACCGAATGCTTCCGCATGTATTTAAGACGAGATTAATTCGTGGTTTGGAGATCGGAGCCCACAATTAAGTGGTATCAGAGCTCCAGGTTTACCGAGTCTACAGAGGCATAGGACTTAGGAAGTCGAGTCTATCTTTAGTATTCCTTCCTTATCTAATAGAGTCTTCTACTCCTCAGGAGAAGAAGATACTTAAGATGTCTGAGCCACATGATGAGTATGTGGAAGAGAGCAGTTCCAGTGCACCTCAAGGTGGTGCAAGAGTACCAGAGGTGGAGCAGCCTGTACCAGAACAACCCAGAGAGCCACCCCAGTTTGACCCAGCTGACATGGGTAATCCAGCAGTCCAGATGATGTTCGGGCAGTTCATGACTGCCATGACACATATAACCGACAGGTTGCCTATGCCTGCACCTAGGGCACCTGTCCAGCTAGAAGAGCAAGGTATCGGGAAGACGTTCGAGCGACTACGTCGTGTCGGAGCTACCGAGTACCACGGGACTGCTGACCCCGCAGATGCATATCTGTGGTTGACTGAGTTAGAGAAGGCTTTCTGAATCCTCAACATCCCTGAAGTTGAGAAGGTTAGACATGCTGTCTATCTTCTCAAAGGAAGTGTTGGTCACTGGTGGACCATGGAAGAGCAGAAGAGGCCTGGAGTAGAGATCTCATGGGAAGATTTTCGGCGGGAGTTTGTTAATAGATACTTCCCAAAGACCTTCCTAGACGAGAAGATCTCTCAATTTGAGAGGTTAAGACAAGGAATGATGAACATTAGCGAGTATGAAGCTAAGTTCATGGAGTTGTTGCGGTTTTGTCTGCACATGGCTGCCACAGAGGAAGAGAGAATCAGAAGGTTCGAGAGGGGGTTGAATGCTGATATGTCTACCCCAGTGTCTACCTTAGAGAACCGAGAGAGATTCTCTACCTTCGTTGAGTCAGTCCGAAGGATAGAGCGATCTGTGGTTGAGAAGAGGCAGACTCAGAAAAGATATCCACAGTTCCAGGGTTCTTCATCTAGGGACTCTAAGCAGCCTAGATCCTCTGCACCTAACCCTCCACCAACTAGATCTAGTTCTCAAACTCCGTGGTCTCCTAGTAGAGGTAGAGGAAGAGGACAATCGCCTCGGGAGACACAGAGTTCTGCCTCAATGTCTGTCACCGGACCACAAGAGAGGAGATGTTACAACTGTGGAAAGGTGGGACATTTGAGGAAGGACTTCCGATCTAGGCCCGTCAGTGTGACACAGCCTCCGAGACAAGGACAACAGGGATCACAAGGAGGACAATCTCAAGGAACAGGACGAGGACGCGGGCAAGCGTCTCAAGCTGGATCATCAGCACCACCTCAACAACAGGCTACGGTGAGGTTCTATGCTATGAACCCACCAGAGGCAGTGGTCAATCCACAAGTAGTGACAGGTCAGATGGAACTTTTATATTCTGATATGTCTAAATCTTGTGTAGTGTCTGTTTTGATTGACCCGGGTGCTACGCACTCTTTCATCACTCGAAGAGTGATTCGTAACTACTATTTGACAACTAGTCATAGGGCAGATAAGTTGTTGTTGGAAACCCCGTTGAGTGGGTCTGCTGTTCTGCAGGAAGTATGCTCTTCTTGCATACTTTCCTTTTATAAGCATCGCATACAAGTGGATCTTATACCGCTTGATATGCAAGGATTTGATATAATCCTAGGGATGGATACCTTGGAAAGGTATCGAGTTGTCTTGGATTGTGAGTCCAAGCTGGCAGTGTTTGCTGATGAAAGCAACACATGGATCTTTCAAGGTGAGAGAAAGATTCTGCCTACCTGTCTTGTATCAGCTATGGTTGCTGATAAGCTGATGAGGCAAGGATGCTATGCATTCTTAGCCCATGTGGTTGATATTACCAAGGAAAGTTCCAACCCTGCTGAAGTTCCGATAGTCAGGGAATTCGAGGATGTGTTTCCCGAAGAACTTCCTGGTATACCACCACCCCGGGAAATTGATTTTGAGATCAATTTGGTCCCAGATACGAAACCCATAGCCCAGACTCCGTATAGGATGGCGCCTGCTGAGATGGCAGAACTCAAGAAACAGCTTCAAGAGTTACTTGAGAAGGGTTTCATCCGACCGAGTACCTCACCTTGGGGTGCTCCGGTCTTGTTTGTTAAAAAGAAAGACGGATCGATGCGGTTGTGCATCGATTATAGACAACTCAATAAAGTAACAATAAAGAATAAGTATCCTTTGCCGAGGATTGATGATCTTTTTGACCAGTTGCGTGGTGCAACAGTCTTTTCCAAGATAGACTTAAGGTCTGGATATCATCAGATCCGCATTAAGGACAGTGACATATCCAAGTCTGCCTTCAGGACGAGATATGGTCACTATGAGTTCACGGTTATGTCGTTTGGACTAACCAATGCACCGGCTGCATTCATGGAACTCATGAATAGAGTCTTTCGACCTTTTCTTGATCAGTGTGTTGTCGTCTTCATAGATGACATACTGATTTATAGTAAGGATGCTCGGCAGCATGAGCAACACCTTCGCCAGACTTTGACCTTGCTAAGAGAACATAAGCTATACGCTAAGTTCAGCAAGTGTGAGTTTTGGTTATCTGAAGTATCCTTCCTTGGACATGTGGTATCTGCCTCGGGAATTCGTGTTGACCCTGCAAAGATAGAGTCTGTTCTACAGTGGGAACAACTGAAGACACCGACGGAGATAAGAAGTTTCTTGGGGTTAGCTGGTTATTACCGAAGGTTTATCAAGAATTTCAGTTCTATAGCCTTACCTTTGACCAAGTTAACCCGGAAGGATGTTCCTTTTGCTTGGAGTGATAAGTGTCAACAGTCTTTTCAGCTGTTGAAGGAGAGGTTGACAAGTGCACCTGTGCTTGTGTTGCCTGAGCAAGGAAAGGAATACGTAATCTTTTGTGATGCCTCCAAGAATGGACTTGGATGTGTGTTGATGCAGGATAACCAAGTGATTTCTTTTGCTTCCCGACAGCTTAAGAAACATGAGGAAAATTATCCAACACACGATCTAGAGTTAGCTGCTGTGGTTCATGCTTTGAAAATCTGGAGACATTATCTCTACGGAGAAACTTTTCAGATTTTCACAGACCACAAGAACCTTAAGTACATCTTCACTCAGCATGAGCTTAACATGAGGCAACGTCGCTGGATGGAGTTAATCAAGGACTACGATTGTACAATTGATTACCATCCGGGCAAAGCCAATGTGGTTGCTGATGCCTTGAGTAGGAAATCAGCAACATCAACCATGGATAGGGCACGACTAAGTTCTTTAGTATGCTCTAGAAGAGATATGCTTATCTCTTTAAGACAAGACAATGTGCAGTTGAAAGCATCATTGTTAGTTGGTTTGTTAGCTGAGATGCAGATTAAACCTACCCTGAGAGAGCAGATAAAGGAGGCACAACAAGTAAATGCTTTTGTACAACAGATTAGATCTGAGTTTGGTGATGAGAAGCGAGAAGGTTTTCATGAGTCAGATGACCAGGTGGCATGCTATCATGGAAGGATGATAGTGCCAGATGTGGATAACCTGAGGAAGTTAGTCCTAGAAGAAGCTCATTCTTCGATGTATGCTATGCATCCAGGGAGTACCAAGATGTATCGGAACTTGAAGGATATGTATTGGTGGCCTGGAATGAAGAAGGATGTAGCTGAGTTTGTTCTGAGGTGCCCTGTGTGTCAGCAGGTTAAGGCTGAACACCAGAAACCTGCAGGAACAATGCAACCCCTACCCATACCACAGTGGAAGTGGGACCATGTGACCATGGACTTTGTTGTTGGCCTACCCAGGACAAACAAAGGACATGATTCCATTTGGGTAGTTGTTGATAGGTTGACAAAGACAGCACATTTCTTGCCTGTCAAAACAACCTTTTCTGCTGAGAGGTTATCCCAGATATATGTTCAAGAGATAGTGCGCTTGCACGGAGTTCCTGTCACTATAGTTTCTGACAGAGGCCCCCAGTTTACAAGTCGCTTTTGGGAACAGTTACACAGAGCCCTAGGCACCAAGCTAAGGTTTAGTACAGCCTTTCATCCTCAGACTGATGGACAATCTGAAAGGACTATACAAACCTTGGAAGATCTGTTGAGAGCATGTACAAGAAGGTTAGTGGGAGCTCAACCACATTCCTCATATTGTATGTGGATGACATACTTTTGATGGGGAATGATGTCTTAGCCTTAGAGAAGGTAAAGACTTGGCTAGGGAACACTTTCTCAATGAAGGACTCGGGAGAAGCATCCTACATTCTAGGAATTAAGATCTATAGAGATAGATCTAGAAGGCTTCTCGGACTAAGTCAGAGCATGTACATTGACAAAGTGTTGAAGCGCTTCAACATGGAGAACTCAAAGAGAGGTAACATCCCCTTGCTACATGGATTCACCGTCTCTAGAGCTCAATGTACCGAATCTTGTGAAGAGATGGAGCGTATGAATGCGATCCCATATGCATCAGCCATCAGATCAATCATGTACGCTATGTTGTGCACGTGCCTAGATGTCTCGTATGCTCTCAGCATGACGAGAAGGTACCAGTCAGATCCTGGGGATGCTCACTGGACAGTCGTGAAGAACATCCTCAAGTACTTGCGAAGGACTAAGGATCAGTTTCTTGTTTATGGCAGTGAGGAAGAGCTGGTTGTAAAAGGTTACACCGATGCAAGCCTCCAAACCGATAAAGATGATTACAGATCGCAGTCAGGATTTGTATTTTGCCTTAATAATGGAGTTGTGAGCTGGAAGAGTTCCAAGTAAGAAATAGTTTTTGATTCTACTATAGAGGCTGAGTATATTGCTGCTTCACATGCAGCAAAGGAGGCTGTGTGGATCAGGAAGTTCATTTCTGAACTTGGTGTAGTTCCCAGTAGCTGTGATGCAATTGAGCTTTATTGTGACAATAATGGAGCTATTGCACAAGCTAAGGAACCCACATCACATCAGTGGTCCAAGCACATACTGCAGCACTTCCATCTCATACGAGAGATTGTACAGCGAGGAGATGTGAAGATTTGCAAAGTACCAACTGAAGACAACATAGCTGATCCAGTGACTAAGGCCCTTTCTCAACAGAAGCATGATGGTCATGCTAGGTCACAAGGACTGAGGTTCCTTGGTGACTGGATCTAAGTGCAAGTGGGAGTCTGTTGGTATGTACGCCCATAGAGCAAGTCATATGATGATTGTAATGGGATACTTTGTAAATGATTTGAATAAATATAAAAGGCAATTTCTGATCTATATGTTTAAACTATTTCTGAGATGATGATGTAACATGATAGATGTCTAAAGAATTGTTTTGCTCAATGATGTATGCTTTTGGGTTGAGGACCTAAACAATGAGATCATACATATGTTAAGAATATACATTCTTGTTTAGTCCCTAGTCAGTTGTTATTATGGAAATAACCATGGACATCAATAACACTGAAGACTAGATTATGCGATGGTTGATGCCATAATCTCATTAATCATGATATAGTGATATCAAACCAAGCACATAGGTACTTGTTAGAGAACAAGGTACAGACAGACCCACTGTGAGAGTGACACATGGAACCATGACTTGGTAGTCACAGTCAGCTCTCACAGTGATGGTGGTGAGTGTGATTCTTAGACCTAAAATCACTACACTCAACACATGTCGTTGGGTACAGTTTAACATCATCAAACGCAGTCCTGAAACATGGGTTGTTATAAAGGTGATGATTGTGTGGCTTTGACACATGGAGCTTTTGAGGGGTGAGTGATAGATATGGTATTTGTCCCTCCTGAGGGAGTTTGATGACCTTGGCCACTTGATGAGTAGGATTGAAATAGGTGTGCGCACACATGTGTGAATCAGTATGTGATATTGATGTCACACACATCTCACCCAGTCTGCTCTGAGATCAAGGAAATGAATGAATGTTGATAGGATGACGGTTCCATGCTTCGAGTTCATTCAGCATATCAGTGACAAAGGAATTATACATTCACTGTAACACCATTCACGGATTGTAGGATTGAAAGTTGTTCTCCAACTTTCTATTTCACTTGGGTAGCACTGATGTGTGACTAGGAACCACTCTTTGCTTGTGAATTCATAAGTGTTATGGACTTTCACTACCAATGTGAAATTGACCTGCAGGGTCACACACATAGGATTTAACCTGAAATAGGAGTTTGTCCACAAACAATGTTTAGATTGATTACTAAAGGAGTTTAGTAGTTCAATTAAACACTCAATCAATTGATTGCTCAATATCATAGTGTTCAAGGTGTTGGACTGAGTGATTAGAGTATTAGATTGATTGAAATTGCAATTGACTGATTCTGCACAATCTGCACTCCCAACCGATTAGATCATGTGATGAACCGATCGACTGAGCTTGGTGAAGTGATCGGCTTAACTGGTGAGTCGATTGGCTCATAGACAGGGTGAAGCGATTCGTTCAAGTGTTGAAGCGATCCGTTCAAGTCCAACCGAGCAAGTTGGGAAAATAAGATTGGTAATAATTTTCCTTTCGTTTCACTTGCCCAATTTGATTGGAACGAGGATTGGTATTTGGTACCAATTAGAAACAAAAGAAGAAATGTCAACCGGGAACTGATCAGGACCACGAACTGACCGGTTCAGAAGTGAACCAACCGGTTCATGGGTCCCAACTGATCAGTTGAGGTGTCAACCGACCGGCTTAGATCCCCAACAGACCGTTTCAGTTGTGAAATGATCGGTTCAGGTTACACAGTTGGTTGTTTTTGTGGAAAATCTCGAACCCATCTACTCCTGCTTTAGTCCCGCATTGCCCGGGATAGAGAATTCTATCCCATGACCCTCCTATATATAGGGGTATTGGGGGCTTCTCAAAGTACAACTCAGTGCAAACTAGTTTCTCTGCAAAGTTGTCGTTCTCTCTGGTTTTGGTAACCGAGAGAGCCCGAGCAAGTGCTACTCGATAAGGGAGGCACATCAAGGGAAAGACAATTGCAGAAAGCGACTGGTGGTAGGAGAGTGTGTTGGAGACTAGTACGCCGACAGGAGGGTGCGACTCCTTCCGATTCCTTGTGGGACAAGGAGATCAAAGTTACAGGAAGTCTTTGTGAACGAATGTAGAGGTGGGAGACCTCTGTCGCTCGGAGGACAACTGTCAATCCCGACAGTCCCGGTGAGAATAGGAGTCTTCAGTCCCAGTGCGATCAGGATCTGCACAGACACCGTCCAAGACCAGAGGTGAAGATCCCACGAGGCGCGAGGCACGGTCGCCGAGCAAGCCTCAGGACAAGGTATTCATCCACAAACCATCTTTCCTATTATATAGACGTTGACGCGATTCCTTTTATTCTGGGTTTTGGGAGAAATTTTTTGTTTCCGCTGCTTCTCTGCCTCCCATAAAACCCAACACGGCTTTGGAGGAGTCATGGAGCAGTGAGACAAGAAACCATCCACACATACACGATCTATGATAGTGGTGTGTTTGGGCCGGAAACTGGGTGGTTGGCCTCGTCTAAGCGAGTACCTCCATCCTGGCCTTGATAGCACATCTTTTGGTGAAGTAGATAGAGAGAATGAGCCCCAGTCTGGAGTTGTCTCTCCACATCCGCGAGAAGGTGGTAGCCATGAGTACAGAAGGAAGCTAGAAGGAATATTGGAGGAAGAGGAAGAAGGGAAGAGCAACACAAAGGCTTGGGGAATCATCTGTACTAGAGTGCATGGCCTCAAATAGCCGTTTCCATGGCCGACCAACTCAGGTTAGGCATCCATGACCATGGAGCTTGGAGGTAGGTTGAGAGACTTTCCTATCAAGAGTGGAGGGCCTCAGGGAGTTATAGGGGGTGCTATGAAGCCTTTCAAAGATCCAGTCTGGTGCGAAGGTGAGAAGAGGCTATTTGCCTCTTTGCCCACCACGGTCAAGGCTAGGCGGCGACACCCTAGTTGAGTAGGAGCTTCACAATCACATCCAAGAAACCAAGTAGCCATGGTTGTGCATTTTTGGTCAACGAAGATGATGGAGGCCTTCAGATTTGACTAGGAGCTCTCTGGCATAGCCCCCTCCTCAATGGAGCTTTCCTAGCCGTGTTGGCCAGTTCTGCGGAAGAATAGAGCCCCATTTGGGACTCGCGAGCGAGGAATGAACAAGAGAAGAGGGCAGACTGGCCCTCCAAACCCAATCCAAGACTAAGCTGAATCGGGTTCAAAACTCCTAAACCAGACGAACCCCAGTGAGGTAAGTGAAGCCGCACCCCCACGGGGCCACGTGACGCAACGTGATTGGCTAAAAAAGGTAAATTATTCAATGATTCTCATATCTTGTATAATTTGTAGAAAATAGCCCGATTATCAGAAAAATACAAGTAAAGTACCAAAATTCTCAGAAGAATGTGTAGAACAATATGGAAGCATAATATCAGCCTTTTCATGCTTTAATATCAGTGATATCATGTAAGATATATTATTCTAGTTTTATGAGTAATAAATATCAAATGATGATACAAAATTATGGAAAAATATCAGAATCATGTTTATAATGCATATGATGTCAGTTATGGTCATGTTGATGCATGAAAGCATATAATTTGATTAATATGGATAATTAGGGCTAATAAACTAAAGATAATGCAATTAATACATACATGCTCAATAAATGATGAAATTTACAGAACACTCTTATATCAATAACTGGAAGCTAATCAGGAACCTTGATATCAATTTAATGTATAAAATTCATGTTACATGAGGATGACCCGTAATACATATGATGTAATCTTAATATGATTAATGAAAGTGACATAATGTTAAGTATGTTCACGTAATAATGTGATACAAGTATATCCAGTTGATGAACCATTATATGGAAAATGAAAACAATAAGATAAATCTAAGGCAAGAATACAAGTAATCATGAGAATATCATAATGAGATAAGTAAACCCTAAAATGGACATAGTTAGGTTTAAATGAGATGTAAGAGGATGAGAACCTAATAGTGATATATGATCTTGTCTTAATTAGGGTTGACCAAGGTTAAAGTTGACCTGAGGAATATTTGATTAGGATATCTCTTTGGAAGGTACACCATTACCTCTTATTTGGCTTATTATACAATATGCTTGTGATATATGTGTAGTAAAATACTTGACATATGATATTGGATGAAATGATTGTTCTTGTAAGATGTGTTGCATGATTTTCCATACTTATTGCTATGAACACATGAAACATAATATATCTATTCCATTATATCTAAGCACTTCAACTCTTTGGTAGTCAAGTGCTGGAATACAAGTACTTCAACTCTTTGGTAGTAAAGTACTTGGAAGTGATCCAACTCTTTGGTAGTAGATCACATTGTGAAATGATCCAATCTTTGGTAGTAGATCATAAAGGCCTTAATGCATTCAACTCTCAGGTAGTAAATGCATGGATGATATAATGGAAAATATGCTTAAAATATGTGTTCTCTTTTGTTAATGAACATCTTTGTGTAAGTATATGATTTTCTTATATTTCTTTAGAACTGCCAAGTATTAGTTTTATCTTATTGCCAAGATATGATGAGAGGTATATAAAAGACACATAGGCGTACTCAATATAATATTCTTGAATATTATGCTAACGTGTACCACATGTAATCCTTTGTTTAGGTTGTGATTATGCTCTTGAAGATCTTGGATAGTTGAAAGTTATGTGGCGAGCTGACGTACAGGTGGACCTATTGTCTTAAGATCCTGTTGTTTAGTAGTAGTACATGTATATATAAAAGTTTGTTGTTCAATATGTAATATCAAATGTTGTAACAATTCATGTTGTAATTATATGTTGAATGGTGAACATGTGTTGTGGTTTGTTTATTGTTCATGTGCATGTGCTACTGTGCTACCTTCTGACTTCCTCTAATTTTCTTCTTCTTAACCTAGTGTGTGGTGTTAAATTGGGATGCTCGCTGAGATGATGGTTTAAATTTGAACGTCACACATCAGATTAAGTTTTAGAAAATCTGGGGACGTCACATTAAAAAATAAAGTGTTAGTATTTTTTCCTCTCTCAATATGAGGTCTGAAGTGTGGTCATTGAGTTCACTTATGACGAAGAATGAAGTCCTGAGACTAGAAAAATAGTCATTTTATGTCACTTGTGTGTCGATTGATGACACATAATGTAGGTGATATTTAGGTACATTTATACTCATAAAGGGAGTACAACTGATCTAAGTAGCCATCAGTTACTTATATGAGTAATGTTTTGTCAGATGTTCTTATCAGCAATAGGCTTTGTTGTTCATGCTTGTTGTCGCAAGGGATTTGATGTATTAGTGGATTGCTTGTAGAGCAAGGCTTGAGGCGAATTGCTTATAAAATAAGATTGCTCGTCTGGAAGAAGCTTATTTGAGTTTAAAATTGGGTTAAAGTGGCTAAATCCAGAGATTTTAGGACATGTCCTAGCTTTTCGGGCCAAACGGACATGGAACTACCTTTAAAATAACCCAAAATTTTGATATCCCTTGCAATCTTGATTCCTAGATTAACTAAATACAGGATACACCTTAATCCGTGTGAATCCTGTGAAGCAAACGTGCCCTAAGCAAGCCAATACTCGCATGGCAGGTCAGGAAGCCTAACTGCTGGCAAGGCTTAGTTGGTGGTTTCTGCTGGGGTAAGTAGGGAGACATCGTAGCCTCAGCGGTCTGTGAGAGCGAGATGTCTACTCGTTAGTTTTGTAACCGAGGTATATTGTGCATGTCTGATACAGTTTTTTTTAGGCAAGGTAATGATATATTTAAAAAACACAATCAGCAAGCGAAGACCTGCTAATGTGAATAAACAACACAGAGTTTGTAGGGGAAAGAAAGTAAGTTGAAAGTAGTCTGGGGGAGGTACCCCTTAAGACAAACCTCATTAAAAAGATAAATTTTTTGCAATATAGAAAAAGAGACTAATAATGCATTGCTTGAAAGGGATGGAACGTCACTATGGTTGTTGCACGAGACTGACACCCGTCTCATCATCTACCATGGCTTTTAGATCACAAAGGAATGCTGCTTCCGATTCTGCTGCCTCCGAATCACCTTCACCAGATTGCTCTTGGGATCCACTTGCTATTTTTCCTGTAGTTTGATAAAGATGTGTAGATCGGTATCGATATCATATAAAATAGTCTTAGCCATTTTTTTCTTGTTATTAAACATCCTATTGTTTCTTTCCTTCCAAAGATTCCAGCAGATGGTTGAGAATAGATCATTACTTTTAAGTTGCCTGTAAAGCCTAGATGGAGGAATATGTATAGGGAAAATATATTCCTGGAGATCAGGAAGGCTATTTTGCAAGAAGTGTGAAATGATAAATTGTGAGAAAGGGCATTTGAAGAAGATGTGACTGGTCATATCCTCATTTTGCTCACAGAGTACACATCTAAACGGTCCATGGAATCCTTTTTTTTTATGATATCTCCTGTAAGAATCTTGTTGTGGAGGAGAAGCCATAAGAATGTTTTATATTTATGTGGCCATTTTTGTTTCCAAAGTTTAGATGATGATGGGGTGATACCTCTGTAAGAAAGAAAATTGTAAGCAAGTTTCACCGAGTAATCTTTACCCCATTTCCAAGAGATGTTATTTGAAGTGTTTTCTTCTAAAGAGGTTGAGATATTACTGAGTTCATGTTGACTTAAAACAGAGAGGATACATCTTTTTAAGGAGTTTGACCTTTTGCTGGTGATGAGGGAGAGGGCTTTATCAATTTTTAAATGGATACGTTTTTTTGGGATAGCCCATGATGTTTTGAGGTTTATAATTGAATTGTTGTTATACCAATGGTCTGACCAGAAAGAGATATTCTTATGAGAGTGTGGAGGGGTAATTAGCAACTTTTGAATAGTGTTGATGTTTTTATTTATGTATTTCCAAATGGGGGGAAGCATATTTCCTTTTAATTTGATGCCAAGGAGGTGCTGAGCGATAATATTTATGCATGATGAGACTTGTCCAGATTTTTTTATATTTTGGGTGAGGCAATCTATGATTTTGGTAATCAGACAAAGGGAGTGTGTTTCAATGTTTATAATCCTCCATCCACCTTGGTCAAGGGGGGAAAAGATTGTTTTCCAATTAACCAGGTGGCAGTGTTTCCCCAATTTATCATTTTTGTGGGCATTGTTCCAAAGAAATCTTCTCCGAATTTTGTCCAAGTTATGTCTGGTCTTTGAGGGCAGGGGAATGCAACTAAGGAAATGGGTTGTTATAGGAGTGATGGCACTATTAAGTAGGGTTAGTCTGCCCGAGAGATTAAGAAAATTGTTTTCCCAGCTAGAAAGCTTTGAGTTTATTTTTGTTACAATGGGATTCCGAATGGCATTTGTGATGTTGAAAGGAGTGATGGAAAGACCCATGTACTTGATCGGAAAGTCTTCCGATTTGCATTTGTGAAAAACTTGTAGAGTCTTGAGGGTGGATTGATGGAGGTTAACTCCAAAGATGGAAGATTTTTGAATGTTGACTTTAAGGCCTGATATGTAGGAAAATAAGCCTATGATCCTGAAGATGTTTTGAACCAAGGATAAATGAGGAGAGGAAAAGATGATGGTATCATCCGCAAATTGAATTATATTTTCCTTGCAGTCCTCAGGAGTAGAAATGATATTGTTTTGAACGCCCAGATGGATCATCCTGGAAAGGAGGGTAGTAAGGATGCTGAAAAGGTAGGGTGAGAGGGGGTCACCTTGTCTAAGTCAATTTGTATTATGGAAATAGCCAAAGGGGACTCTGTTTATGATAGTAGAGAAGTGATTAGTGGAGATGCAAGTGTAAATCCAGGAGATCCATTTATCAGAGAAGTTAAAACCTTTTAGAGTTTTTAGCAAGCAATGCCAGTTTACAAAGTCGAAGGCTTTCTCAAAATCCAATTTGATAGCCAGAAGAGGAGTTTTGTTTTTATGGCAAAGATGGATAGTTTCATTGACCATTAAGAAGGCATCTTGGATGCTTCGATTTTTTAGGAAGGCTGATTGGTTTAGAGGGATGATGTCATTCATAAGAGGTTTGATTCTATTGGCTAAGGTTTTAGCAATGATTTTATAAGAGGTATTTATAAGACTGATTGGTCTGAAATGCGTGATTAAATCAGGTTTGTTATTTTTTTTATCAAAGAAATGAATGTTTTATTTAAGTATTTTATGATGTTTTGGGGGTTTGGACTGGAATGAAAGGCTGAGAGAAGAGCCAGAAAATCATGCTTATAATGATTCCAATTAGCCAAGTAAAATTCCACATTGAGTCCATCGGGTCCAGGGGATTTGTCTTTGCCTAAATTGGAAATAGCAAATTGTAATTCCTCAAAATTGAAAGGTTTGGTTAGGTTAAGGCAATTTTTGATTTTGTTTTGGCAAATGAAGTGCCAATTGAAGTTATCAAGACCAGCCAGATTGTGATTTGAGTTGAAATATTTTGGAAATGGTTTTTTATGTGCATTATGATGGTTTCTTTGTGGGAAGTGAGACTTCCATTTATCTTAAGATGTGATATATAGTTGTTTGTGAATTTTTGATTGCAAACTTTATGGAAAAAATTTGTATTTTTATCTCCTTCTTTGGCCCAAATGATTTTGGCTCTTTGTCTCCATTTAGTTTTTATTTTGTTGTTTATGAATTCTAGATCAGCTTTGATGGATAGGATTTGAGTCGGATCAGCTGAAGGACATTTTTCTAATTGCAAAAGATGGTCCTCTAGGGTTTTTTGGTCATCCAACAGGGACGAGGGATTATTGGTCAGCCAGTTTTTTATATGTTTTTTGATTTTTTTCTGTTGTTCAAAAGATGAAGACCCAAGTTTGTTGATTGTGAGCAAGCAAGATCCCAGGATTCAAGGCAGGAAGAGTTGAAATTTTCGTTTTGAAGCCAGATGTTTTCAAATCTAAAAGGACGTGATCCCCAAGAGGAAGAAACTGTGTCCAGGATAAGGGGAAAGTGGTATGAGATGGTTCTATGAGCAATGTATATAGACGATAGAGGATGTTTGTCCTCCCAAAGGTTTGAACATATGAAGGGATCGAGTCGGGAAAAGGTTTCGTTTCTAAACCAAGTGAAAGAGGCATTTGAAGGAGCATGGTCGATAAGAGAGAAGTTTGATATCATCTGTGTAAATTTTTTGTCAGCTGTAGATAAGGGGGAAGGGGAAGGATTTGACTTATGTCTATCCGAGATTTGAGTGACTAGATTAAAGTCCCCACCCAAGACCTAGGGTAATCTGTGATAGTTTATGCAGAGGTTGTTTAATTCCTCAAGAAAGAGGGATTTGTCATGACCAGGTTCTCCGTAAATGCCAGAGAAAGACCATAAGAAGTCATCAGAAAGATTTTTGAAGTCAATAGTAATTGAGAAGTTTAGAATTGAGGCATTTTGTAGCAAGAGGGCTTGGTTGTTGTATCCCACAAGAATACCACCTTTGAAACCCTTGGGAGTAAGTTGAATCCAGTTTGAGATTTTATTTCCTCTAATCGTTTTGAGGGCAAAAGGGGTGAGGAGGGTTTTTGTTTCTTGAATAGTAATAAGGTCAATTTTGTTTTTATAAATATGTGATCGGATTCTTTTTCTTCTTTGTATGTTAGAAGCTCCACAGATGTTACAAGAAGAGATTTTCATTTTGTAAGAAAATAAAGGGAAACTAAAGATAAAAAGGCAAGACTAACAACGTCTATTTGACCAGCCCATATAAGATTCAAGGTCATTTAGTATAAACTGAGCATCATTTTCCTTGTCAAAGCAGAAACCAATCTTATTTGCGAATGAAGAAAAACTTTTTAAACTAGACCAAGAGGCTAGATCGTCTATAGTATCAGACTTTTTTTGAACTTTATTTTTTAAGGATGTAGATGTAGAATGTGAAGATGCTGAAGAATCTGAACAGATAGAGTTGGAAGGAGAAATACCTTTCTTGGCCCTGTTTGAGATACTTGATCCGTTGTTGATAGATAGACCAGGCTGCAGGATCTTTTCAATGTAGCTTGAGTTTGATTTCTGGAGAGGGTTCTTCTGTTCCACACTCTGCAGGGAGTTATCCTTGAAGTGTTGAGAAGAATCTTGAAAAGCAATGGTTTGGTTTGTTTTATCTGGAGAATGCCAGCTTTCCTTAGAGGAAGGAGATGAGGGACATGGTTTTTTGAGTGATGGGATGTTTTTTGTAGGGAGGGGAAGAATAGGAGATTGATTTCTCTTTTTGTTTTGGGTTGGGTATGCATTAACAAGGAGGGTTGAGGGTTTCCTAGTCCAAACTTGGCTTCTAATCTGAGGGGATCTGGTGAGTGAGGTGTGGTTAAATCCCTTGTTAGGACTGAACCATGATGGCGGATGTGAAGAGAGATCAGAAAAAGCAGTACTATGTAAGGTGAGTTGTTCAGCAGCTAGCTTTAGATGGTAGATCGATTCTCCGATTCTAATGTTAATGGTAGGAGGGAGGGAGATAGCAGTTTTAACTGAGAAGAGACAATAGGCTTTTATGTATTGAGTGGGATGAAGAGTTTCCGGGCTGATGTATTGAAGAGTGGCCCCTATTGAATGAGCTATTCCTCTGAAGAATTCTAGCTCCCACAGATGGGGAAGAAGGTTTGAGATAGCAACCCCATCTGAGCCACCTGCAGGGGCTGGATAAGAACCAAAGTCTGCGGACCATTTGGTTAGGCGAGCCATAATGAAGTTGGATCCACAAGGAATGGTAAGAACTTGATTGAATATATGGGTTATCTGAGTTCCTTCAGGGACTGTGTAGATTAGCTGGGTGGGCGAGAAGATTTTTGGTTTGAGGATGGTTTGGCTGGGTAGAAGAAGAGCTAGAGCTCTAGTGATGTCGAGAACATTTATGAGGTTGTTGTCCATGTTGTTTTCAATTGTGACAAGGATGCTTCTACGGGAGAAGACTTTGAGAAGCCGCATCGAATTTGCAGGAAGATCCATGGCGATGACATATTCCAAGTGTTCAAGAGTCTTCATAGTTTGGGCGGGGGAAGATTGACTTGCTTTGTGTTCTTTAGCAGGTGGGATCTTAGGCAGGGGGAAGGTTTTTTGAAAGTGAGCTTGGAGAGGTTGCTAGACGAGGGTTTAAAAAAGGAGAGGTGGGGTTTTGAAATAGAAGGTAACCGTGAGCTTTTGATACTAGGGTTTGTAGATGTTGCATGATCTGGTGGTAGATTTTCAAGACATGCAAAGTGGTTGCTTGAAAGGCAATGATTATGTGCAGGCATAGAAAGGGGTCTGTTGGCAGAAGGATGTCGTTTTGGGACCACTGAACAATTTTGGAAATGAGAGAGTTGTCTAGAGCGGGAGTGCATGTGAGAGCGATGTGGATTTAGCTATTGTCCGAGACTATTTGGAGGGGGTCGCTCCATGCAGTGCCTTTTTATGTGCCCTATGCGACCACACCTGAAGCATGCAAGGCGAGAGAAGCATCTGAAAGAGTAGTGGTTGTTTCTGAGGAAGAAGCGATAGAAAATGGCTCAAAAGGACTTTTTAGGGGGAACCAATTTCCAAATATGACCAGAGGGGTTTTTCTCTAAATTGTCTTTGATGAGAAGGGAGGATTTTGCTTTCCCCAGTACAGGAAAAGAAAGATTGAGTAGGTCAAGGTCCTTAGGACTGATATCGCTGTTCAGGGGAGATTTTTGCATGATGGTTTTGTAGAGAGATGTGAGTTTAAGGTTGGGGCCCTTATTTTTAAGCAAAGGAGAAGGAGAGGGAAAGAGTTTGTACCTTTCTGCTATAGAGATGTTTGGTTGAAGCAAGGTAGATGAGACATCTTCTTCGTTGTCTTCAGACCCAGAAGAGATAGATATGGGCGTAGACTTAGCACCCATATAAGGTTGATATTCTGCTTTGACGAAAAGTTGATCAGCTGAATCTGAAGACGACGAGTTGTCATGGTCATATTTCTTGTATAGAAAAGTGAGAGAAGATGGGGTTTGATGGTTGAAGTCTCTGACCCAAGCCCAGAGGGTACGATATGTGTAAGGTTGTAGGAACAAAGACCATTCCGGCTGAAGCTTGAGTTCAGATCGCATCTCTGGCTAGCCGTCAGAGATAAGGAGAAAGGAGTTTTTTCCCCAAATGGAGTCCACTAGAGGAGACTGTGAAATCGTTACCTGAAACGATCGGTGACCGATGTTTATCATACAAATGCCAGGGAGATATCAAATCTGTGGTACATCTAAGCTCTAGGAAGCGGGATGGATGACGAGAGGTTAGTATCAGCCAGATGAAGCTCAAGGAAAGGGAAGCGCGAGTTCATAGTGGTAATGGAAGAAGTGTTTTTTGGAGAACTTTCTGATTTTTGAAGTTTGTGACTCTGAAGGGCACGACGGAAAGTCTTAACTTTGCCTGATTTTTGCATGCAGTTAGGTCCTGAGAAAGAGGCAAGGATGAAGTTGCCACCGGTTCTCATAATGAGAAAAGTTTTGTTAGGTGGGTCAGAAGAGGAGTCTGGCTGTGAATGCTAAAGTTGTATCTGGCCAGACAACCGTCAGAGTCTGGGGAAGGTGGGATAGCCGGAAAAGGGAAAGAAAGAGGTGTAATCAAGAGATGTTGGAAGAGGTACCCCAAGGTCGGAGGGGGAACCACTAAAGAGAATGTTGCAGATAATTGATGGGATCCAACAGTTTCACTGGTTAAGAGGGGTCAGATGTAACAGAAGAACCACCGCATTAATGGGGGATGTCAGCAGAGGCTGTGAAACAAGCTGTCTTAAAACCTTAAAAAAAACTAGATAAGGACAAGGGGAAGCCACGATAGAAAAAACACTCGGTATGAGATCTTCTTTTAAGCTCACGATGTAGCGTAAATTCCGATGGAGATGAAAAACTGAGCGATGAGGAAACGAAACTAGGAAACCCTAGAAGGATAACTGGAGTGAATCGAAGAAGAAATCGATGAAAAATGTGAGGTGAAAGAGAGATGTCAGAGGTGTTGCAGTCCGAACAAACCAAAGCAAGAGGTTACCTTAGCTGGGGAGGAGAGGCTGGAGGTGGTCGAAGATCACCTGGGGGAAGGGAGCAGCTCGGGAGGCGACGAGAATCGGGAGGAGACTGCTAGAGAGAAGTCAGAGCTTTCTCACACTAACTTACCGTTGCTCTCCTCACCTCTGCATGTCTGATACAGTAATAGGATTAGGAATGAATATCACACCCTTCGGTAACTAGCGGTCCACCAAGGGATGCATTTCATGAACTAAATTATGTTGGACAACCGCAAGTTTGCAATTTTCAATAGTTGGTAAGCAGAACGTGAAAATGATCTTACAATTTGAGAAGCGGCACCATATTCGTTCTTGTTCTGTTTTTGTTTTGCCTGGTTATCAGACAACCAGATCTAGACTTCGAGTCAACGGAGTGGTAGGAGTTCCTTTGTTGAATTCCAATTCAATTGTGTCTGGGGGCATTCGGTATTTGTATTTTCCGTCAGCCGAGACTCCTATTGACGTACTTCATATGAAAATGTCTCGAGTTCTTTTCCTCCTATTGCATTGGGGGACGAAACTTCCCCAACCGAGTTATATACATTAGCTTTTAGTAATGCTTTCAGAGCTCTTTTTCCATTAAATCATTATTAGAGTCTCGAATGGAATCACAATGACTGAATGATCGTCAGAGACCAAGTTGCGTACACATCTGGACTTGGATATGCCTTTTCAGTTACCCTATGCCTGTAAATCTTGGCTAGATATAGAGGTTACATATTCTCATCACCAAGATTTGTCCTAGGATTAAAACGAAGGGTTCCTTCGCGCCTTTTGCGTACTCCCAGTAATCTTCTTTCACCTATTGAAGGTATAACTCTTCTTTTGATTATTTGTTTCCTGGTGTATTTTAGGTTTTTTTATTCTTCTCTACAGCCTTGGAATTGTAGTACTTCTCATCATGTGCTTATGAACAATATCATTTCTTCTATTATATGTAAAAAATCTCAGCCGGATCGTCACACTGAAACGTTATTCTTATGGAGACAAACAAAGAGGGTTTGAAAGGAGTCTTGAACATATTTTGCAGGGATCGCGGAAGCGAAAAAGAACTCCAAAACAGATAAATCATTAATATTAATGGGTTCTTTGCAAGGTACCTTGTTACAGTTTACGAAGGCATGGCATGTGTAGTCGTCTATTTGAAGATGAAATTCAATGACAAATAAAGTATCATGGAATTTAAAACTATTATAATTGTTAGATTTTAAGGAATTTTTTCTAAGAAAAGATTTCAGCATCAACTGGGAAGGGGTGCATGTCATGACCACATAAAAGCATTGGTAAGAAATACTGGTGGGAGGTGGAAAAAAATTAATGCAACATGGGATTGTTTTACCCACAATGGGCTCCTAACATCAAAATTCCAACATAGTAAGGTAGATATTAAGAGAGGGGTGTTGCTATAGCATGTTCAAACTCCATTCAAATTTCACAGGAAAGCACATTAGACAACTAGAAGAGAGATTCACTCTTCTTAGTTGTTTTCTACAATGTATCTAGATGTAAACAAGGGAGTTACACAACACTAGAGAGTTAAAGAAAGTTGCATAAGAGGGATATTTATAGACGTTATGTTGCATGGTTTTAGAGGTGAATGGAAACGAAGGATCCATGTAGCCGACCCCAACATAGTTGGGATTGAGGCTTAGATGATGATGATGATGATGTTGCATGGTTTTAGGTGATACCATAAGAACTAATTGTGAAAAATAGGAATCACATAGGGCTAGGCATATAACTAGTAAATTTTCCCTTATCCATGAGGATCTTGTATGGGCTATGCACAAAATTTGTATATAAGAAAAGTTGACTGAATGGGTCAATGGAGGAACTTAGTCAGGGCACAACAACTCATTCTTGAATTGCAAAAATGGCTCATATGTTTCATATTCATGTGGCTCATGCATAGGTCACTTAACAACAACATATGCTTCTTTATCATCTCTAGTTGAATTTGAGTGTTGAAACCTTGGGGTTGATCCCTAGGACATTAAATTTGAATAGTTCAATTATGGTTATAGAGTATATATAGTAAGCTCAGAGATTGAATCACAACTATGAAATTTTCTTAAAGCCTTTTGAATAAAATATTTGGGTAATTTTATGGTTTATGCTGATAGGCTACCGACATGGAATTTCAAATATGTGAAAGGTACTAAATCTAAAAAAACCATATACTTATAATATGTATGATATAAAAATTATATCCACAATTCAAAATCCACAATCACAAACTGTAAACATACAATATTGGTTATATCCATACTAATGCAAACCTGTCGAGCCATAATGGATTATTGTCCACTAAGATTCCTTTTTATCTTTTACATCATCAACCAGTGAACTCTAATGTGAACCTACATTTGTAATACACCACGATGAGCAAATCCATGGATGCTCATGGAAGTTGTATCTTCAAGGATAACTCATTATGCCAAGTCCTTCAAAACTTATTATATTCCTATTTAATATTACATAATATGTAGAAACCTGAAACTACATCTGAGGGGATTAAGAGGGAATAGAAAACTTTACATATGGAATCAGGGAGATGAGGCTCAACATGCATGCCGTATATACTTGTCAATTAATTTCAAGCACCATCCATCTCCAACCACATGTATACACAAAAGGGCCCTTGGCCATAACCCTGCGATTATCCACCAAACAAACATTATTTCCAAAGATGGTGTCATATGATTTTCTAATCATATCAAATCATAGACACATACATACATACATGCATATATTTGTTACCAAGATGGGAAACATAAACTACTCACCCAATGATTATAGTCACAATTTGAGCATTATGGTTATGGTTTGGCATTTTGTTTGCAAATTTTGTCTCCTGGTTACTATTGGGGGAAAAGATTTTATTTTCCAAAAATTTCATGTTTACTTTTTTCTACAAACATAATACAAAAGTAAGGACGAGTTTATAAAATGAGTCTTTAGTTTACTAATTTTGTCGTCTCATAATAGTTTGGTGCCTTCCCACTACAAAAGTGTATCCATGGGTAAATGAAGTCTATTACCAAATCAGGTAATGAATATATGAATATATATATATGGCTTATATTTAATACCATTATGGTTAACCTAGAATTCTCTACCAATGCCTCAGAAAAAGTATCTATTTGGTTAGAAAAGTAACTCTCTGGATAAAAAAGTCACTATGTTGACAAAAAGATACTATTTGGATAAAAAAGTAAAACCAAAAAATTATACACAGTAAAAATTTTGGAACAAATATATAATTATGTATTTGACACAAATGTATTTATTTATACATGTAAAGTAATAGCTTGGAAGGTAATGTAGCCCTGTACCTGTGTAAAGTAAAAAAATCTAAGGAAAAGTAATAAAATTTGAAGTCGGTAGCTACACACATGGGCAATGAGAACACACACACAGACACACACCCCCCCCCCACACACACACACACATATATATATATATATATATATATATATATATATATATATATATATATGTGTGTGTGTGTGTGTGAGTGTGTGTGTGTGTGTGTTTGTGTGTGTGTGTACATCAATATTGCATCTTTTCATACAAGACATTCCTTGTGAACTTGTTTTGACATCTAAACGCAAATAGGTAGGGTAGTCACACTTGCGCAAGGATCCCACTGTGTGGTCTGTGAGTGGAAGTTGAGGGGATACCACCCATTATGGGGTCATAGGGGAAGATCCCTTGAAAATATATACACAATTTTACTTCCACGCAATAGTAAAACTATGATATTCCATAGTCCACTTCATCTCACATATTGGAAAACCACACTACAATATATGAGGATTAACATGATATACACATTAACATTTTATTATTCACATCACATGTAATGTAACACCCCTGACCTGGGTTACGGCCTAACCCTAGATGTTTTGCTTAAGTAAATTGCTTATAACTTGTTCTTATCTTTTGGGAAAAGTAACTAAGGCCTTTGTGAAGTTTATTCTAAAAAATTGAGCTAATATGCAAACAATGTGTGTGCATTATATGATAATCTAAGTGAACAGTACAATTTACCCAAGATAAGGGTTATGTTGCAAATGTTACATGTTGAATATATCCTAAGTGTTTTGTATATCATGAAAGAGAATATGATGCTAAGTTTTGTCTTGTGCAAAGCCTAAACACTAAGTGAGAACGTGTGTAAAATGCGAAGTGCTTGGTGCATCAATTGTAGTACAATTTGCAATATGTACAAAATGTAGGGCTAATGTGTAACTTATCATCTCTACATTGTTTTTACTCTTACCTAGTGTTATCTAGAGGAAAGAGAAAGAATGATACAATATGTTTAAAGAATCTTGAAGTGTTAGTACTCTTAATAATGAAGAAGACAAGGAAATGCATAAGTTGGAGTTATACACATGAGCCATATCGATTGTGGACTAAGGAAAGGAGCACCTATCGGCCATAGAGACATAAGGAGAGAATCCTGTGGGGCTTTGGTTTGGCCCATGATGGGCAAGGTACTTCAAGGAAATATGGAAGCATCGATTTGCAACTTGCCTTGTAAATGAGGGAGTTGAATATAATAATAATATAGTGGAAGAAGGCTTTCCCTAGGAGACTACTCAAGAGACACCCCTTATCTTTTCTTTATCCTTTTTGCATGGCAAGATAATAGTGGCATGCATGCAAGAGTATGTGTCGACCTTGCATGGCTAGGTGGCATGAAGCACCTTAAGTTAGTGACACCTATGACACTCTTTTCTATAAACCTAAAGTATAAATACCTTGACCTTCATTTGTTGGCAAGATTTTTGGATCTAGAAAGTGCCATTTTCTCTTGTATCATGAAACACCCCTTCTTGTGTCACCCCTAGTGAAGATAGATGAGTGGTATCGACCAAGTAGGAAAGATATCGGTCGAAAAAGGTTGAAGCAACCAATTAAGGTGATATCACCCAAAGTGGTTAGAGATATCGAGTAAGAGCTTAGAGCTCAAGTCTTGGAGCCTACAGAAGGTCCATCCTCAACCTTAGATCATGATTAAGTGAAGCTTGAAGCTTGGAAGCTCATGAGAGGCAGGTTATATAACTTAAACCCTTCAATATTATTATCCTTTCTTCAATATTATTCAATTTGTTGATTACTTGCAAATTAGGGTTTCTTATGATCAATTGATATAATCATGAGTTCTAAAATGAAATTAAGACTATTATTCATAATTTTGAATCAGATTGATGATCTTGAGGTTGATGATGATGACATCATCATTGTATACCCGACATGGGTTGATCATTCTTGAACAACCCAAAATGGGTTGAAGATCTTGTAATCCGATATGGGTTGAATACTTAAGAAAACCGATATGGAACACGACATGAAGACTTGCCCGATATGAAAATAGGACATATTTGTAGGATAAGTCCTATGAATGATATAGAGGAATCCTATCTATTATTATTTACATGATACAAAGGTAAAGGGATACCTTTTCCCGATATGAGAAAAACCCTAGTATGAGAATGACGAACCCGATATGCTCTTTGAACTTTGAAACTCGATATACCTCCTTTGTGTTAAAGGATCAACTTGGTATTCATCTTGTCATGATTTGAGTGTAAAGTTCTTATCAATGATGGGCACACGATATGGCCAAGAGATAACACTTAACATGGGTACCCGATATGGTGCCCAATATCTTGCCCAATATGGTGCTCAATATCTTGTCCAATATGGTGCCCAATACACCTACGCGATATGATACCTAGAGGTGAAACCCAATAATGTATCTAGGATAGGTAAACCAATATGATAGTTGCACGATATGATAATAGAAGATATGCCCTATACCCGATATGAGAATGTGGTTATACCACATGGTCAAATTGAGTACTTGACAAGATGATATATGAATGACATTTCCCCGCAAGCAAGAAGCCGTTTTTAGCCCGTCGCTGGAAAACTCTCTCTGGTCAATCAAGTCTGCTACTGGTCAGAAAGCCAATCATACTACTTGATATGGTAGGCATGTCCACAATTATTAAGATTGACTAAGTGATGAATATTATTAATGTAATATTGAGACACAATGAGCTTAACCCATTGTTGAAAGATAAGTATGTAAATAGCATACACTTATACTCCTGAGGTGAGTGGAGTATGAGTTAGGGCATAATCATTGCTAATGAAATTTTGAAAACCTAATTGGTTAATGATAATCCAAAGGATGTGTTACTTAGTACTTTATGGTTAAAGGCATATTTTGAGATGGTTTTTAACATGATATGATAATCATTCAAGAATTGTAAAGTAATAAGCATGGCTAAGTAAGAGCTATGTGGCTATGTGATACAGACTCAACCAACTATGTGGACTATGTGAATAATTATCTAGGTATGATGACCTATAGGTAATGATCATCTCCTAAGTGGTGACAATACTCAATGATGAATTAAGGGTTTGAATACCCAAGTATGACAGTGAGGTAAAATTGAGATTCTAAGTGAATTATATGTCTCAATGAATACGAAAGTATTAATAGATGCAATTATGCTTTTCTTTGTAGCATTGATATAAATCTTGTTAGAAACATTGGTTGATGAATTAATACTTTCATACATCTTGATAAGATAGATGTTATACATGATCTTTATATTCCTTTTCAAGCAATGAGATGTTTTATAACTCTATTCAGTTTTATATTATTTCCTTTGATAATAATATTGTTGGCAGAGTTATATCTCTCATTGGGACAATAGTCTCACCCCGTGGGATCCACAATTTTTAGGTAGGATGCGGACGAGGGACTAAGAATCAGACTACAGAAGATGGAGCGTATGAACAAGGATCATAGTTGTATCTCAGGTTGAGTACGTTGTCTGTAATGTCTTGTAGATAGAAGTCCTATGTGTCGTCTCTATACTCTCAGGTCCTTGGGAGATAGTATTAGTGGTTTTCACAAATGACTTGAGATTTTAGTTTGTTATCCTCGAGAAGAGATAGAACATTGAATGTATGATGTGAACCATGTGTATATGAGGTTTTGGTTCTTTATGTAATAATTTTCTGGAAGATGGACCTATGTGTAAAATGGTTTTAAATTTTAGTGATTTTTGTTAATCCACTTTTTATGGTTTTTCCACTTAATTAGTAATGATTTGGTTGTCAATTTGATGACGTTTGTTTCAAGTTTGGTATCAGAGCTTAAGGTTCTGTTAGTGTACAGAGACATAGGACTAAGGTATTGAGTCTGTGTGAGTGTCCTCCAATATATCCTATAGTGACTTCTACTTATGTAGAAGAAAGGGTGAAGTTTAAGAATGAATGAAGAACATGAGGAATACATTGCTTAGGGAAATGTTGTTTACACCAGGAATGGGTGCAAGGGATCAAGTAAGGGAAGAGTGAGTGCTTGAGAATTCACATCTTGACCCAATCAAGATAAGAGTATCCTACTTTTTATACTCTTATAGGATAGGTTAGGACAACAATGATGCATATTGTAAACTAGATACTAGCATTACAACCAAGGATACCATTTCTTCAATGTATAAACCTTGGGTTTTGAAAGGGTTCTGGAATGACATAGTCATGTTAAAACAATGGAAAAATGTGGGAAGAGTTAACATATAGTGAGAAAATAGATTCTGTCATAAGTATAAATAGATAATACATTTGTGGTGGTAGTTCCCAAGGAGGGGCAATAAGCTGAGAGTTGAGGAGAAGTCTCTACATGTAACGTCCCCAAATTCTGGGCCCTCGAGAATTAGAAGGCTCGAGAGGACAAATCCGAAAATATTAGACAATCGTTTCAGAGAGTGATGCAGAAGCATAATATGTATACATGAACATACAACCATAACATTTCTCAACAATAACATGTATATTTACAACATGAATTATTACACCTTGGATTACATTTACATATTGAAAAAAAATAAAATTACACAGTCTAAACATGTATGCTAACCCGGATCCTAGACAATAGGTAACTTGAACAACTTCCTCACACCCTGTTCTTTTTCTCCCATGCTATCTCTGAACCTAAAACATAAGTGAAACAAATGAATCAACAAAAGTTGGTACGTGGTAAAAGATACACTAGTAAGGTTGCATAAAGGAAAATACTTGAAGGAAGAAAGAGAGAAAAACCATTTCTTAAGGCAAAAATTAGGTAAACATCCTTTTTATTACATTTTTTATGCGGTTGTACTACACTTATCTGCACTTGACTTACATCTAGTATGGGAAAATATTATATCATCATACATCTAACATGGGCCAAAGCATCATACATCCATGTTAGGCAACATACATCCATACCGGGCTAGGTGTACTAGTAGCTATAACCCATCCATATCCTTTTATGTTATATTAGATTTTGGTGAAGTATAACTCATAATAGTTCAACCAAGCAATGAATATCCAAATAATAACATTCATGATATTACATATCATAAGCAACCAAGAAATCTAGTCTTATACTTATAAGACCACATACCTGAGTTTAGAGATTCCTATATAAATATATCCATGATCATCTAGAAAATCTGGTCATCACCTGATTAACAATAAGATTACATACATGCATTAGATTCTCATCATTAATCCTAATTAGAAGCATTTTAGGTTTTTGGCCAAGATAGGTTCCAAGTTGCTTATAAGTTCATTAACTGATGATCTTATACTGATCTAGAGGTCATCAAGAAGGTGTGGTTCATTTTTCAAGTCATTATGATGTTCCATGCACTATCTATGATCATATCAAGGTTTAAGGCATTTACATGAATTCTAGGGTCAAAAGACTCACAATAGAGAAACCAAGATCAAGTATCATCAAGGAAGAAGAGTCAAGCATAAGGGATGGTTTTAGATCAACAAGAATAGAACATAGGAAACACATTCAAAGTAGGGTGATGTCCACTAGGGTCTAGACATCAAACTACCAACATGAAGCATCGACATTCACTCATACATACAGTTATCATAATAGCACACTTATGTCATCGAGAGTACAAGGAATTTTACCAGGTTTCCTAAAGGTTCCAGGAGCATAAAATACTGATTTCATGATTGGTTAAGCATTTAGAGTCATTAGGAAGCAAGGTTAGGATTATAAGAGCAATGTAAACCATTATATCCCAATATGGTCACATATGTACAAAAAGGAGTCATTTATGAGAAAATAGGGAGAATAAGACCTTGAATAGGGATACAAGGACATGAGAGTTACTGATTTGATACTTAGGTGGGTATATATGCATCAAAGTTCCAAAATTCAACATAACATTGCATTAAATATGTTAAGAAGATCAAAAGGTCGAGTTTTAGCTGACCAAAAAAAAGATCAAAAGGTAGCATTTTTGAAAAAATAGAGAACAAACAAAGGAACTATGGTCTATAATTATGTGCAAGTTGTATATCTTTTTGAGATGATCAAAATGGTATATATATTTACCCTATTTGGCAAAGGGAATCGTGAGTTATCATTTTCTTAAGATCAACATTTAAAACTATAGTTGAGGGAGTTATTACCATTGCTTCATTTATGCCTTGAGGTCGTCCGTCGATCCTAGATCTGACAACTAGGGCTGACCCACACCTTCATGGGTTGTCTAGGCTATGCAGCAGTTTATGATTGGGCCGCCCCCCTTTGTGCACAGTGGTCGGTGACTCCCAACATCTACTGATCGCTAGTTGGGTCTTCAAACGTGGTCGCACACGACTCTAGGTTGCATGTACCCACCTCCAACCGCGAGCGTCCGATCAAGCGTCGTTCCCCACCACCCGCCAACCTCCCTTATGGGATTCCCCTATTTTAGCACCCAAAATAGGGGGCCGAACTGAGAGCATTTCGACTTTCTCCCGACGGCGTCAGCTGCATCCGAGGACAGGGAAAAGGGAGAGGAAGAGCCCTTGGATCCCAATGGAGGCCATGGTGGCCCTCCCTTGTCATGCGGAGGTGAGCTATTAGCTGGGAAGTCCCTGCCCTAGTGTCGTCGAGGCTCCCAGCTTGTAGGAGAACAAAGTGCCACATCCAGCAAAGAAGGCAGCTTCCTCCAGGTTGCTTTAGTGGGTGAGGGCAGCGATGGATGAGACACTCACTTTCCTCTTGATTGAGGTTGGACTCATGGAGGTAGGGTTGATCCGTCCCCTTATCTCTACGACTGGCTGCTGCTCACCGCGATGGAGGAAGAAGGAGATGAAGATTGGTCTCCTTATACTATGGGTCTCCGACATCAAAGTGAAGGGTTCATCCATTTGAGTGTTGTATAGGTCATGGGTTTACTAACAAGATTTCCTCAGCCTACCCCCACCTTCATCAGATCACATGGGAACCTCAATCATTCTATTCCACCCTTTATGGGGGTTAGGGATGACTAGTTCCCTTAGCGCCTCACTGTAAAAAGGCAGTGTGACATTAATATGTCACATATCTAAAGACCAAAGTCTGATCAAGAAAAATATCATCAATGTCCCCAATTTCAAATAATTCTATCTCTTTGTAGCAATCTCCAAAAATTCTAAAATTTTAGACATAGGCTCATAGAATCCTAATCTATCTTCTTTTGAAGTTTGAGACTCAAAGACTATTATTTATCCATGCCAATACATTTTTTAATTAACCTCATAAATAAGTGTATTAACCTTAAATACAAGTCGATTCATCATCAACTCTTGATCAAAAAGTGCAAATTTCATTATATGACCACATTACACCTCTAGGTACATCATTAAAATATTTTACCCCAACTTGATTTCAAATATTATATTGAGTATCGGAATCCTAAATTCTGGGTCATCACATTCACCCCACCTTATATGGATTTTTGTCCTTGAAATTTAACTAATCTCACAATCATTTTTTTACAAACTCCGACTTCATATAGGTCATCAATTCTCGGTTCCAAGGATATCATATATATTCATGGACCCTAAGTTTTCATATTAAATTTTAGTCATGTAGGGTACCCACCCCACCTTATATAGGGAAATGTTTCATTTAACACTCAACCATAAGATAACATTCTAAAATATTAGGATCTACATCCCTCTTTGCCCAAAGAATTAGGGCTTGATCACACATATGGGTTGAGAAGATATTATGCAAGGTGTAATCTTTCACCCCACTAACTTGCAAGGTGGTAGGAATATTTCATGTCATTGAACAATAGAGTGAACACACTAAACATCAATACTTTATTCTATGATCACATCATAATAGGATTTCATCATTAGAGAAGGGTTTGATTATTCATGTTTACATATTAGGGTTTTTCCCTAGTGTCTGAGAGTTGGCCTAAAACTTAGAGGCATAGATTTGAAGGATTGGGTTAAGAATTATATTTTGTGATCATGTAATACATGATCCAGGATATCTTTATTTCAAACTCATGATTTTCAACTTATTGTTGGGTTTTAGGGGAGGCAGAGAAGGCAGCGGAAACAAAAATTTTCTCCCCAAACCCAGCACGAGGAAACGTGTCAACGTCTATATAATAAGAAAGGATGGTTTGTGGAATCATACCTTGTCCCGAGGCTTGCTCGGCGACAATACCTCGCACAATGTGTGGTCTTTAACTCCAGTCTTGGACGGCGTCTGTGCAGCTCCTGGTCGCACCGGGACTGATGACTCCTCCTCCTACCGGACTGTCAGATGACAGTTGTCCTCCTGAGCAGCAGTGTCCTCCAGCCTCTGTAGTAGTCCACACGTACCACATGGAAATCCACACTCCTTGTCCCACAAGGAAGTGGAAGGAGTCACACCCTCCTATTGACGTACTAGTCGTCAACACGCTCTCCTGCCTCCAGTTGCAACTGCAGTTGTCCTTCCCTTGCTGCACCTCCCTTTTGTGGGAAGCACTTGCTCGGGCTCTCTCTCGGTTACCAAAACTAGAGAGAAAGAAAACTCACAGAGCAACTGGTTGTACTGAGTTGTTCTTTGAGAAGCCCCCAATATCCCTATATATATAGGAGGGTCATGGGACATGGTTCTCCATCTCGGGCAATGCGGGACTAAAAGCAGGAGTAGAAGGGTTCAAGATTTTCCACAAAAGCAACCAACTTGCAACCTGAACTGATCGGTTCACAAGTGAACCGGTCGGTTGGGGACCTGAACCGGTCAGTTGGAGAACCAACCGATCGGTTGGGACCCATGAGCCGATCGGTTCACTTCTGAACCGATCGGTTCATGGTCCTGGTCGGTTCCCGATTGACTTTCCTTCTTTTGTTTCTAATTGGTATCGAATACCAATCCTTGTTCCAATCAAATTGGGAAAGTGAAACACAAGGAAAATTCTCACCAACCTGACTTTCCCAACTTGCTCGGTTGCACTAGTTGAACCGATTGTTTCAACACTTGAACCGATCGTTTCACTCTGACAATGAGCCGATCGACTCAACACTTGAGTCGACCGGTTCAGCAACCTCAGCCGACCAGTTCAACACTTGAACCGATCGGTTGGGAGTGCAGGTTGTGAAGAATCAGTCAAATGTGATTTCAATCAATCCTATACTCCAATCAATGCGTCCAACACCTTGAATAATATGATATTGAGCTATCGATTAATTGAGTGTTTTAATTGAACTACTAAACTCCTTTAGTAATCAATCTAAACGTTGCTTGTGGACAAAACTCCTCTTCCAGGTTAAATCCTTTGTGTGTGACCCTGCAGGTCCATTTCACGTTGGCAGTGAAAGTCCATAACACTTATGACTTCACAAGCAAAGAGTGGTGCCTAGTCTCACATCATTTCTACCCAAGTGAAAGTAGAAAGTTGGAGAACAACTTTCATCCTACAATCCGTGAATGGTGTTACAGTGAATGTATAATTCCTTTATCACTTATATCCCGAATGAACTTAAGGCATGGAACAGTCATCATGTCAACGTTCATTCACTTTCTTGATCTCAGAACAGATTGAACGAGATATGTATGACATCAATATCACATATTGATTCACACATGCATGTGCACGCCTATCTCAATCCTACTCATCAAGTAGCCTTGGATATCAAACTCCCTCAGGAGGGACAAATCCCATATCTATCACTCACCCCTCAAAATCCCCATGTGTCAAAGCCACCCAATCATCACCTTTATAACAACCCATGTTTCAGGACCGCGTTTGATGATGTCAAAGTGTGCCCAACGACATGTGTTGAGTGTAGTGGTTTCAGGTCTAAGAATCACACTCACCACCATCACTGTGAGACTGACTGTGACTACTATCTCATGGTTCCATGTGTCAAACTCACGGTGGGTTTGTCTAGTACACTTGTTCTCTAACAAGTACCTATGTGTTTGGTTTGATATCTCTATATCATGACTAATGAGATTCTGTCATCAACCAACACCACAATCTAGTCTTGTGTGTCATTGTTGTCTATATACCTTCCATAATGACATCCGACTAGGGACATAACAAGAATGTAAAACTCTTAGCATCCGTATGATCTCATCATTCAGGTCATGAACCTAAAGGCATACATCATTGAGTACTATCATTCTGTAGACATTCAATCTGTTCTATCACTATTTCATATGACAGAACTAGAAAGAATTGGAAGCTTGCCTTTGATGTTTATCAAATCAATCTTAATGTATCCCACCAATCAACCCATGATTGGCTCTCAGGGCATACATACCAATAGACTCCCAATTGCACTGTGAGCCAATCACCCTTGAATCATATTCATAGTGATCTTCAAACATGTCACACATGTTACATTTCTCTAGTGCTTTTATAGTGAGTAATGGCAACACCTTGCCAAAGTCAGTATAAATTGCATGTCTCTCATCTCTTCGATGTACATCGCATGTACAAGATGGAGTTTCCGTAATATGCGATATAGTATTCCATTTCTAACCTTTAGCCACATTGCATGATCAAGGATTCTAGACTTGTCATCAATGAGCGGAATATCTATAAGTTCATCCCATGAACTTCCAGATCCATTAAGTATCCACTGCTGTTTACTAACACATGGACACTCGACATTTCCTTTTAAATGGTTTTATTGGAACACTTCCAATTATCAACAAACTTTCACTTTTATATATCCTATATATAATTTGCGATTAATTTTCTGTCCTTTCGGAAGTTCGCATCAATGTAACTCTTTACATCGAACTCTTCCTTGTCTCCATAGAACAAGTACTTATTAATTTCTCATGGTATTCCAGTAACCCTTACTGGAAGTAGACAGACATCCACTCGTCATGTCCCACATACGAGTTATCAGGATGAGCACATCATATTGCCATGTCCTACATACAAGATGATGAATGCATTTTATTCTTGCCATGTCATACATGCAAGACAATGGGATGATTACATACATGATAGATCCATATCTATTCTTAGTGTTCCCATTCTTCATAAGAATTGGACACTTGGCCTTGGGATACTAATATCCATATAACATGGACAAGTTTTCTCCCACTGAATCTGTGCATACTGAACCCTTCAGTACATATTTCCAATGTATGCTTTCTCTTTCCTGGTCAAGAGATTTTTCGAGAACTATCTCTATAGATCTCTATTCCTATCACATAGGAAACATCTCTATCTTCCTTAAAGATAATTTCCACTTTTGGATTTCCATTCTAGAATATCTCCATTTCACATCAACATGTGGAATGTGAGCACGCTCCCACTAAATCAGAGATCCCTTTTTTACCTTTGACATATCAGTCAAACCCTTTGACTATATTATCAAAGTAAAGACTCAATTCTGAGTTGCTTGTACTCAATCAATCACATTGATTAGTCCATTGTAACTTATAGACTTCATTTGCATTTATGGATTCATAAACCTATAGGTTGTGTTACGTACACATCCTTGTTTTATTCCTCATAGGAATGCGGTTTTAGTATCCATATCCCAAATGTCTTAGTCATTAAGTTGCGATCAACAAGCATCATCCTTCTCAAAATATTATCCATGTGTCTTAACCCTTAAGACTTATTTTCACTTATGGATTTCATCCCACTGAGTGCTACCATCAAGGTCATACCTTATGGTTTACATGGAATTCATTTAGGATGTAATGGTCATAAACCATAACTCAAAATTCGGTTCCTCATATTCATCTAGATAGTTGACTCATCACATGAACAACTCATCACATAGATAATTGAGGTGTGTCTGCTAAGGATATAAGAACTCACAACCCTTGTGATTCTTAATTCCTTTATTAGTGTGGGGTATTCATTTATTAAGAAGAATTCAGTTATTTGATAATCATTCTCTAACTCCTTATAGTATGAATCCTTCTTGATTTAGACATCACCATGCCTTAATCATGAGTTCACTATGATACACTATCATAATCACTCACAAGGATCTCAAACATTTGGTCCAAGTATTTCATTCATTGATCTCATCAAGAATTAACACTTTACCAACTTTGTACTTCATCTATGATAATCTTGAACACTTCAAGATATTCATATTGGTATTTCTCTAAACACTATTTGAAGTATTGGCACTCATTCCAATAGGTATGTAAATACATCACATGTATTATACCTAATAGGACTACCATTAGTGAAGATTGATTAATCATGTCCAAGATATTCATGTCTCTTATTGGTTCTCTAACCAAAAGAGTCTAGATTTATCCATCACATGGAAACTAGAAATGAATTTCTCATGATTGATGCTAATTTGATTGTTTGAGTTATCAATAACTTTAGGTATCATTTTATCTTATGCATATCAAATACCACAAGATAAACGATGCATTGCCACAAAGATCATATCTTTAAGATTGAAAACTCAACTTTATTAATTGCCATCATTGTCATACAATATGAAAAAATAAAGTGTTTCTATGTATTGACAAATATGAAATAGCAGTTTATAATTGTATTACATGCCTTGTAGGCTGAAAATAAACTAAAGTACTCCTATCTATGGTGGAAACACTTGCCCCAATTATGAGTGCTTTACACTTTACATCTTGGTATCATATACCTCAATAAGTGTTACAAGTTTATTTACATGACACCTTCAAGTAGAGGCTTCAGTCACCTCCTTCTTTTGTTCTTCCAGGTACAGAGGACAATTCCTTTTCTAATATCCTGGCTTTTGACAATGGTGGCAATTTCCTTTCTTGGTCACGCCTCCTTTGGCCTTGAGAGCTGAAGATGGCTTGCACTCCTGGCTAGCTTCAGAACCTTTCTTAGCTTTGCCCTTGCCCTTGCGCTTGGACTTGCCTTTCTTGCTCGTGATCACCATCACGGACTTAGGCTTGTCCTTCTTCATCTGTAACTCGGATGTCCTCAACATGCCCAACAACTCTGACAGTGTCCTATCAAAGTTGTTCATGTTGTAGTTCATCACAAACTGACTGTAAGATTCTGGCAACGATTGCAGTATCACGTCAGTAGCCAACTCTTGGCTCAGTGGAAATCCCAGTCTCTACAGGTTCTCCACATACCCAATCATCTTGAGTGTGTGAGGACCAACTGGATCTCCTTCTGTCATGACACACTTGAACAGCGCCCTAGAAACATTATACCTCTCTTGCCGTCACTACTACAGAAATAGAATTCAGTGTCACTTTCCTGGGCGTCGGTTATTAAGGAAAACCGACGCCTAAAATATAAGGCGTCGGGTATTTAAGCAAACCGACGTCTATATTCGAAGACCAGCCAGACACGGGTGCCGCTTTGTATTAAGCGTCGGTTGTTTATAACAAACCGACGCGTAAAGTCGCCCGCGAAATCCATATTCCGATAAAAAAAATAGTGTCATTTTTAGAGTCGGTTATATACGTAGAAACCGACGCCTATGTGCGATGAAATTTGCGCGGAAAGTGTCACTTTCAGCGTCGGTTATCCTTGTATAACCGACGCGGAAAGTGGTTCCCGCCAAATAATTTCATGAAAATATCGTCCAATTGGACGTCGGTTTTTCATAAAACCGACGCTAAAGATGTTTAGGCATCGGTTGTTGTAAACAACCGACGCCATTTGAGAACTTATAGCCCGCGATCGCCCGACTCTTCCCCTTTCTTCTGTTTCATTGCGATTTCCCTATTTCTCTGCTGCGGCGATTTCTCCGGCGATTTTGTGCTGCTACTGCTAGTTTCTCCGGCGCTTCTCTCCGACGCTCCATCTCCGGCGTCCCTTCTCCGGCGCCCTTCTTCTCCGGCGCGTTTCTTCTCCGCCGCCGCCGCCTGCTGCTCTAACCGCCTGTGCCGCCGCCCTGCTGCTCCAGCCACCTGTTGCCCGCCCTGCTACTTCATCCACTGCGCCGCCGCCACGCCTGAGAACCGGCGCCGCCGCCACGCCTGGTGCCCTCCTTCTTGCCCACCTGCCTGCCCTATCTCCTTCCTTTCTTCCTGCTGACGCCCGGCGTCCTGTTTCTACAGCACTGGTTAGTTTTACTGATTTCCTTGCTGCTTTCAGTGATTAATGATTGATATTACTGGTTAGTATTTCTTTAGTGATTAATTTAGGGTTTAGGGATTCATAGTTTGTTATTTACAATAACTGATCTGCTTGCCGATTTTAATGATTAGAAATACTGATTAATAGTAAGTATTGATAAATACTTAGTTAATTACTGATTTGTTGATTAGATATGTATAGAAGTTCCTTATAAATATATTACAGGGGAGCTCATTCCCTATGCCCTGAAGTCTTAAAATTTTCCACTCTAAGTAACGACATGTTATCATAAAAGGCACTAATTACATTGCCTTTATATGGGCACCCTGAAAATCAGCATATAGTTAGTTGACAGAATCTTTGACTGAAATATATTACAGCAATTTTGACTCCATCAAAATTGCACGTCGTTATATAGTAGCCTTTTATTTCCATGTGGGTCGGTAACCCACACATCCAATCCATCTACAACCAGTCGTCACTCACTAATTTGAGTCGTCAATATCGGCAAGGAAACACCCTATTTAGCGTTCTTCCTTCCCCTTTTTATATACACATACATGTAATTTTGTATAAAATTCATGATGTAGTGTGATCTTAAATCCTAGAGTGTACTCCTTTTGTTCTATGATGGTACCTATGACCCTAAATACATCCATAAGGGTCTATTGTATCCTAAAGAAGATTTATTTCTTCCTTCTGCCCTAATTAGAATGAACAATCACTAAATTATGTACTGTTTGTATGGAGTCCGACTTCATTGTAGATATCTATTATTGTGTTTGTTGGCCTAGAAACCCGTCCAAGATTGACTCATTAGGAGTAAATCTTGGATAGTCCCCGGTTTGGGACTGTTCTTGAACACCTAATCTCACTTAGGATGTAAGTGTATAATGTGTATTGAGTTTTCGAGAAAATTTTGGTAGCATTTCCCCGTTTGTTCTCTAAGTACATATGTACTTAGAGAACAGCGGGGAAATGCTGCCAAAATTTTCTTGAAAACCCAATACACATTATACACTTACTAGTGAGATTAGGTGTTCAAGGATGGGATAGGTGGTACACATTTATTATATATAAGAATGACATCAAATGTTTTTGTAGGCCTAGAATGTGAACAATCATTGTTTTTTATATTACTTGTACATTGGTATAAATTAGAATGAACAATCACTTGTTTTCCTAATATATACTTGTTTTCTCTGATCATAGAATGGATAGATCATGGATGTCCATTCGTAATCCCCAGAGTTTATATCTGGTCTTGATCAGTTTATTAGATTTGTCGAGGAACATAGGAAAAAACCTACAGATAGGTTCTACTGTCCATGTAGGCATTGTGGTAACAACTTGAAAGTCAACACTGGTGAGGAAATCAAAAGTCATGTCATGTGCAACGGGATTGTACAAGGCTATACAGAATGGCACTGGCATGGAGAGATTTCAAAATCGAAACCAATAGATGTCGATAGTAGTGCTTGGGTGGAAGAAGAAATTGCCTCCGATGACGTAAATGTGAACGAACCAGTTCCAGCAGACATCGTTGATGCGATGATGGATAGTTGTAGGGTAGAGCACACCGATCCACCTCCTATCTTTACAAACATTGTGCATGATGCTGAGATACCGTTATACACAGGCTGTGCTAAGTTTACGAAGCTTAGCGCTTGTGTTGAGATTGTATAAGTTGAAAGCTAACAATAGATGGAGCGACAAAAGCTTCACTTCATTGTTGACTTTGTTGAAAGAAATTCTTCCTGAAGGAAACGAGCTTCCAATCTCAACATACCAGGTAAAGAAAATGTTGTGCCCAATGGGAATGGAGGCCAAGAAGATACACACATGCCCGAATGATTGTGTATTATTTCAAAAGGACTATGTAGATTTGAAAGATTGTCCAAAATGTGGTGCGTCACGGTATAAATTGACGACTTCGGGGGAGTCCAAAACTGGTTCTCCTGCCAAGGTGTTGTGGTATCTACCTATAATATCACGGTTTCAACGCTTGTTTTCAAATCCGAAAGATGCAAAGAGTTTGAGGTGGCATGCAGATGTTAAGAAAAATAATGATGGGATCCTACGACATGCGTCTGATTCCCCACAGTGGAAGAAGATTGATCTATTGTACCCTAAATTTGGTGAAGAAGATAGGAATCTAAGACTTGGGCTTTGTACAGATGGGATGAATCTGTACGGGACATTGAGCATCCAACATAGCACTTGGCCAGTCATGCTTGTTATATACAATCTTCCTCCCTGGATGTATATGAAAAATAAGTACGTTATGTTGTCATTGTTGATATCGGGCCCTAAACAACCCGGAAATGATATCGATGTTTATCTTGAACCTTTGATTGATGACTTAAAGAAACTTTGGGCTGAAGGTGTGATGACCTATGATGCTTCAGCAAGAGAGACATTTCATTTGCACGCTATGTTGTTTTGCACTATTAATGACTTTCCAGAATATGGGAATTTGTCTGGATATAGTGTCAAAGGAGCTAAAGCGTGTCCAATATGTGAAGAAAACACTGATTCAATAAGACTAAAACATGGCGGCAAGACTGTATATCTTAGTCATCGAAGGTTTCTTTCAAAATTCCATCCGTATCGTAGGAAGCGCAAAGCATTCAATGGATGGAATGATGAACGGAGTGCACCTAAACCTATAGCAGGGGATGTTATTTATGAAAGAGTAAAAGACATTGTCAATGAATTTGGTAAGAAATCACAATGTAGTATGGCCACACGGAGTGACAATTCTTCATTCAAGAAGAAGTCAATATTTTTGGATCTTCCTTATTGGAGTTCTTTGACAGTCAGGCATTGTATCGATGTAATGCACGTTGAGAAAAATGTCTGTGATAGCATCATTGGTACTCTATTAAATATACCAGGTAAGACTAAAGATGGGATAAAATCCAGACTGGACCTACGTGAAATGGGAATAAGGTCAGAATTAACAGAACTACGTGAAATGGGTAATAAAAGAACATACTTACCTCCCGCTTGTTACACGTTGTCTAGAAAAGAGAAGAAAACTTTTTGTGAATGCTTGGTAAATGTTCAGGTGCCACATGGTTACTCATCCAACATCCGTAGATTGGTATCAATGAAAGATCTGAAGTTTATAGGTCTTAAATCTCATGATTGTCACACTCTAATGCAACAAATATTGCCCGTGGCAATTCGATCTATATTTCCGAAGCATGTAAGGTTTGCAATTACCAGACTTTGTTTCTTTTTCAACAGTCTATGCAGCAAAGTTATTGACCCTGATACTCTCGATAATTTGCAAAGAGAAGTGGTTGTTACCCTATGTCAGCTTGAGATGTATTTCCCTCCTTCGTTCTTTGATATCATTGTACATCTTGTTGTCCACTTGACTAGGGAAGTGAAAATGTTGGGACCGGTTTTCTTGCATTGGATGTATCCCTTTGAACGATACATGAGCGTTTTTAAAGGTGATGTTCGAAACCGTTATCGGCCTGAAGGGAGTATTATTGAAGGTTATGTGGCGAGAGAGGTTATGGATTTTTTCAATGACTTTCTCAGTGGTAATGACACTCCTGATAATGACAAGAATATTGAGGAGGGAAAAGGAATTTTGGGATCACGGGTGAAAGTAATCAGCCGTGAGCAGTTGGAACAAGCTCACTTGTATATTTTACACAATATGGACGAAGTGAGTGTTTATATAGAGGAACATACCAATTTCATAAAGAGACAACATCCTCGAGCAAGTTCAATGTGGCTTGCTAGAGAGCATAATAAGACTTTTACTAAGTGGTTTGAAGATAAAGTCTTACATCAACTATCTCAAACACCAAATGATATTACAGAAACTATCAAATGCCTCGCCTTTAAACCAAAACCGAATGTTATGTCTTATGAAGGGTTTGACATTAATGGATTCACATATTACACAAAGTGCCAAGATGATAAGAGTGTCGTCCAAAATAGTGGGGTCACTCTTCAAGCGTCGACTATGTACTTTGCAAGTGCAAAGGATAAGAGTCCACGTGAAGCTAAAATGTCATATTACGGTGTCATTGAGGACATTTGGGAGTTTAACTACATAGATTTCAAAATTCCGCTCTTTAAATGTAGTTGGGTTGATAACACCAAAGGAGTTATAGTGGATGAATTGGGTTTCACTTTGGTGAACTTTGAAAAGATTGGCGAGAAGGGTGAACCATTCATATTGGCATCACAGGCGAAACAAATATTCTATATCGATGATCCTGCAAATGATAAATGGTCGGTTGTTCTTCATGGTAAAAGACAGTTCATTGAAGATCCTATAGATGAAGAAGAGTACTATGATAAGTATGATGACTCCAGTCCATTCTCAGTTGGGTTGCCAACTCCACAAAATATTGAAGCTAATGATGACTTATATGTGCGCGGAGATCACAATGAAGGATTGTTAATTGATAAAAGATCACAATTTTAGAGACATGTATGTTTATACAAATGGTAAATGTTTTCCTTTTTCTTGTTTATACAAATGCTAAATGTTTTCCTTTTTCTAGTTGATACAAATGCTAAATGTTTGCCTTTTTAATGACATTTTCAGATGGCTGGCCATGATGAGAATGATGTCCATGATGAGCATGAAGTCCATGATGAGCATGTTGTCCATGACGAGCATGGCGAGGATACCAATGTGAGTTCTAAACACATATCTTGTATTTCTATCAAATTCATTATCTTCTAGTTATGTCATATATCCTATATTTCTTTATTGGGCTAATTTAGTGTGTTTTATTTTTGTCAAATTTTAGGTTGATGCACCTGTACCCACTGAAGCACTGGAGCAACTTGATGTGCAACACCAGACACTTAACAAGAAAAGGGGCATCACTCTGTTGAAGAAGTTATTAGCACTAAGTGGTAGTGGATCCAAATTGGTGGTGGAGTTTGATAATGGAGGAAATCCAATTGGAGTGAACCGCAATAATTTTGTGAACTATCTTGGGTGTACCACTCGGAGCCATTGTGGTGTTAAGTATGACAATTGGCATAAAGTTCCTCAAGGGAAAAAAGACTTGATATGGAAGGATTTATGCGTGAGTTATTATTATTTGCAATTCTATTTTGTAGATTACAAATTCTATTATTTGCAATTCTATTTTGGATACTAGTTTATACCATTTCTATTTTACAGAATCTGTTTGCATTGGATGAGAAGTTGCATCGTAAAAATGTGATGCAACGCGGTGGAAAGATGCTTTGGAATTATAGGACAAATCTGAACAGAGAATACATAAAAGAGGGTGATAAGAAGAAGAAGTCAGCCCTTGAACAATGGAACTTCTTGGACAAAGAAGATTGGGACAATTTTGTTGCTTCAAGAAAATCTGAAGAATTCAAGGTATTAGGCGTCACTCCTAATTTAATTAATATACATTGTATTCACCTATTCAAGATTAGCATTTAGTGCTACTAACCAAATCATTAATGTGCATACTAACTAGGCCCTCAGTGACGCACAAAAAGCAAGACGTGCACTGAATGTGCATGACCACACTATGGGTCCAAAAGGCTATGCAAGCATTCGCCAAAGACTACAGGTGGAGTCTGCGGCTACTCAGGAGTCTGCTCCTACTCAGGAGTCTGCCACACCCATGCCTCACCATGATATCTGGATAGCTGGCAGGAAAAACAAGAAGGGTGAAATAAAGAAGCCTGTAACTGCTGAGGCGGCTGCAAAAATGGTAAAATAACACTCTTAGAGAAATCGTTTGAATATTGATTATTTGTGGTGTTAACTTACCAATTTCTGTTTATGATGATTAGCGGGAGCTGCACGAGCAGAGGAAACATGGCACGTTCATCCCTCAGGGCACAAGGGATGAATTGACAGTTGCTCTGGGTAACCCAGAGCATCCTGGACGTGTTAGAGGTGCCAACACTGGTGTTGGCATCAAAGCATTCTTTGGGCCATCCCAGCGCAAACCCAGAGCGGGACTTTCTCAAGAAGAGGTAACCTATTCTTTTTTAGAATGTTACTGCAAAAGGAAATTCATTAATAAGAAGCTAATGTTTCTTTTATCCATGTATAGGAGAATAAGAGAGTTGAGGATTTAGTTTCTAAGAAGGTCAACGATGTAGTTGCTGAGAAGGTCAAGGAAGAATTGCTGCGGTGGTAGGCATCTCAGGCTTCCAATACGCCTATGGCGACCCACTCTTCTCCTGATGCACAGACTGCGAGTAATCCTGGAGACCCATCGCCTAGCACGTCTGCTGTAAGTATTGTTTATGACATTGTAGTTAGTCTTTTCAAGTTGTTATGTTTTCAAGATGATATGTATATATGTATAATATTCTTTACGTAAATTTGTAGGCATTGAAGCCATGCCGCTTAAGAATGCAAGACTACGTTGTTGCAGAGGCGCATGCTTACCCGTCCCTTCCTGGGGCAATGTTTCACGGGACTCCAATGCCACAGGGCTACGTTCGTGTGAGCCCGATACGTGTGTTACCTGATTGGAGAGAAGCTACATTGCCATATCCCCACCCAGATATTGATACACTTGGTGAGGCAGAAGGCGGGGTCATATTGTGGCCCAAAGCAAATGTCGTCTACACGACTGAAATTGTAAGATAAATTTACATTGATTTAGACTGTTAATGTGTATATATTATGTCAATTGATCTGAAATTATATATACAGGTTAAAAAGAAGACACCAGGAGCACCTAGGCCTCCACCTCCACTTCCCACATTACCAAGTTGGGTTCCAACTAACCTAACATACCCGTTAGGTCCTTCTTGTAGGGGAATGGCATGTTGGCTACGTGCACATAATATACATTGCCCTATAATAGTTTCTTTAGATGCAGATTATGCAGGTCGATCATACGATAGCTTTTTATTTATACAAGATATTATTGAGCTGCTTATATATGATTGGCTGAATACATCAATGATAGAGACATGGATAAGGTGAGATCTTGTTTATACATCCATATACCTTGTGTAAGATCCGGTGATCTGGTTTCTTATATATTAATGCATACGTAATACATTTTTGCAGCTACTTAGTCGAAGATCATTGCAAACAATTTGCATTTGATCATGTGGGATTTTTGATTCCATCATTGATTAGTATGGTAGTTAAAGACCCTGATAATGTTCAACAATACTGTATAGATGCTTTTACAATTTTTGGTCGGCAAAAGAAGTCGATAATAATAGCTCCATTCAATGTCAAGTAAGTTTACTTTATTTATAATTTGGACTTAAGAAAATTCCATTTTTATTGTGCATTTTGAGTTATTAATTGTTAACTTTTTACCTCTAGCGGTAAACATTGGGAGTTACTAGTTATTGTCCCCATGACGTTCACTGTTTATTATCTAGATCCCGCGGGAAGTACATTAAACACTAAAATTGGACACGTAATGAGAATGCCATTATTCTGGTGAGAAATATTTCATTTTTGTATCTGTTAACATCTGTTATTACATTACTATTTACTTATGTAATTTATTGTGTTATATTAACATGTAGGGGTTTAGATGCATTCAAAAAGGCTGGAGGAACGGTCCCAAGGAAAAAGAACCAGCCAATAAATTGGGAGAACGTACAAGTAAGTTCCCGACTCCAACGTATATATTATTGATGTGAATTGTGCTTAGTTGTATTATTTTGTATGTTTCAATTTATAGTGCGCTACACAAGACAATGGTTGGGCATGCGCATACTATGTGATGTGATTTATGCAGATGATTATCAAATATGCCGCATTGGACATCGATACCATTCATGAGGTATTATATATAGTCTCATTAGTTAGTATGAAATATATCAACCTTATCTTATTTTTATATTATTACTTATATATATACATAATTCTCTTTGCAGGTGTTTAAAACTGACAACACTATAGGTAAACGCTTAAAAAATATACATGCTCCATATACGATGGAAGCATTAAATGAAGTAAGAGAAGAATGGGCAAAAGCCATACAAGCAGTGGCAACTGTAAGATATAATTGGGATGTTGATAGCGATAATGAATGATACTTTGTAAATGAATATTTATGAATGTTAATACATGTATTTGAATGTTTCTATATGTGTGAATGTGAGAATTGAATTGATGTCTGAATGTATGTACTTGTGTGAAATTTTCTTTGTGACTTTTGCAGGTTTGAGGCCTGTTTGTAGGCTGATATCAATGGATGTCGTAAACCTGTAGTTCATAAAACTGAACTGCAGGTTCTCATCCTGCTGACCAGCCACAGCAGGCCTGCAAACTGATATGAAAAAAAAAACACAATAGGCGTCAGTTATTTATAGAAAACCGTCAGCAAAGACATACAGCGTCGGTCGTTTGGTATATAACCGACGCCAAGAGGGTTCGCGCCACAGAAAACAACGTCATCTAGGACACTTAGTGTGTCGGTTATCAACTAAAAGACCGACGCTACATTTAATATAGGCGTTGGTCTTTTAGTTGATAACCAACACATTAAGTGTCCTAGATGACGCCGTTTTCTGTGGCGCGAACCCTTTTGGCGTCGGTTATATACCAAACGACCGACGGCTATAGGTTAAATACGCGTCGGTTAAAAAACTGACGCCGAAGTGTTCGACCTTTAGCGGCGCCCGCATAGGCGTCGGTCGGAAACCGACGCCAAATGGGGTTTCTGTAGTAGTGCGTGCCTGATCTTCATACATGTTCCTGAGATATTGAATCATCTCAATGACACCCATGTTCTCATGTTGTCTCTACAACTCATGGTTCATTGAACATAGCATCAAGCACTTTGCATCAATGGCATCATTAGAATGCTTCTTGTAAGCATACCTTTCTTCCCTTGGTGCATTAGGAGCGGGTTCCTCTGGAATTGGAGTATCCGGGACATAGAGCTTTCACTCTTGAGTGAGAACAATTCTCAATGTCCGATACCAGTCGTGGAAGTTTGTCCCATTTATCTTGTCCTTGTCAAGGACCGATCGCAAAGAAAAGTTGTTGTTGTTTATTGCCAGTTGAACTACAAAAGGAAATATGCAATTTTAGTCCAAAAACTCATTTTTGACTTATTTGATTGATTTGAAAATTTGACGATATAATTAGGCCTTTAATTAATTATCACTCCCACTATTTTACTTCAAATTGATAGCCCTCACCATCAATTCGGAAGATTGCAGCGTACAACCTTCTAGTGGGCAAGATCTTGAAATCCTCTAAGTCATGAGTCAGCTTTGGCTGATCGGCCACAACTTAGATCTCTCAGGTAGACAACTCTTGCCAATTGCATTATATGCAACTCTTGTTTGAATGAACATGCACAACACCTTGCCATGAACATTCCTTGCCTCTGGGCTTAGACGCTCTAAGAATCACCAGTTAAATCTAACCCAAAAGCGGACACGGTAAACATGCACCCTGCTTTGGCAGAACCTACATGTCTACCCTTCACACTTCCACAAGATAGACGGCGCACCATGCTTTGGCGTAACCTACGCTTGGTCGATCGAGCTTTTAATGTGTGCCGCTAATGGAAGGCATATAAGACTTAATATTTTAATGAGGGATTTGGTTTTTATATACATATACATATCCAATCCCCACAATACATAGTACATATCATATACATGCTATATCCCATAGAAAACATGCACAAATGATAAAAAGCGATGATTATGGCCATCCTAATGTGATTCCTCGAGCCAAGAGGAATCACGGTCATCTAGGTCAACATCACATGCAACCTGTACAAGATGAACATCTGTGTCTTTCCATCCAAGTTGATCAACTCATCTCATGAATGATCTGTACTCTCCAGCCGGTCGTCTGAGTGCCACCAGCCGATCGGTTGGCTCCTCCAACCAATCGGTTCGCCTGGACGTCGTGCATCTCGTCATGTCCGCCACCCGCTCGTCTTGCTCCTCGAACCGGTCATCAACCGATCGGTTCACTCCTTGAACCGACTGTCTGGAACGTCAACCAATCGGTTCACGCCTTGAACCGATCATTTCAGCTGTCGTCTTGATGTCCGCCGGTCTTCGACATAACATGAAATAAAATCTATCCTATTTATTACATTCCTTTAAAAAAGGGAAACCCCAAGTTACATTCGGGGGGGGGAGCAAAGGTAGGAAAGAATCTTGAATGATTTCGAGTTACATCGGGAATAAGAGAGGGAAGATCGGTGCGCAAACCGAGATGCAAGCAACCACAAACAACCACACACAGATAGGGGTTTATAGGCCATAATCATGCTACACACATCCACCACAAAACTTGTTTAAGGGCGACGCGTATGGAGTGCATTAATAATATATATCATATATGTAATTTGGGATTTGTGGATATAGGATTGGACATGCATAAATCCAATATTATTCGCATCGTATGCAATAAATAAAGGTGACAAACCAAAATCGATCATATTGATATTCCTAAAATATAGAACAGTTGACGTGGCTCTGATACCACTGTTGGGTTTTAGGGGAGGCAGAGAAGGCAGCGGAAACAAAAAATTTCTCCCCAAACCCATCACGAGGAAATGCATCAATGTCTATATAATAGGAAAGGATGGTTTGTGGAATCATACCTTGTCCCGAGGCTTGCTCGATGACAATACCTCGCGCAATGCGTGGTCTTTAACTCTGGTCTTGGACGGCATCTGTGTAGCTCCTGGTCGCACCGGGACTGACGACTCCTCCTCCTACCGGACTGTCAGATGATAGTTGTCCTCCTGAGTGGCAGTGTCCTCCCGCGTCTGTAGTAGTCCACATGGACCACCTGGAACTCCACACTCCTTGTCCCAAAAGGAAGTGGAAGGAGTCGCACCCTCCTATTGACGTACTAGTCATCAACATGCTCTCCTGCCTCCAGTTGCAGCTATAGTTGTCCTTCCCTTATTGCACCTCCCTTTTGCGGGAATCACTTGCTTGGGCTCTCTCTCGGTTACCAAAACCAGAGAGAACGACAACTCACAGAGCAACTGGTTGCACTGAGTTGTTCTTTGAGAAGCCCCCAATACCCCTATATATAGGAGGGTCATGGGATAGGGTTCTCCATCCCGGGAAATGTGGGACTAAAAGCAGGAGTAGAAGGGTTCGAGATTTTCCACAAAAGCAACCAACTCGCAACCTGAACCAATCGGTTCACAAGTGAACCGGTCGGTTGGGGACCTCAACCGGTTGGTTGGAGCACCAACCGATCGGTTGGGACCCATGAGCCGATCGGTTCACTTCTGAACCGGTCGGTTCGTGGTCCTGGTCGGTTCCCGATTGACTTTCCTTCTTTTTTTTCTAATTGGTATCGAATACCAATCCTTGTTCCAATGAAATTGGGAAAGTGAAACACAAGGAAAATTCTCACCGACCTGACTTTCCCAACTTGCTCGGTTGCACCAGTTGAACCGATCGTTTCAACACTTGAACCGATCGTTTCACTCTGACAATGAGCCGATTGACTCAACACTTGAGTCGACCGGTTCAACAACCTCAGCCGACCGGTTCAACACTTGAACCGATCGGTTGGGAGTGCAGGTTGTGCAGAATCAGTCAAATGTGATTTCAATCAATCCTATACTCCAATCAATGCGTCCAACACCTTGAACAATATGATATTGAGCTATCGATTAATTGAGTGTTTTAATTGAACTACTAAACTCCTTTAGTAATCAATCTAAACGTTGCTTGTGGACAAAACTCCTCTTCCAGGTAAAATCCTATGTGTGACCCTGCATGTCCATTTCACGTTGGCAGTGAAAGTCCATAACACTTATGACTTCACAAGCAAAGAGAAAGTGAAAGTAGAAAGTTGGAGAACAACTTTCATCCTACAATCCGTGAATGGTGTTACAGTGAATGTATAATTCCTTTGTCACTGATATCCCGAATGAACTTAAGGCATGGAACAGTCATCCTATCAACGTTCATTCACTTTCTTGATCTCAGAGCAGATTTAACGAGATATGTATGACATCAATATCACATTCTGATTCACACATGTGTGCGCATGCCTATCTCAATCCTACTCATCAAGTGGCCTTGGATATCAAACTCCCTCAGGAGGGACAAATCCCATATCTATCACTCACCCCTCAAAAGCCCCATGTGTCAAAGCCACCCAATCATCACCTTTATAACAACCCATGTTTCAGGATTGTGTTTGATGATGTCAAAGTGTGCCCAACGACATGTCTTGAGTGTAGTGATTTCAGGTCTAAGAATCACACTCACCACCATCACTGTGAGTAATGACTGTGACTACCATCTCATGGTTCCATGTGTCAAACTCACGGTGGGTCTGTCCAGTACACTCGTTCTCTAACAAGTACCTATGTGTTTGGTTTGATATCTCTATATCATGACTAATGAGATTCTGTCATCAACCAACACCACAATCTAGTCTTGTGTGTCATTGCTGTCTATCTATCTTCCACAATGACATCCGACTAGAGACATAACAAGAATGTACAAACTCTTAGCATCCGTATGATCTCATCATTCAGGTCATGAACCTGAAGGCATACGTCATTGAAAACTGTCATTCTCTAGACATTCAATCTATTCTATCACTATCTCATATGACAGAACTAGAAAGAATTGGAAGCTTTCCTTTGATGTTTATCAAATCAATCTTAATGTATCCCACCAATCAACCCATGATTGGCTCTCAGGGCATACATACCAACACTTATAGGTTTCATGTATGAAATGAAGGGAAAGAGATATAGGAAGGGTATGCATATATATATATATATATATATATATATATATATATATATATATATATATATATATATATATATATATATATATATATATATATATATATATATATATATATATATATATATATATATATATATATATATATATATATATATATATATATATATATATATATATATATATATATATATATATATATAGGGCCCATCTTTATTGCCCACGCGGGTAGCTACTAGCCCACCATTTTGGTTACTTTTTTCAAGTTGGTTACTTTTTACATGTAGAGGGTTACTTTACATTGCAAATTGCTAAGTTTTGTGCATAGATAGTTACATTTGCAACAGCAGATTTTAAAACACGGATACATATATATCTGCTGTATATTTTGTACAGAGTTAGTTTTTTAGTCGCATAGTTACTTTTTGATCAATATAGTTACTTTTTTATAGTAGGGTTACTTTTTTTGCCAGAATAGTTACTTTTTTGGCTGTCGGGTAGCAAAATCCAGGCTACCCACGCGGGTAATGAATGAACGGCCATATATATATATATATATATATATATATATATATATATATATATATATATATATATATATATTAGGTCAAGCTTTTATGAGTGACTCTTCATACATGATCATCCAAATAACTCAAGTGAGGTTTCTAACATCATATATATAGAGAAAGAGAAGGGGAAGGAGAAGGATTGACATGCATTGATGAGTATTATATGCACAAGGCATTTTAACCTCTAAACTAGAGTTCATATATCACCTCACTTGCAACTAATGTTGAGATTAACAAACAAATGTTACTCAAGCTAGGACATATATATGTCCAACAAGACCTACTAGCCTAAACTTCTACCCATAATAAAATTTCTACCCATCTTTTGGGAAACAAGGGTAACTACTAGATTCCTTTATATACAACTACTAACATGAGTATGAGGCTCATCATGGTTATCACACATCATATACATCATCTTAGGGTCTTGGGACATCTCCCTCACCTATATAGCAATAATAAATTTTTTAATTACCTCTTCATCTAGGGTTCAACACTTTTATGGAAACCACACACTGGGTCACTCAACTCATATACTTAGAAGTAGTCTAGCTAGGGACTCATTATAATGTATTTCATCATGTATACTTTTCAACATTTTACATATATTTTGGAGTATAGGTACTCTGACCATCTCCCGTGACGGGTCAAATCATATAAAAGGGTCACCCTATTCATATGTCCCATGCTAGAGGTCCTCCTTTGTAAAGATATTGAGGCCCATGTTGGTCTCAAACTATATGTCACATATCATATATCAAAACACACAAGACTAGGTACAAGCAAACATACCAACCCACTAGCTATGTTTAGCACATCAACCAAGTCATATGTATCAACAAGGTGCTAGGTCTAGCTAGGGTTGCATGGTCAAACTCATTTCATATTTTCAACCTACTTGACCTTCTCAAGGACAACCGAAGCATTATCAACAACAACATCATTAACAACATCAACATCGACATCGAGATCAATATTAACATCATTATCATTATCATTATCATAATCATCATCATCATCTTAGGTTTCTAAGTTACTCACTAACCTAACCTTTATCATGGCTCTAGACAACTCTAGCGACTAGAAATACCATCTAAACTGTCTCGTCTAGACTTGATGTTACATCTCTTTCTCTTAGGTTACATGGACACTCACTACCTTTCTAGGTGTGGTAACATTTTTCATATGTACATATACTAATAATTGAAATAAGCTTTCTCCAACATTTAAACGGTTGATGAAAACCACCATACTCCATTCGAACAAAACCAAAACCAAAATGAGTTACCACACTCATGAGGCAGTCTAGTACCATAACACCTAGAGAACTAGCAAGAACATGGTGCAACCCTGTGTAGACACCCTAAGCACATGTCATGAATCATATGTCTAGGGAGGTAAATTGTACAAGTCTACACCTTGTTCTAGAACATCTAGGTTCTAACCTAGAGACTAAGTCAACCTAGTCCAAAAGGATATTTCATTAAGTTTCTAGGGTTGGAATGTAAAGTGAATTTGGTTTATGTTTCCCGTGAGCAATTGTTAGGCGTAGCTATTGTTCATGATCTGATACCAACTATAACGTCCCCAGATTCTGCCCCCTCGAGACTTAGAAGGGTCGAGAGGACAAATCTGTAAATATTAGACAATCATTTCAAAGAGTGATGCGGAAGCATAATACGCATACATGAACATACAACCATAACATATCTCAACAATAACATGTATATTTACAACATGAATTATTAGAGCTTGGATTACATTTACATATTGAAAAAATAGAAAATTACACAGTATAAACATGTACGCTAACCAAGATCCTATACAATAGGTAACCTGAACAACTTGCTCACACCCTGTTCTTTTTCTCCCATGCTATCTCTGAACCTAAAACATACGTGAAACAAATGAATCAACAAAAGTTGGTACGTGGTAAAAGATACACTAGTATGGTTGCATAAAGGAAAATACTTGAAGAAGGAAGAAAGAGAGAAAAACTATTTCCTAAGGTAAAAATTAGGTAAACATCCTTTTATTACATTTATTTGATGCGATTGTACTATAGTTATCTACACTTGACTTACATCCAATATGGGAAAACATTATATCATCATACATCTAACATGGGCCAAAGCATCATACATCCATGCTAGGCAACATACATCCATACCGGGCTAGGTGTACTAGTAGCTACAACCCATCCATATCTTTTTATGTTATATTAGATTTTGGGGAAGTATAACTCATAATAGTTCAACCAAGCTATGGATATCCAAATAATAGCATTCATGATATTGTTGGATAAATTGGACATTATGATAAATCCCTTTGTTTCGATGATGACAAACATTTCATTCTTATTGATCTAATGAGCTACTTGAGTGTTGCAGGATTAAGGTGAATGACAAAGCAATTAGGGAAATCCATACGATTACATGTTTATATTTTCATGAAATGTAATCGCCTTGTAAAAACTTGTACAAATATATAATGTACAAGTACATAGATTTCATGTAAATCAAGTGTTAGATTCTCCCTAGCTAAACACCACATTTAGATAGGTCATCCCCTTCAAATAGTGTCACATATGCACACTCATACACACATTTAGTGATTTAATTAAAAGATTGAAACAGGGTCAATCTCGGTCGACTAACTCTTCGACCGAGACACTCTCGGTCGACAATCTTCTCGACCGAGAAAGACCCAAGTAGCCGTTAGACACAACTGACAAGGTAGTTGGAAGTTGGAGATAAACGTTGCAATACACATGATCCAGAGAGCCTGTCGGTCGACAAAAATTTGACCGAGTAGGCATCTTGGTCAACCATTCCTCGAGCGAGATGAACTTTGACAGCAACTGCAGAATAAATCAACTAGCCGTTACTAATGCACCTAACTTATACCTAACGGCTAGTTAAGCACTTAGAACTCCCTAGAAAATGTCTAGAACGTCCTTAAGCACTTGTAGGTCATTTCTATAAATAGGACATGCCTTAGGACACCTAAACACACCTAAGCTACACACTTGTGCTATACTTGAGCTTACACTTGCATTGACAATCTGTTTTGAGAAATTGAGCAACACTTGCATTGGCTATTATTATCATTGCTCCAATTTCGTGTCCTATAGGCTAGCATCTCCTATCCACAACACTTACACTTATACACTCATTGGTTAGGAGATCGATACGCTTGATATAGGCAAATCAAGACTTGTGCTTACAGTGGTATTGAAATTTCTATTTTCCTTCTTATTCCTTTTTATCCTTTGTACTCACCTTGCTACTCCTAGGGTTGGAGGCTGCGGATTGGAGAGGGTTTGACTTCTCAGGTGGAGAAGGGGACTTTGGACTACTTTAAGAAGGCTGTCTCAACGGGAAGCTACTTCAAAAGGAAGGCTACTTCAAGGGGAGCTTGAGGTTACTTCAAGGAAGGCTGCTTCAAGGTTGGTGAGACTACTTCTAGGTGAAGGTTGTCCAAAGGGTTTGGTGAAAGGATTGTAATTTTATGTAAAGTCCTTGCGAGGTAATAAAATTAAATTCTTTCAAAATCCCGGTTGGGTAAGCAACCAGGTAGTGGACTGACGACCTTAGTATTTTCTAAGGTTGGAACCACTCTAAATCATTGTCCCCTTGTCCAATATTCTTGCAATTGGTTGTTTGAGTGAAATTATTGTTAAAATTATTTTAAAACTCTATTCACCCCCCTCTAGTGTTTTTCAGATATTACATATCATAAGCAACCAGAAATCTAATCTTATACTTATAAGACCACTTACCTGAGTTCAGAGATTCCTATATAAATATATCCATGATCATCAAGATAATCTGGTCATCACCTAATTAACAACAAGATTGCCTACATGTATTAGATTCTCATCATTAATCCTAATTAGAAGCATTTTAGGGTTTTGGCCAAAATAGGTTCCAAGTTTCTTATAAGTTCATTACATGATCTTATACTAATCTAGAGGTCATCATGAAGGTTTGTTTCAAGTTTCAAGTCATTATGACGTTCCATGCACTTTCTATGATCATATGAAGGTCGAAGGCATTTACATGAATTCTAGGGTCAAAAGACTCACAATAGAGAAACTGAGATCAAGTATCATCAAGGAAGAAGAGTCAAGAATAAGGGATGGTTTTAGATCAATAAGAAAAGAACATAGGAAACACATTTAAAGTAGGGTAATGTCCACTAGAGTCTAGACATCAAACTACCAACATGAAGCACCGACAGTCACTCATACATGCAGTTATCATAATAGCACACTTATGTCATCGAGAGTAAAAGGAATGTTATAAGGTTTCCCAAAGGTTCCAGGAGCATAAATACTAATTTCATGATTGGTTAAGCATTTAGAGTCATTAGGAAGAAAGTTTAGGATTATAAGAGCAATGTACATCATTATAACTCAATATGGTCACATATGCACAAAAAGGAGTCATTTATGAGAAAATAGGGAGAATAAGACCTTCAATAGGGATACAAGGACATGAGAGTTACTGATTTGATACTTAGGTGGGTATATATCCATCAAAGTTCCAAAGTTCATTATAACATTGCATTAAATGTGTTAAGAAGATCAAAAGGTAGCATTTTTGGGAAAATAGAGAACAAACGAAGGAATTATGGTCTGCAATTATGTCCAAGTTGTATATCTTTTTGAGAAGATCAAAATGGTATATATATTTACCCTATTTGGCCAAGGGAATCGGGAGTTATCATTTTCTTAAGATCAACATTTAAAACTATAGTTGAGGGAGTTATTAACATTGCTGTTATTTATGCCTTAAGGTCGTCCATCTATCCTTGATCTGACGACTAGGGCTGACCCGCACCTTCATGGATGCTCTAGACTATGCAGTAGTCTATGATTGGGCCGCCCCCTTCCGTGTGCGGTGGTCGGCGACTCCCAACGTCTACTGATCGCTGGTTGGGTCTTCAAACGTAGTCGCACGTGACTCTCGGTTTCCTGTACCTGCCTCCAACTGCAAGCGTCTGATCAAGTGCCATTCCCCACTGCCCGCTGACCTCCCTTATGGGATTCCCCTATTTCAGTGCCCAAAATAGGAAGTCAGACAGAGAGCATCCCGACGATCTTCCGACGGCGTCAGCTGCATCCGAGGACAGGGCAAAGGGAGAGGAAGATCCCTTGGATCCTGATGGAGTCCATGGTGGCCCTCCTTTGTCATGCGGAGGTGAGATGTTAGCTGGGCGGTCCTTGCCCTAGTGCTGCCGATGCTCTCAGCCTGTAGGAGAACAAAGCGCCACATCCAGCAAAGAAGGCATCATCATCCAGGTTGCTTCGATGGGTGAGGGCAGCGATGGATGAGACATTCCCTTTCCTCTTGACTGAGGTTGGACTCATGGAGGTAGGGCTGATCCGTCACCTTATCTCTACAATTGGTTGTTGCTCATTGCAATGGAGGAAGAAGGAAATGAAGATTGATCTCCCTGTATGGGACTCCGACATCAAAGTGAAGGGTCCATACGTTCGATTGTTGTGTAGTTCATGGGTTTACTAACAAGATTTCCTCTCAATCGTTCTATTCCTCCCTTTAGGGGGGTTAGGGATGACTGCTTCCCTTTGTGCCTTGCTATAAAAAGGCAGTGTGACATTAATATGTCACATATTTAAAGACCAAAGTCTGATCAAGGAAAATATCATCAATGTCCCCAATTTCAAATAATTCTATCTCTTTGTAGCAATCTCCAAAAATTCTGAAATTTAGGCATAGGCTCACAAAATCCTAATCTATCTTCTCCTGAAGTTTGAGACTCAAAGACTATTATTTATCCATGCCAATAAATTTTTTAATTAACCTCATAAATAAGTGTATTAACCTTAAATACAAGTCAATTCATCATCAACTCTTGAACAAAAAGTGTAACTTTCATTATATGACCACATTACACATCTAGGTACATCATTAAAATATTTTACCCCAACATGATTTCAAATATTATATTTAGTATCATCTAAATTTTGGGTCGTCACACTACAAGTCTAGAAGCATTTGTCTAGTTGTTCTGAAAAAACGAGAGTTTTTGGTACTACCAGTGCAATGAAATCTTAGTGCACTGGAGTAGTAGTCACTAAGTAAAGGCAAAAGTCCTAGACTTCCACCTGTAAGAACTTATGACTCAACTTTTATATCGGTAATAATACTGATAAGACCATGGTATGAGGACAAAACATGTTATAGATACAAACATGTTGAGCATACTAAACTCTTTTTTTTAAAAAGAAGGGAGGAAATGACCCAACAACCGAGGAAGACTCAACAGGGCATACAAAAGTTATAGCCCACTCGAGTAAAAGGGCAAAGATGAAGAATCGAATCTATGTGTTGAGTCAACCTAAAGCGGTAGATGACTGCGAGGGGTAACAGTCAGATAGAGCTTTCTCATTTTTAATATGCCTTCTTTTGATTTTATCTAATAGACATAATGGGGATTGTTGTTATTGACTTCTCCATTGATTGCCCTATGGGAGCACAGGGGAGAAATTATGAAAACTAGAATTAATATTATGTTCAGTATTCTTTTAAATGATTTATAATTACTCTTGCCTGTGTGAAAGAGGATCAAGTATAGAGGTAAAGCCTGGAGGAAATCCATGGATGCTAAATCCTATGCCTTAATGATATAAAAAGTAACTAATAGATTGTTATCTCTCTGATTACTCTAACTAAGTAGTCATTTTGAGACAATCTAGTAAGCCTAACAAGATTGGAAATATGGCATGGGTGTTTTCATCACATCCTAAGTGCAGTAAATTGGAATCTGAGATGATCTCAGATCAACCTGATATGACGCATGAAAGACAATTGTCTCCCTTTATCTGGGATTTCAGGGAGGAAATCCTTGTTAGGGGTTTATAATTATAACACCCCTGACCTGGGTTACGGCCTAACCCTAGATGTTTTTCTTAAGTAAGTTTCTTATAACTTGTTCTTATCTTTTAGGAAAAGTAATTAAGGCCTTTGTGAAGTTTATTCTCAAAAATTGATCTAATATGCAAACTATGTGTGTGCATTATATGATAATCTAAGTGAAAAGTACAATTTACCCAATATAAGGGTTATGTTGCAAATGTTACATGTTGAATATATTCTAAGTGTTTTGTATGTCATTAAAGAGAAATGATAAGTGGAGGCTTGTGCAAAGCCTAAACCCTAAGCGAGAACTTGTGTAAAATGCTAAGTTCTTGGTGCATCAATTGTAGTACAATTTGCAATATGTACAAAATGTAGGGCTAATTTGTAATTTATCACCTCTACATTGTTTTTACTCTTACCTAGTGTTATCTAGAGGAAAGAGAAAGAAGGATACACTATGTTTAAATCATCTTGAAGTGTTAGTACTCTTAATAATGAAGAAGACAAGGAAATGCATAAGTCGGAGTTATACACATGAGCCATATTGATTGTGGACTAAGGAAAGGACCCCCTATCATTCATAGAGACATAAGGAGAGCATACTATCAGTTTGTGGGGATTTGGTTTGGCCCATGATGGACAAGGCACTTAAAGGAAATATGGAAGCATCGATTTGCAACTTGCCTTAGATATGAGGGAGTTGAATATAATAATATAGTGGAAGAAGGCTTGCCCTAGGAGACAACTCAAGAGCCGCCCCTTATATTTTCTTTATCCTTTTTGCATGGAAAGATGATAGTGGCATGCATGCAAGAGTATGTGTCAACCTTGCATGGATAGGTGGCATGAACCACGTTAAGTTAGTGACACCTATGACACTCTTTTCTATAAACCTCAAGTATAAATACCTTGACCTTCATTTGTTGGCAAGATTTTTAGATCTAGCAAGTGCCCTTTTCTCTTGTATCGTGCAAAACCCCTTCTTGTGTTTCCCATAGTGAATATAGTTGAGTGGTATTGGCCAAGGAGGAAAGATATCGACCAAAGAAGGTAGAAGCAACCAATTAAGGTGATATCACCCAAAGTGGTTAGAGATATCATGCAAGAGCTTGGAGCCCAAGTCTTGGAGTTTGGAGAAGGTCCATCCTCAACCTTGAAACGTGATGAAGTGAATCTTGAAGCTTGGAAGCTCATGAGAGGTGGATTATATAACTTAAACCCTTCAATATTATTATCCTTTCTTCAATATTATTCAATTTGTTGATTATTTGCAAATTAGGGTTTCTTATGATGATTTGATATAATCACGAGTTCCAAAATGTAATTAGGACTATTATTCATAGTTTTAAATTAGATTGATGATCTTGAGGTTGATGATGATGACATCATTGTATACCCGACATGGGTTGATCATTCTTGTACAACCCGATATGGGTTGAAGATCTTGTAATTCGATTTGGGTTCAATACTTAAGAAAATCAATATGGAACCCGACTTGAAGACTTGCGCGATATGTAAATAGGACATATTTGTAGGCTAAGTCCTATGAACGATATAGAGGACTCCTATCTATTATTTTGTATATGATACAAAGGTAAAGGGATACCTTTGCCCAATATGAGCAAAACCCTAGTAGGAGAATGAGGAACCCAATATGCTCTTTGAACTTTGAAACTTGATATACCTCCTTTGTGTTAAAGGATCAACTTGGGATCCATCTTATCATGAGTTGATTGTAATGTTCTTATCAATGATGGTAATACAATATGGCCAAGAGATAACACTTAACATGGGTACTCAATATGGTGCCCAATATCTTGCCCGATATGGTGCTCAATATCTTTCTCGATGTAGTGCCCAATACACCTACCCGATATGATACCTAGAGGTGAAACCCAATAAGGTATTTAGGATAGGTAAACCAATATGATAGTTGCATCATATGATTATAGGGGAGATGCCCTATACCCGATATGTGGACGTGGTTATACCACATGGTCAAATTGAATACTTGACAAGATGATATATAAATGAAATTATCAATCTTACTACTTGATATGGTAGGCATGTCCACAATTATTAAGATTTACTAAGTGATGAATCTGATTAATGTAATATTGAGACACAATGAGCTTAACCCATTTTTGAAAGATAAGTATGTAACACTAATACTCCTACGGTGAGTGGAGTATGAGTTAGGGCATAATCATTGATAATGAAAATTTGAAACCCTAATTGGTAAATGATAATTCAAAGGATGTGTTCCTTAGTACATTATGGTTAAAGGCATATGCTGAGATGGTTGTTAACATGATATGATAATCATGCAAGAATCTTAAAGTAATAAGCATGGCTAAGTAAGATATATGTGGTTATGTGATACAAACTCAGTGAACTATGTGGACTACGTGAATAATTATCTGGGTCTGATGACTTAGAGGTAATGATCATTTGCTAAGTGGTGACAATACTTAGTGATGAATTAAGGGTTTGAATAACCAAGTATGATGGTGAGGTAAAATTGAGATTCTAAGTGAATTATGTTTCGATCAATTTGAAAGTATTAATAAATGCAATTATGATTTTCTTTGTAGAATTGATATAACTCTTGTTAGAAACATTGGTTGATGAATTAATACTTTCATACATTGTGGTAAGATAGATGTTATACATTTTTTTATATTCTTTTTCAAGTAATTAGATGTTTTATAACTCTGTTCAGTTTATATTATTTCCTTTGATAATAATATTGTTGGCAGGGAGTTATATCTCTCGCTGGGACAATAGTATCACCCCATGGGTTTCACAATTTTTAGGTAGGACGTAGACGAGGGACTAAGAATTGGATTGTAGAAGATGGAGCGTATCAACAAGGATCATAGTTTTATCTCAGGTTGAGTACATTGTCTGTAATGACTTTTAGATATAAGTCATATGTGTCGTCTCTATACTCTCAGGTCCTTGGGAGATAGTCTTAGTGGTTTTCACGAATGAATTAATATTTTGGTTTGTTATCCTTGAGAAGAGATAGAATATTGAATGTATAATGTGAACCATGTGTATATGAGGTTTTGGTTCTTTATGTAATAATTTTCTAGAAGATGGATCTATGTGTAAAATGGTTTTAAATTTTAGTGATTATTGTTAATCCACTATTTATGGTTATTCCTCTTAACTAGTATTGATTTGGTTGTCAATTTAATGATGGTCATTTCATGTAACTTCATAACTCATATAAAACAAACATGATTATATTTATTTATAATACTAATGCACTATAGATTAGCATGATCCTGATACTACCATTAGGAAATATGGAGGTGAAGGAAGAAACATTGGATTAACATCAGGCCTTCCACATAGGCCATATCCTCATCAAGCTCTACCTCTACAGGCTGAAACACTAACTCTATATCTGGATGGTACTTCCTCAACATACTCACATGAAACATTAGATGCAACCTATGCAACTCAGGTGGCAACTCCAACCTGTAGGCCACCTTACTAATGTGGGCTCCGATATCCAAACCACGAATTAATCCCGATTTAAACATGTGCGGAAGCAAAAGATAAAAAGCGGAAGACAAAAATTACGGGAAATTAAAACTTTTCGAGACAAGAGCTTGAAACCACAAACCTTTTCCATAGAAAAAGGATTTAACTATTTACATCACTGACAAATTACCTCTTGAGTAATTATATACAACATGACACAAAATCTCTCAAGAGTTCATACTCAAAACACTCCAGGACCTGAGAGTACAGAGGACACATAGGGTTGACTCTATATTACACCATAAAGCAGGCTGAATCTCCACCTGAGATTTACTGCTCCTGATGCTGCTGTTGCTGGGATTGATCACCTGAGTTCTTGTTCCTCCATTTTTGACGTCCACCTAAAAAGTAGAAGTCTACGGGGTGAGACAATTATACATAATTTCCCCAGCGAGAGTTATAACTCTCCACTAGAAGCTTTATAAGTAAAGCAGGGAATAACTAAAGCAATAAAAGCCTTCAAGGTATTCACTAGCAGTTTTGATGATAAGTAAGAGTTCAATCAATATTAAAATATGAGAACATATACACTATTCAAGGTAACATCAATCAAATAACTCGTAGATAACTCTAACAGATATACTACGCTGTTGATTATGTTTTTCAAACATTATTGTGCCCTGTGGAGATGAGGCATACCACTCATACTCCAACTGATCGCTAAGAAGTCACATCAGTATCATACATAGGTCATTAAAAGAGCCGGATTCTTATGACCTCATCTTCCTCAGTCAGTTAGAGGATTGTTTGTTAGACATCTGGCGGGATGTCCTTTATAATAGCTCTCCAGGGTAAACTGGACCTTCGCTATTGTTAGAGTTACAATGGCATTATGTACTCTCTTCGCTATCGGAAGATTTCTTCTTTATCTTTCATCGATGCGGTGTTTGTGTCTTTAAGGGAGTGTAGTAATACATCTCACCTTTTGGACTTTGTGGTGGGGTTTAATGGACTACTAGAATCTACATCAAATCCTCTCACCTTTTCTCTTTTAGTGAAGACATGACGGAATACAAGAATCTACATCAAATACCTACACTAGGATGTAAGGTTCTACACATCCATGTACCCCACATACTCAAAAGTATGTGATCCAGGAGTTCCCTGGGGAAAACCTGTTTTACCATCATTTAGACTCTGACAATGATGGATCTATGACCAGGGCTCTACATTTCACTTGATTAGTTAGGTACATTCAGTATTCTTCAAACATTGTACTTCAAACAATAACATTAGCACAACAGCTATAAATAAGAATACAAGAATGTAACAGGCCTAACTCTTTTCATCATCAATCTCAGTCATCTCATCATAAGTCATATGTCAAGCATGACCCTGATAGTATTTATGGCTCTTACAGCCCATAAATCACAATAGATATCACTTAGCAGTGCATCAAGATGGTTCACTATTCATAAAGCTTAAGACATACTTTCAATGAATATAACATGGTATTCCATACCTGGGTGTGACCATCACCTCATAATAACCTGCATGGCTAAATCAACTGATAATAGTTAACAATTCAACAATTAGGGTTTACTATTCATCTTTCATGTCTATACCCTAAAATTAGGGTTTACTATTCACTCTATGGTGAATTGTACTCATTACATCATCATGTAAGAGAAACATTACCATTAAAGCTCTTAAATAAGATTTAGAATCATTGGATATCATAATTAGGGTTTCCTTGATCTCACATAAGTGAATCATCCCCTAATTATGCACACTCATGTGTAATTGAAGTATCTCACTTGAGTTTCCACCTTAAAAAGGGTACTTTCTCTCTCTAGGATACTTTCTCTCTCTTAAAATACTTTCTCTCTCCTCTCACTAGTAGATGGTGATAACACCACTCTAGATCAGGTTGAGTTAAGTCTCCATTGACTAACATAAGCCAAGACATCATCAACATGTGATTATGGTTTGATTAGAACAAGGTTTTACCCCTTTAGACCCCTCAAGGGTATTTTGGTAATTTGCCTCATGATCTCCATCATGGTTTAACTCACTAATCACATAGTCCCTTAATGACCTAGGTTACCATTAGGGTTTAGTTTAGATCACCATTGTACTAGTTACACCATCAAATGGTTAAGTACAAACCATCACCAATCATCTCCAAACGGTTTCAACTTTCAAACGGTTTCAACCACCCAAACGGTCTTGAGACCGTTTGGCCCCAAACGGTCTTGAGACCGTTTGGCCCCAAACGGTCTTGAGACTGTTTGGATCCAAACGGTCTTGAGACCGTTTGGAGGTGAAGACCATTTGGAAGGGTTGACTTTCCAAACCGTTTGGAGCTTCAATCGGTTTGAAACCGTTTGATCAAATTTGCTTGAGATCGATTGAACCAAACGGTCCTGAGGTCGTTTGAGCCCAAACGGTCTTGAGACCATTTGGCCCCAAACGGTCTTGAGACCGTTTAGTCTCAAACGGTCTTGAGACCGTTTGGATCCAAACGGTCTTGAGACCGTTTGGTCCAAATGGGCTCAAACCGTTTGGACCTCCAAAGTGGTTCAAAGGTTACCAATGTTTATGGAAGTGTTGATTGAAGCCCTCAATTGGTCAAATATATGTTAACCCCTTATAAATTGAGTCAATTAGGGTTAGACTTAGCCTATTATACATCAAATTGACCCTCAATTGCAAGACAATTAGGGTTCAATCCCTCTCAATTAGGGTTTCAAATCGGTTGGTCATCAATGTTCAACAATATGAATCAACTCAAGGTTGAACCTATCAATTGACCTCCAATTGGGATCAAACTTGGCCCAAACGGTCTTGAGGTCGTTTGGACATCATCCAAACGGTCTTGAGACCGTTTGCCCAAAGTTTGACCAAAATCCAAGTCGTTTTGACTTGGGTTGAAATCCAATTAGGTCAAAATCAACAATTTTCATCAATTTCATCAATTGCTTACAATTGGACCCTCAAACCATTAGATTAACTCAACCCTAGACCATCAAACGGTCTTGGTTTGTGCCCAAACGGTCTTAGGACCGTTTGGAGGAATCCCCAAATGGTCTTGAGACCGTTTGGGTCCTTCAACCCAAAACTCAACAAGATCTATGTTTAAAATCAGCACTTTTGACCCGATTAGGGTTTCCATGTTGAAGTGCCTTCAACTCCCAATTGGTTAAGAATTAGACTTTGATTCTTTTCAGAGATGAAATTCAATATATTAGGAACAGACCCTCAAACGTTCGTCCCTTGGTCAACTCTTTCAAATGGTCTTGAGACCGTTTCAATCCAAACGGTCTTGTAAGACTGTTTGAGAGCAAACGGTTTGAAACCGTTTGAACCCAAACGGTTTGCAACCGTTTGGACCAAAAGGGTCCAAGGTCGTTTGAAAAAGTAACATAGAAAATCACGCCCCTCATCTTCAACCTCTATCATGGTCGGTTCTCCCACTCTTTTGCTTGCAAACGTGCAAGGAAGAAGGGTGGTAGAAGGAGAATTTACCAAGTAATTTTCAAAAATTAAGCATGCATATAAAGCAAGAGTTTAGAGTTATAAAACCCGCCTAAAGGTTGATCTTAGAGCTCCAAGCCTTCAAGATCCAAGATTTAATGGCGTCCTTGAGCTTCCACAACTTGGTCAGGGGTGAAATCTCCAGGGAAACGTTGGTTTGGTTGGCTAGAACAAGAAAACTAAGTAAGCTATCCATAAAACCAACCTTAGATAGTGAATTCTTCCATGAATTCGAGCTAGAAGGTGGTGTTCTCTTACCTAGAACAGGTTGGTCATCCCCCTGAGCTCCAGATCTATCCTTGGTCGTTTGAGCAAGAGAAGAAGAGAATGAAGAGAAGGAAAGATCGTTCACTTATCTTGTAAAGAAGTGGCTTATATACTTTAGCCCCTTTTACACCCTAAGGACCTCACAAGATTGGAAATCACATCTAGGTCCCTCCTTGCTCAAGGGCACGTCCAAACCTATCTATCCTTATGCAAATCTCATGAAATATCAAGATCTAAGGGTAAAGGAAGCCAACCTACAACTAGGGTACATCCATGAAAGGTTTCTATACCCAAATTAGGTGTCTTTTACCACAAAGATCATCTTTTCTTATCTAATCAATCTTTGATGTACCCCTTTCATCATTTCTACTCTAAATGATGACAAGAGTCATAACAGATGTTCTAGATATTAAGAATTACAAGTTGGACCCCTCAATTTGGGTAAATTGCACTTTACCCCAAATGAGGGTTTCTAAGCATGGGGATTGCTTCCACAGCTGCACCTTGGTGCTCAAGCTTGGGAAATCCCTCAAACTTCATCATAGGCATCCTCATGATGTTTCAACATCAGAGATACATCTCATTTTGTGAAAATTGCAAGTTGAACCCTTAAACTGGGTAATTTGCACATAGGTCCCTGCATACAACATAATGCTACAACTTTATACAAAAAGGAGCAAAATTGAAAGTAAATGTTCCTGAGAAACTTAATTACATGCCAGGGAGTGTTCACAAGTATATAATTACATATTTAGGCAAAATGTCTAGGGTTAGGTCATAACCCAAGTCAGGGATGTTACAAATTCTTTACCCCTTCAAAAGGATTTCGTCCCCGAAATCGATAAAGCATATTATAAGAAAAGAGCATGATATTTTCTTCTCATCTCATCCTCTAGTTCCCAAGTGGCTTCTTCAACACCACGATGGTTCCAGAGGACTTTCACAAGGCTTATATCCTTCTTATTTAACTTTTTAGTTCTGTTATCGAGGATTGACACTGGTCCCTCCTCATACGTTATATCTTCATTCAATTCTACTTCCATAGGTTGTAGAACTGACTCGGTGTCTGGGTGACATTTCCTCAACATGGAAATGTGAAACACAGGGTGCAACTTCTGCAACTTCTGCAACTCCTTAGGCAACTCTAGTCTATAGGCTACCTTTCCAACTCTTTCAACAATTGGATAAGGTCCCATAAATCTAGGAGCTAACTTTCCTTTCCTTCCAAAATGAAGGACTCCTTTCCAAGGTGAGACCTTGAGATACACTCTGTCTCCAACCTGGAACTCTAGGGATCTACGACGTTTATCAACATATGATTTCTGCCTATCTTGTGCAGTCTTAAGCTGTTGTTGTATCACTTTAATCTTTTCCGTAGTTTGCTGCACAAGATCAGGGCCTAACAACTGGTGCTCACCAGTCTCATACCAACATAAGGGTGATCTACAACGTCTACCATATAAGGCTTCATATGGTGCCATATCAATGCTATGCTGATAGTTATTGTTATAGGCAAACTCTATCAAGCTTAGATGTAGATCCCAACTCCCGGTAAACTGGAGAACACATGCTCTCAACAGATCTTCTAAGGTCTGTATAGTCCTTTCTGACAGTCCATCAGTCTGGGGATGAAAGGCCGTACTAAACCTTAGCTTGGTGCCTAGGGCTCTGTGTAACTGTTCCCAAAAGCGACTTGTAAATTGGGGACCTCTGTCAGAAACTATAGTGACAGGAACTCCGTGCAAACACACTATCTCTTGAACATATAACTGGGATAACCTTTCAACAGAATAGGTTGTTTTGACAGGTAAGAAATGTGCTATCTTTGTCAACCTATCAACAACTACCCAAATGGAATCATGTCCTTTGTTTGTCCTGGGTAGGCCAACAACAAAGTCCATGGTCACATGGTCCCACTTCCACTGTGGTATGGGTAAGGGTTGCATTGTTCCTGCAGGTTTCTGGTGCTCAGCCTTGACCTGCTGACACACAAGACACCTCAGAACAAACTCAGCTACATCCTTCTTCATTCCAGGCCACCAATACATATCTTTCAAGTTTCGATACATCTTGGTGCTCCCTGGATGCATAGCATACATTGAAGAATGAGCTTCTTCCAGAACTAACTTCCTTAGGTTATCCACATCTGGCACTATCATTCTTCCATGATTGGATGCCACCTGGTCATCTGACTCATGAAAACCTTCTCGCTTCTCATCACCAAACTCAGATCTAATCTGCTGTACAAAAACATCTACTTGTTGTGCCTCCTTTATCTGCTCTCTTAAGGTAGGTTTAATCTGCATCTCAGCTAACAGACCAGCTAATAATGATGCCTTCAACTGCACATTGTCTTGCCTTAATGAGATAAGCATATCTCTTCTAGAGCATACTAAGGAACTTAGTTGTGCCCTATCCATGGTTGATGTTGCTGATTTCCTACTCAAGGCATCAGCAACCACATTGGCTTTGCCCAGATGGTAATCAATTGTACAATCGTAGTCCTTGATTAACTCCATCCAATGACGTTGCCTCATGTTAAGCTCATGCTGAGTGAAGATGTACTTAAGGTTCTTGTGGTCTGTGAAAATCTTAAAAGTTTCTCCATAGAGATAATGTCTCCAGATCTTCAAGGCATGGACCACAACAGCTAACTCTAGATCATGTGTTGGATAATTCTCCTCGTGTTTCTTAAGTTGTCGGGAAGCAAAAGAAATCACTTGTTTATCCTGCATCAACACACATCCAAGTGCATTCTTGGAGGCATCACAAAAGATTATATATTCCTTTCCTTGCTCAGGTAACACAAGCACAGGTGCACTTGTCAACCTCTCCTTCAACAGCTGAAAAGACTGTTGACACTTATCACTCCAAGCAAAAGGAACATCCTTCCTGGTTAACTTGGTCAAAGGTAAGGCTATAGAACTGAAATTCTTGATAAACCTTCGATAATAACCAGCTAACCCCAAGAAACTTCTAATCTCCGTCGCTGTCTTCGGTTGTTCCCACTGCAGAACAGATTCTACCTTTGCAGGGTCAACACGAATTCCCGAGGCAGATACCACATGTCCAAGGAAGGATACTTCAGATAACCAGAACTCACACTTTCTAAACTTAGCGTATAGCTTATGTTCTCTTAGCAAGGTCAAAGTCTGGCGAAGGTGCTGCTCATGCTGCTGAGCATCCTTACTATAAATCAGTATGTCATCTATGAAGACAACAACACACTGATCAAGGAAGGGTCGAAAGACTCTATTCATGAGTTCCATGAATGCAATTGGTGCATTGGTTAGTCCAAACGAGATAACCGTGAACTCATAGTGACCATATCTTGTCCTAAAGGCAGAATTGGATATGTCACTATCCTTAATACGGAGTTGATGATATCCATACCTTAAGTCTATCTTAGAGAAGAATGTTGCACCATGCAACTGGTCAAAAAGATCATCAATCATCGGCAAAGGATACTTGTTCTTTATTGTTACTTTATTGAGTTGTCTATAATCAATGCACAACCGCATCAATCCATCTTTCTTTTTAACAAACAAGACCGGAGCACCCCAAGGTGAGGTACTCGGTCGGATGAAACCCTTCTCAAGTAACTCTTGAAGCTGTTTCTTGAGTTCTGCCATCTCGGCAGGCGCCATCCAATACGGAGTCTGGGCTATGGGTTTCGTATCTGGGACCAAATTGATCTCCAAATCAATCTCCCGAGGTGGTGGTATACCAGGAAGTTCTTCGGGAAACACATCCTCGAATTCCCTAACTATTGGAACTTCAGCAGGGTTGGGAATCTTCTTGGTAACGTCTACCACATGGGCCAAGAATGCATAACATCCTTGCCTCATCAACTTATCAGCAACCATAGCTAATACAAGACAGGTGGGAAAAATCTTTCTTTCACCTTGAAAGACCCATGTGTTGCTTTCATCAGCAAACACTGCCAACTTGGACTCACAATCCAAGACAACTTGATACCTTTCCAAGGTATCCATCCCTAGGATTATATCAAATCCTTGCATATCAAGCGGTATAAGGTCCACTTGAATGCGATGTTTAGAAAAGATGAGTATGCAGGGAGAGCATACTTCTTGCAGAACAGCAGACCCACTCAACGGAGTCTCCAACAACAACATATCTGCCCTATGACTAGTTGTCATATTGCAGTTACGAATCACTCTTTGAGTGATGAAAGAGTGTGTAGCACCTGGATCAATCAGAACAGATACTACACAAGATTTAGACATATCAGAATATAAAAGTTCCATCTGACTTGTCACCACTTGTGGATTGACCACTGCCTCTGGTGGGTTCATAGCATAGAACCTCATTGTAGCTTGTTGTTGAGGTGGTGCTGATGATCCAGCTTGAGACGCTTGCCCGCGTCCTCGACCTGTTCCTTGAGATTGTCCTCCCTGTGATCCCTATTGCCCTTGTCTCGGAGGTTGTGTCACACTGACAGGCCTAGATCGGCAGTCCTTCATCAAATGTCCCACCTTACCACAGTTGTAGCAGCTTCTGTCTTGTGGTCTTTGTGGTCCGGTAGCGAACATTGATGCAGAACTCTGTGTCTCCCGAGGTGGTTGTCCTCTTCCTCTACCTCTACTTGGAGACCACTGAGTCTGAGAACTAGATCTAGATGGTGGAGGGTTAGGTGCAGAGGATCTACACTTCTTAAAGTCCATAGATGAAGAACCCTGGAATTGTGGATACCTCTTCTGGGTTTGCCTCTTCTCAACCACAGATCTCTCTATCCTTCGGACTGACTCAACGAAGGTAGAGAATCTCTCTCGGTTTTCTAGGGCAGACACTGGGGTAGTCATGTCAGCATTCAACCCCTTCTCGAACCTTCTGATTCTCTCTTCTTCTGTGGCAGCCATGTGCGGACAAAACCGCAACAACTCCATGAACTTAGCTTCGTACTCGCTAATGTTCATGACTCCCTGCCTTAGTCTCTCAAACTGAGAGATCTTCTCATCTAGGAAGGTCTTTGGGAAATATCTTTGGACAAATTCCCGCCGAAAATCTTCCCACGAGATCTCTATTCCAGGTCTCTTCTGCTCTTCCATGGTCCACCAGTGACCAGCACTTCCTTTGAGAAGATAGACAACATGTCTAACCTTCTCAGCTTCAGGGATATTGAGGATCCTGAAAGCCTTCTCCAGTTCTGTCAACCACAGATCAGCATCTGTGGGGTCAGTAGTTCCATGGTACTCAGTAGCTCTGACACGACGTAGTTGCTCAAACGTCTTCCCGATACCTTGCCCTTCTGGTTGGACATGTGCCCTAGGTACAGGCATAGGAAACCGATCGGTAATGTGTGTCATGGCAGTCATGAACTGCCCAAACATTGTCTGGACTGCTGGGTTACCCATGTCAGCTGGGTCAAACTGGGGTGGCTCTCTAGGTTGTTCTGGTACAGGCTGTTCCCTTTCTGGTACTCCTGCACCGCCTTGAGGTGCACTAGCACTACTTTCTCCCACATACTCATCATGTGGCTCTGACATTCTTAAGTATCTTCTTCTCCTGAGGAGTAGAAGATTCTATTAGATAAGGAAGGAATACTAAAGATAGACTCGACTTCCTAAGTCCTATGCCTCTGTAGACTTGGCGAACCTGGCTCTGATACCACTTAATTGTGGGCTCCGATCTCCAAACCACGAATTAATCCCGATTTAAACATGTGTGGAAGTAAACGATAAACAGCGGAAGACAAAAATTACGGGAAATTAAAACTTTTCGAGACAAGAGCTTGAAACCACAAACCTTTTCCATAGAAAAAGGATTTAATTGTTTACATCACTATCAAATTACCTCTTGAGTAATTATATACAACATGACACAAAATCTCTCAAGAGTTCATACTCAAAACACTCCAGGACCTGAGAGTACAGAGGACACATAAGACTGACTCTATATTACACCATAAAGCAGGCTGAATCTCCACCTGAGATTTACTGCTCCTGATGCTGCTGTTGCTGGGATTGATCACCTGAGTTCTTGTTCCTCCGTTTTCGACGTCCACCTAAAAAGTAGAAGTCTACGGGGTGAGACAATTATACATAATTTCCCCAGTGAGAGTTATAACTCTCCACTAGAAGCTTTATAAGTAAAGCAGGGAATAACTAAAGCAATAAAAGCCTTCAAGGTATTCACTAGCAGTTTTGATGATAAGTAAGAGTTCAATCAATATTAAAATATGAGAACATCTACACTATTCAAGGTAACATCAATCAAATAACTCAGAGATAACTCTAATAGATATACTACGATGTTGATTATGTTTTTCAAACATTATTGTGCCCTGTGGAGATGAGGCATACCACTCATACTCCAACTGATCGCTAAGAAGTCACATAAGTATCATACATAGGTCATTAAAAGCGCCGGATTCTTATGACCTCATCTTCCTCAGTCAGTTAGAGGATTGTTTGTTAGACATCTGGCGGGATGTCCTTTATAATAGCTCTCCAGGGTAAACTGGACCTTCTCTATTGTTAGAGTTATAGTGGCATTCTGTACTCTCTTCGCCATCGGAAGATTTCTTGTTTATCTTTCATCGGTGCGGTGTTTGTGTCTTTAAGGGAGTGTAGTAATACATCTCACCTTTTGGACATTGTGGTGGGGTTTGATGGACTACTAGAATCTACATCAAATCCTCTCACCTTTTCTCTTTTAGTGAAGGCATGACGGACTACAAGAATCTACATCAAATACCTACACTAGGATGTAAGGTTCTACACATCCATGTACCCCACATACTCAAAAGTATGTGATCCAGGAGTTCCCTGGGGAAAACCTGTTTCACCATCATTTAGACTCTGACAATGATGGATCTATGATCAGGGCTCTACATTTCACTTGATTAGTTAGGTACATTCAGTATTCTTCAAACATTGTACTTCAAACAATAACATTAGCACAACAGCTATAAATAAGAATACAAGAATGTAACAGGCCTAACTCTTTTCATCATCAATCTCAGTCATCTCATCATAAGTCATCTGTCAAGCATGACCCTGATAGTATTTATGGCTCTTACAACCCATAAATCGCAATAGATGTCACTTAGCAGTGCATCAAGATGGTTCACTATTCATAAAGCTTAAGACATACTTTCAATGAATATAACATGGTATTCCATACCTGGGTGTGACCATCACCTCATAATAACCTGCATGGTTAAATCAGCGGATAATAGTAAACAATTCAACAATTAGGGTTTACTATTCATCTTTCATGTCTATACCCTAAAATTAGGGTTTACTATTCACTCTATGGTGAATTGTACTCATTACATCATCATGTAAGAGAAACATTACCATTAAAGCTCTTAAATAAGATTAAGAATCATTGGATATCATAATTAGGGTTTCCTTGATCTCACATAAGTGAATCATCCCCTAATTATGCACACTCATGTGTAATTGAAGTATCTCACTTGAGTTTCCACCTTAAAAAGGGTACTTTCTCTCTCTAGGATACTTTCTCTCTCTTAAAATACTTTCTCTCTCCTCTCACTAGTAGATGGTGATAACACCACTCTAGATCAGGTTGAGTTAAGTCTCCATTGACTAACATAAGCCAAGACATCATCAACATGTGATTAGGGTTTGATTAGAACAAGGTTTTACCCCTTTAGACCCCTCAAGGGTATTTTGGTAATTTGCCTCATGATCTCCATCATGGTTTAACTCACTAATCACATAGTCCCTTAATGACCTAGTTTACCATTAGGGTTTAGTTTAGATCACCATTGAACTAGTTACACCATCAAATGGTTAAGTACAAACCATCACCAATCATCTCTAAACGGTTTCAACCTTCAAACGGTTTCAACCACCCAAACGGTCTTGAGGCCGTTTGGCCCCAAACGGTCTTGAGACCATTTGGATCCAAACGGTCTTGAGACCGTTTGGAGGTGAAGACCGTTTGGAAGGGTTGACTTTCCAAACCGTTTGGAGCTTCAATCCGTTTGAAACCGTTTGATCAAATTTGCTTGAGATCGATTGAACCAAATGGTCCTGAGGTCGTTTGAGCCCAAACGGTCTTGAGACCGTTTGGCCCCAAATGGTCTGGAGACCGTTTGGTCTCAAACAGTCTTGAGACCATTTGGATCCAAACGGTCTTGAGACCGTTTGGTCCAAATGGGCTCAAACCGTTTGGACCTCCAAAGTGGTTCAAAGGTTACCAATGTTTATGGAAGTGTTGATTGAAGCCCTCAATTGGTCAAAGCTATGTTAACCCCTTATAAATTGAGTCAATTAGGGTTAGCCTTAGACTATTAGACATCAAATTGACCCTCAATTGCAAGCCAATTAGGGTTCAATCCCTCTCAATTAGGGTTTCAAATCGGTTGGTCATCAATGTTCAACAATATGAATCAACTCAAGGTTGAACCTATCGATTGACCTCCAATTGGGCTCAAACTTGGCCCAAACGGTCTTGAGGTCGTTTGGAAATCATCCAAACGGTCTTGAGACCGTTTGCCCAAAGTTTGACCAAAAACCAAGTCGTTTTGACTAGGGTTGAAATCCAATTAGGTCAAAATCAGCAATTTTCATCAATTTCATCAATTTCTTACAATTGGACCCTCAAACCATTAGATTAACTCAACCCTAGACCTTCAAACTGTCTTGGTTGTGCCCAAACGGTCTTAGGACCGTTTGGAGGAATCCTCAAACGGTCTTGAGACCGTTTGGGTCCTTCAACCCAAAACTCAACACGATCTATGTTTCAAATCAGCACTTTTGACCCGATTAGGGTTTCCATGTTGAAGTGCCTTCAACTCCCAATTGGTTAAGAATTAGACTTTGATTCTTTGCAGAGATGAAATTAAATATATTAGGAACATACCCTCAAATGGTCGTCCCTTGGTCAACTCTTTCAAACGGTCTTGAGACCGTTTCAATCCAAACGGTCTTGCAAGACCGTTTGAGAGCAAACGATTTGAAACCGTTTGAACCCAAACGGTTTGCAACCGTTTAGACCAAAAGGGTCCAAGGTCGTTTGAAAAAGTAACATAGGGAATCACGCCCCTCATCTTCAACCTCTAGAAAGGTCGGTTCTCCCACTGTTTTGCTTGCAAACGTGCAAGGAAGAAGGGTGGTAGAAGGAAAATTTACCAAGTAATTTGCAAGAATTAAGCATGCATATAAAGCAAGAGTTTAGAGTTATAAAACCCGCCTAAAGGTTGATCTTAGAGATCCAAGCCTTCAATATCCAAGATTTAATGGCGTCCTTGAGCTTCCACAACTTGGTCAGGGGTGAAATCTCCAAGGAAATGTTGGTTTGGTCGGCTAGAACAAGAAGACTAAGTAAGCTATCCATAAAACCAACCTTAGATAGTGAATTCCTCCATGAATTCGAGCTAGAAGGTGGTGTTCTCTTACCTAGAACAGGTTTGTCGTCCCCCTGAGCTCCAGAGCTATCCTTGGTCGTTTGAGCAAGAGAAGAAGAGAATGAAGAGAAGGAAAGATCGTTCACTTATCTTGTAAAGAAGTGGCTTATATACTTTAGCCCCTTTTACACCCTAAGGACCTCACAAGATTGGAAATCACATCTAGGTCCCTGCTTGCTCAAGGGCACGTCCAAACCTATCTATCCTTATGCAAATCTCATGATATCTCAAGATCGAAGGGTAAAGGAAGCCAACCTACAACTAGGGTACATCCATGAAAGGTTTCTATACCCAAATTAGGTGTCTTTTACCACAAAGATCATCTTTTCTTATCTGATCAATCTTTGATGTACCCCTTTCATCATTTCTACTCTAAATGATGACAAGAGTCATAAAAGATGTTCTAGATATTAAGAATTACAAGTTGGACCCCTCAATTTGGGTAAATTGCACTTTACCCCAAATTAGGGTTTCTAAGCATGGGGATTGCTTCCACAGCTGCACCTTGGTGCTCAAGCTTGGGAAATCCCTCAAACTTCATCATAGGCATCCTCATGATGTTTCAACATCAGAGATACATCTCATTTTGTGAAAATTGCAAGTTGAACCCTTAAACTGGGTAATTTGCACATAGGTCCCTGCATACAACATAATGCTACAACTTTATACAAAAAGGAGCAAAATTGAAAGTAAATGTTCCTGAGGAACTTAATTACATGCCAGGGAGTGTTCACAAGTATATAATTACATATTTAGGCAAAACTTCCAGGGTTAGGTCATAACCCAGGTCGGGGATGTTACAACTAACATGTGCCATCACTGAGTAAGGTCCCATAAACCTTGGATCCAACTTACCATTCTTTCGAAACCTCAGAGCACCTTTCCAAGGAGAGAATTTCAAATATACCTTGTCTCCCACTTGGAACTCCAAGGGTCTATGACTGTTATTTGCATACAACTTATGTCTATCTTGTGTTGTCTTCAACTGTTGTTGGATCGCCTTGATATTCTCTGTCTTTAGCTACATAAGTTTAGGGCCAGAAGATGATACTCACCTGTCTAATACCAACACAATGATGATCTACAACAACTCCAATACAAAGCCTCGTAAGGTGCCATGTCGATTCTACTCTGATAATTGTTATTGTAAGCAAACTCTATCAAACTGAGGTGTATGTCCCAACTTCTTGAAAACTAAAGAACACAAACTCTCAACAGATCCTCCAATATCTAAATGGTCCTCTCCGATTTACCATCTATTTGGAGGTAGAAAGCAATGCTAAACTTTAACTACATACCCAAAGTTGTGTGTAGTTGCTCCCAAAAGCGACTCGTGAATTGAGGTCCTCTATCAGACACGATAGTTGTTATAACACCATGCAACACACTATCACATCCACATAGATCTGGGCAAGCTTCTCTATTGTGAATGTTGTCTTCATAGGAAGAAAATGCACTGACTTGGTCAATCTGTCAACAATCACCCAGATGGAATTGTGACCTTTGGATGTCCTAGGCTGATCAATCACAAAGTCCATAATCACATAATCCCATTTCCACTGTGGTATAGGAAACAATTGCAATGTCCCTACAAGTTTTTGATGCTCAGCTTTAACCTACTGACTTGCAACACATCTCATAATGAACTCATCTACATCCTTCTTCAAGCATGGCCACCAATACATATCCTTCAGAGTTTGATACATCTTGGTGCTACCTGGGTGCATAACATACATGGATGAGTCAACCTCTTCCAACACCATCTTTCTTAGATCATCAACATCAGGAACCACTACTCTACCATGATAACAAATTGTCCCATCCTTTGACTCATGGAAACCATCAAGCTTCTCACTGCCAAACTCTAATCTAATCTTCTATATCATGATATCAATCTGTTACACCTCTTTGTTCTATTATCTCAGCATGGGCTTCACCTGTACATGTGACAACAAACCTGCTAGCAAAGAAACTTCCAACTTATCATTCATCTGATGCAAGAAAACCAACATGTCTCATTTATGGTACACCAAAGAACTCAATTGGGCTCTATCCATAGGTGAATACAAAGACTACCTACTCAACGCATTTGTCACGACATTCCTTGGATGATAAACAATCGTGCAATCCTAGTATGTGATTAACTCCATCCAAAGATGTTGTCTCATATTCAACTCATGTGGTGAAAAGATGTACTTCAGGTTCTTGTGATCTGTGAAGATCTGACACTTCTCCCCATACAGGTAGTGCCTCCATATCTTCAAAGCATGAACTACAATAACTAACTCCATATCATGGGTCGGATAATTCTCCTCGTGTTTCTTAAGTTACCGGGAAGCAAAAGAAACCACTTGCTTGTCTTGCATCAGCACACAACCCAAGCCATGACTGGATGCATCACAAAAGACTATGTATTCTTTTCCTTGCTTAGACAAGACTAGAACCAGAGCACTTGTCAACTTCTCCTTCAATATCTGAAAATCATGGTGGCATTTGTCATCCCAGACAAACATCATGTCCTTCCTTATCAACTTTGTTAGAGGTAAAGTGATAGCGCTGAAGTCCTTGATGGACCTCCTGTAATAGCCTGCCAACCCTAGAAAATTGTGCACTTCTGTTAGCGTCTTTCGCTGCTCCCACTCTGTTACCGACTCCACCTTCTTAGGATCCACATGTACTCCTTTGAATGATATAACATTCCCCAAGAAAGCTACCTTCTTCAACCAGAATTCACACTTGCTAAAGTTGGCATAAAGTGCATGCTATCTCAACACGGTCAATGCATGATGAAGATGTTGTGCATGTTGTCGATTGTCATGACTATATATAAAGATGTCATCTATGAATACCACCACAAATTGATCAAGAAACGGATGTAACACTCTTTTCATCAAATCCATGAATGTTACTAGTGCATTGGTCATCCCGAACGGCATAACCACAAACTCATAGTGACTATACCTCATCCTAAGAGCTGAATTAGGTATGTCATCCTCCTTGATCCTCAATTGATGATATCTTGACCTCAGATCTATTCTAATGATATCCTGACCTCAAGTTTATCTTCGAGAATACTGTCACACAACACAATTGATAAAACATGTCATCTATCCTTGGCAAGGGATACTTATTCCTTATCGTCACCTTGTTCTACTGTTTGTAGTCTATGCACATCCTCATAGACCTATCCTTCTTCTTTACAAACATCATGAGAGTACCCCATGGTGACGTACTCAACCCGATGAAACCTTTGTCAAGTAGCCCTTGCAACTATCTCTTCAACTTTGCCATCTCTACTAGATCCATCCTTGATAACATCCAAATTTACGCATTTATGCTAAGCATTTATTTATGGTTTTGTGTCATTATATCCTTAATATGCCCAAAATAACCCATGTTTCTTATCTTTTAGTAATTTATGTATTTTCTTAGATAAAGTTTCACAACTAGCCAATTTTGGGACTTGCGGGCACCAAAACTAAAAAGACATATATTCTCCATGATTTCTCCCCAACACATGGTTTTTGCAGTAGCTAGACTTCCATCCATCATGAACACAGTGGACTAAGCATCACACTATGTCACCATCTTAGGAGATAGTGGTCCCACTAACTGACTAGCGTGCCCAAGAAACTTTTAATATATTGGACCCTATTTTTGATGGCCAATCCTTTATCAGGATGCATCCTCACCAATCAAAAGGGCTCATCGACGCAGCCCCTTCGACCACCAGTAACAGCCTCCTCTGGAAGGTGGGTTTGTTTCATGATGCCATGAACACGACCAAGAAGAAGTAGCCTCAACCATGACTGAGGGACATCCTCCTCGACCACAACCGCGACCAAGAAGAAGTAACCTCAACCGCAACTGAGGTACATCTTCCTCGACCGCAACCGCGATAGCGACTACGACCATGACCTTGACCGTGACTGCGATCTCGATCGCGACCACGATTGAGGAAGACCGCGGTCTGGATCAGTACCTCGACCATTTTGCCTATAAATATCCACCCTTCTCCTCCTCGGATAGGTTTCTGACTTGGGGAGTTTTTCCACCTTGTGGTTCTGACCTGGGGAGTTTTTCCACCTTATGGTTCTGACCTGGTGAGGTTCCCAGAGCCCCGTGGGAGATCCTGGAGATCTGAGAAGGCCGAAGTTCTCGTTCTACACCCGTATCTTCAGCGTGCTTCCATTCCCCACCATCTTCCACCCCCAATCTTAGATTTCCAAAGGCAGAAGTTGAGGAGAGAGAAGATTGAGGATCCATCTTCTTTGAGAGAAGGAGAACGTCCACACCATCATCTTTCACCCCCATCGAGCAACCAAGTAGCTGTTTGGGGCGGATCTAGAGAGTAAGGAGGCCAAGGAGCCATGAAGATCAAGGAGGATGACCCAAAAGATGAGATCTGACCAATACAGAGGCTAGGGAGTGAGAGCCACCTCTCCTCTATGGGCTAAATCTCTTCTTCTTCTCCTTTCTTCTACTGTTCTCCTTTGTTTCTGTATAAATGATGTTGTGCCATCTTTGTTCGGTGCCAACTATGCTTGTCCATGGCTAGTTGAGCTTCTTCTTAGCTATGTAGCCAGTTTTGGACATGTTTATGTACTTTTAACTTAAGCAAGTAGTTTTATTTCAGATGTAGCATGTTTTATATTCTATCTCCTCTTTCTAGTTATGATTTCTAGTTTGGTTGATCTCTTTCTTGCTTGAGATGCTATTTTTGCCTATATCGAGAGATTCATTATAGAAATAGACAAGAGAAGATAGTTTGGATTGAGATCTGACAGGAGGACAGTTCAAGGTCGTCTGTTCCTAACATCCCTGAGTAATCTAGACCTAAGAGGGTATCTAGAATATTCTAAGATATTGGTTTGTCATCCTCGAGAGAGGTTTCATATCATTGATGGGTTTTAGTCATGCTACACGAGAGCGAGTGGGATGATCCCACATCTAAAAGATTTTTTTTGTCACTCTTAAGCCTATATATGCATAGTTTTTCTTTTGTTTTAAACAAACTTGTTCATATATATTGAATAAATTTCCTTTTTCTTATACTTATTCAACCATGGATGTTGGTTTTGCAAGACAAGTTATCTTGTCCACCTGTCCTCCTAAATTTTTCTATAGTTCTGACTACTGGAGTATAATTAAAAGTCATGCCTTACAACTCATCGAGCTATATTCACCTCCACTAGCATCATATGTAGACTCTCTTACAATGGAGACTTCCAGTCAGCCCTCGACTTCTGTGCTATCATGGGATCAAGAACTGATTAAGGCAGTGGAGTTGGTCGGGGAAAGTGTTCACACACTCACCTCCTTAGCTCCTCATCTCCAAGAAGATGTCGATCCACTCCAAGATCATCAACTCCAAGTAGCCATCGAGATTATAGACCGTAATAGAAGTCTACTTCAAACTACTGAGCAAGGATTCATCCAAGCACATCAGTTTGATACAACGAGTCTACAATAGGAGTGCAAGGTAGAATTGACAGATCTCAAAAGCTTGGCTGCCCAAGTCCAACAACTTCATGATAAAGATGTTGAACAGGGCAAGAAGCTTCAAGAGCTCATCAATTTGGTTACCACTCAGTTGCAAATGCCACCACCTTACAATGAAGACTTTAATCATCAAGACCATTCCATTGAGTCTGAAGTGGACTATGCCTCACCATCTGATTCAGATCATCAAGTGGATTCATCTAGATTTTTTTTGTGAAAACCAACCCCACTAGGAAAGCCATTTATTCTATCCAGATGATTGAGCTGATCAACCAATAGAAAACACAAGCCACATGCATGACTGGTTTTATGATGACAATGATGAAGACTCTTGTCTTCACTATAATAGGCAAACAACTGCACAGCCAGAGGGTTGGTTTGAAAAACCTGAGTCAGACATTGATCCATACCAGAGTGATATCTCTCACATCGAGATTTTTCACTTAGCCTTGACTAGTGTGCTAATCATGGTTTGAAACAATTTATTCGATGATGACAACGATGACTGCTCAAATTGGAGCAGTGAATATGCCAATGATGACGAGTTAGAGAAGCATGAGCTGATATTTACCACCATTCCCTTAAAAGGCTTTGTGGAGATCGATGGAGTAGGATGGACAATCCACTAAAACATTGCTGTTTAGAATGAAGACACCTTGTACCCCACAAAAGGCGACGAGCATGGGGTGGTAGAACCACAAACATATTCTTGTGGGGGTACTTCTTGTTCAGAAGATGATTGGATGAATCAAAATGTAAATGAAAATTTATCTGAGCATCCAACCTCAAGTTTAGAGATGGAGAGAGAAGAGATGAGTCCTCCAGAAGACATCCAACCACTCCCCTCCATCTCCAACTGTGTCAGCATCCTAGGGCCTTCCTATTTAGATTCATATCTTGGAAGGTACCTTGAAGATGATTTGCCAAATAATTCATCCCAGTGTAGTTCAAGTAAACCCCAACACAGAGATAACTTCAACGAGTCACTAGATATTATTCCTCTTCTTCAGACTCAGAAGGGCCCACATCTCTGCCTATTCTACTCCTACTATGTGGTGGATCCCTTCGGCAAGACACATGTGACACTGGTCCCAAAACATAGGATTCAAGATCCCAGTGTCAGTATCATGGGGCAGCCACCCCCTTTCTCTTACCCCTTCCTTTTCTTCTTTTTGTTAAAATAAATTTTGTTTTTCATGTTCTTGCTTAGATAGTTTCTTTCCTCTAACTGCTTTTATATATCCTTGCATACATGCATTATTTTAGGACCTTAATAAGATTTCCCACCCTTACTTCCATGCATTCCCACCCTACTATACTAAGCTTAGGTCTTGGTCGAGGACGAGCAAAATTTTTAAGCTTGGGCTAAGGTAGGCTATTCGCCCTTCTACCTCTTCATTATTCACACATGCACGTTTACTTAATGCATTTAGGTGTAAATTACTTTCATAATTTGTAGCTTTGCAATTAAGGTTGTGCAATACAAATCTTAGAACTAAATGCTTATCTTTATGCATGAATGCACATTTTTCATCTTAAACTACTCGATCTTCTGCTTGACTTGCTCATTGACTCTTTCCTTAAGATTGGTAATAAATCCAAGATTATACGCCTTTTTCATATCTTAAAACATTATTTCCTTGATCTATGTGTGAATGACAAATCTAAGGTATAGGATCGTTGGAATGATCTAAAGCATGATCAAAGACTCCTACCTGCAGTTTCACATGCTTGCCTCTATTCTAAGGATCCTTGAATCATAATTGCTACTTTTCACACATGTGTCAAACGGATCATGATGAGTTTTGAGCCATAATCAAGTTGAAATATTTTCCTTGATGGAGTACATGCCCTTTCACCTTAGATTGAGTCAAAAAGATGAAAAATTAAAAATTTGTAAAAGAGGCTTGGCCGCCCATAAAATCTCAAAAATATCAATATAGTTCTCACCCAAGCCTACAAAATTTGAATGCAGAGAATAAAAGACTGAGTGTGAATAAATGAGCGCTTATTTTCTCTTTCAGGAGAGTTGAGGATGATGCCCAGTTGTTGCATGACTGCGCCCATGAACGTGGGTATGTTGTACCTGGTAGTATCACTCCAAAAGCTCATTAGAGAGTCACTAGGAACCCCTATGAGACCTATGAGATCATCCTAGTATAAGGGTTGGTTCACGCATAGTACAAGGAGTTTGTCTCACTGCTCTGGGCCAACTAGCTCGGACTGTAGGGACTGTTGCTCGTTACATGGACCAACCTGACGTAGATGGTGATCCTCAGATGTCATTAAAGTCATTTATCTTTGCTTCTTAGGACCTGAATAAGTGAGAGGTGCATTATCCCTGATTGGTCTACATGGATACATGATGTTGGCTCATTGCGCATCACTCACATGATCTCCTATGTGACAATTCTTTTATGATAAATAATAATGATTCAAACCCTCATGAGTATCGACAGGTTATAGTGAATTTTCTTAATCTTTCCTTGTAACCCATTGATATTACTTAGGCAGGTTTGTGCTCGATTGGAGGGGGTTTGTTATGAAACGACATGGATCGGGATAATTGATGTTTTAAACTATTTTTCTTAGCATTAGCATTTATCACCAAGCTTAATTTGGATTGTATCTTTTTGTTCTTTGAACACATTCTTGCTTAAGGACAAGCAAAGGTCTAAGCTTGGGGTAGTTTATAACACCCAAATTTATGCATTTATGCTAAACATTTATTTAAGGTTTTGTGTCACTATAGCCTTAATATGCCCAAAATAACCCATGTTTCTTATCTTTTAGTAATTTATGTCTTTTCTTAGATAAAGTTGCTCAACTAGCCAATTTTGGGACTTGCAGGTACCAAACCTGAAAAGACATCTCTTCTCTATGATTTCTCCCCAACACACAGTTTTTGAAGTAGCTAGACTCCCATCCATCACGACTGTAGTGGACTAAGAATTGCACTATGTGCACCAGCTTAAGAGATGGTGTTCCCGCTAACTGACTAGCGGGCTCAAGAAACTTTTGATATCTTGAACCCTATTTTTGATGACCAATCCTTTATTAGGATGCATCCTCACCAATCAAAAGGGCTCATCAACGCGGGGCCCTCAACCACCAGTGATAGCCCCCCCCCCCAAGGGGTGGGTTCGTTCCATGATTCTGTGACCGCGTCCAAGAATAAGTAACCTCAACCATGACTGAGGTACATCCTCCTCGACCGCTACTGTGGCCAAGAAGAAGTAACCTTGACCACGATCGAGGTACATCTTACTCAACCACGACCGTGACCGCGACCGTGGTTGTGACCTCAATCGTAACCATGAGCGTGACCTTGATCATGACTGCGACCGCGACTGCAACCATGACTGAGTAAGACCGTAGTTTGGATAAGTACCTCGACCATTTTGCCTATAAATATTCACCCCTCTCCACCTGAGAGAGCGTTCCGACATGGGGAGTTTTTCCATCTTGTGGTTCCGACCTGGTAAGTTTTTCCACCTTATGGTTCCGACCCAATGAGATTCCCAAAGTCTCATGGGAATGTCTGGAGGTCTGAGAAGGCCGAAGTACTCGTTGTACACCCGTCTCTTTAGTGTGCTTCCATTCCCCACCATCTTCCACCCCCAGTCTTAGATCTCTAATGGAAGAAGTTGAGGAGATAGAATATTGAAGATCCATCTTCTTTGAGAGAAGGAGAACATCCACACCATCATCTTTCACCCCCATCCACCAACCAAGATACTGTTCGGGGCGGATCTAGAGAGTAAGGAGGCCAAGGAGCCCAGAAGATCAAGGAGGATGACCCAAAATATGAGATCCAACCTATACGAAGGCTAGGGAATGAGAGCCAAACTCTCCTCTATGGGCTAAATTTGTTCTTGTTCTTCTTCTTATTTCTTCTACTATTCTACTTTGTTTCTATACAAATGATGTTCTTCCATCTTTGTTCTGTGCTAACTATGCTTGTCCATGGCTAGTTGAGCTCCTTCTTGGCTATGTAGCCTGTTTTGGGTATGTTTATGTACTTTTACCTTAAGCAAGTAGTTTTATTTCAGATCTAGCATGTTTTATGTTCTATCTTCTCTTTCTGGTTATGATTTCTAGTTTGATTGATATCTTTCTTTCTTGAGCTGCTATTTCTACTGATATCAAGACATTCATTATAGGAATAGACAAGAGAAGATAGTTTGGATCAAAATCTGAAAAGAGGATGGTTCAAGGTCATTTGTTACTAACATCCCAGAGTAATCTAGAACTAAGAGGGTATCTTGAATATTCTAAGATGTTGGTTTTCCATCCTCGAGAGAGGTTTCATATCATCGATGGGTTTTAGTCACGCTATGCGAGAGCGAGTGGGATGATCCCACAAGAACAAATACCACAGTGCGTACTAGGTTTGGATGTAAATTGCTTTCTAGGGTGTTCGAGGGTTGTCTAAGCTTGAGAACAGGTGCATAGACTGCCCAACTTGTGGTTACATAGTCGAGAACTTCTTTTTCTCTGATTTAGTAGAATCTTGTGGACTTTGTTTTGTTTTCTTTGTTTTGTTTTATCTCCTTTCATGACAATCTGCTAGACTAGTTCTAGCCCCTTACTTCCCTCAACTATCGTCTCGGCTTATCTGACTCAAGAATGAAATCTCAAGCGTCCTAGACGTGCCATGTCCCTGTGTTCGACCCTGTATCTCTACTTCAACCCTGTAATAAAGTTGTGGGGGTCTTTGAAGATTTTGGGTTATAAATTTAAAAGTTTGATTCCTTCTGAATCTGCCTCCCTTCGAGACACACAATTTGGGCCGATCAATCTTATATGGTGTCCGAGCTATCAATTGCGTGCTGAGAACCCAATTGGTATCAAAATCAATCTCTCAAGATGGGGGGACACCTGCAAACTCCTTAGGAAACACGTCCTCGAACTCTCTAACAATTTCTACCTCTTGAATACTGGGACTCCTTACCTCAGTATCCAGCACATGCACGAAGAACACCTCGCAACTATGTCTCGAAAGCTTCCCTACCATCATGGTCGATACCAGACACGTCAGAAGAATCTTCATGTCTCCTTAGTAGATCCACATCTCACCATCATCTACAAACGTTGCCTGCTTGGAACTACAATCCAAGACCACTTTATACTTCTCCAAAGTGTCCATACCAAGGATTACATCAAACCCATGCATGTCAAGTGGTATGAGATCTAATTGAATGTTATGCCCCGAAAAGGAGAGGACACATAAAGGGAACACCTTCTACAACACTACATTACCGAATATGGAGTTTCTAGCATCAAGCTATTCTTCTTACAACTAATAGGCAAAAGAAAATTGTCAAGAACTTCGCGAGTGATAAAAGAGTGTGTTGCACCTGGGTCAACCAAAATAGATTCAAAGCAGGAAGATGACAAATCAAAATGACATAACTCCATCTGACCTATCACTACTCATGGGTTGACCTCTGCCTGCATCTGACTCATAGCATAGAATCTAGTCGTTGTCTATTGTTACCCCCATCCTCTACTTTCCTGGGCAGACGATCCAACCTGTGACGCTTAGCCATGTCCTCATCCCCTAGTTTCGATGTTCTATTGTCTCTGAGAGCCCTGTTGGGTCTGCCTCAGTTGTTGAATCACTTCATCATCTTTCACAGGGCAAAATAGTTTAATATGCCCAACCTATCTGCACTTATCGAATGTCATGTTCTTATACCAAGGCCAAGGTGGCCCTATTACAGACACTGATGTAGCACTGTAGGCTCTTGCAAGTGGAAAACTATAGCCTCTAACTTTACTAGGTGACCACTGCATTTGTGTATTGTAACTCCGTGATGCTGGTGGTGTGGAAAACCTCAGATTCTTAATGACTTTTGACGAGTGCCCCTGGAACTATATAGACCTCTTCCTGGCACTTGTATCCCACTTCTCTACCACAAATCATTCTATCCTCTGAACAGACTCTACAATCACGACAAACCTTTCTTGATTCCTTAAAGAAGCTATCGAGATAGACAACTCAATGTTCAACCCCCTCTCAAAATGTCAAATCCACTTGTCCTCTATAGCAGCCATGTGAGGACAGAACCTCAACAACTCTATAAAACTTGCTTCATACTCATTGATCCTCATGGGTCCTTGTCAGATCCGCTCAAATTGGCTGATCTTCTCATCAAGGTATGTCTTGGGAAAGTACCAAATAACAAACTCATGTTAGAATTCCTCCCAACCTATAGCTTCTCCTAGCCTCTTCTCCTCCTCTATCGCCCACCAGTGGCCAACACTCCGCTTAGAAGGTACACCACATGGTTCACCTTATCTATTTCAGGGATGCTAAGGATCTTAAAGGCTTTTGCAAGCTTAGTAAGCCATGGATCCACATCTACTAAATCAGTCTTCCTAGAAAATTCCAAAGCTCCAACCTGGCGAAGCCGCTCAAAAGTCTTCCTAGTACCTGAAGATTCAGTATAGGGAACAGACACTCTAGGATAAGGTGCATGTATCTTGTCCTCCATATGTGTCATAGTAGCCATAAACTTCCCAGAAAGAGATTGAAAGGCAAGGTTTTCAATCATGGCTGGATCAATCTTGGGGACTTTAGGCACCTGATCTTCTTACACCTGGTTCCTTACACCACCATCTGGTACAACAACACTTCTTTCAACAACGTGTTCTTTGTGTTCTCTAGACATCTTTAAGCTTCCCCTTCTTCTTCTGCATAAGCAGAAGTCACTATTACACAGACTGGAGGATACAACAATAGACATAAACCCTAGTCCTAGGTCCATGTAGACTTAGTACACCCAAATCTCTAAAACCAACCCAAGTGTGACTCCCCAAGCCACACAAGTGAGATTCTCAAAAAAACCCATGGAAGAAAGATTAAACAAATAGGTTATTGGAAAATATTGAAAATTAAAACCATTTTCATAATCTGCCAAACAACAAAATCCTTTACATACTAGTCCTTTCGGGTCACAAGCACTTACTATGTATGCCATCAAACTGTTACAAGAAAACCTATTCCAGAACATATATACATATATCAACCACATATATGCACAAAAAATGGCACACAAGCCAACCATATGTAGAAAGTGTGTCTACAAAACATCCCTAAAGATAAGGGTGTACATAGATGACTCTAGGACTCTAACAACAAAAGACATCCAGTAACACTTTCAATCTTGTCAGCTAATATCTTTCTTATTGCTCCTCAACCTCTGTTCAATGATCTCTGCCTCCTCGTGTACATCCACCTAAAAAGGATGTGGGAAACTCACAAGGTGAGATTCCAAATCACAGTAGAAGATATAACTCTTCACCAACTCTATGATTAATACAGAAAGGATGTTTAAAGCAACCAGTAAAGTTACAACCATGATAAGCAGGTAATCATTATTAGAAGAGTAAGCAATTACTATTGATTATGAAACATCATAACATTATAAAAGGAAATGAAGAACATGCATTTTCTACCAACAAGACTGTATAAAGTCAAGAAAGGCCTCATTTGTTGTTTTCGTATTTGATCCTATACAAGTATACTACACGAATGATTACATATTTTATTTTGTTATGTGGATTGGAGTCATACCACCCAAATCCAACGGACCACTGCAAAGTTGAAATCGATGCCATACAAGGTCAATAGAAGAGCCAGAATCAACACCCTCGCCAAACCTTGTGGTCAGTACATGAGTAACACCGCAAAGACATGTCAGTCAACTACACAAGTGACTCATAGTCAACCAAAAGAGCAGCTCATGCATGGCCGTCCACGTATATCAACACCTAGCCCACCTTGGTACGGGTGACGGTGCCAGAAGAACAGGCTCACACATGGTTGTTCTATCAAGAAGGAGTGGCTCACACATGTCCATCCATATCACAATGAGATCAACGCACACATGGTCATGTACCACAACCTATAATTAAGGATTCAAGCGAATACCCAACTTGCACCCCGCATATTCAAAAATATGTGCTTCGAGTTAAACTCATTTCACCATTCAACAAATTTTGACACTGAATGAATCTATGGCACAAGGCAAGCTACATGATTTAGTTCCACTTGATTAGTTAGGTCATTTTAGTGCCTTTTAGCATCAATCAAGTTACAACATATAAACTCCAAACAATTTCTACCAAGATAAGGGAATAACACTTGATGTTTATCACTTGAGCATATAAGGTGTGATCTCATCATTTATCACTTGATGTTTATCATTCACTATATCTTTCATCACAAGGACCACATAGTTTGGGGTTGCAACCCCTCATCTCATTGTTGAGAAAACTATACCTCATATTAGACAATAAACCATCATTAGGTCATAAGACCCATTTACCTACTCTTTCTATGATACCAATAACTCACATGCCTCATAAGACTTATTTAATCATATCATAAACACCATATCTCTTATCTAGATATGCATATAAACTTGTTTTACCAGCATGGTTAGAGACTTGTAACAAGAAGTATAATATTTCAAAAAATTCATGTCATCCACACTACAACATTAGGTTTAGGGTCCTCTTTAATCAATTAGGGTTTATAGGGTTGGATCAACAACCAACCTCCGATCCTCACTGCCATTATGACTATAGAGTATGTTGTGAGATTAAAGGTTATAGAAAACATCACTTCCGGGTTGCTCATATAAATACCTCATGAGGTAGCATATCATATCAATAACCACATCATCAACATGATGTAACATGACTACCATTACAAGGTATCCATTTCATATGACTGGAGGGATCTCGGTTCATCATCTACATGTGTCGACCTGACCACACCATGGTGTGTCGATCAAGCTCAACTAGGGATATCGAGTTAGCTCATCTTAAGATGTGACAGGATAGATACACTTGAGGTGTATCAGTTTAGCACTCATGGTGTCAATTGATACTTGACATTGGGTGTCAGTTTTTCACCACCATAACATGTCAAATACCCTAATGCAAGGCACAAGGGGTTAACCTCCCAAAAGTGTTTTGGTCTCTTACTAAACCTAGGACGTCACCGTTTAGCACTTCAAAGCATACCGGTTTACAAGATATCATCATGGTCATGATAGGATAGCTCCCTCTACCTATCGGCCTAAGGTGTTGGCTAGAAAAACATATTAGTTTAACCCTCTAGAGCATGTTGGTTTACGTGCCAACTAAAACATGTCAGTTTAAGCACCAAAAGTCATCTCGTCTACTCACAACTTACTGTAGGTGTCGACTTGTCATCTCCAACATTAGAATGTCGGCCACTAGTCCCTCTATAATCATGGCAAGAAGGTACAAGATATGGATAGCAACCTAAATGAGATTCCTCCACCAAAATAGTTCTCCAAACCATTAGTAAATACTAGCATATAAGAGATAAATGAGTTAGAGATGAAAATCAACGTAATCACATAAAAGAGTGAAAATAACAAAGACGGCTAAGAGTTATATAACCCGTCTCAAATATCACCACCAAGATACAAGCTCCAAGGTCAAGCTTCAAGATCACGAGCTCAAGGTTGAAGATGACCCTCCACTTGATCACCACAACACCTCCAAGGTAGAAGATGAGACCAAAGTTAAGATATCTCAAGATGAAACGGAGATATCCATGATCCACAGCTGAGAAGAAGAACAAAGGTAAGTAAACATAACTTACCAAGGTAGAAGATGAAATACGATCAAGGAACACTATAAGCTTGGAACTCATCCTCTAAGCTCTAAGAGAACCTCTCTAGCTCCTAAAGATTCTCAAGGTCATCCACCAAGAAGGAGAGAAAGCAAGAATGGCCAAAAGGATCCTCTTGCATGGAGAGAAACAAGACTATATACTTGGGGGGATGAGAGAGATCATGGGAAAGGTATCATCACCTTAGGAGCCTAGGTGTCACTTGTCCACAAAAAAGGGGATACATGTAATGAAATGCAAGACATGGTGATATGATCTAGGCTAGATTTTTCCCTCTTGGTCCCCTACAAAGATCATGGCATCACTAACCTGATATGCCATATCCCTACACACTCACAAACTGATATGTCATAACCCTACACACTCCCAATCTGATATGCCATAACCCTATGCACTCCTAAATTTATATACAACTTCTCTAAGGCTCTCTAACCCAAGATAACACATCTAGGTGCTAAACACACCTCACTCATGTGTTCTAAACATCACCAAGGATGTTACACACAAACAAGACCCAAACAAGGCACCCATCTATCTCTCTCATCTAGATGATGCCAAGAGAGAGAAGGAACACTCTAGAGGTGGAAAATTTGTACATCAACCCTTTCTTTTGGTGAATTAAAATTTGCACCAAAACCACACCACAAAACACAAACATCATCCAACAAGCTTAAACAAGAAACTTAAGCTTTCTACATGCCCTAATTACATCTTAGATGATTATAGCAAGGTTCTAAGCAAAATACTTAGGAAAAACAAATAGGATTATCCCAAAATGTGGGTCAAGGTCCTTATAAGCCATAAACCCCTAACACGGATTTCTCCCCCAAAATCCTAAGAGAAAAGGGAGGGGTACTTCCTCTTCTTCTCTTCTTCGAGCTCCCACGTGACTTCCTCAATACCACGATGATGCTAAAGAACCTTCATAAGGACTATGTCCTTCCTCTTCAGTTTGTTCACTCTCCAGTCAAGGATCAACACTGGGCCTTCCAATTAGGTCATATCCTCATCAAGATCTACCTCTACATGTTGTAACACTAACTCTTTATCCGGACGACGCTTCCTCAACATACTCACATGAAACATTAGATGCAACATGTGCAACCCAGGTGGCAAATCCAACCTTAGGCCACCTTCCCAGCACGTGCCACCACTGGGTAAGGTCCCACAAAGCTTGGATCCAAGTTACCCTTCTACCCAAACCTCAGAACACCTTTCCAAAGAGAGGCTATCAAATATACCTTGGCATATAACTTCTGTCTGTCCTGTGTTGCCTTCAATTTTTGTTGGACTACCTTGATCTTCTCTGTCGTCTACTGTACAAGCTCTGTGCCAAGAATAGTGATATGCAAAGCCTCCCATATAATTCTTAGTAAGGTGCCATGTTGATACAACTCTGATAGATGTTGTTGTAGGTGAACTCTATCAAACTGAGGTGTACGTCCCAACTTCCTAAAAACTGAATAACATATGATCTCAATAGATCCTCCAAGGTCTGAATGGTCCTTTCCAATTAACCATCTATTTGTGGTTGGAAAGCAGTGCTAAACTTTAACTGTGTACCCAAAGTTGTGTGCAAACGATCCCAAAAGTGACTCATGAACTGGGGTCCTCTATCAGACATGAAAGTTGTTGAAAGACCATGCAAACACACTATCTCATCCACATAGATCTGGGAAAACTTCTCTATTATGAACATCATCTTCAAAGGAAGGAAATGCAGTGACTTGGTCAATTTGATAACAATCACCCAGATGGAATCATGACCTTTATATGTCCTAGGTAGACCAACCACAAAGTCCATAGTCACATGTACCCATTTCCACTATGGTATAGGAAACGGTTGCAACGTCCATGTGGGCTTCTAAGGCTCATCTTTAACCTGATGACATACATCACATCTCACAATAAACTCAACCACACCCTTCTTCAAGTATGGCCACCAATACATATCCATCAGATTATGATGCATCTTGGTTCTATCTGGGTGCATATATAGCATACATGGATGAGTGAGTCTATTCTAGCACCATCCTTCTTAGATCATCAACATAAGGAACCACAACTCTACCATGGTAAGAAATAGTCCCATCGTCTAACTCATGGAATCCATCACACTTCTCCCTGCCAAACTCTGATCTAATCTACTATATCAAAGTATCAGTCTATTATGCATCTTTTATCTACTGTGTCAGTGTGGGCTTCACCTGTAAATGTGCCAACATACCTACTAGCAAAGAAACTTCCAGCTTAACATTCATCTGACACAAGGAAACCAACATGTCTTGTTTGTGGTACACTAATGAACTCAACTGGGCTCTATCTGTAGGTGAAGACAAAAACTTCCTACTCAATGCATCTACCACAACATTCACCTTCCCTGAATGATAATCAATTGTGCAGTCATAGTCTTTGATTAGCTCCATCCAACGATGTTGTCTCATATTCAACTCCTATTGGGAAGAGATGTACTTTAGGTTCTTATGATCTATAAAGATATGTCACCTCTCCTAATACATATAGTGCCTTTAAATCTTCAAAGAATGAACTACAACAACTAACTCTAGATTAAGAATCTAGTAATTCTCCTCATGTTTCTAAAGCTATCGGGAAGCAAAAGAAACCACTTGCTTATCCTGCATCAACAAACAACCCAAGCCATTCATGGACGCATAACATAAGACTATGTATCATTTTCCTTGCTCAGGAAAGACCAGAACCGATACACTTGTCAACTTCTCCTTTAACATCTATAAAGCATGTTGGTATCTATCATCCCAGATGAACGTCATGTCCTTCCTTGTAAATCTTGTTAGAGGTAAAGTGATAGCACTAAAGTTCTTGTTGAACCTCTTGTAATAGCCTACCAAACCTAAAAAAATGTGTACTTCTGTCACTATTTTTGGCTGCTCCCACTTTGTTACTGACTTTACCTTCTTGGGATCCACACGTACTCCCTCAACAGATATAACATGCCCCAAGAAAGCTACCATCTTCAACCAGAACTCGCACTTGTTAACCTTGGCATATAGCTGATTCTGTCTCAACACGCTCAATGCCTGACCAAGATGTTGTGCATGTTGTTGATTGTCACGACTGTATATCAAGAAGTCATCTATGAAGACCACCACAAACTGATCAAGAAACGGCTGGAACACTCTATTCATCAAATCCATGGTTGTTGTTGGTGCATTGGTCAGCCTGAACGACATAACCACGAACTCTAAGTGACCATAGCTCATCTGAAAAGCCAACTTAGGTATTTAATCCTCCTTGATCCTCAACTGGTGATATCCTAACCTTAGATCTATCTTTGAGGACACTGTAGCACCATACAAATGATCAAACATGTCATCTATCCTTGATAAGGGATACTTATTCCTTATCTGTAGTCTATACACATTCTCATAGACCTATCCTTCTTCTTTACAAACAGCATTGGGGAACCCCATGGTGACATACTCACCCTAATGAAACCTTTCTCAAGCAGTTCTTACAACTGTCTCTTCAAATCTACCATCTCTTCCAGAGCCATCTTGTATGGTGTTTGCACTATAAGCTGCATGTCAGGAACCAGATTGACCTCAAAATCAATCTCGTTGGGTTTGGGAACACCTGGAAACTCCTCAAGAAACACGTCATCAAATTCTCTGACAACAAGCACCTCCTGAATACTTGCACTCCTTACCTTAGTGTCTAGCACATGTGCTAAGAATGCCTCACAAACATATCTCAAAAGCTTCCCTACCACCATGACCGATACCAGACACGTCAAAAGAATCTTCCGGTCTCCTTGGAAGATCCACGTCTCACCATCATCTACAAATGTCTCCTACTTGGAACTACAATCCAAAACCACTCTATACATCTTCAAGGTGTTCATTCCAAGGATAACATCGAACCCATACATGTCAAGTGGTATGAGATCCACTTGAATGTTGTGCCCCATAAAGGAGAGGACACATGAAGGACACACCTTCTACAACACTGCAAAACTGACTAACATGGTTTCTTGAAACAAGCTATTCTTCTTACGACTAATAGCAAAAATACAACTGTCGAGCACTTCACAAGTGACAAAACAGTGTGTTGCACCTCAGTCGACTAAAATAGATACAAAGTAGGAAGAATACAAATCAGAATGAAATAACTCCATCTGACCTATCACTACTCATGGGTTGACCACCGCCTTTGAATGAATCATAGCGTAGAATCTAGTTGTTGCCTTTTGTCACCCATATCCCTACTTTCCTGAGCAGATGATCTGACCTATAGTTCTTGGCCATGCCCTCATCCTCCAAAACTCCATTCTCCTATCTATGAGAGCCTTGTTGTCTCTACTTCGGTTGTTGGGTCACTTCAACATCTTTCATAGGGAAAAATGGTTTAGAATGCCCAACCTATCCACACTTATAGCATGTCATGTTCTCATACCAAGGCCTAGGTGGCCTAGTCAGAAACACTGATGCAGCACCCTAGGATCCTACAGGCATAAACTATGACCTCTACCTTTAGTATTTGACCATTGTGTCTATGTATTGTACCTATGTGATGCTAGTGGTGTGGAAAATCTCAACTTCTTAAAGCCTTCTAACGACTACCCGTGGAACTATGTAGACCTTCCTGGAACACATATCCTACTTCTCTATCACAGATCATTTATCCTCTGAACAAACTCTACAAATGCAGAAAACCTTTCTCGATTCTCCAAAGCAACTTGCAGGGTAGACAACTTAGTGTTCAACCCCTTCTCAAAACATCGAATCCGCTCATGCTCCATAGCATCCATGTGATGATGGAACCTCAACAACTCCATAAACCTTTCTTCATACTCATTGAGCGTCTTAGGTTCTTGTCGGATCCGCTAAAATTGACTGATTTTCTCATCAAGGTACGTCTAAGGAAAGTACCGGCTAAAAAACTCATGCCAGAACTCCTCCCAACCTATAGCCTCTCGCAACCTCTTCTCCTCCTCTATGGCCCACCAGTGGCTAGCACTTCCCTTCAGAAGGTACGCCACATGCTTCACCGAATTCTCTTTGGGGATACTAAGGATCTTAAAGGCTCTCTAAAGATCGGTAAGCCACAAATCCACATCCTCTAGATCAGCCATCCCAGCATATTTTAAAGCTCCAAACTGAAGAAGCTGCTCAAAAGTCTTCCCAATAGCTGAAGATTCATTATGGGGAACCATCGCTCTAGGTTGAAGTGCAGGCATCCTGTCCGCCATATGAGTCATAGTAGTCAAATGCTGCCCAAAAAAAGAGAATGTATGGAAAGATTTTCAATTATGGTTGGGTCAAATTCGGGGACTTCAGGTACCCGATCTTCTCGTTCCTGGTTCCTTGCACCACCACCTAGTACAGAAACACTTCTTTCAGTAATGTGTTCTTCCTATTCTCTAGACATCTTTAAGCTTTTCTTTCTTCTTCTGCATAAGTAGAAGTCACTATAAGACAGACTGGAGGACACAAGAACAGACATAAATCCTAGCCCTAGGCCCCTGTAGACTCAGCGACCCTAAAGTTATGATACCAACCCAATTGTGATGGCTTTTGCCACACAAGAGAGATTACTCAAAACAAAACCAGTGAAGAAAGATTAAACAAATATGTTACTGGGAAAATACTAAAAATTAAAACCATTTTCATAAAACTGCCAAACACCAAAAGCCTTTACATACGGGTCATTTCACATCACAAGTACTTACTGTGTGTGCCGTCAACCTATTACAGGAAAACCTATTCCAGAGCATATATACATATATCCACCATATCTATGCACAAAAAGGGGCCCACAAGCCAACCATATATCGAAAGTATGTCTACAAAGTATCCCCAAAAACTTGAGTGAACATGGACAACTCTAGGACTCTAACAACAAAAGATATCCAACAACACTTCCAACCTTGTCAAATACTATCTTTCTTGCTACTCCTCAACCTCTGCTTCATGATCTTTTCCTCCCCTTGCATGTCCACCTAAAAATTATGTGGGAAACCCACGGGGTGAGATTCCAAATCTCAATGGGAGATATAACTTTCCACTAACTATATTATTAATATGGATAAGATGTTTAAAGCAAATAGTAAATTTACAACCATAATAGGAAGGTGATCATTATTAATAGAGTAAGCAATTACTATTAGATTATGAAACATCATAACATTATAAAAGGAATATGAAGAAAATGTATATTTTCTACCAAAAGAACTAAGTCAAGAAAGGCCTCAACTAGTTTTTCTTATTTGATCTTATAAAAATATACTACATGGCTGATTACATATTTTATTTTGCCCTGAGGATTGGATTCATACCATCCAAATCCAATCGACCACCGCTAAGTTGAAATCGGTGCCATACAAGGTCAATCGAAGAGCTAGAATCTAGGTCCTCACCAGACCTCATGGTTAGTACACGACTAACACTATAGAGACATGTCAATCAACTGCACAAGTGACTCATAGTCAACTGAAGGACTAGCTCATGCATGGTCGTCCACATATATCAACACCTAGCCTACCTCGACAGAGGTGATGGTGATAGAAGAACAAGCTCACACATTGTTGTTCTATCAAAAAGGAGTGGCTCGTGCATGGCCATCTATATCACAATGAGATCGACTCATGCATGGTTGTCTCCCACAACCTATAATTAAGCATGCAAGGGAATACTCCACTTGCACCCCACATATTAAAAAATATGCGCTCTGAGTTAAGCGCATTTCACCATCCATAAAATGATGACAAAAAATTGATCTACGGCGCATGGAAAGCTACATGATTAAGTTCCAATTGATTAGTTAGGTCATTTAAGTGCCTTTTAGCATCAATCAAGTTACAACGTGTAAACTTAAAACAAGTTCTACCAAGATAAGGGCATACAACATTACCAAAAAGTATTTGAGCATATAAGGTGTAATCTCATCATATTATCACTTGATGTTTATCATTTACATATCTTTCATCACAAGGACCACATTATTTAGGGTAGAAATCCCTCATCTCATTGCTGAGAAAATTATCACCTCATATTAGACAATAAACCATCATTAGATCATAAGACTCATTTACCTCCTCTTTTTGTGTTACCAACATCTCACATGCCTCACAAGTCCCATTCAATCATATCATAATCACCATATCTCTTATCAAGATATGCATATCAACTTGTTTTACATGCATGGTTAAAGACTTTTAGAAAGAAGGATAATATTTTTGTAACATCCCTGACCTGGTTTATGAACTAACCCTAGGTGCTTTGCTTAATTATGTAATTAGTTGCTTGTGATTATTATTTGATATGTAATTAAAGCTTCTGAGGAACATATATTTCCATTTCTGTCCTTTTTAAACAATGTTGTAATATTATTTTGTTAAAAGTGGACCTAAGAGCAAATTACCCAATTAGAGGGATTAACGTGCAAATTTCACATGATTGGATGTTCCACTGGTGATGAGACATCATAAGAATGAATATGATGAAGTGTTATGGATTCTCCAAGCTTGGGCACCAAGATGCAGCTTGTGGAGCAATCCTTGTGCTTTAAAACCCTAGTTTTGGTGTAAAGTGCTATTTACCCAAAACATGGGGTGCAACATGTAAAATACACCTTCTAGAGTATCTTTCATAACTCTTGGCATCAACTAGAGTAAAAATGCTGAAGATGGCGCTTCATTTGAATAATCAGATAAGAAGGTTAACCCTTGTAATTAAATAATCAAGATGTAAGCAAAATGACCCTTTATATGTGTGCAACTTAGTAAGATGTTTGGCTTCCTTTCCTTTAGACTTTGGTTAAGAAAGGAGTTTTGATTAAGTATAGTTCAGAGGGGCATGGCCAAGAAGGAGAGAAGGACCCATATGAGAAATAGAAAATATACTTGTCCTTATCTTGAAATCATACCCAAAGAATATTGGCACCTTTCTTTTACAACCAAGGGATCGTTTCCCTTCCTCTCCTCACTTATCTTTTGCTATGGCCGACTAAGGAAGGAGCTCAAGAGCAGAAGATAATGGCCAACTAGAGTTGGGTAAGCTTTGATTGCCTTCTAGCTCGGATTCATGGAGGAAACCTTGCTACAAGGTTGGTTTGCTAGTCTTTCTTACTTAGTTCTTCTTTCTAGCCATCCTTTCCAACCAATTCTTGAAGAAGAAACCTTGGACGACCTATGGAGATCAAGACACCATTAAATCTTCGAAGCTCGGAGCTCTAGAGCTGGTTCTAAGGTGGGTTTTATAACTCTAAACCTTTAAGCTTTGATTATGCACCTTCCTATCTTGCAAACGTTGCTAGTTCTTGTTTCTTCCATCCTTCTATGCATTCTTGCAAACAAGACCATGAAGAATAGACCATGATCTTGAGGAAGAAGAAGGGGGCATGAATACCAATGTTACTTTAGAAAACGGTTTGTACCCCCTTGACCAAACGGTTTGCAAAACCGTTTGGAGGCAAACGGTTTCAAAACCGTTTGGAGGGCAAACAGTTTCACAGGACCGATTGGAGCAAACGGTCTCCAAGACCATTTGGATGGGTTGACCAAGCATTGACCATTTGGGGATCTGCTGTACACATCATGGACTAATCACCCACCAAGAATCATCAACTAATTCCAAGTAAATCTCAAGTTGAAGGCACTTTAATCACCTAAACCCTAATCAAGTTCATTGCTGATTTCAATGGACCAATCATGTTGAAGTTTGGGTTGAGTGACCGAAATAGTTTCAAAACCGTTTGGGGATCACCCAAATGGTCTCAAGACCGTTTGGTGATCACCCAAGACCATTTGGAGGTCTAGGTTCAAGTAGGGTTGATCAATTGAAGGTCCAATCACATCAAGTTGTTGAATAATCAAATGTTGATTTTGTGATCTAATTAGGGTTCAACCCTTAAGTAATTGACTTAGTTTTTTATGAGACTTTTAGCAAATGGTCTCAAGACCGTTTGGGGACCAGATGATCCCAAGACCGTTTGGGGTCAAGCCATGACCCAATTGAGTAATGATTCAAAGGGTTCAACATCAATTAGACTCATGTTTATGTATGTTGAAGGTTGATCGATTCCAAACCCTAATTCAATTGGTCCCAACCCTAATTGGTTATCAATTAAGTGTCAAATCAGTAAAGGATTAACCTAATTGACTTAATTGATAAGTGACTAACAAGTACAAGATCGTTTGAAGGGTTCAACATTGAGAACCCTAATTCAATTGCAAGTGTAGATACACTTTTTGGTCCATGCGGTTTTGAGGTGGTTTGGACCAAACGGTCCCAAGACCATTTGATTCCAAATGGTCTCAAGACCGTTTGGGTCCAAACGATCCCAAGACTATTTGGTGATGATGCGGTTTCAAATCAATTTGGTGACCATGTGGTTTCAAGGACGGTTTGCCCATGCGGTTTCAAAGTCAAAGTTGGCCAAACGGTCAACGGAACCAAACGGTCTTCATGGCCAAATAGTCTTCACCTCACCTAGGGCAAACAGTCTTGATGGTGTACTTTAGCAAATGGTTTCAAAAGTCAACAAACGGTCAACATCCCCAAACGGTTTCAAAACCGTTTGGAGGATGAAAGTGCAAGACCGTTTGGGGTTCAACTATGTTAAGAACGTTTGATTGAAGGTTAAGATGGCTTAGTACTTGTTTAACTTAAACCCTAACGATACCTAAAGTCATTAAGGGGTTATGTAATCAGTAGATTAATACATGTTATGGTCAATAAAGAAGATTACCAAAGTACCCTTGAAGGGTTTAAGTAGACAACACCTCTTGACCAAGTAAACCCTAATAATCACAATGGTGATGACATGACTTATGTTAATCAAGGTTGATTTGACTTAACCTAATCTAGAGTGATGTAAACATCATCTAATAGTAAGAGGAGATAGAAGACTCCTAATATGGATGGGAATCAAGTAATTTACCTTCAATATATATATGAATGCACATGATTAGGGTATGATCCTTCATAGCGAGATCATGGAAACCCTAATTATGGTGATTGATGAATCTTAACCTAATTTGAAGGCAATAATGATAGTAATCTTCATTCATGATGATGGTATAACCTCAATTCACTGTGAAGTGAATAGTAAACCCTAATTCTAGGGTAAATACATGTAATTTGATTAGTAAACCCTAATTGAAGGTGATATGATGAAATGAACACTAAACCCTAATTCTAGGTTATGCTTTTAAGCATGATTCTTCATGATTGAAGTATGAGATGAGGAATCATTATTACTAATTAAAATAAAGGGGTTGAATAACCCTAATTGAATTGAAAAGGGAAACCTAGTCTTAGTGAAGGAATAATGGTACAACCCTTAAAATGAAAGATTATCTCTGCTTTATAATTTGTTGATATAAAGCTGAATTGTCTATTTTCAAATATATTGACCATTCAGGTTCTTATAAAGAAGTGATCATATCCAGGTAAGGGTTATGCTATCATATTCATTGAAAGCATGTTATAAGCTTAATGAATAGTGACATACTATGTTTCCTAGTTTAAGAGGCAACACATGAGATTGATGGGTTGTAAGAGCCATGAGCAACATCACTACAATAATCAAGGTCATGCTGATTAGATGACTTATGATGAGATGGTTAAGAAATGATATCCATATGATAACTGATGTGAGTTAAACTTGATACTTTTAGTATTCTTCTTTTATGTAAGTTGTTTTAATGATTAATGATTGAAAACATGCTTGATGCTAAAAGAATGCTGAAATGTACTTAAATAATCAAGTATAATCATTTCATGTAGAGCCTTGATCATAGATCCATCATTGTCACTAGTTTAATGATGGTGAAACATGTTTTCCTAAGGGAACTCCTGCAGAACATACTTTTGAGTATTTTGGGGTTATGGACGCGAATATCCTTACGTACTAATGTAGGAATTGATGTAAGATGTACTTTAATCCATCAATCCTTCATTACGTGTTTATGCCGGGGTGATGTATCATTAATCTCCTGAGGGTATTTTTATTGACGCATCGATGAGAGATAAACAAGAAATCCCTTGATGGTGAAGAGAGTATAGAATGCCACTGTGACTCTAATAGAGAAGTTGCCAGAATACCCTAGAAAGCTATTGTAGCAGAGACACAAGATATCCTGCATGTTGATCGTCACACTAACTGAGGAAGATGAGGTCATAAGAATTTGACTCTTTTGATGACCTATGTATGGTACTGATGCAATTTTGTAATGGTCAGTTGGAGTATGAGCGGTAAACCTCATCTCCACAGGGCATAATAATGTTTGAAAAACATAATTAGCCGTGTAGCATAATTGCTTAGGTTGAATTATGAGAAACAATGATTAATGTTACATTGTTTATAATGTTCTAGTCAAGTAACTAGTACACATGTTATCCTTATTCCTTATTGAAATGATTGCTTAAGTAAATGTTTCCTTACTTAATTCTAAGCCTCATGTTGAATGTTTTAAGTTATACTGCTTATGTTATTCCTTTATTGCAATAACAAAGCTTCTGGTGGAGAGTTATAATTCTCGCTGGGACAATTATTCAAATTGTCTCACCCCCGTGGGATTTGACTTTTTAGGTGGACGCCGAGGATGGAGGAACCCATATGAGGGTGAGTAGTATTAGCAGCAACAACAACACCAGGGGCAGCAGTGAATCTCAGGTGGAGATACTGACTGTCAAGTCTTTTAGATAGTATGTCATCTGTCGTCTCTGTACTCTCAGGACCGAGGAGTCACTAGGTCTGAGGTTTTTGTCTTAATGCCTCGAGATTTTTGTATCTTGCCTTGTACAGATAATAGGGCAATGGATGTATGTAATCACTCAAGATGTGATTTCACATAGATGTAATGTCAAATTGTGTTGTAAACATTTTATCCTATTTTCTTATAAAAAGTTTTATGGTTTAAAGATCTCTTTCCGAAAAGTTTTAAATTTTAGTGATTTTTGATAATTTCTCTGCTAATCAATCGCTTCCGCTAAGTTTACCTCGTGATTTATAAGTCGGACCGTCTTAGTTAAGTGGTATCAGAGCTCTAGGTTCACTGAGTATACAAAGACATAGGACTTAGGATGTCGAGTCTATTCTTAGTGTCTTCCAGTATATCTAATAGTGTCTTCTACTCCTCAGGAGAAGAAGATAAGTTAAGGATGTCTGGATCACACGAGGAATATGTTGCGGAGAGTAGCGTTGCTGCACTCCAAGAAGGTGCAAGGAACCCAGAGGTAGAGCAACTTGTACCTGAGCCACCCTAGTTCAATCCAGTTGACATGGGGAACCCAACTGTCTAGACCATGTTTGGGTAGTTTATGACTGCCATGACACACATAAAAGATAGGATGCCCATGCCTGCACCTAGGGCACCTACCCAATCTGAAGGACAAGGAATCAACAAGACATTTGAACGACTTCACTGAGTCGGAGCAACCGAGTACTTTGGAACAGATGATTTTCACAGATGCTGACCTGTCGTTAACCGAACTAGTGAAGGCCTTTAGAATCTTGAACATCCCATAAGTTGAGAAGGTTACACATGTTGTCTATCTTCTTAAGGGGAGTGTCGGGCATTGGTGGACCATGGAAGAGCAGAAGAAGCCTGGTGTGGAGGTTGCATGGGAAGTCTTCCGTCGGGAATTTATCAATAGATACTTTCCTAAGATGTTCCTGGATGAGAAAATCTCTCAGTTCAAGAGGTTAAGGCAAGGTCTGATGAACATTAGCGAGTACGAGGCTAAGTTCATGGAGTTTTTGTGGTTCTGTCCGCACATGTCTGCTATAGAGGAAGAAAGGATTAGGCGGTTCGAGAAAGGGCTGAACGTTGAGTTGACTACTCCCGTGTCTGCTGAAGGTTTGCTACCTTCATAGAGTCTGTTAGAAGGATAGATCGGTCCGTAGAAGAAAAGAGGCAAACCCATAACAAGAGAATGTATCTTCAGTTCCAGGGGTCTTCATCCATAGACTTCAAGAAACCTAGATATTTTGTGCCTACACCACCACCTAGACCCAGTACTTAGACACAGTGGACATCGAGTAGGGGTAGAGGACGAAGCCTACCACTAAAAGGGGCTCATAGTTCAACATCTATGTCAGTTACAGGACCACCCAGACCCCAACAACAAGACAGAAGTTTTTATCTATGTGGGAAGATGGGGCATCTGATGAAAGACTGCAGAGCTAGACCAGCGAGTGTAACACAACCACAGAGGCAGAGTTAGCAAGGATCCTAGAGGAGACAGTTTCCAGGAGGAGCTAGAGGACGTGGACAAGCGTCCCAAGCTGGATCGTCGGCACCGAATCAACCACAGACAACATCAAGGTTCTATGCAATGAACCCACCTGATGCGATGATCAACCCTCGGGTTGTGGCAGGTCAGATGGAATTGTTATATTCTGATATGTCTGCATCCTGCGTTGTATTTGTTTTGATTGATCCGGGTGCTACACACTCCTTTATCACTCGAAGGGTGATTTGTAACTGCAATATGAATGCCAGTCATAGAGCAGATAGCTTGTTGTTAGAGACTCCGTTGAGAGAGTCTATTGTGTTGCAGGAGGTATGCTCTCCCTACATCCTCTTCTTTTGAGCATCACATTCAAGTGGATCTGATACCACTTGAGATTCAAGGATTTGATATAATCATTGGGATGGATACCTTGGAAAGGTATAAGGTTGTTTTGGATTGCGAATCCAAACAAGCTATGTTTGCTGATGATAACGACACATGGATCTTTCAAGGAGAGAGAAAGATTCTACCTACTTGTCTTGTGTCAGCTATGGTTGCTGAGAAGTTGATGAGGCAAGGATTTCATGCATTCTTGGCCCATGTGGTAGATACTACCATGGAGAGTCCTAACCCTACTGAAGTTCTGATAGTTAGGGAATTTGAAGATGTATTCCCTGAAGAACTTCCATGCATTCCACTGCTTCATGAAATTGATTTTGAAATCAATTTGATCCCAGACACACAACCTATAGCACAAACACCATATAGGATGGCGCCTGTTGAGATGGTAGAACTCAAGAAACAGCTGCAAGAGTTGCTTGAGAAGGGTTTCATCCAACTGAGTACTTCACCCTGGGGTGCTCTGGTCCTTTTTTGTTAAAAACAAAGATGGATCAATGTGGTTGTGCATTGATTACATACAATTAAATAAAGTAACAAAAAAGAACAAGTATCCTCTGCCGAGGATTGATGATCTCTTTGACCAGTTGTGTTGTGCAACCGTCTTCTCGAAGATAGATTTGAGGTCAGGATATCATCAACTTCGTATTAAGAACAGTTACATACCCAAGTCTGCTTTTAGGATAAGGTATGGTCACTATGAGTTCACAGTTATGTCGTTTGGACTAACTAATGCACCAGTTGCATTTATGGAACTCATGAATAGAATCTTCCGACCTTTCCTCGATCAATGTGTTGTTGTCTTCACAGATGACATTCTGATCTATAGTAGAGATGCTCAGTAGCATGAACAACATCTTCGTTAGGCTCTAACTTTGCTAAGAGAACACAAGCTATATGCTAAGTTTAGTAAGTGTGAGTTTTGGTTATCGGAAGTATCTTTCCTTGGACACGTGATATCTGCCTCAGGTATTCGTGTTGACCCTAAAAAGGTAGAATCTGTTCTACAAAGGAACAGCCGAAGACACCGACGGAAATGTGTAGTTTCTTAGGGTTGGCTGGCTATTATCGAAGGTTCATTAAGAACTTCAGTTCCATATCCTTACCCTTAACTAAGTTGACCCAGAAGGATGTTCCTTTTGCTTAGAGTGATAAGTGTCAGCAATCTTTCCAACTGCTGAAAGAGAGGTTGACAAGTGCACCTGTACTTGTGTTACTTGAGCAGGGCAAAGGATACATAGTTTTCTGTGATGCCTCTAAGAATGGACTCAGATGTGTGTTGATGTAGGATAAATAAGTGATTTCTTTTGCTTCTCGACAGCTTAAGAAACACGAGGAGAATCATCTGACACACGATCTGGAGCTAGCTGATGTGGTTCATGCCTTGAAGATCTGGAGACACTATCTCTATGGAGAGACATTCCAAATTTTCACTGGTCATAAGAACCTTAATTACATCTTCTCTTAGCATGAACTTAACATGAGGCAACATCGCTGGATGGAGTTAATCAAAGACTACGATAGCATAATTGATTATCATCCAAGAAAGCCAATGTGGTTGCAGATGCTCTGAGTAGGAAATCAACAACACCAGCCTTAGATAGAGCACAACTAAATTCTTCAGTATTCTATAGGAGATATATGCTTATCTCCTTAAGGTAAGACAATGTATAGTTGAAAGTGTCATTGTTAGCTGGGTTGTTGGCTGAGATGCATATAAAACCTACTCTGAGAGAACAGATTAATAGGGCACAACAAGTTGATGCTGCAGTTCAATAGATCAGATCGAAGTATGGTGATGAGAAACGAGATGGTTTCCATGACTCTGATGACCAAGTAGCCTGTTATCATGGGAGGATGATAGTGCCAGATGTGGATAACTTGAGAAAGTTAGTCCTGGAAGAAGCACATTTTTCGATGTATGCTATGCATCCAGGAAGCACCAAGATGTATCAAAACTTGAAAGATAAGTATTGGTGGCATGGAATGAAGAAAGATGTTGCTGAGTTTGTTATGCGATGTCCTGTGTGTCAGTAGGTTAAACCTGAACACCAGAAGCCTGCAGGAACAATGCAACCTTTACCCATACCACAGTGGAAGTGGGATCATGTAACTATGGACTTTGTTGTTGGCCTACCCTAGACAAGCAAAGGACATGATTACATTTGGGTAATAGTTCATAGGTTGACAAATACAATGCATTTTCTTCTGGTCTAAACAACCTATTCTGCTGAGAGGCTAGCACAGTTGTATGTTCAGGAGATAGTGCGACTGCACAGAGTCCCAGTCACTATACTTTCAAACAGAGGTCCCCAGTTTACGAGTCGTTTTTGGGAGCGACTTCACAAAGCTTTAGGTACCCAGTTAAGGTTTAGTACAACCTTTCATCCACTGACTGATGGACAATCGGAAAGGACTATACAGACCTTGGAAGACTTGCTAAGAGCATGTCGTCTTCAGTTTACAGGGAGTTGGGATCTACACCTAAGCTTGATAGAGTTTTCCTACAACAATAGCTATCAACATAGCATTGACATGGCTCCTTATGAAGCTTTATATGGTAGACGTTGTAGATCTCCCCTATGTTGGTATGAAACTGGTGAATATCAACTGTTAGGTCCTGATCTTGTGCAGCAGACCATAGAGAAGATTTAAGTAATACAACAACAGATCAAGACTGCACATGATAGGTAGAAATCTTATGCTGACAAGCTTCGTAGACCCTTAGAATTCTAGGTTGGACACAGAGTGTATCTCAAAGTCTCACCTTGGAAGGGAGTTCTGAGATTTGGGAGGAGAGGAAAGTTAGCTCCTAGGTATATGGGGGCCTTATCGAATCATTGAACAGATTGGAAAGGTAGCCTATAAACTAGAGTTTCCACCTGAGTTACATAGGTTACACCCTATGTTTCACATTTCTATGCTGAGGAAATGTCACCCTGATACTGAATCAGTTCTACAACCTATGTAAGTAGAATTGAATGATGACATATCTTATGAGGAAGGACCAGTGTCAATCCTTGATACAAGAATTAAAAATCTGAAAAAGAAAGATATAAGTCTTGTGAAAGTCCTCTGGAATCACCGTGGTGTTGAAGAAGCCACATGGGAACTAGAGGAAGAGATGAGAAGGAAATACCTTGTTCTTTTCTCTTAATATGTTTTGATTTTGGGGACAAAATCCTTGTAAGGGGTGGATAATTTGTAACATCCCTGACCCGGGTTATGAACTAACCCTAGGTTTTTTGCTTAATTATGTAATTAGATTCTTGTAATTATCTTTCGGTATGTAATTAAAGCTTCTGAGGAACATATATTTCCATTTCTGTCTAAACAATGTTGTAATATTGTTTTGTTAAAAGTGGACCTAAGTGCAAATTACCAAATTAGAGGGGTAAACTTGAAAATTTCACATGTCTGGATGTTCCTCTGGTGATAAGACATCATAAGAATGAATATGATCAAGTGATATGGATTCTCCAAGCATGGGCACTAAGATGCAGCTCGTGGAGCAATCCTTGTGCTTTAAAACCCTAGTTTTGGTGTAAAGTGCTATTTACCCAAAACATGGGCTGCAACATTTAAAATACACCTTCTAGAATATCTTTCATAACTCTTGGCATCAACTAGAGTAAAAATGATGATGAGGGCTCTTCATTTGAATAATCAGATAAGAAGGATAACCCTTGTAATTAAATAATCAAGCTGTAAGCAAAATGACCCTTTATATGTGTGCAACTTAGTAAGATGTTTGGCTTCCTTTCCTTTAGACTTTGGTTAAGAAAGGAGTTTTGCTTAAGTATAGTTTGTAGGGGTGTGTCTAAGAAGGAGAGAAGGACCCATATGAGAAATAGAAAATATAGTTGTCCTTATCTCGAGATCATACCCAAAGTATATAGGCACCTTTCTTTTACAACCAAGGGATCGTTTCCCTTCCTCTCCTCACTTATCTTTTGCTGTGGCCGACTAAGGAAGGAGCTCAGGAGCAGAGGAGAATGGCCAAGTAGAGTTGGGTAAGCTTTGATTGCCTTCTAGCTCAGATTCATGGAGGAAACCTTGCTACAAGGTTGTTTTGCTAGTCTTTCTTACTTAGTTCTTCTTTCTAGCCATCCTTTCCAACCAATTCTTGAAAAAGAAACCTTGGACGACCTGTGGATCTCAAGCCACCATTAAAGCTTAGAATCTTGGAGCTCTAGAGCTGGTTCTAAGGTGGGTTTTATAATTCTAAACCTTTAAGCTTTGATTATGCACCTTCTTTTCTTACAAACATTGCTAGTTCTTCTTTCTTCCGTCCTTCTATGCATTATTGCAAACAAGACCGTGAAGAATAGACCATGATCTTGAGGAATAAGAAGGGGGCGTGAATACCAATGTTACTTTAGAAAATGGTCTGCACCGCCTTGGCCAAACGGTTTGCAAAACCGTTTGGAAGCAAACGGTTTCAAAACCGTTTAGAGGGCAAACAGTTTTACAAGACCGACTGGAGCAAACGGTCTCCAAGACCGTTTGGATGGGTTGACCAAGTGTTGACCATTTGGGGATCTTCTACACACATCATGGACTAATCACCCACCAAGAATCATTAACTAATATTAAGAAAATCTCAAGTTGAAGGCACTTTAATCACCTAAACCCTAATCGGGTTCATTGCTGATTTCAATGGACCAATCATGTTGAAGTTTGGGTTGAGTGACCCAAACGGTTTCAAAACCATTTCGGGATCACCCAAATGGTCTCACGACCATTTGGTGATCACCCAAGACCATTGGAAGGTCTCGGGTCAAGTAGGGTTGATCAATTGAAGGTCCAATCACATCAATTTGTTGAATAATCAAATGCTGATTTTGTGACCTAATTAGGGTTCAACCCTTAAGTAATTGACTTAGTTTTTTATGAGACTTTGGGCAAACAGTCTCAAGACCGTTTGGGGACCAAACGATCACAAGACCATTTGGGGTCAAGCCATGACTCAATTGAGTAATGATTCAAAGGGTTCGACATCAATTAGACTCATGTTGATGTATGTTGAAGGTTGATCGATTCCAAAACCTAATTCAATTGGTCTCAAACCTAATTGGTTATCAATTTAGGGTCAATTTAGTGTCAAATAAGTAAAGGATTAACCTAATTGACTTAATTGATAAGTAGCTAACAAGTACAAGATCATTTGAAGGGTTCAACATTGAAAACCCTAATTCAATTGCAAGTGTTGATACACTTTTTGGTCCATGCGGTTTTGAGGTGGTTTGGACCAAACGGTCTCAAGACCGTTTGGGTCCAAATGATCCCAAGACCATTTGGTGGTCATGCGGTATCAAAACAATTTGGTGACCATGCGGTTTCAAGGTCGGTTTGCCCATGCAGTTTCAAAGTCAAAGTTGGTCAAACGGTCAATGGGACCAAAAGGTCTTCATGACCAAACGGTCTTCACCTCACCTAGGGAAAACGATCTTGATGGTGTACTTTAGCAAATGGTTTCAAAAGTCAAAAAACGGTCAACATCCCCAAATGGTTTCAAAGCCGTTTGGAGGATGAAAGTGCAAGACCGTTTGGGGTTCAACTATGTTAAGAACGTTTGATGGTTTGAAGGTTAAGATGGCTTAGTACTTGTTTAACCTAAACCCTAAAGATACATAAATTCATTAAGGGGTTAAGTAATCAATAGATTAATACATGTTATGGTCAATATAGAAGATTACCAAAGTACCCTTGAAGGGTTTAAGTAGACAACACCTCTTGACCAAGTAAACCCTAATGATCACAATGGTGATGACATGACTTATGTTAATCAAAGTTGATTTGACTTAACCAAATATAGAGTGATGTAAACATCATCTAATAGTAAGAGGAGATAGAAGACTCCTAATATGGATGGGAATCAAGTAATATACCTTCAATATATATGAATGCACATGATTAGGGTATGATCCTTCATAGCGAGATCATGGAAACCCTAATTATGGTGATTGATGAATCTTAACCTAATTTGAAGGCATTAATGATAGTAATCTTCATACATGATTATGGTATAACCTCAATTCACTGTTAAGTGAATAGTAAACCCTAATTCTAGGGTAAATACATGTAATGTGATTAGTAAACCCTAATTGAAGGTGCTATGATGAAATGAACAGTAAACCCTAATTACAGGTTATGCTTTTAAGAATGATTCTTCATGATTGAAGTATGAGATGAGGAGTCATTACTACTAATTAAAATAAAGGGGTTGAATAACCCTAATTGAATTGAAAAGGGAAACCTAGCCTTAGTAAAGGAATAATGGTACAACCCTTGAAATGAAAGATTATCTCTGCTTTATAATTTGTTGATATAAAGTTGAATTGTCTATTGTCAAATATATTGACCATGCAGGTTCTTATAAAGAAGTGATCTTAGCCAGGTAAGGGTTATGATATCATATTCATTGAAAGAATGTTATAAGCTTTATGAATAGTGACATACTATGTTGCCTAGTTTAAGAGGCAACACATGAGATTGATGGGATGTAAGAGCCATGAGCAACATCACTAAAATAATCAAGGTCATGTTGATTAGATGGCTTATGATGAGATGGTTAAGAAATGATATCCATATGATAACCGATGTGAGTTAAACTTGATACTTTTAGTATTCTTCTTTCATAGCAGTTGTTTTAATGATTAATGATTGAAAACATGCTTGATGCTAAAAGAATGCTGAAATGTACTTAAATAATCAAGTATAATCATATCATGTAGATCCTTGATCATAGATCCATCATTGTCAGTAGTTTAATGATGGTGAAATAGGTTTTCCTAAGGGAACTCCTGGAGAACATACTTTTGAGTATGTTGGAGTTATGGACGTGAATATCCTTACGTCCTAATGTAGGAATTGATGTAAGATGTACTTTAATCCATCAATCCTTCATTATGTGTTTATGCCGGGGTGAGGTATCATTAATCTCCTGAGGGAATCTTTATTTCCGCATCGATGAGTGATAAACAAGAAATCCCTCGATGGTGAAGAGAGTACAGAATGCCACTGTGACTCTAATAGTGAAGTTGCCAGAATACCCTAGAAAGCTATTGTAGCAGAGATACGAGATGTCCTGCATGTTGATCCTCACATTGACTGAGGAAGATGAGGTCATAAGAATCTGACTCTTTTGATGACCTATGTATGATACTAATGTGATTTCGTATTGGTCGGTTGGAGTATGAGCGGTATACCTCATCTCCGCAGGGCATAATAATGTTTGAAAAACATAATCAGCCGTGTAGCATAACTTCTTAGGTTGAAATATGAGAAACAATGATTGATGTTACATTGTTTATAATGTTCTAGTCAAGTAACTAGTATGCATGTTCTCCATATTCCTTATTGAAATGATTGCTTAAGTAAATGTTGCCTTACTTAATTCTAAGCCTGCTGTTGAATGTTTTAAGTTATACTGCTTATGTTATTCCTTTATTGCAATAACAAAGCTTCTGGCTGAGAGTTATAACTCTCGTTGGGACAATTATTCATATTGCCTCACCCCCGTGGGATTCGACTTTTTAGGTGGACGTCGAGGACGGAGAAACCCATCTGAGGGTGAGTAGTATTAGCAGCAGCAGCAGCAGTGAATCTCAGGTAGAGATACTGACTGTCAAGTCTTATAGATAGTATGTCTTGTGTCGTCTCTATACTCTTAGGTCCTAGGAGTCAGTAGGTCTGAGGTTTTTGGCTTAATGCCTCAAGATTTTTGTATCTTACCTTGTACAGATAACAGGGCAATGGATGTATGTAATCACTTGAGATGTGATTTCACAGATATGTAATGTCAAACTGTGTTGTAAACATTTTATCCTATTTTCTTATAAAAAGTTTTATGGTTTAAAGATCTCTTTCCAAAAAGTTTTAATTTTTAGTGATTTTTGATAATTCCATGCTAATTAATCGCTTCTGCAGAGTTTACCTCGTGATTTATAAGTCGGACCATCTCAATTTCATTACCACTACCATTTCATAAAGATGCATGTCATCCACACTAAAACAATATAGTTAGGGTCCTCTTTAACCAATTAGGGTTTATAAGGTTGGATCAATAACCAACCTCCATTCATCATTTCCATTATCACTATATAGTATGTTGTGAGACAAAAGGTTATAGAAAACAACACTCCATGATTTATCATACAATTACCTCATGAGCTACCCTATCATATCATATAACCCCATCATCAACATGATGTAACATGACTCTATCATTACAAGGTATCAATTTTATATGACTAGAGGGATCATGGTTCATCATCTATATGTGTTGTCATGACTACACCATGGTATGTCGGGCAAGCTCATCTAGGGATATTAGGTTAGCTCATCTTAAGGTGTGATGGATTACCTCATCTATAATCATTGGTCTAATTGATTACCTAAACCTTTTCATTGGTGTATGGAGGAAAGAAGAGTGTATGGACAGAAAGAAGGCCTTATACTTGGAGGTGGTGAGAGAGATCATGTGAAAGTTGTCATCAACTTAGGAGCACAGGTGACACTTGTCTAGGAAAAAGGGGATACATGCAACAACATGCAAGACATGGTGATATGATTTAGGCCAGATCTCTCCCTCTTGGTCCAATACCAAGATCATGACCTCACTAACCCCATATGCCAAATTCCTACTCACTCACAAACTGATATGCCAAAACCCTACACACTCCCAAACCAATATTCCCTAACCCTACACACTCCCAAATCAATATGCCATAACCATACGTAGTCCCAAACCAATATGCCATAACTGTACTGATAACTTCTAATTTTATACATTTTTTGAACTTATTTCATACCTCTCCAAACATATCTTCTATAGATTTTTCCACTTATTCTAGCACTTTTACATTGATAATCTTAACTGAACACTTTTTCCCTCCGTGTAGGGTCATATCAAGTCACGATCAGTACCTCGACCACAACTCATCGACCAAAGAGGACTCTCACACCGCAGACGATGCCACCAATCACCCCGATGATGCCGCGACCGTGCTGCAAGTACGCCCCTTTTGGTCATGGCCTATAGAACCTTCATCTCAACCTTGATCGACTTCGAGCGAGGTAGCACTGTGACCGAGGCACTGCCATGCCACAATTGAGGAAGAACCACGACCAAGGCAATGGAGTGCCTCGATTGAGGAAGGACCGCGACCGAGGTGGTGCAATACCTTGACTGAGGTACTGACTCGACCAACTGCTATGGTGACATCAACTGAGGAGAGACCTCGATCAACCGCAATCAAGCCTCGACCAATACCAAGCATTGACCGCAGTGTGGGTGGTTAAGTCAGTGGAAAACACCTATAAATAGGCCACCCACCTCAACTTATCACATCATCAAATCATCAAGGACCACGAAGTGATGCCAAATTCCATACCCACTCTGATCCATCCAATCGATCTTGGATCTTCAAAGGTAGAAGCTGAGGAGAGAGAAGATTGAAGGCCTTTCTCCCTCAAAAGAAGGACAACATCTGCACTATCCATCCTAGATCTAGATTCGAAGGAGTACTTTGGTGTATCACCATCTTCTCTCTCTCTTCTAGATCTGTCATTTCCACTAAGTTGTACCCCTTTCGTCTTCGTGGTTATGATGTAACCATCATTTTGTAATGTAGTTATGTTGCCCGTTAACATGTGTGGCTAAACACTTAACTCGGGCTAGGAGTAGCCACTAAGGCTCTCCCAACATGTATATTCTTACTTCCCTTTGAATATATATATATATATATATATATATATATATATATGCTCATATCTAGATTATCTCCATATGCTTATTGTTAATGTTTCACTTGTATGTGTTGGGTTTTGTGGAGAAAACATGCACGACAGAAGCAACAAAAAATTCCACACAACCCAAAATAGTATCACATCGACAATAGCATATTCAGAAAGAGTGTTTGCGGGATATACCTTATCGCGGATCAAGTCCAGTGATGTCCCACTGTATGATGGTGTACAACGATGATGGCCTACATGGACAAAAAAAATTTTCCCATTCGTTGAGTGCATTGTAGGAGGATCCGATGGTGCTCCTTTCATGCGGTGATGTATGCCGCTCGTAGCGTATACACATGGTTGTAGATGTCCTCTGAACGCAAGGGTCTTAGTGTCTGCATCTCTACTTCATTTATGCAGATGGACTGGAACTCCACGTCATACTTCCTAAGCTGGCGGGAAGGAGTCATCTCTATGCGGCAACGTGCTAGCATCGTGGTGCTCTCCCTTCTCTTCTGAGTATGATGACAGTTAGGGTTTACGTACATGAGCGTAAACTAAAAAAGCCTCTCTCAATATCTTAGATAGATATCGGCCATCAAGCTCATTTAAACAGGAGACGAAGGGAAGTAAAGTTTCCTAAACCCATCGGTAAACAGAAACACTGCGTTAATTAAAATGCTCGTGGATTATTTTGAATATTCTACAATTCATAAGTTAACTAAATGATCACATTAATTGATTAATTAATATTCGACTCCATGCAATCGCTCAGGATGTCTCTATGGGCATATATACCAACATACTCCCACTTACACTTAGATTCAGTCACTCCAATATTATTCTAATTGATTACATAAACATTTTAGTTCAATGTGATTTGGAGCAATTTCAATTAAATCCACAATTCACTACGAAAAATATGATCTTTAACTACAAAAAAAAATTTAGCGAAAACCCCAAAATTTGTAGCCAAAAGCTTTGGCTACATTTATCCCTACATTTATAATATATAGCTAATACCCGTGTAGCTAATTGTTTAGGCTACATTTTTGAAAGTTGTAGTTAGTTATTCCTCTGGCTACAAGTTCATATGTAACCCTAATTGTAGGTAAAAAATGTCCTTACACATAAACATGTAGTTTCCATTGTAGCTAAATGTATGACTACAATTCAATTTGTACCTATGATATGTAGGGAGAGATGACATTGGTTACAATTTGTATTCGTAGTTCATGTATAGCAAAAACTAGCACTTGCTACACATGTAATTATAGCTAGTATGTAGTGAAAGACACCATGTACTACACATACATATGTAGTGAGAGACATTATGTATACAGTCAGTTGCTTGTCAATATAGAGGGGTTTTCAATAAGAAAATAGATGAATGTTAATCAAGATCAAGTTGCGCTTACAATGTCAACAATGATACTTTTATTTATATTTGAACAATGAGTACACATGGGGAGGACATTAACCTAGCCCCTGTTTTACAATGTGCATGGAAAAAAGACACATGTATACAATATTTTCTTCTGACTACATCTATCCACTCCAGACTCTATATGCCACATGATCATGCGCATCTTCTTGTATCATGATTTTTCTTTTGTATTTATTCCACCACTTGTATTATCCTTTTCTGACCGCCTCCCTTTGTTGTAGAAGTTGCTCTATAAGCCTTTGATATTCACCAAGAATCAATAGCAACTTCAAAGTATACAAGGCATCATATCATCTTTTGAGCAATGCACACTGAAAGATATAAAATAAGCTTCAATTCAACAATCAAATAGTTTGGTATTATGTATTAATTCAGCTATAAACTATACAAAGGCATACCCCATAGAGAACTATGATGGAATTTAAGTTCATCTACTCAACATTGCATGTAAATATACCATAATGAATGACTCTCTCGCAATCATCATTTCATAATAATCTACAATATACTCATTATCATGTGGAGCCGCCACTTGTGCTCTATGGATTTCCTCGACCAGAAGCATACCATCAAAATTGTCATTTGACAATACCTGAAGAGGTTCATCGCAAACAAACTATAAAAAATCAGAAATTTTCAGATCTGTATCAACATATAGTAAACTTGACTCCATACCAGAATAAACACCAGCCAAGCATGTTCCTATTAAACTTTATATGTCCAAGATCAAGTCATGTAGCCTCAATGCATCCTTGTGCATGCCCTTGACACTCCTTCAGTTGACATGGTATGTTATGTTGGGGAGTTTCTCCTATAAAGCAACATCAGTTCAACACTTTGTGGTAGATTGGGAACAAGGACTCACTTAAGAGGCTGATCGATATGGTGGCACTACTACAAAACTGAGAATCAATTATGAGAACAACCCATACACAATCGTAAAGTGCAAGAGTGAAGACCCTAACACATCATGCAACCCTTACACATTCAGTCTTATCCAAAAGGGGGTCGCTGAAACCAATGTGTCACGTTGAGAACCCTTGCACAAAGTGCTGAATAGTTTGAATATAATAACCAATTTGTTACGATGGGAACCCTTGCACAAAATTGCTGAATAGACTGAATAGAGTATCACAAATCACTAAATGACTATTTTGGCTCTCATGTAATGGATAAATTATGGCTGAAACCAATTCAGAATCTCAGTCCTGCAATACACTTTCATATCTGATGCATATTTATCATAAATGATTCAACATTCAAATCCATTGATACCCAAAAAATCATTCTTTATTACTTCCAATAAAAATCTTGTTTACATAGGGAGGACATATACCTGGCCCTTTGAATGAAAATACAATGATGGATGTCCAAAAAGTAAGAATACAACACTCCAATATCATTACAGATGCTTCTGTATGTAACACGCTTGCATTAATGGGGTCTAAATCTTCTGTACCCGCATTAATGATGCTTGGTTGTCTTACATGATAGTCAAGGGTAAAATAATGCTTCCACGAAGATCCTGGTTGTATCTGTTTTGCTGTAATTTACGTAATCAGAGTAGCAACCCAAGGAGAAGTTGTTGCTCAAGTCCTCACCTTCCCTCAAATATTTTGACTCTGTGAGAGAAAGTTGATAGTACGAAGTGCATTACCATCTTAGTTTTGCATTTGACTGTAGGTAAGCCAATAGCTTTTTGTATGATATCTGAACAACTAAGAGAAATGATGAAGCAAATAACAAGAAGTAGAGAAATTAAGGCATAACTAATGTGCCATGCTTTCTGAAAATATAAAATTAGGAATGATAACAAGTTTTCTTTTCACAAACCTAATCTAAGCCTATTCAGATATGTAGTCACCTGATTTTGAATCAACCAAATTGGAACATACAAAGTTTCCAGAAAACAAGCAAGTTCTTCACCCAGGCTATCTGATATTCATGACAAAGGATTACCTGCATATCAATTGATTTGCTACTTCTCTGACCTGCTGGAATTGTTCTATGACCTGTTGGAATTGTTCCATGTAGTTATGAAGGAAATATCACCTCTATCTGAACAACTAAGAGAAATGATGAAGCAAATAACAGGAAGTAGAGATATTAAGGCAGAACTAATGTGCCATTCTTTCTAAAAATATTAAATTAGGAATGACAACAAGTTTGTTTTTCACAAGCCTAATCTAAACCTATTCAGATATGTAGTCACCTGATTTTGAATCAACCAAATCGGAACATACACAATTTCCAGAAAACAAGAAAGTTTTTCACCCAGGCTATCTGATATTCACGACAAAGGATTACCTGCATATCAATTAATTTGCTACTTCTTTGACCTGCTAGAATTGTTCTATGACCTGTTGGAGTTGTTCCATTTAGTTATGAAGGAAATATCACCTTCTAATTACAGAACATAACTGCACAAGCTGAATGATGCCACATTGGTTTGAAAATTGTGATGCAAAAGAAGTGCAACACCATGTCTTGTTATGACACAAGGTGGGAGGATGCACTTCCAGTAATTTGGCTTCTGAGTGTGACACAACTAACAACATTCCTTGTCAAATTGTATTAGTACCACTAAATATAAAAGGGAAGCCTTGCATAACTTTTAGATAGCTTTTATTGTGGGGTTATCCACCAACAACAACTTGAGTGCCAAAGGCATATGATATCAATGAACATAATGGACACTCTGTAGCATCTCTTGAAGACTGGAAGGATAAAAGTTGTGTCACTCAGTATATGAATATCAAGTAATATATGGAATGATAAGATGAACAATAGCAATCCAACGTCCATCCGCCTCCACATTGGAAACAACAAGACGTTGACAAAAGGCGTGTTGTGATACTAAGGTGCAATGGAAAATATGGTTCTGTCCAATGGGATGGGGTACTTGTACATTGGATTCTTGGATGGTGCACAAGGGAGGTCATGAAGAGGTACATGTATGTGGCACGCCGGTCGTGTTCTTTATGGCCCAATTTATGCAAATGACATCCACTCACTAAGATATTATACCTGGGTGCACATGGATTTCTAGAAAAGAATCTAAGGGGAGGCGAAGAAGGTGGATATAATGGGATGAATACAAAAAGAGGGACAAATGAATATTGTTTGAAGGTGGAGACTAAAGACTCACTCGATCAAGCGATGAATTACTTAAAGAATAAGAAGGGTAGACAACTAGCCTAGTTGAGTATGGGGTTTAAGAGTCATGAAATTTGTGGGTGACTAAACACGGCTTGTACTTCCAAGCTTCTGTCTAATAAATCCAAAAATTCAATATTGACCAACAGTCAGTGCCTACAAAAAATCAAAGATCCTTAAAATATAGAGTTTCTAGTTTGTATTATATCAATATTATCAGGTTCTAATATGTCTTCCTTGCCTATTCACAATGCATATAACTTGATAGATAGCATCTAATAGGGAGTTTAATGTTTAACTAAGATGATTAGTAACTTAAAGAAATAAGTTGAGAGCATGGGTTGCTTTCAAGGTCATTGATGAAAATTGATTGGCCATTGATGTCCCACAATTGACTGATTATCAAATTCAACAAAATATAATTGTATAGTTTAAGCATGGGTATGCAATTCAACATAATAAAATATTACTTAAAAAGCATATATCGTCATATAAAGACACCATATGCAAACATATTTTCGTCAAGTAAACAACATAGTGTTTGACGATGGTCATCCAGAAAGGTTTGGTGGGGATCAATTGGTAAGTATATAGTTAGGATTAGCAAAGCTAGTTGTCTTGGTGAAGCTTTGGCCTGCATCGAAGTAGGATGTGATGCAAAGCTGCCTAAGATAACGATGGTTGAGATTAACTCTGTTCCGAAGCAGCTGAAGGTCGGGGCGGTAGCTTCTCCAGTTACATGTCCCAACTGCAAGAAATTTCGGCATAGTGGCCCATCTTGTCCAATGCAGATGAGGAAGTCGCCGCCTAAGAGGAATGTGCAGGTCAAGTTAGGTAAACCAACTGTTCGAGGAAATGCTAAAGCAACTAAGCCTAATGCGCCGCTCGAGAAGCCTTTGGATTCCAAAGGCCCTGACCACACTGAAGTGGATGATGATTTGCGAGAGCTTGTATCTCAGCATGTCATAGACATGGTTCTCAATGGCCATCTAGACGACCATCAGTGCCACCTTGATGACTTCATCAATCAACGAACCGAGCCTGACATGTGCGGATTGTTATGCAGGTAAACTCAGCTTTGATTGGGAGCTTGAGCTTGCTAATCATGGCAAGGGAGGCAGCGGATCTGAATCCTAGAAAATCAACAGGGTTTGAGAGAGCTATGGTTTCTCAGCAAAGGTCTACGATAGGATGGAGAACATGTTCGAGGATGAGGGTTCCAATGATTTTGAAGTAGAAATCGATCAGTGGGACTCTGACTCAATGGTTTTCAATCAGTCATGGGCAAAGAGAAAGAAAAAGTCAGCTAGGAAACGTCTGGATTGATCCAATTCCACCCAACCTTCCTACTGAGCAGGGAATCCCTCCTTGAGGTAGACTGCGATTTGGTCGTGTCACAATGTTTGATGTCTACCGGTTGATGAAGAGGGCTAGGAACCTGCCTGTTCTTCACACTTTATGAGATGTTTCAAATGCCAGTGCTGGGATAGGTGGTTGTTTGCTCCCCAATGACATCATCTAATGGACAGCTTATGGAAGGGCGCATCCTATTTTGCAGTCTACAACTTGGAAGCATTTCATTTTGTGAAAGAACACAGATACTCATTGCTTCTTATTGATACTGTCCTCTCCTTCTATGACTTGATCAGATTCCAAACTTCCAGGATGACACAACTTGAATGTGGGGTTAATGCCAGTGTCGTGTTGGTTGTTTCTGGGGCCTGTTTGCATCTAATAGTCTGAGTCTGTATCTTCTTAGAACTCTGGTTTCTTGTTTTCTTTATTTGGGGTTAATGAGATGATTCCAAGTGTATCTACTAAACTAGAACTAATACGTGAATCACTATCAGATATGTACATGGAGTAGAGTAGAATGTGAACGACGCACATGAAGTTCATACACTTGACACAGTGGAAATGGGAGTGGAATAGAGGAAAACTGGAAAGGGAAATTCCCATTTACTACACATTGGAAAGGGAGACTATTCTAATACTATTATGCAAGTTTTTGTTATTACTAAGGTATATTAAATTTTGAATAGGCTGTGATTTTCGTGATTGCATTGAATAAAGAGGTGTTGGCAAGTTGGCATATTCTTAACACGTAGACTATCGTTGATAAAATATTAAAGAGGGAGACTGGAGGGAGACAAAGGACCACACATAGACACAACAAAAGCATTATTGAAGGTTAGTGGTCTTGATGAGAAGACTAGAAAGAGGATACATGGCAATGGAGATGATTAGGGCAAAGAAGTCGTCTCATCAACCAAATTCTCTACTTTGGTGTCCATAGGATAGTTTCATAACAAGATTCGTGTTTCATATTTTCATAATAGTGTCCCATGCATGAATTTTCTAATGGAGAAAGTTGAGATACAAGGAGTTCTTCTAAGGCTTCGATCAGATCTCTAAATATGTCTATAATATATAATAATCTATATTATATAATTGAACTAATTGTAGGTGTCTTCAAAAAAACATTTCATACTAGTTTTCTTACAAGTAGAACAAAAGTTGTGTAAGGGTTGACTTTAACAATAGTTTCAAAGCTAGAAACTTGGAACCCATGATTTGAAAGAGAGATTGTATGTTACAAATGAATTATAGTGAACATAAGAACAAATAAAAGAAACAAAACCATTAAATAAATCTATTTGAAGCATATAAATAACCCTACCAAATCAGATGTAGCCTCTCTCAAAGAAATTGCATTCCCGACTTGATTTGTTTCCTTTATGGCACATTATTGACACCTACAATGTAGCCAAACAATGACAAAGAAACAAATATTAGTTTGTCTGAGATAGAAGGATAAAGTTCATCAAATACAAAATAGGAAATCAATGTAAGTACAAGTTATTCTTCTATATATATAACTTCATTCAGACTCTTTTGTTCAACTGAGCATGTAATACATGTTGATAGTGTTGGATATGACTTATGTGGCTCATTAATACATTGAAAAAAGAAATGAGAGAGAAAAATCAAATACCTAACTGTGAGATTGCCGATCGTGTAAAAAATGATCTCATTTTTTGCATTTTTCATGACATATAACACAAGTTGATAAACAAGACAAGAAAATGGTTAGTTCCTCTACAGAAAACATTAAGATTGAATAATAAAAACATCATAACACCACCTCAACCTATTAGTCAAATCTTAGAAAATATCACTTGCACCTAGAAATGCATTCCTTTGATCCTCTTAAATGGATCCGCAATGGCTACTAATCTCTCTTTAGAGACAGCTAAGTATCCCTTCTTCACCATGTAGAGCCAGCACATAAATTTGTCTTTAGGCTCTAGAGGACGTCTTCGAATCCATGTGCTTAGGCCACCAACGGACTATGTATCTGACTAGGGACTTCTAGGACCACTTTAGGTCATTTTACCCCCTAATTAGGATAAATCAAGTCTAAATTTAGCTAATTAGGTCATGTAAGGTCATTTTTGGGCTAATTCGGGTTAGTCCATGTTCGATTTATCCAATTTGGTTTGATGTGGCTAAAGTAGGTCTAAACTAGGTTGAGTTAGAGTAAGATGGCTCTGATTCGATCCACATTAAGTGTTTATCTTGGTAAATTTATGATCGATTAAGCTTTAAAAATCAATTATGTTGTTGGCAATCAAAGAGAAAAAGAGGTGAAAGCCTATACAGCCCAATGGCTTACTCTATTGCATGCATGGATCGAACATTCAAAAAATTATAATAAAGAAAAACATATAAATGAAAAGTGTAATGGACGTCTAATAATCAAATTGAGAATACAGATAACGAAAAGAGGCCCAAGCAAGAGTGAAAGCTTATCCAAAAAAATCACCAATAAAATAGGAAATGTCATTATTTATGAGATATGAAATTCCTTAGGAGCTAGAAATATGAAAAAGATGACGCATTAGCTTCATCGTGTAGTGCAAAACGGTATGTAATATAAAAATCAATTGTGTTGTTGCCAGTCCATTTGATATTTCCGTTGTCTCATGTAGTTACCAAGATGATGGAATTTACTTGGTTATTGGGAAGCATATTGTCTAGTCCACAAAAAATAATGGCCACATTCATTTTTACAACCGTTTTAGTATTTCACATATTCATGATCTTATGTTCCATGTTAGTTACCTTTAATGGCCTACACATGGGTTTCTATATGGATCATGCTCCTATTGTCATGAGATGCATAAGTATAAAGATGTTATTTACCTAATATGGGGTAAAAGAAAGGGCATGGAGGAGTGATGTTCTTGATTGGAACATTTTCAAACTCGACTTAGTAGTTTTAAATTGTATATTTTTATATATTTTTCATATATTTGGTTGTATTATTATTTCCTTGTGTGACATAATGATTAATCTACTAATTTTATATCTTATAAAATCAAGAATAATGGTAGCATAATGATTAGATCACTACATATCAAATCCTTCACTTTTCAAAGTTGTTAATCATGGTAGCAAATGTTAGAATTAAGCTATATGTTGATAATACTAAATGAACTCTCAGTACTATTGAAACAACATTAAGAACAAATTAATGATGTCACATGCAAGTAATTTATTGTAATTGTTTGCATACAAGGAGATTAAAGTAGCACACATCTTGATATTTGATCATTATTAGTTATATAGGCAATCTCACAACAAGGTTAGCTTCATGCTCAGGTATGGCAGACCTGATCAATCACATATTGGAAGATGACAATTTATCCAAGCATAATTTTACATGTTCAATCCTCAAGAATGGAAGAAAGAGAGATATGTTGAAGTTTCATAGGTTTGACCTATATAGAAAAATCATTTAGTGAGTAGATGAGTGAGCGAGTGAATACCTAAAATTATAAATACTTGGATAATCACTTATGCTGAGATGGCTGAAATAGGCATTGTTTACACTTGACCTACCGCTTACCATTAAACACAACTAGTTAATTCAGTATAACATTGTAGTTCTTAAAATTATTTGCATAGGGGTATGGACATGATGATGATGATGATGATGATCACCCTAAGAAAGAATAAATTATTAAGAATCTTAGAAGAATGCTAAATTACTATGGCAAAATCACGTGTAATATTGTGATTTTTCTGGAAGTGTAGTGATGTAGCTTTCCGACAACATTACTTATTGAGAATTTGACAAAACTAAAGCTATAAAAACTACATGGTGAAAAAATATAGATTGGTTTTTTATACCTCTCATTGACTATAAAGATTACTTCAGAATCATGTATAGCTATATGATTCAAATTTTCTTGCTACATCATTTTTGAAGCAGGATACCAAAGAAAACACTACAATTAGCAACGGAGAAATACATACATATGCATTTTTCTTATTCTATAAAGAAACCCCACTACGGTCAATGCATATATTGACAATGGCATACCCACTGATTATAGAACACACGACATGCAATCTAATATGGTGAATAAAAATACAGAGCATAACTAAAATCTTAGAAAGATGAATACATGGCTTGACAACATTACCTTAAAAAGGAACATTGAGTAGGTGACAATTGTAGATAAATAGAAGCCTAATCCCATTACTATAAGCTGAAAGAGGCCCCTCATGGATGGAGAAGATATTTTTATCTATTGTAAGAAGTAGTTAGTCGTCAACGCTTCCAGTTAGGAGAGAAATGTTGCTGACCTTAGTACTTGAAGATGTGATAATAAATGTGTCGAGAAGGGCTAGCTGTTGGTGCGGAGAAGATGGAACCAACAATGGTTCAGGAAGAAGGGGCACTGGTCTTACAACATGGAGACATAACTAATTCGAACTGCTCAAAGACAGGGCGCCGGTCATGTGCTCAAGAATAGAACCGCAGCTATGTTTGTGGAGACTGAGCATTGACCTCTACAGAAAAGAGGTGTCGAACATGTGCTCGGCAAAGGACCACCGGCCATGTGTACGGAGACGGACCGCCAACGCCGATGGGGACTGAGCGTTTACCATGTATGTCGAGATGGAGCGTCAGCCTTTACGAAGACAGAGCGCCGACGGAAATAGAGCGCCAGCAGCCACGGAGACGGAGCGCCTATGGAGGCAAAGGAGCGTCGGCGTGCTGCACGAAATGAGGAGGCGTACATGGAGAAGAGCCTCCGGCCCTAATCTCGTCTGCACTTTCTTTGGTATTTCCTCCATCGCGATTGAGACGGTGGGACAGAAAACAAACCCCACCCACTGTAACTATGATTCTTTTCAGTATTCATCTGAGCCATCCAATTCTATCAAGCAATATCTATCGTCCATCTCAAACCTGTTCTTTTACTTAATACTATCTAGGCTTATGTGTAAGGGTTGTGATGGTGGCACATGGCTGCAAGGGTCAGAACCCTTATAGCCCGAGCCTTACACAAAGTCACTTTTGTAGTAGTGTGGGATGTGAGAATACAAAGAGGGAGATTTGTACCTTCACTGTGAGATTGTTCGCCAACTAGTAAGGAAAACACAGAACATACATCGTCTTTCCTGCATACCTTCGTGCAAGCAGGTTGTTGTATCTTCATGTGCAAGCAAGTAGGTTGTCCGGTGGAGACTTATACTCAAGAGAAGTTTATGCAATTGGCCCTTTTATGGAATCTGCAGCATGCCATTAAAACTCATGAAGGATATGATAGTCAATTATGTATATCATAACAGAGAGCAAACATTTCAACAATATATTAGCCTCTTGAATAAGTACAGGAGCTAGGATGGTTTAACAAATGAATCTGGTGATGTTAAAAGAACCTTTCACAAGAAGACTAACATTTGAGTTTAGTTAAAGAAGAAAGAACCTGCAAGCTAGCATCAACAATGGCGAAAGTCTTGTAATGAAATTAGAATTATATTTATTTGGAATGAACCCAACGACAACACATGACTCATTTCACTATTAGTCCTCATGGTTTACTTATATGTCTTGTAGGGAGTAAAGTTCCCACACAACTCCTAAAGTGAACAAACTGAGTAGTAAAAAGGTTGGAGTCTAAAAAACAAGCTACATGATCGCTCATTCCAAGGGCACCCAAATCTAGATACTATAAGAATTAGGTGTTCTTCCTGTTGGAAGAGATGGTAACAAAGTATCTCAAATGCATAGACCTTTCCTGTTGAGGGTTTATGATATCTAGGTTGATGGGGGGGCCTACTCTTGACAGAGGAGAGCACAAGGATGTAGCTCCAACATTGGTAATGCATTGTTTAATCACTATGAGGGAACATGGAGTCCATTTGAATTTAGTAGTGATTTCAGGTGGATGTGGCATAATATATTGTATCTATTCCTAGCAGCCACATGCTATCAAGAGATTTCCCATGTCGGTACCCCTCCAATGATGTCTGACTTACTGTCACAACAATATACTAACTCCATAAGGGGGAGGCTTGGGATCATGGGGTAAATGAAGATAAACTATGAAACAAGAACTGAAGAATGGACATAGATAAACATTAGCCCAGTTATATAAGAACTAATGATATATATTTGGCTACTAAAAGTAGACTCCACAATAGGCATTGCACAACAAGCAACATGCAACATCTAATGCCAAGAATATGTAACTTCCTATCATGAACTGACGATGTGCATGTTTGCCAACCAGGTATGGGCCACAACCCACTCCATCATTGCATTGAAAATGCACCTATAAACCCATTTAGTAGTTGCTTCAAAAGGGAGGAAGAAAATAGAGGATCTACACTATCAACAGACTTCCCCCAAGAGATAGGTTGTAAAAGAAGACTCTAAAACTCATCAGATGGTAATAAAAAAATCTTCTCTCCTATAATAAAAAATGAGGAAGTTATATCTGGGACTGGGAGTGAGGCATTAGAAATTTACTGATCACTATGACATATTAATTAACTGAGCAAATGAACCATTTATGTAAAACTGATAAAATAAAAAAAGTTGTGCAATATGGATCTGCACATAGACAAAACAAATGAATGACCTAATTTTTTATTTTATTTACTCACATTTATACAAGTGCACAAACTAGAGAAGTTGTTACAGTTTATTTACCTTTAATAGTATACAGATCCATAATTGACATCCCATGTAGCACATCTTAGTGTGGTTTTGTTATATACTCGTTCTCATTTTCCCCTTCAGTGTTCATTTACCATATCTAATTACTGAGAATAGCCTTCCAAGAACGTATATTCATATTTCTAATATCACATTGTTCGACTCCAATGAAGCATACAATTCAACTTCCTCAATTCCATCAGATTTTTCATCACTTGTTCATTTCGATCACATTTCCCTTCTGCTTCAATAGAGGCACTTGATATTGAATCATATGTATGTTTAAGAATTCAGAAACTGGTATGAATGGAATAACAAGTATCTCATACATTTTAGCAATACAAGATGTGCATAGATCAATTTTAGGAGGTAGAGTCATGTCAGTTAGAAAAATGGAATTAACACACTACAATAACAACAAAACTGTGCAGTACCCTTACACAATGCAAAGAACCAAAATGAAAATTCTGATTTGATGCATGATGCATTCAACTAGGATGAGTTATACCATGCCTGCATCGGTACTGCAATGGTGGAAGGATGAAAGAAATTCCTACTAGAGTATTGATTATTTTGAGTACATTAGCAAAATTTCCTCTTACTTATCTCTAGTACTAGGGTGACATCACCAAATTCACTATCACTTTAATTGCAACATTGACATGATCCCTAAAAGGTAGCATCTCCAACAAGAAAATAATCTTGTGCTCAATATGCTATATTTTAGGTAGAAATGTCTACACATCTGAATACCATAATTCATCATTGGAAATGCTAAACGCATGAATTTTAGAATGAATATGATAACATATTAGGATTCAAGAACCAGCTGTCACTACCTTGAAACTATATTGATAAGATAGACATACGAGGTGAATAGTAGACACTCTAAACATTTCACTACCAGGTCAATGCAACAGTCATAAAATTGATGGGTGAAAATCAAGATCATTTCAGTTAGTAAACTTCAAAGCACTGTTAGTCTGTTAGAGAGTCGGAATTATGCAACATCAAAATGACAACATCAAGTTTTGGCCTATGTTTCATAGAGATCTAGTTAGTAAAGAAGAGGAAGGGGGGTCCTTGGCTACCACACAAGCTGTACAAGTACCATTAAGATATATATATCTAAAACAGGGGTGTTGGACAATGGAGAAAAGTCAAAGGAAAGTAATTTAGTTATGTGAATTACCAAGCATCAAATTAGTCCAAGAATACCTGTAGTTTACTCAATTTTGAGTTGGTGTTGGTCACAACCTCCTCAAGAAGTGGACCAAGGATTGGGACTGTCAACATGTCCTTTCTGGCTTCCCAAACTTGTCATCACATCAAAACCTTCGACTAGAACCGTCCATGCTGACAGCTTAGTTAGGATACAATTGAAAGAGAATGAACAATCATATAGATGAAATATCAGTTATTAAGAATGTAAGAATAACTGTGTTGAGAAAAGCATGGTGCATTCTGATTGCCCTTTCTTCCCAAAAGGCCAAGGCATGATAGAAAAATTACTATTGCACATTCCTACTGCACATTAACATACCAATTACTCAGTAGCATTGATCCCCTTTTCACAAGCTGAAATGATCAAGAAAAATTAAAGTAAGATCCATCACCAAAAGCAGAGGACTAGTAGCAGGAACTAATACTAACATGAAGAAATCACTGCATGCAACTATGATTCTTGAGACCAGAAACTCCCAGCTGCATACAAGAAATATTAGCAAAGTTAGAGCTGTATAACTTCAAGATTCATAAAAATATTATTTTGAATCTACCTACAAATAAAAGAATGACACGTATCATTTCTATATTCTGGGGACACATCTGAAACAACAAGTAGATAAATCCAATGTAAATGGTACCATATACATTAGTCTACTGCTCAAATGATCCCATAACCATTTTGAACGATACAATTTGTTCTAAAAAGCCCATTGTGAAAGGTTCTGAATATCCATGTAACATTGCCTTCTGGAGAAATACAACTTACAAACTTGCAATCATTAAGGTGTACAAAGGAATTCCTACACTTAGGGAAAATATTTTCTTGTTGGAGGAATAGTTTTTTGTGTACAATATGATCATTGAGCTGAGGAGGAACAAATAAATGGTCCACATTTTATTATTTTATCCTATGAATCAATTCCAAAACACTATCTTGCATATTGATTCAACAACTACACTGAAACCTTTTCTTTTCCAAGGGCCATGTAGGTAGCAGTAGCACTTATAGGGAAAAGGGCTAGAAAAGAAATCAAAATTTGGAGCTTGTGGATCCCAACTGGTGAAACAATGGTATTATGCATATGCATTAGCTAAATTACATCATTATGCTTAATTCAGATTTCTATATGCGTACATGACTTCCATTATAGGTAGATCTAGGAAAACTGCTAGAAAATGGAACAAGGTGTAACAATAAATTCAGTTTTGATTTGTTTGAAGCTTATTGTTTAGATAATCAATGCAGACTTATTACCAGGACATGAGGCCAAAATTACCTATCAAATATGTCAATTACAGAGACAAAATAAGATATGTTATAGAGATAGTTCAACATTGTATGAAATCATGTAAATTACGCTTACAAGATGCTTGAAGTCAGAATGTAGAACACTATCAACCAACTGACGATAAGAGTTCATCATAATCAATGCATTATCTAATACGTGCAGCTAGCTACTTGATGATATCCTTGTGGCTATAAATTAGATAATTGCAGATATCCTTACAGTTGGGGGAACCCAAGAACAATAAATTTTGAAGACAAAATGTAAAGTCATATCTAACGACATGCACTCATCACCACTACTAACCATTTAATAATGCTTCAAAATATTAAAAGTCAAACACGATTACTTAAATATCACAATTACGTCACATTACTGCATTTATGACCTACACATGTAGCCACAGCCTGTATATATGGTCACAAGATACACGTCAAACTACATATATTTGGTTCTAGACACAAACACAAATATTTGACACAATGATATTTGACTATAGGATACAAACACGACAGCAGGAAAAAAAACATATATTGGTCCCAAAAAATTAAGTAAAGTCCCTACCTGGGTTTGCTCATGATTGGTTTGTGGTAAGAAATACGGGTGAAGATTGTTTGATCCTCTTTACAGCTGCTAGGAAAGCTCTGGCTTTTTCTGTAGATGAATGCAAATACATTTGAATGCAGATAAATTCCATGCTTTGCCACCAAAGACAAACGTAAACTAGATGTTTAAAAAACACAATGTCCAGTAAAAAGAAAACATCAAAAACATTATTCAATGATTGAGAGTAAGGAGAATAAGATTTCTAAAGTGGAAAGTTCAAGAAAAGGATAGCTAAGCACATACTAACGGGTTCCATTTAAGGGGGCAACTGCATCAAAAATAGATCATTCATAATTTTATAAAAAAGCATGCCACTTGTTTATATAGCACTAGATAGTCCCAGTACCTATATTCTTAGTTTCTGACCAAAAGTTGTTACCCCACTCTAATCAGGCAGTTTTCTTGTACCTTGTAAAACTTCAATAGAGACATCTCGTAAAATGATTTCGGGTAGATACAACTGAATTATGTCTGTAATAAATTTAATGGATACATGTAATGGTAGCAGAACTATCAGTTATCTAGAAGTACATAACATTGTAAGTTGGGATCGCTATCCTTCGTCTGGTCGAGAATCCTTGATAGGCTCTCTCAGTGAGAATTTGTTCTCACAGAATAAACTATGCAAATCGTGACAACCTCCCCTCATAAGTCTTCACAACTATCCCACTACTGGACCAGACATACTCAACCAGGGAAATGAGCAGCCCAATATACTAATTTAGATATGTATAAATATATAGCTGGTGTTACAACTCCATTCACATCCTTGTCTAAAAAGCAATTTTAGCTCCTGAGTAAGACTATGCGCAGCCTTATAATTGTTCTACTGACCACCGGGTGTGATAGAGAACTACAAATAGAGTAAGACTAAGGTACCATGGAATATAATGCAGAATCCCTTGCCAGATTTAGAAAGCAGGATTTAGCCACAGTTATACATGAGTATTTATGAGAATTTTAAGAAAACATATACATTAATAAAAAGGTATCATTGTATAGAAATATAGAATAAATCGACCATACTTGATTGATTGTTAAAAACATCCATGCACCATTAGTGCTAGAACGATTGATCGCCAGGACGATCATCTAACTACTAAATTAACAGTAAATGTCACACTTCAGAAAACAAAAGCACCAACGAGGCAATCAAGACAGCAGACAAAGCAACATTTGTTGCAGAGCATTAGCGGGTTCTTATGCCAAAAAACTGGTCCTTTTTATATGGTACTAAATGGAAAAGCTACACAACGTGCTACATTCTTTGTTGTCAGAATTGAACATCTCGTTCACAGGGAGGAGTTATTCATTCTTCAACAAATCCCTCATACATTCAGTGAGTTTGGTTGGAATATAAACTAAAAGCCCATACAGCTTGACATGATTGGCCCTGTCGGAGGAGTGGCGTGGGCTTCCTGGAGGAGGGTTGGTGGTGGCACGACCTAGAGTGAGGGATGACAGTAGCCAGTAGGATGAAAAGCAGCGGCGGCCTGGACGCGGTCTGACGGCGGCCTGGACGTGGTCCGACGACGGCCAGGAGGGGATCTGACAATGGAATTGAGGGACCCAACAGAAGAAGGAAGGAGGAATACCTGTCCAGAGACGGGAGGAGGAAACAGTGTTGTATAGGAGAGACCGCATGATAGAAGATAGGGGTGACACTCAATTGTAAGAGGGTGACGGCCGGGAAACTACACGGTTATTGGGGGAGATGGGAAGATCGGGCGGAGACTGGGAGGAGTATGTCTGTGGGCGGGGGGAGAACACGCGCTAAGAAATTCACATTGCAAAATTCGGATAAGAGTACTATAATTTAAAAATATAGGTAACTAACTACATTTTGTTTGCTACATTTGGCTTAGGAAGAGGGCTAAGTATGGTGACTTACAAATAATTGAATTAGCTACATTTATTTATTTACAATATTTTTACTTTCTAGCTAAAAGAGGTTTTAGGTACATATAAATTATTTGTAGCTATAATATATGTAGTTAAATCATCTTTTATTTGTAGTGATTATACTCCTATTCCAATAAATCCTATGTGTGTAACCTGATAGGCTCGAAATTATGTTGGCAGTGATATCCATAATCATATTATGATTTCACAAGCAATGATTGGTATCTAGAAAGACTTCATTGCCACCCAAGTAATTGGAGAAGTTGGAGAACAACTTAACCTATCATTCATGACTGGTGTTATAGTGATTGTATAGTTCCTTTGTCGCTGATATCCGGATTGAACTCAAGTCATGGAATTGTTATCCTCTTCAATGTTCAATCCATGTTCCTTGAACTAGAGTAGACCATCTGAGATATATGTAAGCTCAATATCACATATTGACTCACATCATCATGGTCATGCATTTCTTAGTCTCGCTTATCAAGTGGCCAGAATAGCAAACTCCCGTAGGAAGGACAAATTCCATCTACATCACTCACAGTCATCCCCATGTGTCACAGTGCACCCAAGCACCATGTTTATGGTAATCCTTATTCAGGACCACGGTGGATGATGCCAAAGTACACCAAACGACAAGTGATAAGTGTAGTGATTTCAGGTCTAAGAACCACTGTGGGCTCTGATCTCCAAAACATGAGATAAACTTAGCGGAAGCGATTCGATTAACAGCAGAATGCGAAAAATCATGAAAATTTAAAACTTTTCGAGGCAAGATCTTGAAACATGAGACTCCTTCATTAAAAGTACGATAAATAGTTTACATCTATGTTAAATCACTTCTTGAGTGATCATATTCAACCATATACAAAAATCTAAAGATTAAAATTCAAAATCTCAGATCATCTAACTCCAAGGACCTGAGTGTACAGAGACGACATAAGACTTTCTAACTAAAAGACTAGACAGCCAGGATCTCCACCTGAGACTCACTGCTACCCCTGATGCTACTGCTGCTGATACTGATCTCATGTGGACTGGTTCCTTCATCCTCGACGACCACCTAAAAGGTTGAAATCTACGAGGTGAGACAATCTTAAAATAATTGTCCCAGTGAGAGTTATAACTCTCCGCCAGAAGTTTTGTTAAAACATATGTGGGAAACATAAGCAAATAAACTAAATTACCCAACAACAGATTGGATATAAAGCATAGAAACTTCATTAAGGAATGTGAAGAACATGCATATTAAAGTAAACAGTGTAACATCAACCATTGTATCTCGTAGTTTAACCCTAGCAGATATGCTACGCGGTGGATTATGTTTTACAAACATTATTATGCCCTACGGAGATGAGGTATACCACTCATACTCCAACCGATCACTAGTAAGTCACATCGGTATCATACTAGGTCATCAAAAGTGCCAGATTCTTATGACCTCAACTTCCTCAGTCAGTGTGAGGATCAACTTGTAGGACATCTAGTGTCTCTGCTACTATAGCTCACCAAGGTATTCTGGTACTTCGCTATTAGAGTCACAGTGGCATTCTGTACTCTCTTCACCATCGAAAGATCTCATGTTTATCTCTCATCGATGTGGCATCAAAGATTCCACGAGTGATTATTGATATATCATCCCGGCATAAACACATAGTGTAGTGTTGATGGATTAAGATACATCTACATCAACTCCTATACTAGGACGTAAGGATATTCACGTCCATATTCCTCCACATACTCAAAAGTATGTGATCCAGGAGTTCCCTTAGGAAAACCTATTTCACCATCATTTAACATCTGACAATGATGGATCTATGATCAGGGCTCTACATGGTATGATTATACTTGATTAGTTAGGTACATTTTAGTATTCTTTTATCATCAAGCATGTTTCCAAACATTCAATTACAAAACATTGCTATAACAGGAGAATACTAAATGTAACAAATTTATCTCACATCAGTTACTAGATGGATATCAGTTCTTAATCATCTTCTCACTATGATTTAGGAACATAGATAATCAACCCTTAGATTATCATAACACTTGCTATCAAATGACATATAATCATCAAGTCATCCAATAACCATGACCTTGAATGAAGTAATGTATCCTTCACATATCATAAGTGTTTTCAAGGAATAAAACATCATAACCCTTACCTGGCTATGATCACCTCTTGACATGAATCTGCATGACTAAAATAATTGAGGACATGCATAAATAACAGTATAAACACATTACCAAAATTCTTTCATTCATTTATACAACACCACGGTCGTGCTTCCTTGCACGGTCGTGCAAGAGAAAGCTACCACGGTCGTGCTCCTAAGCACGGTCGTGCTGGTATCAACATACCTTAACTGATTCTAGGGTTTAGTGTTTATCCACTTCAAACAAGGTTATCAACCCTTTAATTTACAAGGCATGAAGGTTCTTCACTTTATATTTTATTCATAAGGTCTCATACTCCAAGATATAACCTAGAATTAATCCTTTCATGAAATCCCCTTAAGAATTAGGGTTTACTATTCAATTAACATGTCATTATCTTAAAATTAGGGTTTATTGTTTACTTCATAGTGAATTGAGCTCATAGCATCACCATGTATGAAATTATCATCCTTTATGCCCTCAAATTAGGTTAAGATTCATCAATTATCATAATTAGGGTTTTCATGATCTCACATAGGTGGATCATACCCTAATCATGCACATTCATATACATTGAAGGTACTTTACTTGAATTTCAACCATATAAGGAACCTTCTCTATCCTCTTACTAACAGATGGTGATTACATCACTCAAGATTAAGTTAGGTCAAGTCACTATTGATTATCATGAGCTAAGTCACCTCTATCATGTCATTAGGGTTTTGATTAATCAAGGTGTCATCTACTTGAACCCTTCAAGGGAACATTGGTAAATACACCATTGTCTCACATCATGGTTCAATCTATTAATCACTTATCCCCTTAATGTCTTAGGGTACCATTAGGGTTTGGATTAGACCATCATTGAATCAATTAAGCCTTCAAAAGACTAAGCAATTCCAGCCCTAAAAGTCCCCAAACGGTTTCCCCCTTAACATCCAAACGGTTTTGAAACTTTTTGGGGGCATTGACTGTTTGGACACTTTGACCTCCAAGACCACCTGGTCACCAAGACCGCATGGTCACCAAGACCGCATGGGTGCGTTGACCGTTTGAGAGAGTTGACTTTGAATCTGCATGAAATGAAACGACCTTGAGATCGATTGGATCCAAACGACCTTGAGATCGTTTGAGCCCAAACTGTCTTGAGACCATTTGGCCCCAAAAAATCTTGAGACCGTTTGGTCAAAATGGGCTCAAAACCGCATAGACCTCAAAAGTGCATCCAAGGTTGTAATTGATTAGGGTTTTCCATGTTGAAGCCTTCAATTTGCTACATCCTTGTTAATCACTTATAAATTGAGCTAATTAGGATTAACCTTAACCAATTAGACACTCAATTGACCCTCAATTGATAGCCAATTGGGGTTGAAACCGATTAAATTAGGGTTTATAACAATTAACCATCAACATTGATAATCATGAGTCTAATTGAAGTTGAACCTATCAATTGGAACTCAATTGGGCCCAAACTTGGACCAAACAGTCTTCAGACCGTTTGGACACCCTCCTAACGGTCTTGAGACCATTTGCCCAAAGTTTCACCAAATATTAAGCCCAATTGATGAGGGTTGAACCCTAATTAGGTCTAAAATCAACACTTTTATTCAATTCATCAACCTATTGTGATTGGACCTTCAATTGATCAAATTGTCTTAACCCTAGACCTTCAAATGGTCTTGGGTTGTCACCAAAAGGTCTTGAGACCGTTTGAGTGAACCCCCAAACGATCTTGAGACCGTTTGGGCCCTTCAACCCAAAGTTCACCAAAATTGGTCATTGAAATCAGCAATTTCAACCGATTAGGGTGTAGAGGGTTGAGGTGCCTTAAACTTGTGATTGATTTGCAATTAGGTTACAATTCTTTATAGGTGTTTAATTCAAAATGTATACAGAAGACCTCCAAATGGTCTTACCTTGGTCAAACTTACCAAACGGTCTTGCAAGACCACTTTAAATCAAACGGTTGTGAGACTGTTTGATTTCAAACGGTTTGCAAACCGTTTAGACCAAATGGTCCAAGGTCGTTTGGTAAAGTGCCCATCATCTTCAACATCAAAACAGGTTGGTTACTTCACAGATTTTCTTGCAAGAAAGCAAGGAAAGATGGGGAAGAAGAAGAACTAACTACTGCATGCAAGAACAAGTATATGTATAAGAAAGCAAGAGGTTTAGAGATACAAAACCCGCCTTATGGTCGTTCCTAGAGCTCCAAGCTTCCAAGCTCTCAAGTCTTTAATGGTGCCTTGAGATCTACTGGTCGGTTAAAGGCTTTTCTCCAAGAAAAGGTTGGGGAAGATCGGCTAGAACAAGAAACCTAAGTGAGAAAACCATAAAACCAACCTTGTGGTCCACTTTCCTCCATGAATCTGTGTTAGAAGATGGTGTCTTCTTACCTTGGAACAAGTTGGTCGTCTTGTATAGCTCCATAGCTCTGCCTTATACAGTCCAAGTAAGGTGAAAAGTGAATGAGTGAAGGGAATATGTTTACTTGGTTGCAAAGAAGGTAGCTTATATAGCTTGGGTTAGTTCCATCATAAGGACCTCTAGTTTCTCCATTTTTCATCTAGGTCCCTCCTTTCTTCTTTGCACGTCCCTCCTCCTTATCTTAGGTAAAATTCTTTTTGAAACAAATAACTAAAGGTAAAGGAAGTCATCTTATCACTAAGGTGCACATATATAAGGGTTTCCTAACTTATAACTTGGTGATTCTAATATAAAAGTTATTCATCTTATTTGATTAATTAATTGAAGCGTCCCCTTCCTCATTTCTACTCTAAAGGGTGTCAAGAGTCACACAATATACTCTAGAAAATGTATTTTACAAGTTGCACCCCACATTTTGGGTAAATTGCACTTTACACCAAGATTAGGGTTTCAAGCACAAAGATTGCTCCACAAGCTGCATCTTGATGCCCAAGCTTGGAGAATCCATCATACCTCATCATATTCATCCATATGATGTCTCATCATCAGAGGAACATCTCAACATGTGAAAATTGCAAGTTAACCCTACTAACTGGGTAATTTGCACATAGGTCCCTGCATTGCAAAACAATACTAAAACATTGTTTAAAAAAAGACAAAATTGAGAATGTATGTTCCTCAAGAACTTAATTACATGCCAGGGGATAATCACAAGCATTTAACTACATATTTAAGCAAAACACCTAGGGTTAACTTATAACCCAAGTCAGGGATTTTACAAATTATCCACCCCTTACAAGGATTTCGTCCCCGAAATCGATAAAACATATTAAGAGAAAAGAGCAGGGTATTTCCTCCTCATTTCATCCTCTAGTTCCCAAGTGGCTTCTTCGACACCATGATGATTCCAGAGGACTTTCACAAGACTTCTATCTTTCTTCTTTAGCTTTTTAATCCTATTATCAAGGATCGATACTGGTCCTTCCTTCTAAGTTATATCATCATTCAATTCTACCTCCATAGGTTGTAGAACTGACTCGATATCTGGGTGCCATTTCCTCAACATAGAAATGTGAAACACAGGGTGTAGCTTCTGCAACTCTGGGGGAAACCCTAGTCTATAGGCTACCTTTCCAACCCGTTCAATGATTGGATAAGGCCCCATAAACCTAGGAGCTAACTTTCCTTTCCTTCCAAACCGCAAAACTCCCTTCCAAGGCGAGACTTTGAGATACACCCTGTCTCCAACCTGGAACTCTAAGGGTCTACGACGTTTATCGGCATACGGCTTCTGTCTATCCTGCGCAGTCTTAATCTGTTGTTGAATTAATTTGATCTTCTCTGTAGTCTTCTGCACAAGATCAGGGCCTAACAACTGATATTCACTAGTTTCATACCAACATACTGGTGATCTACAACATCTACCATACAAAGCTCCATAAGGTGCCATATCAATGCTATGCTGATAGCTATTCTTATAGGCAAACTCTATCAAGCTCAGGTGTAGATCCCAACTCCCGGTAAACTGGAGAATATATGCTCTCAACAAGTCCTCTAAGGTTTGAATAGTCCTTTCCGACTGTCCATCAGTCTGTGGGTGATAGGATGTACTAAACCTTAACTGAGTGCCTAAAGCTATGTGCAGTCATTCCCAAAAATGACTCGTGAACTGGGGAACTCTGTCTGATACTATGGTGACTAGAACTCTGTGCAGACGTACTATCTCCTGAACATACAACTGTGCCAACTTCTCAGCGGAATAGGTTGTTTTGACAGGTAAGAAATGTGTTGTCTTTGTCAAACTATCAACAATTACCCAGATGGAATCATGTCCTTTGTTTGTCCTGAGTAGGCCAACTACAAAGTCCATGGTCACATGGTCCCACTTCCACTGCGGTATGGGTAAAGGCTGCATTGTTCCTGCAGGCTTCTGGTGTTCAGCTTTAACCTGCTGACACACAAGACACCTTAGAACAAACTCTGCAACATCCTTCTTCATCCCTGGCCACCAATACATATCTTTTAAGTTTCAATACATATAGGTGCTCCCTGGATGCATAGCATACATCAAATAATGAGCTTCTTCCAGGACTAACTTCCTCAAGTTATCCACATCTGGTAGTATCATTCTCCCATGATAGCATACCACCTGGTCATCTGAGTCATGGAAACCATCTCTTTTCTCATCACCATACTCTGACCTGATCTTCTAAACCACAACATCAACTAGTTGGGCCTCTCTAATCTGCTCTCTTAGGGTAGGTTTGATATGCATCTCAGCCAACAACCCGACTAACAATGACACCTTCAACTGTACATTGTTTTGCCTTAAAGAGATGAGCATATCTCTCCTAGGGCATACCAAAGAGTTTAGTTGTGCCCTATTAGAGGGTGGTGTTGCTGATTTCCTACTCAGAGCATCTGCAACTACATTGGCCTTCCATGGATGGTAATCAATTGTACAATCGTAGTCCTTGATTAACTCCATCCAACGACGTTGCCTCATGTTAAGTTCATGTTGAGAGAAGATGTACTTATGATTCTTGTGGTATGTGAAAATCTAGATCGTCTCTCTGTAGAGATAATGTCTCCAGATCTTTAAGGCATGAACTATAGTTGCGAACTCCAGATCGTGAGTCGAATAATTATCCTCATGTTTCTCAAGCTGTCGGGAAGCAGAAGAAATCACTTGTTTATCTTACATCAGCACACATCCGAGTCCATTCTTGGAGGCATCACAGAAAACTACATATCCTTTGCCTTGCTCAGGTAACACAAGTACAAGTGCACTTGTCAACCTCTCCTTCAACAGCAGAAAAGACTGCTGGCACTTATCATTCCAGACAAAGGGAACATCCTTTCGGGTCAACTTCGTCAAGGGTAGGGCTATGGAACTGAAGTTCTTAATGAACCTTCGGTAATATCCAGCTAACCCTAAGAAACTATAAACCTCTGTCGGTGTCTTCAGTTGTTCCCATTGTAGAACAGATTCTACCTTTTTAGGGTCAACGCGAGTACCCGAGGCAGATATCACATGTCCGAGAAAAGATACCTCTGACAACCAAAACTCACACTTGCTGAACTTAGCGTATATCTTATGTTCTCTTAGCAAGGTCAAATCTTGGCGAAGATGTTGTTCATGCTGCTGAGCATCTCGACTATAGATCAGAATGTCATCTATGAAGACAACAACACACTGATCGAGAAAAGGTCAAAAGATTCTATTCATGAGTTCCATGAATGCAGTTGGTGCATTAGTTAGTCTAAATGAAATATCTATGAACTCATAGTTACCATACCTTGTCCTAAAGGCAGATTTGGGTATGTCACTGTCCTTAATATGAAGTTGATGATAACCATACCTCAAGTCTATCTTCGAAAAGACAGATGCACCATGCAACTGGTCAAAGAGATCATCAATCCTCGGTATAGGGTACTTATTCTTTATTGTTACTTTATTAAGTTGTCTGTAACCAATGCACAACCTCATTGGTCCATCTTTCTTTTTAACAAATAAGACCGGAGTACCCTAAGGTGAAGTGCTCGACCGGATGAAACCCTTCTCAAGCAACTCTTGAAGCTGTTTCTCGAGTTCTACCATCTCAGCAGGCGCCATCCTATATAGTGTCTGGGCTATGGGTTGTGTACCTGGGATCAAATTGATTTCAAAATCAATTTCTCGAGGTGGTGGTACACCTGGATGTTTTTCAGGAAATACGTCTTCGAATTCCCTGACAACAGGATCTTCAGCAAGGGTGGGACCCTCCATGGTAGTATCTACCACATGGGCCAAGAATGCATAACATCCTTTCCTCATCAGCTTCTCATCAACCATAGTTGATACAAGATAGGTGGGTAGAATCTTTCTCTCTCCTTGAAAGATCCATGTGTCTCTATCCTTAGCAAACACAGCCTGCTTGGATTCATCAGCAAACATAGCTTGTTTGGATTCGCAATCCAAAACAACCTTATACCTTTCCAAGGTATCCATCCCAAGGATGATATCAAATCCTTGCATATCAAGTGGTATAAGATCCACTTGAATGTGATGATCAGAAAAGAAGAGGATGCAAGGAGAGCATACCTCCTGCATAACAGCAGACCCTCTCAATGGAGTCTCAAGAAACAGACTATCTGCCCTATAACTGACTGTCTTATTGCAGTAACAAATCACTCTCCGAGTGATAAAGGAGTGTGTAGCACCCGAGTCAATCAAAATAGATACAATACAGGATTTTGAGATATCAGAATATAATAGTTCCATCTGACCTTTCACAACCTGTGGATTGACCACTGCATCTGGTCGGTTCATAGCATAGAACCTCGTTGTCACCTGAGGTTGAGTCGGTGATGACGATCCAGCTTGGGATGCTTGTCCACGTCCTCTAGCTTCTCCTTGGAACTGCCTTCTCTGGGATCCATGTTGACTCTGCCTTAGAGGTTGTGTCACACTGATAGGCTTAGACCTGTAATCCTTCATCAGATGCCCTACTTTCCCACAGTTATATCAGCTTCTGTCTTGTTGTGGTTGAGGTGGCCCTGTGACTGACATTGATGTTGAACTGTGAGTCTCTTGTGGCGGTAGGCTCCGTCCTCTACCTCTACTTGGTGACCACTGTGTCTGAGAACTAGATCTGGGTGGTGTAGGGTTAGGTGTAGAGGATCTAGGCTTCTTAAAGTCTCTAGATGAAGATGCCTGGAACTGTGAATATCTCTTATGGGTTTGCCTCTTCTCGACTATATATCTTTCTATCCTTCAGACTGACTCAACGAAGGTAGCGAATCTCTCCCGGTTCTCTAGAGCAGACACGGGAGTAGACAAGTCGGCATTCAAGCCCTTCCCAAACCTTCTAATCCTTTCTTCTTTGGTGGCAGCCATGTGCGGATAGAACCGCAGTAGCTCCATGAACTTAGCTTCGTACTCGCTAATGTTCATCATGCCTTGTCTCAATCTCTTGAACTGAGAGATTTTCTTGTCCAGGAAGGTCTTTGGGAAGTATTTGTTGAGAAACTCCAGAAGACAGTCTTCCCACGAAACTTCTACTCCATGCCTCTTCTGCTCTTCCATGTTCCACCAGTGACCAACACTTCCTTTGAGAAGATAGACAACATGTCTGACCTTCTCAGCTTCGAGGATGGCTAGGATTCTGAAAGCTTTCTCCAACTCGGTTAACCACATATCCAAATCTGTGGGGTCAGCTGTGCCAAAGTATTCGGTTGCTCTGACTCTACGAAGCCACTCAAACGTCTTACCGATACTTTGTCCTTCATGCTGGGCAGGTGCCCTAGGTGCAGGCATGGGCATCATGTCGGTGATGTGTGTCATGGCAGCCATGAACTGCCCAAACATAGCTTGAAAATCTGGGTTTGCCAAATCAGATGGTTCAAACTGTGGTGGTTGTACAGGTGGCTCAGGTACGTGATGTTCTATCTCAGGATTCCTTGCACCGTCTCAAGGTGTAGCTACGCTACTCTCGGCCACATACTCCTCATGTGGCTCAGACATCCTTATATATCTTCTTCTCCTGAGGAGCAGAAGACTCTATTAGATAAGAAGGAACACTAAGGATAAACTCGACATCCTAAGTCCTATGTCTCTGTAGACTCAGTGAACCTGGAGATCTGATACCACTTAATTGTGGGCTCTGATCTCCAAAACACAAGATAAACTTAGCGGAAGCGATTCGATTAACAACGGAATGCAAAAAATCATGAAAAATTAAAACTTTTCGAGGCAAGATCTTGAAAACATGAGACTCCTTTCATAAAAGTACGATAAACAGTTTACATATCTGTTAAATCACTTCTTGAGTGATCATATACAACCATATACAAAAATCTCAAGATTAAAATTCAAAATCTCAAATCATCTAACTCCAAGGACCTGAGTGTACAGAGACGAAATAAGACTTTCTAACTAAAAGACTGGACAACCAGGATCTCCACCTGAGACTCACTGCTACCCCTGATGCTGCTGCTGCTGATACTGATATCTTGTGGACTGGTTCCTTCATCCTCGACGACCACCTAAAAGGTTGAAATCTACGGGGTGAGACCATCTTAAAATATTTGTCCCAGCGAGAGTTATAACTCTCCGCCAAAAGCTTTGTTAAAACATAAGTGGGAAACATAAGCAAATAAACTAAATTACCCAATAGCAGATTGGATATAAAGCATAGAAACTTCATTAAGGAATGTGAAGAACATGCATATTAAAGTAAACAATGTAACATCAACCATTGTACCTCGTATTTTAACCCTAGCAGATATGCTACGCGGTTGATTACGTTTTACAAATATTATTATGCCTTACGGAGATGAGGTATACCGCACATACTCCAATCGATCACTAGTAAGTCGCATCGGTATCATACTAGGTCATCAAAAGAGTTGGATTCTTATGACCTCAACTTCCTCACTCAGTGTGAGGATCAACATGCAGGACATCTAGTATCTCTTCTACTATAGCTCACCAGGGTATTTTGGTACTTCACTATTAGAGTCACAGTGGCATTATGTACTCTCTTCACCATCAAAAGATCTCATGTTTATCTCTCATCCAAGTGGCATCAAAGATTCCTCAGGTGATTAGTGATACATCATCCCGGCATAAACACATAGTGTAGTGTTGATGGATTAGGATACATCTACATCAACTCCTACACTAGGACGTAAGGATATTCACGTCCATTTTCCCCCACATACTCAAAAGTATGTGATCTAGGAGTTCCCTTAGGAAAACCTATTTCACCATCATTTAACAATTGACAATGATGGATCTATGATCAGGGCTCTACATGGTATGATTATACTTGATTAATTAGGTACATTTCAGTGTTCTTTTATCATCAAGCATGTTTCCAAACATTCAATTACAAAACATTACTATAACAGGAGAGTACTAAATGTAAAAGTTTATCTCACATCAATTACCAGATGGATATCAGTTCCTAATCATCTTCTCACTATGATTTGGGAATACACATAATCAACCCTTAGATTATCATAACACTTGCTATCAAATGACATATAATCATCAAGTCATCCAATAACCATGACCTTGATTGAAGTAATGTATCCTTCACATATCATAAGTGTTTTCAAGGAATAAAACATCATAACCCTTACCTGGCTATGATCACCTCTTGACATGAATCTGCATGACTAAAATAATTGAGGACATGCATTAATAATAGTATAAATACAATACCAAAATTCTTTCATTCATTTATACAACACCACAACCGTGCTTCCTTGCACAATCGTGCAAGAGAAAGCTACCACGGCCATGCTCCTTAGCACGGTCGTGCTGGTGTCAACATAGCACAAATGATTCTTGGGTTTAGTGTTTTTCCAATTCAAACAAGGTTATCAACCCTTTAATTTACAAGGCATGAAGGTTGTTCACTTTATATTTTATTCATAAGGTTTCATACTCCAAGGTATAACCTTGAATTAATCCGTTCATGACATCCCCTCAAGAATTAGGGTTTACTATTCAATTAACATGCCATTATCTTAAAATTACAGTTTATTGTTTACTTCATAGTGAATTGAGCTCATAGCATCACCATGTATGAAATTATCATCCTTGATGCCCTCAAATTAGGTTAAGATTCATCAATTATCATAATTAGGGTTTTCATGATCTAACATAGGTGGATCATACCCTAATCATGCACATTCATACACATTGAAGGTACTTTACTTGAATTTCAACCATATAAGGAACCTTCTCTCTCCTCTTACTAATAGATGGTGATTACATCACTCTAGATTAAGTTAGGTCAAGTCACTATTGATTACCATGAGCTAAGTCACCTCTATCATGTCATTAGGGTTTCGATTAATCAAGGTGTCATCTACTTGAACCCTTCAAGGGCACATTGGTAAATACACCATTGTCTCACTTCATGGTTCAATCTATTAATCACTTAGCCCCTTAATGTCTTAGGGTACCATTAGGGTTTGGATTAGACCATCATTGAATCATTAAGTCTTCAAAAGAGTAAGCAATTACAACCCTAAAAGTCCCCAAACGGTTTCACCGCTTAACCTCCAAACGGTTTTGAAACCATTTGGGGGCGTTGACCATTTGGACACTTTGACCTCCAAGACCGCATGGTCACCAAGACCGCATGGGTGTGTTGACCGTTTGAGAGAGTTGACTTTGAAACTGCATGAAATGAAACGACCTTGAGATCGATTGGATCCAAACGACCTTGAGATCATTTGAGCCCAAATGGTCTTGAGACCATTTGGCCCCAAACGATCTTGAGAATGTTTGGTCCCAAACGGTCTTGAGACCGTTTGGTCCAAATGGGCTCAAAATCGCATGGACCTCAAAAGTGCATCCAAGGTTGTAATTGATTAGGGTTTTCCATGTTGAAGCCTTAAATTGGCTACATCCTTTCTAATCATTTATCAATTGAGCTAATTAGGGTTATCCTTAACCAATTAGACACTCAATTGACCCTCAATTGATAGCCAAATGGGGTTGAAACCGATTGAATTAGGGTTTATAACAATTAACCATCAACATTGATAATCATGAGTCTAATTGAAGTTGAACCTAGCAATTGGCACTCAATTGGGCCCAAACTTGGCCCAAACGGTCTTGAGACCATTTGGACACCCTCCAAACGGTCTGAGTCCGTTTTCCCAAATTTCACCAAAAACTAAGCCCAATTGATGAGGGTTGAACCCTGATTAGGTCTAAAATCAACACTTTTATTCAATTCATCAACCTATTGTGATTGGACCTTCAATTAATCAAATTGTCTTAACCCTAGACCTTTAAACGGTCTTGGGTTGTCACCAAACGGTCTTGAGACCGTTTGAGTGAACCCCAAATGATCTTGAGACCATTTGGGCCCTTCAACCCAAAGTTCACCAAAATTGGTCATTGAAATCAGCAATTTCAACTGATTAAGGTTTAAAGGGTTGAGGTGCCTTCAACTTGTGATTGGTTTGCAATTAGGTTACAATTCTTTGTAGGTGTTTAATTCAACATGTATACAGAAGACCTCCAAACGGTCTTCCCTTGGTCAAACTTACCAAATGGTCTTGGGACCGTTTGATTCTAAACGGTCTTGCAAGACCACATGAAATCAAACAGTTGCGAGACCGTTTGATTTCAAATGGTTTGCAAACCGTTTAGACCAAATTGTCCAAGGTTGTTTGGTAAAGTTACCTAGGAAATCACGCCCATCATCTTCAACCTCAAAACAGGTTGGTTACTTCACGGATTTGCTTGCAAGAAAGCAAGGAAAGATGTGGAAGAAGAATAACTAACTACTGCATGCAAGAGCAAGTATATGTATAAGAAAGAAAGAGGTTTAGAGATACAAAACCCACCTTATGGTCGTTACTATAGCTCCAAGATTTCAATATCTCAAGTCTTTAATGGTTCCTTGAGCTCCACTGGTCGACCAAAGGCTTTTCTCCAAGAAAAGGTTGGGGAAGATCAGCTAGAACAAGAAACCTAAGTTAGATAACCATAAAACCAAACTTGTGGTCCACTTTCCTCCATGAATCTGAGCTATAAGATGGTCTCTTCTTACCTTGGAACAAGTTGGTCCTCTTCTCTAGCTCCAGAGCTCTGCCTTAGATGGTCCAAGCAAGACAAGTGAAAGAGTGAAGGGAATACGTTTACTTGGTTGCAAAGAAGGTAGCTTATATAGCTTGGGTTAGTTCCATCATAAGGACCTCGAGTTTCTCAATTTTTCATCTAGGTCCCTCCTTTCTTCATTGAACGTCCCTACTCCTTATCTTAGGTAAAATTCTTTTTGAAACAAAGAACTAAAGGTAAAGGAAGTCATCGTATCACTAAGGTGCACATATATAAGGGTTTCCTAACTTATAACTTGGTGATTCTAATATAAAAGTTATTCATCTTATCTGATTGATTAATTGAAGCGCCCCCTTCCTCATTTCTACTCTAAAGGGTGTCAAGAGTCACACAAGATACTCTAGAAGATGTATTTTACAAGTTTCAGCCCACATTTTGGGTAAATTGCACTTTACACCAAGATTAGGGTTTCAAGCACAAAGATTGCTCCACAAGATGAATCTTGATGCCCACGCTTGGAGAATCCATCATACCTCATCATATTCATCCATATGATGTCTCATCATCATAGGAAATCTCAACATGTGAAAATTGCAAGTTAACCCTTCTAACTGGGTAATTTGCACATAGGTCCCTACATTTCAAAACAATACTAAAACATTGTTAAAAAAAGATAGAATTGAGAATGTATGTTCCTCAGGAACTTAGTTATATGCCAGGGGATAATCACAAGCGTTTAATTACATATTTAAGAAAAACACCTAGGGTTAACTTATAAGCCAGGTCAAGGATGTTACAACCACAATCACCACCATCATTATGAGACATGACTCTAACTACCAATCATGGTATCCATGTGTCACTCTCAAGGTGGTTCTATCTGATACACTGTTCTCTAACAAGTATCTATGTATTTGGCTTGAAATATCCTGTATCATGGATAATGAGATTCTTCCATCAACCAACATACATTCTAATCTTATGTGTTATTGATGTCTATGGATATTTCCACAATAACAACCAATTAGGGACAAAACAAGAATACATACTCTTAGTATACATATGATCTCACTGTTCATGTCATCAACCCGAAGACATATGTCATTGAGTATATTATTCTATAGACATATATAAGTTTTATGGTCATCTCACAATATAAAACACAAACATATAGATTGGAAACGTCCTCTATTGATATGATCAATGTAGTATTACAAATCACTTACAAAGTATCCCATTACAATCATTAAATTATAGTCTCTATGGGCATACATACCAATAGATTCCCACTTGCACTTATACCCAATCACTCATGAATCTCAATCCAAGTGATCGAACATGTCTATCATGTTTTTGCTGTGAAAGTGCTTTTGTGAGCGGGTTAGTCACATTTCTTTCTGTAGGTACTCTGTAATTCTTCACATCTCCTCATTGTATGATCTCTCGTATGAGATGGAACCTCTGTAGAATATGTTTGGAGCGTTGGTGCAATCTGGGTTCTTTAGCATGTACAATTGCTCCATTGTTGTCGCAAAACAACTCAATTGCATCACCAACACTCGAAACCACTCCAAGTTTAGAAATTAACTTCTTGATCCACACAGCTTCCTTTGCAGCATTACATGCGGCAATATATTCGGCCTCTGTTGTAGAATCTACAACCATCTCTTGCTTGGTACTATTCCAACTCACAACTCTATTGTTCAGGAAAAACACAAATCCAAATTGTGATCTGTAGTCATCTTTTTCAGTTTGGAAGCTAGCATCAGTGTAACCCTTTACCACGAGCTATTCCTCACCACGGTATACCAAGAATTGATCCTTAGTCCTTCTCAAGTACTTTAGGATTTTCTTTATGGTTGTCCAGTGAAATTCACCTAGATCTGACTGATACTATCTTGTCATGATCAAAGCATATGACACATCAAGATGAGTACATAACATCATGTACATGATAGATCCAATTGCTGATGCATATGGAATCTTACTCATGCGTGCCTGTTCATCACATGAACTATGACATTGGGCTTTAGAGATTATAATCCCATGGGACATGGGCAAGTTACCTCTCTTAGAACCCTCCACGTTAAACCTCTTTAGCACCTTGTCAATGTATGTGCTCTGGCTTAGGCCTAGAAGCCTTCTAGATCTATCTCTATAGATCTTGATCCCTAGTATATAGGATGCTTCGCCTAAATCCTTCATAGAGAAGGTCTTCCCTAGCCAACCTTTTACTGTCTGAAGAGTAGGGTTGTCATTTCCCATCAATAGTATGTCATCCACATACGATATGAGAAATATGATTGTGCTCCCACTAACCATTTTGTAAACACAAGGTTCATCTTCGTTTTGACTAAAGCCAAACTTTTTGACTACTTCATAAAAACATTTATTCCAACTTTGATATGCTTACTTCAACCCATAGATTGACCTTTGTAGATTATAGACTTTATTTGCTTCCTTTGGATTAATAAAACGCTCAGGCTGTGTCATGTACACATCCTCGAGTAAATTCCCATTAAGGAATGCTATTTTAACATCCATCTGCCAAATCTCATAGTCATGATAAGCTGCAATGGAAACCATGATCCTGATGGATTTAACCATGACAAATGGTGAGAAGGTCTCATCATAATCAACACCTCGAATATGACAGAATCCTTTCGCAACCAATCTACCTTTATAGGTTTGAACATTTCCATCCATGTCGGTCTTCTTCTTGAAGACCCACTTGCACCCTATGGGTTTTACCCCTTCGGGTGGATCCACCAAGGTCCATACCTTGTTGGTGTACATGGATTACATCTCAGATCTCATGGCTTCGAGCCATTTCTCAAATTTTGGTCCTTTAGTATCTCCTAGATAGAAAGTTGGCTCATCTCCTATGCCCAATTTTTCACTATCTTGAGACACAAGAAATCTAAATCTCTCAGGTTCAAGTTGTGTCCTACTAGACCTAAGAGGTTCCTATATTACATTTGGAACCTGAAATTCCACAACAATTTGTGAGTCTTCATGTTCCTTATGTACCTCCTTAGGTTCTCTGCTTTCTTGTTAGTCTCAAACTTCTTTGATCTATACATTCTTCCCACTAACTCCTTTGGAAATAAATTCCTTTTCAAGAAATACAACAGTCCTAGAAACAAACACTTTGTTGTAAGTTGGTGTGTAGAAGTAGTATCCCCGAGTTTTCTTGGGGTATCCAACAAAATAACATTTTTTAGATTTGGGTCCAAGCATTCAGGAAATTGTTTCCTAACATAATCTTCACATCCAAAAATATTTAACATAGACAAATTGGGATGATTCTATATCTCATATGGTGTCTTTTGAACCAATTTGGAAGGTACACAGTTAAGTGTAAACACTGTAGTTTCAAGAGCATATCCCCATAATGATATTGGAAGTTCCATTGAACTCACCATTGATCGTACCATGTCTAATAATGTACAATTCCTTCTTTCTGACACACCATTATGTTGTGGTGTACAAGGCGGAGTCCATTGTAATACAATACCACAGTCTCTCACAAGGTCCTCAAACTCTTGGCTTAAGTATTTGCCACCTCAATCTAAACATAGTGCTTTAATACTCTTACCAAGTTGTTTCTCTACTTCAATCATTAAAGTCTTGAACATTTCAAGTGTTTCTGACTTGTGTTTCATAAGATATACATAGCCATACCTACTGAGGTCATCAGTGAAGGTAATGAAGTATTGATAGCCTCCTCTAGCATTTGATCTAAAAGGTCCACATACAACAATATGTATGTGCCCTAACAGATCACTGGCACTCTCACTATGTCCAGTGAAAGGAGTTTTGGTCATCTTCCCTAATAAACATGCCTAACATGTCTCTAATGATTCAAAATCAAAAGATTCTAGATAAGCATCCTTATGGATTCTAGATATGAGTTTCTCTTTTATGTGCCCAAGACGACAATGCCATAAGTATGTTTTGTTTGAGTTGTCAAGTTTTGACCTTTTAGTATTTACGTTGTATATGCTAGTCTCAAGTCATCTCTACCTGCAACTCAACTTGGTCCTTTCGTAAAGGCTTACTTCTTATCAAATCCTACATATTAGAACATATGTGAGATCCACATCCGGTATCCAGTACCCATGATGAAGAAGTATTTAGGTTTATATCAATAACGTATATACCTAAAGTGGAAATCTCTATCCCCTACTTCTTCTTCCTTAGTTCCTCTAGGTAGAGAGGACAATTTCTTTTCCAATGTCCAACCTGGTGACAATGGTGATAACTGCCTTTTTTGGAGATCCCACCTTTAGCTTTAAGCACGGATGACCTTAGCTTCTGCCCAGCTTTAAAACCTTTCTTAGCCTTGCCTTTTCCTTTTGACTTTCCCTTTTTCTTATTGATCATCATCACATACTTGGGCTTGTCTTTCTTCATCTTTGCTTCAGCTGTCCTCAACATGCCCAACAATTTTGACAACGGCTTGTCAAGATTGTTCATGTTGTAGTTCATGAAAAAATGACTATATGATTCAGGAAATGATTGTAGAATCACATAAGTGGCCAACTCTTGACTAAGGGGAAATCCCAGCTTAGATAGGCTTTCCACGTACCCAATCAAAGTGAGTATGGGTGCCAAATGAGTCTCCCTCTTTCATCTTGCTCCTGAACAAAGCCTTGGAGACATCATATCTCTCCTCTCTTGCTTGATGTTGATACATGTTCTTGAGATGTGTTACCATCTCCATGACATTCATGTTCTCATGCTGCTCTTGCAACTCATAGTTCATTGAGCACAACATCAGGCACTTGACATCCACAACATCATCAAGGTGCTTCTTATAAGCATCCTTTTGAGCCTTGGGTGTATCTGCGACGGTTCCGCTGGCTCTGGTGTTTCAAGGATACAGAGCTTACGCTCATGTGTGAGAACAATTCTTTGCGTCCTAAACCAATTTTGAAAGTTGGTTCCATTAAGTTTGTCCTTCTCAAGGACCGATCGCAATGAGAAAGTGTGAGTGTTGTTTGCCATTTGATTGCTACAAAAGAAAAAAATTGTATTTAGTCCAAAACATTTTGACTATTAAAGATTTGATAAATGAAATTAATTAGACCTTTAATTAATTATGCTCCCACTATTTTATTCAAATTGATAACCCTCACTATCAACTTGGAAAATTGCAACGTACAACCTTCTAGTGAACCAAGATCCAAAATAATAGGATCAATGCCCAACCAACGCCAACGTCAAAGACCAAATACTAAGGTAGGAAACTTTTGTCAGTTGCATCATATGCAACTCTTGGATAGATGATCATGCACAACTCCTTGCCATGATGCATCTGTGTGCCTCTAGGTACTTGATCCTATCAAGGTTCCCTAGTTAAGTCCAACCCATAAGACAACACGATGAGTGTGCACCCTACGAAGGTAGACCCACACACCCACCATCACACTTCCACGAGATAGCTAGATAGTGTACCACGCGGAGGCTTGCCCACACATAGGCGATCAAGCTTTTCATGTGTGTTGCTTTATGGAAGGCAACTAAAACTTAATATTATTAATTGAGGGGTTTTATTAATACATATACATATACATATACATGCTTTATTAATACATATACATATCCTTACACCACATACTTATAGTACGTATCATATACTACTATATTCACAACCACAAATGATAGACATGCAATCTCAAACACAAATACATCAGTTATGGACATACTATTATAATCCTTTGGAGCAACAAAGGATTACGGTCCACCTATGGTCTTATGCATATCATGCAACACCTGTGAATCAACTTGCAAGGATCAACATTACAATGAACAACTTCATGGATGCTCTGTGAGGTTGGAACTTCATGTTGCTTCTTGGAATTAGATCTTCTTGTTGCTTCTCCATGGATGTTCCTTGGAGTTGGATCTTCAGGTTTCTTATTGGAATTAGATCTTCATGGTGATTCTCCATGGACACTCCATGGAGTTGGATCTTCAAGTGGCCTCCTTACATCAAGTTTACAAAAACTAAAACTAATCCTATCTCTATTACATCATATGAGTACAAATATAAAGGGAAAGAATTAATTACACTTTGAATAAGAGATGAGGCTCAACATGCAAGCCGAATACATTATACAAAGGATCCATATGCAACCATTATACACCCATAACATTCAAAACAAACATATCCACAAGATTGACATCTACATTTAATCATAACATTCACAAAAGGGGATACGAGGCCATAACTGCACATGCATTCAACACATAAAACAAAATTTTAATGGTGACGTGTATGATATCATAGGTATATCTACATATACATATATACATATTAAAATTGCTGTACTTTTAAAGCAGCACATTCCCCATTAAATAATTTTTTGACTCCCACGCAGACTATGTGGGGGTAACAGGGGCAACGCCCCTACACAGGTAAAATTTTACTTTCGTGCACTTAGGAAAATTAATATTTTCCATAGTCGACCCCATCTAAAATGTCAAAAATAGAAGCATGCGGTGTATGTGGAATTAGGTTTAGATTTGCACATTAGGAGTTTTAATTCCCATCGTATGCAACATAGAAAATAGTATACAGTGATTCAGTCATATCGAAATGAATACAAATATGTCATAGATTGACGCTGCTTTGATACCACTGTCGGGTTTTATGGAGAAAACATGTGCAGTGGAAGCAACAAAAAATTCCATGCAACCCAAAACAAGATCTCATCGACAACAACGTATTCAAAAAGAGTATTTGCGGGATATACCTTATCGCGAAGCAAGTCCGGCGATGTCCCACTACACGATGTGTGGTGATGTACACCACTCGAAGCACGTACAGATGGTCATAGATGTCCTCTGAACGTAGGTGTCTCAACGTCTGCATCTCTACTTCGTCTACACAAATGGACTGGAACTGCACATCACGCTTCCTAAGCCGGCGAGAAGGAGTTGTCTCTGTGTAGCAGCGTGCTAGCACCGCGGTGCTCTTCTTTCTCTACTGAGGATGGTGACAACTAGGGTTTACGTATGTGAGTGTAAATAGAAAAAGCCTCTCTCAATATCTTATATAGATATCGGCCGTTAAGCTCCTTTTGAATAGGAGACGAAGTGAAGTAGGGTTTCCTAAACCCATCAGTAAACAGAAACACTGCGTTAATTAAAATGCATGTGGATTAATTAGAATATTCTGGAATTCAATAATTAACTAAATAATCACATTAATTGGTTAATTAATATCTGACTCCATTAAATCACTCGGGATAGCTCTATGGGCATATATACCAACAATATGCTTAGCTACCATCTTATGATGTTTGATCGTTGGTACCTTGAAAGAGTAGTATCTTCTTTATCTGGTGTTATAGAGTAGTATGAATGCATGAAAAAGTTGGATTGCTAAGGATTATGGTCATATGGTTTGCTTTGTGTTTGTAAGGTTTCTATCTCGAGAGGGAGGACACCTTAGATCCTAGATCTATCCTAATCTCAAGAGAGGAGGAAATATACACTTCTATGACTGCTTGTAATCTTGATAGGAGTGTAAAAAGGGGAGTGATTTTTGCATGTTGGTGAGAGACCTTAGTAGGTGAAACCCAATCCAAGTTCCCTTCCATATTTTTATTTCTTATCATTTGTCCTTGTTTTCTCTTATTGTTATTTTCTTTCTTTATTTTAACTTTCTTTTTTTGGTTGAGCACCATCGTCCCTTAGGGAACAACCTTTTTAAACTATCCATTTATCCAGAGTACATGAGTGTGAGACCCTTCGTGATTTACTCCTGCTAACCTTATTCCTGTGGTTCGACCCTGATTACTACGTCAGACCCCATATAATAGTTTTGGGGGCTTGAGTGTCTTGTTCCTATCTTAAGATCTGGATACTCTGGATCTGCTCCATTTTGGACGTACGATTTAGGTCGGTCAACTTCTTGGCTCCGTTGTCGAGGATAAGGCAAAATTGCATTGTTAAGAACTTGAGTCCACTCATTATACTCCCATGCCTCAAACTTAGTAATAAGCTTGACCTCACATAAACCTTAAATCTGCTACCCTGTGATTACATAGAATAGTTTGTTTTAACACGTCCAATTTTCTAGCTCGACTATGCGGTCAATTCAGGGAACCCAGAGGGAAGCAAATCCATTTGACTTTTCACCTTAACCCAGAGCCACCATGCCGCCTCCTGTGGATGATACCCTCATTGGGGACGAACGGAATGCAAGAGTTCAACATGACCCCCCACCACTAAGGATGGACGAAGATAGAGATGGTCGTTACTCAGACAGTCATCAATGTGAAGAAGAGAATCGATAGGAAGATCCTCATGAGGAAGATCGACATGACGAAGAATGACACTACCATCACTATAGAAGGGACCATCACAATCACTGTGGCAATGAACATGAGCACGATGATCAGGATAGAGACAACAAAGGTGATGAAGAGGGAAAGATTCTTAGAGAGTTGGCAGAAACAACGACCAACAAATCTAGATGCCCAATCGTCATCCCACACTTCAATGAATCAAACTTTGAGTTGAAGACAACTGTCATCTTGATGACCTAGAACAAAACTTTACATGGGAATTCGAGAAGTGAAAACCCATACCATCACCTCAATGCCTTTAAAAATATATGTGATACCATTAAGATGAGGAGAGTCCCTCAAGAAGTGATACACTATAAGGGCTTCAACTTATCTCTTGAAGATAAGGCTCTATCATGGTACCACAACCTCCGCCACCAGTCCATAGATGGGTTCAGACCCCTGTCAGATGCTTTTGTTACTAAGTTTTATCCTACTGAGAGAACTATCTGCAACATGCATAAGTTCACTTCTTTTGAATAAAAGCCTAGAGAAAACTTGCACGAGGAATGGGAATGCTTTCAAGAGTATCATAGGGATTGTCTAGACCATAATTACCATAAGGGGTTCCTAGTGACCACCTTCTACAATGGGTTAAATCCTACTGAGAGGACTTCACTAAATGTAGTTTCTAGCAGTGACTTTACTGGGGAGAAGTCGAATAGGACTATGAAGATAATAGACAACATGGTTGTACTACAAGAAGGCATGGATTATGACATATATGATAGTGGATCGGCAAAGAAAGTAGGGTCTGAAGGACCATCTATTGAAGACAAGGACTTAGATACCATAACAACCCAAATTTAGAAAATAGACACCAATGTCAAATAGCTGAAAGATACTAGAGCTAAGGGCAAGAAGCATACCGAGAAAGTCATGAAATGTGTTACCTGTGGAGAAGGAGGATGCAGAATCAACAATTGTATCTATACCCAGCCCAAGGAGAGTGACAAAAGTGAAAGTGAAGAAGAAACTGAGAATGTCTCTTATGTTAACTTCAAGTGACAAGCCCATCCTAGGTTTAGTTATGGCAACAAAGAAGCTGCAGATAATGCACATCAACTGGGGAGTTCATCTAAACCTTCTATAGGATTTGACAAGAAAGGAGTGCCAACCTAGTACACTAAGACCACCAGTTACCAGACGAACAAGAACAACTATCAAAGGTCAAAGAAAAAATGTGAGCCGACAAGGATAAGGACATGGCCCATGGCCGAGCCAAGCCAAGCCATAGTCAACAACCAAGCTGACATGAATGTTTAGCTATTTGACTTCACAGAAAGGCAAGCGTTAGTAAATGATCAACTCGCTCAAAGTGCTCTCACAAATTTGGGAGTGCTAACCACCATGCAAACTCAAATGGTGCATATGTAAACTCACCAGAGACAGATTGATCAGTAGCTTGTACAACTAGCTAAACTCATGAAAAATCCTTCAAGGGAGATCCCGTCAGATACTGAGACTGCCAAAATAGATACCCTCCAATCTGGGAGAACATTGGAGAATGCTAATACTAACAACACCGAAGACGAAAGAAGTCGTGCTAATCAACAGTATGAGAATGGAAAGGAAAAAAAAAGAATCAAGAGGGGAAGAACAAGTTGATGGTGGGAAAGAAGCAGGATAACCTGAAAAGAAGAAGGAAGGAGAGGAAAAGAACTCAGATCCTCTGGGAGATGTTATTTCGAAGAAAAATCTTTATGCCCTAAGAGTTCCTTTCCCCTATAAGTTAATAAAAGCACACTTAAAGAAGAGATATGAAATGTTCATGGAAGATGTATAGAAGTTGCACCTGGATGTGCCCTTTCTTGATAGAATAGAAGAAAGGCCAACCTATACAAAGTTATTCAAAGACCTAATTATGAAGAGAAGAAGGGGTGATTACATTGAAACCATCCAGTTAGCAAAAATTTCAAGTGCTTTTGTTCAAGCAGAGTAACCTACCAAGAAGAAGCACCCTAGAGCATTCAACATACCTTTCTACATTGGAGATAATATGGAGAGAAAAGGATTAGCTTATTTGGGAGCAAGCATCAGTCTAATACCATTGACTTTATCCTAAAGGCTTGGGCTACTAGACATGGTAAAGATGGGGATGAGGATTGAGTTAGCCGATCATACATTTTCAAGGCCAGTGGGAATTGTAACAACCCCGCCTCCCTGGAACCCCCAATTAAGGGAGACCAAGAGGTCAAAGTCGTTATCCCAATTTCCCGAATCAAAGGTTCGACAAAAAATCAATAATAATTATTAAATTCTACCATGTCTATACTGTAAGCTGGAATAAAAATAAAACATTACATACCTTTTTTTTCAAAAACCTGGATATCTAACTTCTATCCACCTCTGGACTCTATTCTAACTAATCCTCCTTGCACTTTGATTCTTAATTTCACAATATGCCAATTTAATGTTGTCCTTTTCAATTTGTACCTAAAATGCCGACAAACAAAACGTCGATCAACATAAATGAATATGCCAGTATGTGGGGGAAACAATAATCAGGCAATTATCTGTAACAACATATTGCAAGCAATTATGCACTACTACAGAACCTACCTTTAGTGTCAGTTATTTAAGGCCTTTAGTGTCAGTTTCTGAGCGACGCCTATGTGGGCGACACTAAAAGGTCACCCATTAAGCGTCAGTTCCAAAACCGACACCCAAACTCTTCACGCGCGACCGAAAACGCGCCATCAGGGGACTATAGGCGTCGGTTATTAGTTAAGAAACCGACACCAAAACCCTTCGCGCCACAGAAAGGGCACCATCTTGGGCACTATCAGTGTCGGTTATAAGCCCAAAACCGATGAAAAATGTCTTCACGCCAAAATAATATGTGTTGGTTACATATATAACTAACCGACATTGTAATGTTACGTGTCGGCTGTTTACAGTTACCGACGCCTGTTATTGGCGCCAACTTGGGCACTATCAATGTTGGTTTGTAGTAAGAAACTGACACCATATATGTTCGCGCCACAGGAAATAGGCGCCGGTTATATCTAAAAACCGACATTACATCATTGTGTGTCGGTTTTTTACAAATAACCAACGCCCATTTTTTTTACAGACCTGCAGACCTGTTGTGGCTGGTCGCAGGATGAGAAACCTGCAGTTCAGTTAACTGAACTGTAGGTTTTATGACATCCATTGATATCAGCCAACAACAGGCCACAAACCTGCAAATTTAACAGCAAAAATATTCACACATGCATTTAGCAATACAACCTGCAGTTCCATTTTATTTTCACACATTTAGAAACATTCATGTAGCTAGCAATCTGTAGTTCCATTCATTCACATTCACACATGTAGAAACATGCATATAGTAACCAACACTTTCATTCATTTTCACTCAGACACATGTAGAAACATCTAGACATGTAGAAACATTCACACATATTATAATTCAGAAATTCATTTACAAAATCCCCACTATTTGTATGGTTGTTGCCCATTCTTATCTTACTTCATTTAATTCTCCCATCGTATAGGGAGCATGTACATCTGGTAAGTCCATTCCTGTAGTGGGGTCAGCTTTAAACACCTGTAAAGAGAATGATGTATATATAAAATTAATGAGCTATAAATAAGATTGATATATTTCATATTATCTAATGAGACTATATAATACCTGAGCAATACAATCGATGTCCATACAACATGACAGACTAACACATATATAGTACATAACAACAACATCATCGAATTTACATACAACACTAGCTTAGTACATATATAGTGTGACTTATAAGGTGACGATCCCACCTGGTAAAACAGGTTACCGACAACTACATGTTACGACAGGGAGGTCATGATTTAGCAACAGTATGCATTAGCAGGAGGACAAATAGATCAACATATGTTTGTCCTCATATGGTGATCTGTTTGTCCTCCTGCTAATGCATATGTTGCTAAATCACGACCTCCCAGTCGTAACATGTAGTCGGAAACCTGTTTTAGCAGGTGGTATCGTCACCTTAGTCCCACTATATATGTACTAAGTTAGTGTTCTATGTAAATTCGGCGTTGCTGTTGTTATGCACTATATATGTGTTAGTCTGTCATGTTGTTATATGAATCTGAACCACTTGTGTGTGCTGAACTTTATGTATTGTATTTGTATCCTGCTTCTCTTCATTGGGGCTTCTTCCTGCATATTCTGCATAGCTATGTCATGTCCGTCCTGCATAGCCTTCTTCCTATATTTATTTTTCAAAGAGAATACAAACAAAAATTATTAGTGTAGAGTTAGTGAAATATTGATCAATGTCTAGAATTGGAATAGATCAAGAACCTATTCTCAACATCGCGTATGTAATCTCGGGTGAGATTGGTCCTATAGTTCTTTAGCACACTCCCCCAATGTTTAGCATTTGTATTAACTAGAAGATAATGAAACATCAAATCAGAAAATGATATTGATATTAAAAAAGTAAACATTTAGCTTCAATAAAAAAAATATAAACATGCATGCCTCTAAAATTGTGATCTTTTATCAATTAACAATCCTTCATTGTGATCTCTGCGCACATATAAGTCATCATTAGCTTCAATATTTTCTGGACATGGCAACCCAACTGAGAATGGACTGGAGTCATCATATTTATCATAGTACTCTTCTTCATCTATAGGATCTTCGATGAACTATCTTTTACCATGAAGAACAACCGACCATTTATCATTTGCAGGATCATCGATAAAAAATACTTGTTTCGCCTATGATTCCAATATGAATGGTTCAGCCTTCTCGCTAATCTTTTCAAAGTTCACCAAAGTGAAACCCAATTCATCCACTATAACTCCTTTGGTGTTATCAAACCAATTACATTTGAAGAGTGGAATTCTGAAATCTATGTAGTCAAATTCCCATATCTCTTCAATGACACTGTAATATGACATTTTAGCTTCACGTGGACTCTTATCCTTTGCACTTGCAAAAAACATAGTCGATGCTTGAAGGGTGACCCCACTATTTTGGACGACACTCTTATCATCTTGGCACTTTGTGTAATATGTGAATCCATCAATGTCATACCCTTAATAAGACATAACAGTCAACTTTGGTTTAAAGGCGAGGCATTTGATTGTTTCAGTAATATCATCTGGTGTTTCAGATAGTTGATGTAAGACTTTATCTTCAAACCACTTAATAAAAGTCTTGTTATGCTCTCTAGCAAGCCACATTGTATTGGCTCGAGGATATTGTCTTTTGATGACATTGGTATGTTCCTCGATATAAACGTTCACTTCGTCTATGTTGTGTAAAATATACAGGTGACCTTGTTCCAACTGCTCATGGCTGATTACTTTCACACGTGATCCCAAAATTCCTTTGCCAAATAGCTCGTCAATATTCTTGTCATTATCAAGAGTGTCATTACCACTGAGAAAGTCATTGTAGAAATCCATAACCTCTCTCGCCACATAACCTTCAATAATACTCCCTTTAGGCCGATAACGGTTTCGAACATCACCTTTAAAAATGCTCATGTATCGTTCAAAGGGATACATCCAATGCAAGAAAACTGGGCCCAAGATTTTCACTTCCCTAGTCAAGTGGACAACAAGATGTACCATGATATCAAAGAACGAAGGAGGGAAATACATCTCAAGCTGACATAGGGTAACAACCACTTCTCTTTGCAAATTATCGAGAGTCTCAGGGTCAATAACTTTGCTACAGAGACTGTTGAAAAAGAAACAAAGTTTGGTGATTGCAAACCTTACATGCTTCGGCAATATAGATTGAATTGCCACGCGCAATATATGTTGCATTAGAGTGTGACAATCATGAGATTTAAGTCCTATCAACTTCATATCTTTCATTGATACCAATCTACGGATGTTGGATGAGTAACCATTTGGCACCTTAACATTTATCAAGCATTCACAAAAAGCTTTCTTCTCTTTTCTAGACAACGTGTAACATGCGGGAGGTAAGTATGTTCTTTTACTACCCATTTCACGTATTTCTATTAATTCTGACCTTATTCCCATTTCACGTAGGTCCAGTATGGATTTTATCCCATCTTTAGTCGTACCTGGTATATTTAACAGAGTACCAATGATGCTATCACATACATTTTTCTCAACGTGCATTACATCGATACAATGTCTGACTGTCAAAGAACTCCAATAAGGAAGATCGCAAAATATTGACTTCTTCTTGAATGAAGAATTGTCACTCTGTGTAGTACATTGTGATCTCTTACCAAATTCATTGACAAAGTCTTTTATTCTTTCATAAAAAACCTCCCCTGGTATAGGTTTAGGTGCATTGCGTTCCTCATTCAATCCATTGAATGCTTTGTGCTTCCTACGATACGGATGGAATTTTGGAAGAAACCTTTGATGACCGAGATATACATTCTTACCACCATGTTTTATTCTTGTTGAATCAGTGTTCTCTTCACATATGCTTTAGCTCCTTTGACACTATATCCAGACAAATTCCCATATGCTGGAAGTCATTAATAGTGCAAAACAACATAGCATGCAAACAAAATGTCTCTCTTCGTGAAGCATCATAGGTCATCACACCTTCACCCCAGAGTTTCTTTAAGTCATCAATCAGAGGTTCAAGATAAACATCGATGTCATTTCCAGGTTGTTTAGGGCCCGATATCAACAATGACAACATTACGTACTTATTTTTCATACACAGCCAGGGAGGAAGATTGTATATAACAAGCATGACTGGCCAAGTGCTATGTTGGCTGCTCAATGTCCCGTACGGATTCATCCCATCTGTACAAAGCCCAAGTCTTAGATTCCTGTCTTCTTCATCAAATTCAGGGTATAGTACATCAATCTTCTTCCACTGTGGGGAATTAGACGCATGTCGTAGGATCCCATCATTATTTTTCTTAACATCTGCATGCCACCTCAAATTCTTTGCATCTATCAGATTGGCAAACAAGCGTTGAAATCGTGATATTATAGGTAGATACCACATCGCCTGGGCAGGAGAACCAATTTTGGACTCCCCTGAAGTCGTCAATTTATACCGCGACGCACCACATTTTGGACAATCTTTCAAATTTGCATAGTCCTTTTGAAATAATACACAATCATTAGGGCATGCGTGTATCTTCTTGGCATCCATTCCCATTGGGCACAACAATTTCTTTACCTGGTATGTTGAGATTGGCAGCTCGTTCCCTTCAGGAAGCATTTCTTTCAACAAAGACAACAATGACGTGAAGCTTTTGTCGCTCCATCTATTGTTAGCTTTCAACTTATACAATCTCAACACAGCGTTATGCTTCATAAACTTAGTACAACATGTGTATAACGGCATCTCCGCATCATGCACAATGTTTCTAAAAATGGGAGGTGGATCGGTGTGCTCTACCCCACAACTATCTAGCATCACATCAACGATGTCTACTGGAACTGGTTCATTCACATCTACGTCATTGTAGGCAATTTCTTATTCCACACAAGCACTGCTATCGACATCCACTGGTTTTGGGTTTGAAATCTCTCCATGCCAGTGCCATTCTATATAGCCTTGTATAATCCCGTTGCACATGACATGAGTCATGATTTCATCGCCAGTGTTGACTTTCAAGTTGTTACCGCAATGTCTACATGGACAGTAGAACCTATCTCCAGGTTGTTTCCTATGTTCCTCGGTAAATTTAATGAACTGGTGAAGACCAGAAATAAACTCTGGGCTGCAGCGATTGCGAATGGACATCCATGATCTATCCATTCTATGATCAAAGAGAAAACAAGTATATATTAGGACAAGATTAGGGTCTAGGGTTAACAAATACATGTGATGTCATTATTATATATAATAAATGTATACCACCTATCCATTCTTGAACACCTAATCTCACTAGTAAGTGTATAATGTGTATTGGGTTTTCAAGAAAATTTCGGCAAAATTTCCCCGTTGTTCTCCAAGTACATATGTACTTAGATAACAAACGGGGAAATGCTGCCAAAATTTTCTTGAAAACCCAATACACATTATACACTTACATCCTAAGCGAGATTATGTGTTCAAGAACAGTCCCAAACCGGGGACTATCCAAGATTTACTCCTAATGAGTAAATCTTGGACGAGTTTCTAGGCCAACAAATAATGTATTGTCATTCTTATACCTAAAATCCTAGATCTTCAAGTTAGGGTGATTAGTGTTCTCTGTAAAAGCATGATTGGCAATTTAGGGAAAAGTTCATCATTCACATTCCAAGCATGTCAAATGTGTGCATTACAGTTCATCATTAAGCAAGATATAAGCAAGTATGTCATATTAAAATAGACTAAACAATATGAGAAAATAGTACTGTAATCATGCAAATGGGAACATTCATGGGGACACACACTTCCATTATAAGCATTCATGTAGCAACTTTCAGTTCCATTCATGGGAACACACACTTCAGTTATAACAATAACTAAACAAAGGGGTTGGTGTACCCCTAAACATGCGCATAGTTTAAAAAACTATTAATACAAACAAGTCTAGATAGATAGACAACTAAATACTACACCAACATGGTCCCGCATGCATCAATAACTTCTTTTTGATGATGAAGCTGTGTCACGAAGCTCGTCACTATATTTAGACGAATTTGAACTGACAGGGGCCTCAGATTCAGATTCCTCATAGATGATATTTGACGTCGTGCGCTCATACCACAGTAGATGATCGGGGGTCTCGCAGTTGCTGTTGGTTATCCAAACTTTGATGGAATTATCACCAACTGGACGGAGAAAAAGCTTGTTCCAACGGACCACATGCAGCTCTCCAATCCAATCATGCCAACCGGATTTTGATACAAGATTTCCCGCCAAATCATACTCAACCTCGATAACATGTGAATAATTGCCAAAAGTTAGGGTCACTTTACCGGGCATGTAGTGTCTTCCTTTTAGAAAACACCAATGTTTGGGTATGACCAATTGGTTTAAGGAACGTTCATCTAGGATGATGTCCAATTGTTCTTCAATAGGGAACGTTAACATTGACATAGAGGACCAGTTCATAGTGACTGTTATAGGAAGACAGAGACTGCACAATATTAGTATTAACAAAGTGTAAGTACATATAACGATGTTATATATTTTCAGAAAAAGGTGTATAACATCACTTAACCTTTTATTGCTTGTCTAGGTGCTTACTAGAATAGAATCATTATATGGAACTAAAATAGAACCATTATATGGAACTAATCCTACATTATACACATACTTTTCCTGAGTAAGATAATGTGCACTTCATGGAATTATTAAGATCTGAATATATATAAGTTGTTTCTACCTACTTTGATGGGATTTTATAACATTAGAGTCTTCCATTTAAGGCATTAGATGCATATATTGCAGTACATGTATTCAAGTCAGTATAAGCACAAAATTAGTACCTAAACCCTAAACACAAATAAGTAAATAACTTAAAAAAACGCCCAGCAGCTGCTTGGGCGTGCCTTGGCACCGCCCAAGCAGCCACCGGAGCAGAGGAGAGGGCGGGGGGCTAGCAGAAGGCAGGGCAGGCGGGCGGGCATACCTGGAGGAGAGGGCGGCGAGGCTAGCTGCTACCGGCGATGGCGGAGAAGGAGGCCGGCGGGCGGAGAGGCAGGTCGGCGGGCGGAGAGGTAGGCCGGCGGGCGGGAATGCTTCTCGCTCGACGGCGACGAGCGGTGAGCACGAACGACAGGGAGCACGGAGGCGACAGAGCACGACGGCGGAGCACGAATGGCAGGGAGCGGCGGCGGTGGCAGGGAGTAGGAAATCGCCGGAGCTAGGGAAATCGAGAACGAAATAGGGAAATGGGAAGAATCATTCGGGCATGGTGAGCTATTAAGTTTACAATATGTGTTGGTTATTTTAAAAAACCGACAACTTAACCAACAATGTCGGTTTTTTGCTAAAAACCGACAAATATCCTAGATTATAGTCGGTGGTTTAAAAATAAAAGACAACCGACAACTATTCCTGTCTCACGCATACCCTTTAGTCGTCGGTTATTTATTAAAGAACCGAAAACATATGTCAAATTTTGGAGCCAATTTTTTTGTTGGAATTTTGGGTTTGGCAGTTGAGTTTAGGTGTCGGTTTGTTATTAATTAACCGACACTTAATAAAAGCGGTACCCTTGTCTGGTCGACCTTCATGGGTTGGATGTCGGTTTCTGTTAAAAACCGACACATTAGGGTTTATGTGTCGGTTTTTGTATACAACCAACACCCTGCAAACCGACTTTATAAGCCATTTATGTAGTAGTGATGGTTTAGCAAGCAAACTTTACATCTTAAACATAACTACTCAATCCATACATACCCTAACCTCTAGGCTTGTCCCTGCAGTGGACATGGACACTACCTCTCATATGGTAGATCCTAATTAACCCCCATGATCCTACCTAACAGGTAGATCAATACTTAGGGTTGAAGAGTCGCATGGCACTACCCATAGGTAGCCCAATCATTAACTCATGATAACTTGATGGTCCTACCTAACAGGTAGACCATGTACTAGGTCATCCTTTTCATCATTAGCAAAGCCAAAGTGGTAGACTATGATCTGAGCTAGTTTTCTATACATATTTTAGGTGATAATCATAGTCACTTTATAGTTGCATGAAATAGAAGTCCACCAAGCCGTTATTCTTAGGCAACTGATAAAACATATGGGAATTTCCGTGAAACTAAAATGATTAACCATAAGTGTAACCACATACCTGATCCAGAGTAACTTGATGTCCAAGACAATCAAACAAGCAATCAACAATATCCTGGAATTAATGCATAACATCCAAGAGTCATTATTTTATCCAAAACATTCTCAAGATCAAATTGGATTCCACCTTAGGATTTCTAGGCCAATTTAGGGTTTTATTAAGGTTTTAGTCCCCATAATACATTTATCACTTTTAATGTCTTTTCAATTCACAAACCCAAATTTCAACATCATGGGCATACTTGAATGTCAATTAAGTCTAATATATCTCTTTTACACCAAAACTACCATCTTTATCCTTTTAAGTCATGTCAAGATCATTAGGTCCAATTATTATCTTTTTGGTTTCTTTGGAATTGACAACTCACATTTTATTAGGGCCTAATTCACATATGAACTCTATTTATTGCTAATTCCACACTAATCCACTCGAAAACCCTAATTACCAAATTAAGGATATTTATCCACAATTAGAAACTTTTATACTCAAAATAGCTTAGAAACATCATATCTCAGCTTTATTCATAAATTTGAACAATTAAAGTCATTAAGAGTCATAATTACCAAGATTAGGGTCTCAAGGCCCATTAAAGCATATTCATGTACATGAAACCCTAAATAAATTAAACTACGCATAAAGATCATCTTTATAGATCTAATGTATCCATTTTATAATCAACAGGTTAACATCAACTTTAAACATCCAAATAACCCTTCCCAATCCATTAATCATCATAGATTAGGGTTTCTCAATCATTAAAGCATTAAAGTTGATAACTTCAACTACTTTTTGAATTTCAAGAGGAATTAATTTCTAAAACTATTTTTAATGGATTCCTTGCATTTTCTTAGAAAAATTCATATATTACATGTATCAATCCAAGCTACCAACAAATAGATACGAATTTTACAAAAATCACTTACTTGGACCAATGGGATGCTGACACGTAAGTAATCCCATGCAACATGACTCACACAATTGGAAACACAACCAATTGACACATTTACCCCTGCGTGGCCGCTTGGATCTTTAAAACTCAGAGGGGAAAAACCGTCAAAAGCTAGTCCGGTCTTCTTCCTCCTCGTGAGCCCTAGCTGTCGCCGACTGCAGCTGCTCGTGGGGTCTCCTCCCACCTCCCCCAAGGCCGGGAGCTTAGTAGGGACAACCGCCATTCGATGCGTCCATAGAGGTCTCAAGGTGTGGCCGAGGCAGTTGGGATCGGGTTGGGCAGGTCTGCAACTCACAACCATGGTGCAACCCTCCTATTGGTTTAGCGTGTAGGCAAGAGCCCAGGGATGATGGTTGATCAACCTCGGTCATTGTGGGAAGATCAGGCCACCATCAAGACCACTCCATGGCCCCTAGTTTGCTCCAAGGTTTCTCTACCCTCTCATGGATAGGGTTTGCATGAAAAGAACAATGAGAAGAGAGATGGATGTATGGGATCTACTTGGGCTCAAGGCTAAGGGTTCCACCCTTAGATAGGGGAGGATAGCAATTCCCTAACATGCTTGCCCACGAAGAAAATAAAGCCCTTTCCCAATAGGAAACCAATTTTCCTTAATTAAGAAGTATTCTCTCTCTATCTCTCTCTCTTAATTATCTCCTTGATAATCTATATTCTTTAGTTATTAGGAATTTGAAAATTATCTCTCTTATCTTCTTTTTGCTTGGCTTTTAATCCATTGGCCACGAAATTTTACTTCCTTATAAAAAGTATTTCTTTTTTATAATACCAAAAGTCATTAATTATGTAACACATTATCCTCATATTAAGACTTTTGTATTATATGTATTTTCTCTTTCTTCTTCTCCATTGGGACTCCTTGGACCCCAAGAAATTCTAATATTTTGAAATTCCATTTTAAGATGCTTATTATCCTTCTAGATGCATCCACATCCATTATTTCTCATTATCTTACTTATTTCTTTATTAAAATATTTCTTTTCAAGAATTTCTCTTTATCTTTTATTTCATTATTCCTCTTTTCCTTTTTCTTCGATTAGAAATCACACATAAATGAAATTTACTCAATTGTGGCCATTAATGCCACCTTCTAGAGATTTCTATATAATTCTCATAAATACTTTTCTTAATATTCATTATCTTGTATCTTTTTTTAATATTTGGACTTTTCTTCTCTTTATATCCACTATTGGATTAATCTTATAATAGGAACCACAAAATTCCTATCAAAAGGGAGATTTGCAAAGAAATCCCTTCTTTGAAGCAAATCATAGAACCTTTTCAATTAAGTCCATATTCATAAAAACATTACATTTCAATTTTGAAAACATATGCAAAATTGAGGTTGTAACATCCTTCCCCTCTTATGGGAATTCTGCCTAAAAATTCTACCAAACATATAAACAATTCAGGATAAGACATTTCCATATCCGTCATTATCTCCCATGTGGCTTCATTCTCTCTGTGGTGCTTCCAAAGAACCTTTATCATCTCATATTATTTACTCTTGAGCTATCTCTCACTTTGGTATCTCGTACCCATATAGGTGACCCAGGGTAAGTTAGCCTCCCTTGGGAGCTCACTAGGTTCATTGCTTAGCCCATGGCTTGGGTGCCTCACATAGTTCTCTAGATCGGACTTGTAGAACACATCATACATCACAATATCCTGAGGGGTAAGGATAAACATAACTATCTCCACCAATCCATCCTGAATGGACCCATGTATCGGGGACTTAGCTTTCTCAGCTATAGCTCAGAGGGGTCGGATTTTCATATCACATATTCTGCCACAGTGAACTACATGTTAGTCTACTTTGCATTAGCTCACGACTCATGTCACCCCTGGGCTCCCTTTCAGCCATCGCATGATCAAAGCGACTTCATCTGCACACACTATGGCCTTTTTCTAACCTTCGCAAGGTCCCTTCACCCACATCATCTTAATGAAGCGGTGACCGACACAACCTCCCTTACAGAGCTTCTTACATCCCGATATTGGCTATGGTGGCTAACATCACAACTTTCATAAGACAAGAACTGTTTCCATGTATCACCCTGAACGAGCACGCACGCTCTCATCAGACCCTCTAGTATGGATCATACTAACCATAAGTTAGGGGTGATAAGCTGTACTAGCATCAAGTTTGTCATGTACTTACTTCCACCGCATGGATGTGAATCTTTAGGTTATACTCATGAACCTTTGAACTCACATCATGGTGTAGGTGAACCATCTCTCTTACATGTAGTTCAACCGGATCTGTCCCTTGACAATACTCTCTCTTTCTCTTTAGACTATGTCATCTAGGTAAAGTGATCTACCATAACCCATATTGCACCTTGACCTTCTTTGGTCCATGGGAGACTTACCACAACATCCATAGTGATGAACTCCCATTCCCTCTCAGGGACTTTTATCCTCTATTCCCACTCAATGGGTTATTGGTGTTCGTCCTTCACCTCCTTACATGCATGGCGACAAGCCACATGCAACTCCGTACACTTCTTAGGCATCCAAAGTACTACTACCACTTATTATCTTAGTAGTACCACAGTGTATGGTGAACTTAAAATCACGATCTCCTGTATTTCATGATTCCTCAGGGTTGATTCCCTAAAACACTCTAGTCGTGGGTTTCATCACCTTCTTTTCCAGAGAAGTGCATCTGAGGTTCTACCACCATCCTTCCATCACAACAAGCCCTATGCTAGCTAACCAAGCAACCATTAACTTGATTAACAGATCTCGTTATATCTGAGTGTTAGCCAAACATATCTCACCACTTAGGGTTCACCTAACTACCTAGACTAGGCAGCTGCATCTTAACAAGAGAATCCATTACCACCTTTCATCTTTATGTGTTAGGTAATGTTGAAGACATACAGCTCCATGTATTCTACTTATTAACTCATCTAGGACTATAAATCTATCTTCATCAAGAAAACTCTGAGTTCATCCTCTTGGTTATCAAATTCAACCTTGTATAACTCATATATTTGACATAGCTCATGATAAAAACATCCTCATAAGATGACTACCTTAGTTCTCTTGGTGTTTGTAAACCATCCACACATCGTACACTCTATAAGGGTATGCTATTATCTCTATCCTCATACATCATAGCAACATTTCCACTCACATCATCTTTATCCTTGGTGTATGGCATGCATATTTCCCTATCTCTCATCCCCATAATGAGAGGAAATAAGCATCTGGTTGTAGTTCAAATTTAGAGTTCTTCCCGTTCCAAGAGTAGAGATTGTTGATGAATGCATATTCATCATGGAACTCAATTACCATACTGGGTCAAAATTCGACTCAATATACTCAATTTCACTCACTAAACATCATAATGTATCATTAATTAGTTCAATTATCAAGGTTCTTAACTAAATTTATGTTGATTCAATGCAGGTCTTGACGAGGTTGAACAATCAAATGGGACCCACCTTTCTACATTCGGTCTCACCATTCGGTCTCGCCAAACGGTCTCAACTTAGAGACTTTGTCCATTCAGTTTTGACCTTTTGGTCTTAGTTGTTCATCCATTCTATCTCAGACTGCGAACACATCCACACCATCTGATCTTGGATCTACGACCCTCATACATTTGAGCTAACGGTTTTGGTCTCAGCCTGCCCTATCGGTCTCATTCTAATGGTCCCTCAAGACCGTGTGAAACCGTGTGAGCAATCTCTTAAGATCGCATGAGGACCTAACTTCCTGGTTCCAATCTTCTACCATTATCTTCACCTCAAAAACCCTACCTAACCTGCTTCTAGTCGTCCACCTAAAGACTGTTGCGTCCAAGCTCAACCTGCATCAACACGATCATGCGGCCACCTCCTTACACTAGCAGCAATCGATCGCCTCTTCTCCCTCTCCTTCTTCTTCCTCCCACCATCACAACTCTGCAACCCTAGCTCCCCCAGCGCCGGCAACACTACCTGTAACCTCATTGTATCTACCCCATGACCCCACGCCACCTGCTCAACCTGGACCTGCAACCTAGGAAGAACACGGTGTTAGACCGATAGAACATCAGCCCAAGACCATTCGGACGTAGGGAGTTAGAGATCGTTTGCTCTGCATGGAGAAAGACCAGTAGCACATCGATCAACCGAGACTGATCGACAGTCCTAAACCGATTTGCTGTGATCGGTCCTTGAGACCGATAGGATCATGAGCTTGTGACCACACCGTTTGGGAGCGAGAGACTCCAAGACCGTATGGAGGCAGACTATAGAGACCATTTGGAGCTTTGGTCGTTAAGACCGTTTAGATCGCGATCGGTCTTACAGACCAATAGAACGACGCCCAATCCAAGACCGCATGGACTCATCAGCGAGATTGATGGAGCGGGCAGCATCGAGACTGTTTGGATCCTAGGGTTGAGAGATCGATAGAGCCAAGGGATGGAAACCATTTGGAGGCCGGTGTTGTGAGACCGTTTGGAAAAGGTCTGTGTGAGACCGTTTGATGTTTTTGGCTCTGCCAAACCAAATGAAAAAGGGATGCATGCAAGACCGTTTAGTCACATGCAAGAAAACCATTTGGATGACAATTACACTAAACCGTTTGGAAAAGGTCTTGCAGGACTATTTGATAAAGGCATGTATGGACACCTACAATAACCAAACTGTATGGTCACTTAACACCAATCCATATGGAGGACTCACAACAAAAATGTGAGGACCCCATCTACGCCTATAAATAGGACCACCAGGGTACTCATTTGGGCATCGATTTTGGGATGTCGACAGGCTGCCTGTATACAGGTCTGATCCAATTCTGTCCACACTGCTGTCATTTCACCTACTGCCTGTGCTGCATCAAGGAGACCGAGAAGAGAAGGAAGGAGGAGTGAGAAAGACTGCGCGGTCTGTCTTGGCATCCCTCGTTCTTCATCCAGATATGCTCCGACATGACGTAGAAGACCGCATCATCTTCACCGAGCTACGACCACCTTCTACATCATGATCATGGTGGAATCCTCTCTCTTTTTTATTCTTCTTATTTCTCACATCATGAGCGAGTCCACTTTCACTGGGGTGCGGGGACTAGCCCTGTTTCCCATGCAATCATGTCTTTTCATTTAACATTCCAAGGAAATGTATACAACTTTTCATTTCATTGCTAATTGATATGCTTGTAGTTGATTACCTACTTTCTTTCATCTTGCTCTTCTCTTTGTAGTATAGAATGTTGATTAATGAGGTATACTCCTTGACGAGAAATCTGATAGGGTTCCTTGAGGTCATAAGTCTATGATCCATAAGGGGACGAGCCATCTAGCCTACGGTGACACTTATGTGGTCTAAACATCCCTCTGGGAGGACCACAACCTTAGTTGGATGTTGTATCTTCTTGTTAATCATCGATGTTTGTTTGGAGACTAATCACCTACATGTATGTTGATTAGCACGGTTGACTTTCGGACTAGAATTAAAATGGGGTTCCTTAAGGTCGTAAGTGTATGATCAGTGTGGAGAGGAGCCATCTAGCCTATGGCGATGCTTGTGTGGTGTAAACATACCTCAGGGAGGGGCACAACCTTAGTTGGATGTTGTATCTTCAGAACCGTAAGTGCATGATCCATATGGCGATGAGAAATCTGATGCCTAAGGGGATGCTTACGCGGGCCTAAACATCCCTCCGGGAGGGTTCACAACAGTTCCATGTGGATAGTTAGATGTTGCCTTGATGTTATGTGTTTGGATGTGTTTGCATGTGCTGTGGTGGTGAAACCTGATACCATCCTAGTGATTCCATATCATTAATCTAGAACAAATTTTAATTCTGCTCTTTTACTTTCTTGCATTTAGTTTAATTAACCTCAACAAAATCAAACGTTTTAAATATTAATCTTACTTGAGCTAGATTTGACTAACAAAGATTCTTAAAAACACTGTCCTTTGGGATTCGATCCTTAACTATACCGCGATAAGACCCATCCACTTGCGGGTGGTATTATTGCATGAGGTTTTGGTAAAAGCTCAGGGATTTTAACCCCAAGTGAATTTGTTAGTGCAATATTTACCACGTCAAATTCTGGCACCGTTGCCGGAGACAACGGAATCACTTAGTCAGATCTAGTTCTTTTAAGGCTAATCTAGGATTTTACTTTTTTGAAGCAATCGGTCATCTACTTGAATTTGACTCTACTCTGTGGATATCACTTTCAAAATCTTTCTATTTCAGGTGCCCTCAAGAACCAGTGCATGCACCATCTGAATAGTTCCAGACTCACTGCCAGCTTTGATCCAGAGATTGACAGAACCTTTCATCGTCAAAATAGAGAAAATCAAGCAAGAATGGCTCAAGAAGAGGAAGTAGCTCGAAGGGTGGATCAACCATTAATGCACAGAGAGAAAGGCCCATGCAAGAAGCCAGAGCTACAGTTCAAGAAGAAATCCTAGCATCACAAGTAGTAGCTCAAGTAGCAGAATTGCAAAAGGATCTTAGGGATTTCTCAATCCCTACAGCTACTAATGTACATCACCCAGTACAACCTCCTCCCATCAAAGATCATAATTTCGAGATAAAATCACATTGGATCACCTTGCTTCAAAACAACGCATTCTATGATAAACAAGGAGAAGATAGTTAGGGACATCTCCTAAGGTTTATCAATCTATGTGCCATGACAAAGCAAAATGGAATATCCGATGATGCCATTCGACTCCGTCTCTTCAAGTATTCCCTTGTTGATAGAGCTATAAGTTGGTACAATTTGTTGCAAAGTGAAATACCCATCACCACTTGGGAACAACTCCAAAATGTTTTTCTAGAAAAGTTCTATCCTCTATCTCTCACCTATGAAATTAGAGGTCGGATAACAAATTTCACTCAAGTCCCTAGAGAAACCCTTGCTGAAGCATGGGATAGATACAAAGAGCTTCTGCGCAAGTGTCCACACCATGGAATTCTTAAGAATCAAATCATCGATATTTTCTATAGGGGTGTGGATGATGATATCAAAAGATTTTTAGATTCCTCATCTGGAGGAAACTTCATGTGTCAAAGTTATGATAGCACATGGAGGGTCGTCACCGTTGGAGCTAAAAATCAAGCTAATTTGGGTAGATCTAGTAGGTAAAGGAGTCTTGAAAGTATTTATGGCTGAAGCTACTCCCGAGTATAAGTCTATTGCTGAAACCCTAAAACTCTTAGTTGCCAAGCAAGACCATATTGAATCATCCCTTCCTGCGATTGGGAGAGGATGATCACCCTCTAAACAACAAGAACATGTCAAGTCTTCTTCCTTTTTCTATGAAGCATGTAAAGGAACTGATCATTCCACCTTAGCATGCAATGTTCTCTATGATGTTGTTTTAAGCAACATTTGTAACCAAGGAAATAATGGTCAAATGGAAAATCTTAATGTTGTTAATACCATCCCTGGTCAAGGTTATTACAATCCTAATTAGAGTAGGAACCATCCAAGTTTTCAATATGGAAACCCCTCTAGAGCAGTAAACTCGCATGAATTTGGTTCGAACAATCAACCACGAGGCCCACCAGGATTCCAGTATAATCAACAATAGAATTTTGGGAATCAAGGAAATTTCAAGGGAAACTTTTAGAATAGGAACTTCAATAATTATCAAAACAATTCCCAGTACCAGAGTCTTAACCAAGTTCCTTATCAACAACAAGGACAACAAGCAAGTCTTTTCTCTCCTTATGACACGTTAACAACCATTGAAAAGATGTTGCAAACTCAACAAACTATGATAGCTAACTAGCAAGCCCAATAGAAGGCTATTGAATCTCAACTAGTTGAACTTGTTGCTAGCATTCAGCCACCAGCTGGGGTTTTTGCTGGCCATCCTGAGAATAATCCTAAGCATCCTGAACAATTGAAGGCAGTCACAACCAAGTCAGGAAAAGACTATCCTGATCCTCCTATCAAGATACCTGTGGTTGTTACATATGAGGATGAACATGTGATTGTCCAAGACTCAACAACACTGGAGTCTCAACCAAAAGAACCAGTAACTGCTAATAAGACAGACATGGAAAGTACGAAGAAACCTATTGATGAATAAAGTGGAACACCAGAACCTGATATTCCTGTATACAAGCATCGTATACCATTCCCTGCTCATTTAAGGCAAACCAAGATTGATACTAGGTTTAATAAGTTTAAAGAAGCTATGAAGAAACTTCATGTTAATATATCCTTTTTGGATGCACTGGCTGAGATACCAGCCTGGACAAAATACTTAAAGTCACTCCATATATAAATGAAGAATATGAGACAGTCAAGTTAGCTAAAACCACTTTCGATATCATCCAGAGTAAGATGCCAAAGAAGCAGAAAGATCCATGATCTTTTGGGATTTCCTGCCATATCAGTGATTCTTCATATAAGAAAGGACTGGCAGATCTTGGTGCTAGCATCTCCATCATGCCACTCAGCCTTTACAAAAGACTAGGGTTTGCTGAACTTCTCCCAACTGGCATGACTATACAACTCACAGACAATTCAATCAAACACCCGTTAGGAATTATTGATGATGTACCTGTCAAGGTGGGAAAAGATTCATATGTTCCATGTGACTTTTTCATCATGGACATAAAAGAAGACGCCAGATACCCTCTCATCTTTGGACGTCTATTCCTCACCACTAAAAGAATTCTAATTGATGTTGAAGCAGGGACATTACTACTCAGATTTGGTAAAGAAACTCTCAAATTCAAAGTTTTTGAAAGCATGTGAAGACCAAGTATGCAAGAAGAAGTCTATCTGATTGACTACATTGAACAAATGTCACTCCTCACACAAGAAGAATATGAACAAGACGATCCTTTAGAAGTGACTCTAACGAACCCATCTGCTGGTAATTCAATCAATGAACAAGTTAAAGAATGTGTTCTCGACCTTGACACTGCTGAAGAAGACTCCAAAGCCAAAATGGAAGAACTCAAAGTTGTGGAAGCTACTGAAGAAACATGTAGAAAACCAGAAGCCCCAGAAATGAAGCCCCTACCTGAGGGACTGAAGTACGTGTTTTTGGATGATCTTAAGGTTTGCCTAGTTATTATAAATTTTGATCTAATGACCGAATAAGAAGATAAACTCCTGAAAGAACTAAAGGAAAGAAAGAAAGCCATCAGTAACAAAATGAGTGACCTCACTGGGGTTAGTCAAGCACTGTGTATGCACAAGATCCCTATGATGGAAGATCACAAGCCAACTATTGATCATCAATGGAAATTGAATCCAAATATAAAGGAAGTAGTCCATCACAAAGTCATCAAACTGCTCACCACTGGAATAATCTATCTGATATCGGACTCACCATGGGCGAGCCCAGTGCATGTAGTCCTGAAGAAAGGTGGAACAACTGTGATACAAAATGAAAACAACGAACTCATCCCCACTCGAACAGTCACAGGGTGGAGGATGTGCATTGATTATAGGAGGTTAAACAAGGCAACTCGAAAGGATCATTTTCCAATGCCTTTTCTTGATCAAGTATTAAAACGGTTGGCCCATCAAGAGTACTTCTTCTACCTTGATGGTTACTCTGGATTCTATCAAATACCTATACACCCAGATGACCAGGAGAAAACTACTTTCACCTGCCCATTTAGAACATACACATTTAGAATAATGCCATTCGGCCTCTGCAATGCTCCTGCAACCTTCCAACGTTGCATGACTAGCATATTCGCCAGTTTCACTGAAACAATTATGGAATTTTTCATGGAAGACTTTTCTATGTACGGAGACTCATTGGATTCATGCCTAAAACACCTCTCCCTTTTTCTCAAATGATGTGAAGAAGCACATCTTGTGCTAAACTGGGAGAAGTGTCACTTTATGGTAAAGGAAGGCACTGTCCTCAGTCATAGGGTCAATAATCGAGGAATTGAAGTAGATAAGGACAAGATTGAAGTGATATCCAAGCTCTCTATTGACACGATTTTACCGTGCATATAATGCAAGTGCACACATCAATGTAGTATAGGCCATTGTGAGGCTCGAGTCGAACTCAGGGACACCGAACTGTCAGTGGACTACTGCTAACTATTCACAATCAGCTAGACCGGTTAAAAAGGTTTTAAGAGTTGATTGAAAAGAAAATTAAAAATAAAAGAAATCAAAGAAATCAATTAAATGTTGAGTCTAATCAATTTAGATGGGAATCTTTAGGATTGCGGTTTCACCACAAGTTCTCGTCGTATGACTTTCTATATAGTTAAACACATTCATCTCTCAATCTGGGTAGTGGCATGTAGTCAAAATTTCTCACTGTTGTGATATAATTAACTACCTAAATCTAGGTCGGTTCCACCATTGTAGTAACCTATACCCTAAATTAAGGGCATTAAAATCAACCTCTAGGTTTCCACCATTAACCGTACATCACCTTGTTCAAGGAATTTATGAGTTAATGTGAGTTTCATCTCTTTTCAACCGTTAATTCTTCTTTCAAGGCAATTAAAGGCATTAGATTATCATTAGGGTGACCAAGAATAATGATATAATGGAGAAAATGAAATCATACCATAGATTTAAGAGACAAATTATGAATTACTATGATAAAAGCATCATACAATGATTACCTAGGCTACTCCTGATCCTAAAGACAAAGCGGATTAGCCCCACATGTTCATCTCAGAGCAAGACATGAATCAAGAAAGGGGAAACATGGAGAAAAACGTGGATGAAGTAATGTGAACCCCTGAACGGAGAAGATTCAAGCGTTCCTCAGCGTAGAATGTGCGATCTACAACCTTTTGGCAGTGGAAAATGTCTTCTTCGGCTCTTGGAACGGTCGAGGCATGCTTATGGGCTCCATTCTCTTCTTCTCCTCTCCTCTGGAGGTGTGCAGTGGCTAATGACGTGATGGATGACTCCTGGCCACCGTCATTAGGTATAAACACCAAGTTAGGTCGCCAAATTATCACCACGTTTGATTCAGGCCGATCTAAAACAAACATTAATCTGACAACATCGATACCATCGACGCGGGTCAATGGTATCGACAAGCCTCGTGATATCAGCAAGCCTTCCTTCCTTTCTATCATCCCGCCAGATGCTGACTCAATACCATGGACGCAGGTCGATGGTATCAACACCCTTAGGCGTCAGTTTTATCACCTTTCTGACACTAGAGTTGTGGAGCATCGATAGTATCAACCATTGCGTTGATAGTATCAACTGGATGATCGTTGGAAACCTGAAGGAATCTCGCTACCATCGACTTCCCAGTCGATGGTATCAACTCTGCATGGCTCCTTGCGGCTGTCTGCCTGTGAGTGTGTCAATACTACCAACAGATGTCGATGGTATCGACAACTGTATATATTCGTTTTTCCTGAAATTGCAAGACAAAGCCAAATCAGCTGAAATAAAACTCGTTATTATAATCATTTATGATCAAAAAGATAAAATTTGGGAGATTTGATACTGAGAAGGATTATAGACTAGAGTAAGTGAATCATGCAATATTAACCACCAAAGTGACCAATAAACACATAAAACACAAGTAAAACATGTCTATAAATGTGACTCAAAATCATCGCATCAAACTCCCCTAAGCTTGAACCTTGCTAGTCCTCGAGCAACAAAACTCTAAAATAGAATTGCGAGGGTCAACTAAAGAACAGATTATTACAACAGACTTCGCCATATGATCCCTGCCAAACATTCACATTCCGGCCCTCACTAACCACAAAATGATAATTACCCTCAAGGTGACAAAATCATCCATAAAAGATATCTACCTCAAAATTGATGAACACTATCACATAAGGCAGTTAACATAACAAAATCCTCTGGTCCAGACTCGGTGCATCTTGTGATCTTCTATCTACGTTGCTCGTCCTAACTACCATCTAGATGGAAGCAGCTCTCCTGGTATTAATGAGAGAGGAGAATATCACGGTGGCCTACCAATTCGAGCAACGAGTGGATGGAATAGGTGGCTGTGGAAGAATAATACAGTTTAACATGCACAAGAAACAGTAATGACCTAAATGATGCATATGCAAATGAAAATTCCCTAATGCCTACATTTTGGGTGTAATGATGCATGTTCCTACAATTCCATCTTATATGGGATTGAATGTCTAAAAACTACATTATGTGCTTATTCTTCCTATTACACGGGTGAAACAAGCTCTTTTCTCCCTCTAAAATTAGTTTTTTTTTCTTTTCAAGCCCTTTTTTTCTCAAATTGCAACATGTACAATATTTCTTTGAATTCCTATTTTTTTCTTTTTTTTTTCTCTCGGGCTTACTTTCACATAACTGTAACACATAAGGCATTACAACTGTATTTCAGAGAGTGTAACGAGTCACCCACTTCTCTTATTTTTCAAAAGAAACAAGGCACATACTATACTACATGCTCAAAAGTATGTTCAAATGCAACTACATAAGATCAGTTATGCAACTATGATGACATGCACTCATGAATGTATGCATGCATGATTTATCTACAAAATTTTTTCATTTTCCATTTTTTCATGCACAATCTACCTATAATGCAAGACAATCAAAAGATTAAAACCGTAATGTGCTTCCAGTTCTTATGGTGGAGTATGAAAACAATGGGGTGGATAGATCACAAGATTAATTGACTGAACCTTTATAAAACATTATGTGTCCCTCCTTAGTGACCTGTGTAATAATTAAGAGGTTTCTCTCTCTTATTTTAGATTAAGGTCTCATTATCATTTGGTCAGTTTAGGCTCAAACAACCAATTCTGTCCACTCTTCATGAATCATAGGGATGTACAGTTGTATTTTCCTATTTTAAAGTTGACAAACCCAATTATTTTCTTAATTCATGCGCTCAAGGTTGAACAACACAAACTTGCAAAAGCACTAAAAATTTCAAATTTACCCCTGATTTCCATGTACAAACACAGAGATGACACATGACATTATACATCCACAATTACACTCGATAGAGTGTGGGTCCTACAGAAAACTAAGAACTAAAAAAATAAATGACAAAAGACAAAACAATAAATGATAAAAACTAAGAAAAATAAAGGATAGAAAATGTTCCAACTCCCCCTCTAAGCTTGAATTCGACTATGGCCTCAAAAACAACCTTAAACGGTGGAATAGTGATATTGATCATTGGTCCAGTGGTGGCGGGTACTGCGGAGCTGTGGGGTCCCAAGATGGGTACTGGCCTTGGAAACTCGAATTATTCTGGCTCCAGTAGTTGTCGTAGAAGGGTTGTTGCTGCATCTCCATCCTATGCAACCAGTCATGGATATTCTATTGGTTGGCGAGGAGGAGACTCTCATTCTCGTAGATGGCCTGCTGGTTCATGAAAAGTCGGTTCGTGGTATCCTGAATACTGGCGAAGGAAGTAGTATGCTGCTGTTGGGTCTACTAAATATCCTGTGGTATGGAGTACATTCCTTGCATTGAATAGGCATCATCTACTTAATGAGAGGGCTGAGGTGGCGGAGGCTGTGTAGAGGATGATTCACCCGGGTGGATGCGGGGACGCTTTCGGGTGCTACTCGTGCCCGAAGAGGAGTGAAAGCCTCCTCTTCCTCTTCATGCTCGTCGCCGTCATCATTATTGTCATCATCATTGCCGTCTTTATTAGAGTCATTGATGGAGATGATAGGCCACCTGAAATGTTGAGCTCCCTCAATGTTGAAGATGGGGTCCGTAAGCGCACATTCTTGATATTCGTGATTGACATGGCAATGTGCATAAGTCAAGCCATCATGGACCAGGAGGAGGTTGGAGCGGTGTAGATGATGTAGGTTGACCTTGTTCCTGTTGGAAAGAAGAGCGAGTTGGGAAAAATCCAACCCAAGGTAGACGGCCAACGGTGTGATCAACCCCCCAAAAGGGATAGGATCTTTCCGTGTACTCCTTTTCACGACCAACACACGCGTCAAGAAGAACGCGCCCCAGTTGCAACCTCGTGCTTCAACAATTTATAAAGAAAGAATAAATCTATCTCTTGGAATTTTCTAAGAGACTGATCGTCATGAGCAAAAAGTGTCGTACAGAGCATGCGGTGCAGAATTCACACAAAGGGATGCTCGAAGTCGGTGACGACAGTGTTGTGGTAGCTCACAGACTTTTCGGGAGGCACAATCACCAGCTGGGAGAAGATGTCATTGTAGTCCGTCCGGTTATCCGGTCTCCGAGGCTGATAAGCGTCATGATACCAGTTATACACAGAATTGAATTGGTCAAGAGTGAGGGTGTAATTATTGTTGTAGAGTCTGAAAGACCCACACCCTTTCTTCCACTCCCTTTTGGTGGCGATCAAGTCATTGGGCACGACATTGATGTCCAATGATGCCATGAACTCCGCCATGAGCTCCTTGTATTTCAGCCACGCACTGAAAAATGGTTGGCCATTAGCATGGTACTCCATCTCATCAGGCCTCCTGTTAGTATGCTTCACCTGTCCCTTGAGGACGTAGGCAAGATTGGGCTCGAACCCAAGGTAACGAACCATGTCCTGATCAACATAGCGGGTGGGCTCAATCTTCCTCTTGAGAAACTCCTCGTACACCTTCCGGACCTCCGCTGATAGATGGACAATCCTCATACGAGGAATGGATCCCGGTGGTGGAGGAAAGAAGGTCGGGATCTCCATGGGGACTGCCCGTGAAGAAGATGCTCCGTCTGTCCGCACCATTATCGCAGAGAAAAGAAAAGGATAGAAGATGGAGCTTGTGAAGGTCGGAGAAGATAATCTCTGCTTGGTGCATGGCTCGGTGAAGAGATCGCGATCCTTGGATGCTCGTATCAGGCCTCTGGTTGCACAGTAATGCTCAATGCACAAGTAGAGGGAAGAAGTTATGAAGGTGTGAAGAGAATTGACAAACAATCCCTCCTTTTATAACTTTGTCCGTCACTGCTGTGGACCCATAGATACCATTGACGGGGTGTCGATAGTATCAACACCTTTAGCACAATCTGGGTTTCACGAGTATCAACAGCTGTCGATAGCCTGATGTGGGCCCCCAGATTGATGTCATGTCGATACCATTGATGGGTGTCGATGGTATCGAACCATCCCACAGATCGACTTCCTTCATGTAGCGACCACTGTTGATTTCCTCTCTCGGATCAGTGACATGTCGTGTCGATACCATCGATGTAGGTCAATGGTATCGACTCTTTGTAGGTCAAACATCCTCGTGAGGCCCGACCGCCGCTTTCTTCCTGTTGCCTAGTCGATACCATCAACAGGCCCGTCGATGGTATCGACTTCACTGAGACAAAATTGTCTGTAAATATTCATGGATCTCATGAGTATCGACACCCATGTCGATACTATCGACCCCAATCTAGTGATTTCTTTGGCGTCACTGATGGTAGGTCGATACCATCGATGAGGTCGTCGATGGTATCGACTCAGAAAAATTTCTACAGTCGCCTAACTGTACCCAAGTCACTACCATCGACACAATGGTCGATGGTATCAACTCTACCTCAGCCCTGCACACTGAACAAACGATCAAGGTATCATTTTTACACTAAAAACAAAATTAAACCAAACTAACTTGTAAATGTGAACGAAAATAGACGAAATTACTAATGGTTGGGTTGCCTCCCAATAAGTGCCCTTTTTTAACGTATTAGGCTAGACAAAACCAATCTTATCATGCATCCTTAAGTGCTATGAGTTTGACCTCATGCGCTTTCCTTGTGTAATCCTCACCAAAATATAGCTTCAACCTCTGTCCACTGACCAAAAATGTCGTCTCTCCATTACGCACCATGATGGAACCATGAGGTTGTACTTCCTCTACAATGAAAGGTCCACTCCACCGGGATTTCAATTTCCCGGGATGCAGTTTCAACCTTGAGTTGAACAATAGCACATGATCTCCCTTCATGAAGACACACAATTGAATGTGTCGATCGTGGATAAGCTTAGTTCTCTTCTTGTAAATCCTTGAGCTTTCATAGGCGTTCATCGGCAACTCATCTAGCTCATTTAGCTCTAGCAAGCATTTCTTCCCTGCCTCATCATAATTCAAGATCAGCTTCCTTAGCGCCCAGTGCGCCTTATGCTCCAACTCAACCGACAAATGGCAGGCCCGCCCATAAGACAACCTAAAAGGCGTAGTGCCTATAGGTGTCTTAAATGATGTCCTATACACCCATAAAGCATCTGATACCAAAGTACTCCAGTTCTTTCTTGTCGAAGCCACCGTGCGCTCCAAGATTTTCTTAATTTCTCTATTGAACACTTCGACCTACCCTTGTGTCTATGGGTGGTATAGGGTACCAATATTGTGATTTACCCCGTACTTTCTCAACAACACAGTGAACTTTTGATTTCTAAAATGGGTACCTCCATCACTGATAATCATCCTTGGTACACCAAATCTACAGAAAATGTAGTCTTTTACAAACTTTCACACTACAACAACATCATTAGTCCTTGTGGGTATTGCCTCTACCCACTTCGATACATAATCAACATCCAATAAAATGTACAAATTGGAGTTTGAGGACACGAAGGGTCCCATAAAATCAACACCCCACAGATAAAACACCTCAACTTCTTGAAACACGTTGAGGGGCATCTCCTATCGCTTTGAAATATTACCTGCCCTTTGACAAGAATCACATCATCGCACATAGTCATATGCGTCCCGGAACAGTGTAGGCCAATAAAGGCCGCTCTCAAGCACCTTGGCCGTGGTTGTAGAACTAGCATGGTGGCCACCAGTTGGTAGAGTATGACAATGATGAAGTACACTATCATATTCTATCTTCGATACACACCCGCACAAAATGCCATCCCTGCATTGCTTCAACAAAATGGGGTCATCCCAGAAATAATACCTCAAAGAATGGAAAATTTTCTTTTTCTCTTGATATGTCTAATCATCCGAGATTATTTTACTGGCAAGATAATTGACAATATATGAAAACTATGGATCCTTGGCTTTTACAGAAAGGAATTTCTCATCAGGGAATGTCTCAGTAATGGGTATATTAATGTCCTTCTCATCTACCTGTTCCAACCTAGACAAATGGTCCGCAACCACATTCTCTATTCCAGCCTTATCTTTCATTTCAATGTCAAATTCTTGTAAGAACAAGATCCACCTAATCAATCTAGGTTTGGCATCTTTCTTTTCCATCAAATACTTTATGGCGGCGTGGTCCATCCATACCACAAATTTTGACCCTACAAGATATTGCCAAAAATTTCCAAATGCAAAAACAACGGCGAGAAGTTCTTTTTCAGTTGTAGTGTAATTAATTTGTGCTTCATTTAAATTTTTGGATGCATAGAAAATCACAGCGGGTTTGTTTTCAACACCTTGTCCTCGAACGGTCCCTACTGCGAAATCTGAAGCATCACACGTTAATTCAAATGACTTTGTCCAATCCGGTGTTTGCACAACTGGTGCCAAAATTAATTTCTCTTTGAGCACATTGAAAGCATGCTAACACTTTCCATTAAAATCAAACACCACATCTTTCTCCAACAGTTCAGATAATGATTTAGCAATTTATTGAAAAATCTTTAATAAAGCGGCGATAAAATCCCGAGTGACAGAGAAAACTCCTTACCTCTTTAACCGTATTCGGTGGGGGTAATTTGGAAATCACCTCAATCTTAATCAGATCTACCTCCAACCCCTTGATAGACACTTTATGTCCAAGCACAATCCCTTACTAACCATCATATGGCATTTTTCCCAGTTGAGAACTAAATGCGTGTCCTCACATCGTTGTAAAAATTTATCCAAATTATATAAAAATTCATCAAAAGAAACACCATAGACAGAAAAATTGCCCATGAAGACCTCCAAACAGTGCTCAATGATATCAGAGAAAATGGCAAGCATGCAACACTGAAAGGTTGTTGGTCCGTTGCATAAACCAAAGGGCATACAATGATATGCAAATTTTTCATAAGGACAAGTGAAGGTGGACTTCTCTTGGTACTTAGGATCAATGGAAATCTAATTATAGCCCAAGTAACCATCTAGAATACAAAAGTGAGATCGACCTGCTAATCACTCTAAAATCAGATCTATGAACGGAAGAGGAAAATGATCCTTTAATGTAGCAGCGTTCAATCTATGGTAATCAATGCACACACGCCACCACGTCACCAAACGGGTTGTGACCGACTCATTTAATGAATTGTGAGTAACTGTAATTCCCCCTTTTTAGGGACTACCTCTGTGGGGCTTACCCACGTCGAATCAGAGATCGTGTAAATGATTCCTGCATAAAGGAGCTTGATCACCTCCTTCTTGACGACCTTCATCATGCTTGGATTAAGTCTACGATGTGGCTGGATGACAGGTTTGGCTCCCTCCTTGAGTCGGATATTGTGCTGGAAAAGTGTAGGGGAGATCCCCTTGATATTCGTGACTGACCATCCGAATGCACCGCGGTGGTTCTTCAGCATGATCATCAGTTGATCCTCTTCCTCACCACTCATATATGCTGAGATAATCACTAGAAATTTTTCACCATCGGCTAGGAATGCATATTTCAAATGAGGCCACAGTGGCTTCAATTCTAACTCGGGTGGACTGATCAATGATGATTGCAATGGTGGTGGGAGTTTCCCAAGATCCTCATAATATCTAGCATAATAACACAACAACACCTAAAGCATCTTATGCATTCTTGTAACAACTTGCTTCTCATCCAGTCATGCGTTATATTGACTAGGCAACCTTCAAGAGGTAGTTCTAGATATGCATCAAGGACAGAACTTGTTATGGCATCATCTTCAGTAGAAAGAGGGATTTCCTCCTCTTCATCATTCAGAAAACCCACAGCCCTGTAAAGAGAGACAACCTCGGTCTGTTCCATAATGTCTACAGCCAGAGTCCCCTTCTCTACCTTGGTCATTACATGAGCCATATCTAGAAACGGCTTCCCTAGACACAGAGAAATATTTTGATCTAAATGTTTCACCAAATGACACTGCTCCTTTGTATTTGATTGTGTTGTGCTTGGGGGCATAACCATTTCAAATCGATCATCAGTGATTCCCAAAGTCAAACGGCCTCTTCCCATCTCGAGTATCATATCTACAGTAGCTTGGAAGGACCTTCCAAGGAGTAGCTCATTTCCTTGTTCATCCTGCATTTCCATTACCATGAAATCTGCTGGAAATACAAAACGGTCAACTTTAACTAACACATCCTCGCAAATACCATACGACTTGACCACAGAATTGTCTGCCAACTGAATCTTCATATTTCTATGTCTTGATTCTTTCAGTCCCAACTTCTTGAAAGTAGATAGAGGCATCAAATTTATACTTTCCCCTGAATCACATAATGTTTCACCAAATTTCACTTTACCGATGTAACATGAAATATTGAAGCAGCCCGAATCCTGTCTTTTAGGAGGTAATGTGCCCATAATGAAGGCACTCACTTGCTCTTTAAGAACCACAACCTCAGTATCAGGAATCTTCCTCTTCTTTGTGATTATGTCTTTTAGAAACTTGTTTTAAGAGGGTATCTACTATATTGCTTCTAAAAGTGGAATGTTGATAGAAAGCTTTCTAAAACTATCTAGGAACTTCTTGAACTAAGTGTCCACTTTCTTGGCTTTCAAACTGTTTGGATAGGGGAATGGGACAGTCTGTGCCCTCTGATGTGGCAGCACATATGGTGTCCTCTTCAATGTCTCCTCCTCAACAATGGGTTCTAATGTGACATCCTCTACCACATCCTCTACCGACTCTGTGATTGGAATCGGAACCTTCTCTGTGGCTTGATCTGTGATTTTTGGTTGGGGTGTTCTCAGTTCATCGGCCCTGGGGTTTAAAATCTTCTTACCACTCTATAGTAGAATTTCCTTAGCTTGTTGGTTTCCTCCTGGAATGTTTGTAATTCTGGGAAAACCTTGTTGTGCTGGCTTTTTCATATTTGCTATCTCATCTTCCATCTACACTAATGATGTCTCTATAGTCCTCATCTGAGCCCCAAAATTTTGTAAAGTCTTCCCAAATTGGTTCATAAATTCTCCTTGTTGCTTACTCTGCTAATCAAACGCGCTCATGAGTTCATGATTCTTCTTGATCACCTAGTTGAGAAACTCATTGCTCTTATCCTCCACCGCCGATTGTGGTTTTGCATCAGGGTCCTGCAAGAAATTGTTTGGGTCTTTCCATGAAAATTTCTTGTCTTTCCTCCAAGAATAGTCGTTGTTTCTCTACCCCTGCTATTGGCACATGAATTTCACATGTGCTTCCTCATCAGATTCTGCATCTTCTTTTGCTAGAAATTTCTTGGCTAGAAGGTCCATCTTCTCATTTAGCTCCTTCATGGCCTTTGACTCACCTACAGCTCGAACCTGCTCTACTGTGTCCCTGTCGCCCCATGATTGCTTTTTTGCCATGTTCTTCAAAATATCCCAACACCTCATGCCTGTGTTGTTTAAGAAGAACCCCGAACCAACTGAATCAAGGTTGCTTCTATCATGCTTAGAAAGAGCAAAATAGAAGATCATGACTTGTTTCTCCTTGTCGAGCCCATGATGTGGGCACCTCCTCAGCATTATTTGGAAACATTCCCAAGTCTCAGAATAGGTCTCTCTGAATTTCTAGCTGAAATTATAGATCTTCCGTACCAGATCATTGGTCTTCTCGAGTGGAAAGAATCTCTCGAAGAACACCTCAACCATATGATCCCACGACTCCACATACTCGTCGTCCAAGTTATGCAACAATTCTCGGGCATTTCCCGTTAGAGAGCTTGGAAATAATTTCAAATAGAGCGTCTCTTGCGGGAACCTGTCGATTTTGATCATGTCACAGTTCTCCACGAACTGTCTAATGTGAGTCACCGGGTCTTCATTTTTAAGCCTGTGAAATGCATTTTATTTGACCAAATTTATTAGGCCTGGATCAATCTTATAATTGGGAATGTTGATATCCTGCCTCTTGATCGACCCTTTAGATGCAGATGCAGAAGACACCTTGATCTTCTCCCAGATTGTCTATTCCTCAACCATAGCTTATGTTTCAGAGTCTGAATATATATATTCTCAGGCTGATGTTGAGTGTTGTTTTCCTCTTCGTCTGATCCCAGTGGTGGAACCTCTAGTGATGGTTGCGTGTAGTCTGTGCTACGCATCCTCACCATGCTCTAGTACATGCAAAGTAATAATGTAGGTTCATTACAGTGCGAGACGATTGCTAAATATATAAAAAAATAAGTGTTGAATTTCAAAATTAATAATAAAATAAAAAGTGGCCTAAAGTGGCCGTTTGCAGCACTCGTAATGCCAACAATTGTCGTGTCTCTGACAACGGTGCCAAAAACTTGACACGATTTTACCGTGCATATAACACAAGTGCACGCGTCAATGTAGTATAGGCCTTTGTGAGGCCCGGGTCAAACTCAGGGAAACTGAACAGTCGGTGGACTACTACTAACTGTTCGCAATCAGCTAGACCAGTTAAAAAGGTTTAAAGAGTTGATTGAAAAGTAAATAAAAATAATAAAAGAAAGCAAAGAAATTGATTAAATGTTGAGCCTAATCAATTTAGATGGGAATCTTTAGGATTGCGATTTCACCGTGGGTTCTCGTTGTATGACTTTCTATATAGTTAAACACGTTCATCTCTTAATCTGGGTAGTGTCCTGTAGTCAGAATTGCTCATTGTCATGATACAATTCACTACTTAAATCTAGGTCGGTTCCACCGTCGTAGTAACCTATACCCTAAATTAAGTGCATTAAAATCGACCTCTGGGTTTCCACCATTAACCATACATCACCTTGTTCAAGGAATTTATGAGTTAATGTGAGTTGTGTCTCTTTTCAACCGTACCCGATCTACTCCCGGTCCTAAAGACAAAGTGGTTTAGCCCCGCATGTTCATCTCAGAGCAAGACATGATTGAAGATAGGGGAAACATGGAGAAAAACGTGGATGAAGTGATGTAAACCCCTGAACGGAGAAGATCCAAGCATTCCTCGGCGTAGAATGCACGATCTACAACCTTTCGGCGGTGGAAAACATCTTCTACGGCTCTCAAAATGGTCGAGGCATGCTTCTGGGCTCCGTTCTCTTCTTCTCCTCTTTTTGGGATGTGTGTAGTGGCTAATGATGTGATGGATGACTCCTGGCTGCCGTCATTAGGTATAAACACCAAGTTAGGTCGCCGAATTATCACCACTGTTGGATTCAGGCCGATATGAAACAAACACTAATATAAAGGCGTCGATACCATCGACGCGGGTCGATGGTATTGACAAGGCTCATGATATTAGCAAGCCTTCCTTCTATTCTATTGTCTCGCCTGATGCTGACTCGATACCATCGATGCGGGTCGATGATATCGACACCTTTAGGCATCAGTTTTATCACCTTTCCAACATTGAAGCTGTAGTGCGTCGATAGTATCGACCATCGCATCGATAGTATCGACTGGCTGATCGCTGGCAACCTGAAGGTATCTCGCTACCATCGAATTCCCAGTCAGTGGTATCGACTCTGTGTGGCTCCTTACGACTGTCTGCCTATGACTGTGTCGATACTATCGACGGATGTCAATGGTATCGACAACTGTATATATTCGTTTTTCCTAAAATTACAAGACAAAGCCAAATCAGCTGAAATAAAACTAATTATTATAATCATTTATGATAAAAAAGATAAAATATGGGAGATTTGATACTGAGAAGGATCATATACTAGAGTAAGTGAGTCATACAATACTAACCACCAAAGTGACCAAAAAACACATAAAACACAAGTAAAACATGTCTATAAATGCGACTCAAACTCATCGCATCATCTATCCCTATCAATTTAAAGTAAGTTCGAGCATTCCTAGGTCATGTAGGATTCTATAGATGGTTTATAAAGGACTTCTCAAAGATAACCAAGCCGATGACAAATTTGTTACTTAAGGATGCTGAATTCAATTTCAACGAAGAATGTGTTAAAAGTTTTAACAAATTGAAGCATGCCCTTACAACTACACCCATCATTATAGCTTCCAAAGGGGACCATCCTTTTGAAATTATGTGTAATGTAAGCGATTATATTGTGGGTGCTGTCTTGGGCAATTGTATAGAAAAGAAACATTATGTGATCTATTATGCATCGAAGACCCTCGATGAAGCTCAGAGGAATTATGCTACTACTGAGAAAGAACTTATGGCAGTCCTGTATGCCTTTGACAAGTTCATATCCTACGTAATTGGTTCAAACTCATTGTCTACACAAATCACACTGCCATTTGTTACCTTCTGGCAAAGAAACATGTAAAACCTAGGTTAATAAGATGGATTCTTCTCCTACAAGAATTTTATCTAGAGATAAGAGATAAAAAGGGTACAGAGAATGTGGTAGCAGACCACCTTAGTCACATCCACACTCTGACATCAAGAAGATTCTGATTAATGACTCCCTTCCAGAAGACCAATTAATGAAGGCCTCAGAAGCTGCACCATGGTACTCAGATTTTCTGAACTACCTTGTTGTTGGAGTTATTCATCCGGAATGCACTGGAAATTCACTAAAGAAATTTATGCATGATGTGAAACAGTACTACTGGTATGAGTCATACCTTTTCAAACTATGTGTTGTTGGTCTATATAGACAGTGTATTGCTGAGGAAGAAGCTCAACTTATCTTGGAGCAATGTCACTCAGGACCAGTGGGAGGACATATGAGCTCTAAGAAGACTACCTTAAAGGTTTTGCAATGTGGATTCTTCTGGCTAACCATATCCAAAGATTCCTTTGACTTTGTCCTATCATGCGATAATTGTCAAAGATCTGGCAATATCGCAAAGAGAGATGGGATGCCACTGAATCAGTGGCAAGAAGTAGAGATATTCGATGTTTGGGGGATAGACTACATGGGTCCATTCCCATCTTCTCATGGATTTTCATACATCCTAGTAGAGGTGGACTACATCTCCAAATGGGTTGAAGCTATACCAACCGTAAGTAGTGATTCTAAACCTGTCATCAAATTATTCAAAGATATTATTTTCCCCCATTTTTGAGTACCACGAACTGTGATATCTGACGGAGGATCTCATTTCCTTGAAATAAGCTTTGATGCTTTACTGAGAAAGTATGGTGTAACACACAAGGTATTCTCACCGTACCATCCACAAATGAGTGGACAGGTAGAGGTTTCTAACCGTCAACTCAAAGCTATACTGGAAAAGATTGTAGGTTGCAATAAGAAGGATTGGTCGGTAAAAATCAATGACGCTTTGTGGGCCTACCGGACTTCTTTCAAAACTCCCCTCGAAACTAAACCATTTAGATTAATATATAGAAAGGCTTGCCACCTTGGTGTTGAGCTTGAGGAAAAAGCATGGTGGGCAATTAAACAACTTAATTTTGATATGAAGGAAGCAACCCAAGGAGCTGGAAGAACTCCGGATGACGGCTTACGAGAATGCATGAATCTATAAAGAACGTAAGAAACTTTGGCATGACGGCCATATAAAAATAAAGGACGTACAAGTGGGAGACCAAGTTTTTCTGTTCAATTCTAGATTGAGGTTATTCCCAAGAAAACTATGTTCTCTCTAGTCTGGACCTTACATTGTCAAGAACATCTACCCACATGGTGATTTCTCTTTATGGAGTGAAAAGATGGGTGAATTTGTGGCAAATGGTCAACGATTGAAGAGATTTTCACCTCTGTTGATACAGGCTCTGAAATGATTATGGATCTCACCAATCCAACATATCCACCATAGAAGTTAAAGGAACCTAGTCGAGCCATTGTCATAAAACAAAGGCGCTTGTTGGGAGGCATCCCGATGAATAAAATTTGTATTTAGTTCTAATTTTGAATTAGTATTTTTCTTTAATTTTGTTTTTACCTTTTAGATAACTTTACACTAAATAAAATCACATCGCAAGATGCTATTTTGAGTTCTGATTGGTCTTCATTTCTGAGATTTTCAGATGGAGGATGCAAGCTTATTGTTATGCAAGCACATCCGATGGTCCAAACGACATGCAAATTCCCCTCCATCACGGATTTAGAGTTTGCTCGTGACAAGAAAATTTCTAGGTTTGGGGTGGAGGGTGGGTGGTACGTATCTTACTTTCCACCTTCACCCATCTAAGCCAGACTTAAGATTTCACAATTGCATTTTTGACCTAAATTTTAAAAATTTTCAAATAAATTTCCAAAATTTTAAAGTTTTTTCAAAGAAATTTGAACAGATACTGGATAAATTTTTGACACTTTTTCATTTCAATCTTTATGCATTTTGAATCATTATACCCTCCTTATTCGTAGAAGATCCTCAAAAGGACCTTTTTCTGAAAACTAGCCTTTTGATTGAAATCATCTTGTGAAGCTTATGAATCCTAGAATCATGATCTTTATGCAAAAATGCCAAGTGTCTGTCGAACTGATAGGGATCAAACACATCATGCTTCCTAACTAACTAGTGGAACAACAACATGGAATCCCCACCAGATCCTCATCAAGTCATTATTTGAGCATAGTATGATAAAGAGAACAACTCGATGCACTGAATTGTAAATCAAGTTGAATTCTGATCTGAACCCTTTTCTACACTTCTTCTATCATCTTCGTACCCCTCTATCCATCATAAAGAAACAAAAATAGCCAAAATAGTGCCAAACCCTAAGTTCGGGGCGTACCACCAAGAAAAGATGTCAAAGGCACCCAAAAAGAAATGCAATCTCGAATCAAATAGAGGAGATATTTCCACACAAAAAATGCAATAAATGAAGTTGTAAAAATAATAAAAATTTGGAGTCGAATAGAGGAGAGATTTACTTCTTCCTTCCATACCACCCCTCACTCCCTTTTCTACCTAAAGGTACAATAAAAGCCTTCAATGCCTTGAAAAACACCAGTGTCAGATTAGATGCACACTTGTCATTCTGCGGGTATGTCTGTACTCTTACAAAACTCTTTGACATGCTTGTGGTTGGAAAAAAGTAAGGAGGAAGTGATATTAGAAAGCGAACTCAGGAACGAAGATATGGTAAGATGTGTTTAGTGGTCTCAGGAGGTTGAGATACTGAGTCATACTGAGCAGAAAGAAAAAATCATGATGTGAAAATGAGATAATCACACGAATTGAAAGTATTCATTTGGTGACCATTTTAGATTTTGTGTTAGTCGAGGACAAGAAACATTTAAGTTCGGGGTAATTTGATGAATGCATATTCATCATGGAACTCAATTATCATATTGGGTCAAAATTTGACTCAATACACTCAATTTCACTCACTAAACATCATAATGTATCAAAAAGTGCAAAGATAATATATTAGTTCAATTATCAAGGTTCTTAACTGAATTTATGTCGATTCGATGCTTGTCTTGATGAGGTTGAACAATCAAATGGGACCCACCTTTCTACATTCAGTCTAATCATTCGGTCTCGCCAAACGGTCTCGACTTAGCAGCTTCGTCCATTCAGTTTTGACCTTTTGGTCTTAGCCATTCATCCATTCGGTCTCAGACCACTAACACATCCACACCATCTGATCTTAAATCTATGGCCCTCATTCATTTGAGCTAACAGTTTTAGTCTCAACCTGCCATATCGGTCTTGTTCTAACGGTCCCTCAAGACCATGTGAAACCTTGTGAGCAATCTCTCAAGACCGCATGAGGACCTAACTTCCTAGTTCCTATCTTTTGCCATTATCTTCAACCTCAGAAACCCTACCTAACCTGCTTCCAGTCATCCACCTAAAGTCTGTTGCGTCCAAGCTCAACCTGCATCAACACGATCGCATGGCCACCTCCTCACACCAGCAGCAATCAATCACCTCTGCTCCCTCACCTTCTTATTCCTCTCGCCATCAAATCTCTGCAACCCTAGCCCCCCCCCCCAGTGCTGGCAACACTACCCGTAAACTCGATGTACCTACCCGACGACCCCGCGCCACCTGCTCAATCTGGACCTGCAACCTAGTTGGCACACAGTCTCAGACTGATAGAATAGCATCCCAAAATCATTCGGGCGTAGGGAGTCAGAGATCGTTTGCTCTTCACGGAAAAAGACTGGTGACACATTGATCGATCGAGACCGAACGACTATCCTAAACCGATTGGCTGTGATCGGTCCCTGAGACCGATAGGATTGTGAGCTCGTGAGCAGACCATTTGGGTGTGAGAGATTCCAAGACTGTATGGAGGAAGACTGTAGAGACTATTTGGAGCTTTGGTCATCAAGACTGTTTAGATCGTGATCCATCTTACAAACTGATAGAACGATGCCCAGTCAAAGACCACATGGACTTATCAGTGAGACCGATGGAGCGGGCAGCACCGAGACTATTTAGAGGCCAGGGTTGAGAGACTGATAAAGCCAAGGGATGGAAACTATTTGGAGGTCGGCATTGCGATACCATTGGAAGATGTCTGTGCGAGATCATTTGATGCTATTGGCTCTGCCAAACCGAATGAAAAAGGGATACATGCAAGACCGTTTAGTCCATGCAAGCAAACCGTTTGGATGTCAATTACACAAAATTGTTTGGAAAAGGTCTTGCAAGACTGTTTGATAAAGGCATGTATACTAAGATCGTATGGACACCTACAACAACCAAAGTGTGTGGTCACTTAACTCCAGACTGTATGGAGGACTCACAGCAAAAATGTGAGGACCCCATCTAAGCCTATAAATAGGAACACCGAGGTCCTCATTTGGGAGGTTCTGGGATGCCGACAGGCTGCCTATACACAAGTCTGATCCAGTTCCGTCCACACTGCTGTCATTTCACCTACCACCCGTGCTGCAATCAAGGAGACCGAGAAGAGAAGGAAGGAGAAGTGAGAAAGATTGCCCGGTCTATCTTGGCGTCCCTCGTTCTTCGTCTAGATCTACTCCGACATGATGTAGAAGACCACATCATCTTCACTAAACCGCAACCACCTTCTACATCATGCTCATGGAGGAATCCTCTCTCTTTCTTATTCTTCTTGTTTCTCGCATCATGAGCGAGTAGTCCACTTTTTTTGGGGTGTGGGGACTAGCCTCGTTTCCCATGCAAACATGTCTTTTCATTTAACATTTTTAGGTAATGTATATAGCTTTTCATTTCATTTCTAATTGATATGCTAGTAGTTGATTACCTGCTTGCTTTCATCTTGTTCTTCTCTTTGTAGTATAGAATGTCGATTAATGAGATAGACTCCTTGACGAGAAATTTGATAGGGTTCCTTGAGGTCGTAAGTGTATGATCTGTAAGGGGACAATCCATCTAGACTACGGTGACACTTTTGTGGTCTAAACATCCCTTAGGTAGGACCACAACCTTAGTTTGATGTTGTATCTTCTTGTTAATCATCGATATTTGCTTGCAGAATAATCACCTACATGTATGTTGATTAGCACGGTTAACTCCCGGACTAGAAATAGAATGGTGTTCCTTGAGGTCGTAAGTGTATGATCCATGTGGGGACAAGACATCTAGCCTACAATGACGCTTTTGTGGTTTAAATATCCCTTAGGGAGGGCCACAACCTTAGTTGGATGTTGTATATTTGGAACCGTAAGTGCATGATCCGGATGGCTACGAGAAATTTGATGCCTAAGGGGATGCTTATGCGGGCCTAAAAATCCCTCCGGGAGGGTTTGCAATAGTTCCATGTGGATGGTTAGATGTTGCCTGGATGTTATGTGTTTGTATGTGTTTGCATGTGCAGTGGTGGTGAAATCTGGTACCATCCCAATGATTCCATATCATTAATCTAGACCAAACTTTAATTCTGCTCTTTTACTTTCTTGCATTTAGTTTAATTAACCTCAACCAAATCAATTGTTTTAAATATTAGTCTTACTTGAGCTAGATTCGACTAATAAAGATTCTTAAAAAGGTTGTCCTTTGGGATTCAATCCTTAACTATACTGTGATAAGACCCGTCCTCTTGTGGGTGGTATTATTGCATGAGGTTTTGGTAAAAGCTCGGGGATTTTAACCCCAAGTGAATTTGTTAGTGTGATATTTACCATGTCAATTGTGCATCCCACATTGAAGGTACACCTTCCAGTCTAGGTTGAAACGTGCAACACATGTCCCTACATCATGAACATCTCAATATCAAGGTTACTTCCATGGAAAATTGGTCTTGAACCCACTTGGGTCATCATACCATCCTTGGTTATCTCCTCTAGGTCTATAGGGTGGCGACACTTTGGGGGTCATCCCTCTTCCCTTATGCATCTAGAGAGTGCCTTCCTCATCTTCTCTTTGGGTCCCATGAGTTCATAAAGGTAATCAATCTCCTAACCCATGGCCCTCGGACAATGATAGTTGTTACCTCCTGACCCTATGGTCATGTGCAACTAGGGAATTAGGCAACTCCAACTCCCATCTGTCTTATCCCTACCTGACCCTAGGATAGACTTAGGATCCTAACATAGTACATATCCAATGTGAAACCTTACCCAAGTCTCCATCATCTCTCTCATCATTTGTGGTCTGACTTACATCCTTTCGTATGGATCATGGCAACCTATCTACCTCGGTCAGGCCCCATACTGGTTACCTCCATGGTTATCACATCCACATTCACTTAGAAATGGTTATCTATGGGTCTACAGGTTCATTCTTATACAATGTACTCTCCACTTAGCTTCTCAAGATCCTATGAGACTTCTTTAGGTTACCTCAAACCCAACAAAAGATGTACATACCTTACAGAAGGGTCCCTCTCCCAGGATGGGAGGAAACTACATCTTGATAGAAAAAAAGGTCACAAACATCTCTACATCTAAGGTTTATATCCACATGAGCATGCTTAGCCCTAACAACCTACTAAGGCACATAGCTAACAAATAGAACACCTTCTAAACCATACTAAGTCTCCATAGTAGGTCATACTTGTTCTCAATCCTCAATGTTGGACCAAGATCATACCTTCCCATGTCACTAGCTTATATGTGAGGGGTTCATCAAACATCACCTTAATCCAAGGGGTTTCCCTTTCCTCTAAACATGAGGGGTTCCATGCTCCCATGCGTAGGAACTCAAACATCCGTGTGAGCATCAGGTGCACTAAGAATTACTACTTCCCCTCTTATAGGTCTAGAACCCTAGGTTCACCTCTTATGCAACAGCTGTCCAATTGCATGCTCAACATTCTAACAACAAACCAAGCATGTATGAGGTGCATCATGGACGTCCTATTATCCTTCCACTTGAACAATACCTCAGAGTCGAATTCTCCTCAAGGACAACCAACTAGGTATAAGACAAAACAACTTGTTACTAAACCTTCTCGAGGTCTAAAGAACTCTTCTTCCTATCCCTAGCAGGTAAGCATCTATATCATCTGCACATAGGTACCAGTAGCTTCATCTTTCTTCTAGGGTTTGGTTCCTCTAAAGGCAACCAAGATACCAAAAGCCTCCAGGGTTCATGCACGAGGCAACCACAACCATCCACTATGGTCTTAATATACCCAACTTCTCAGGGTTCCTCATGTACCAAAGTCTCAGCTTCCAACCTTCTTATTCGGGTCTTTCTCTCTCTCTAGAGATAACCCTACAAACAACCTTGCCATTGGAGGTTCTCTCTCTAAAAGGGTGGATCAAGCTCACACGCATACACTTACATGGGTGAAACCTACGTTTGCTCGAGATTATCTATGGCTCTTTATGCTTAGCACATAATCTATCCAACATGCCATTCTGAACTAGGTTTCGACCTACTACCAACACTTACTAACGTACTCTAGGTGCATACTATGCCATGCTCATATCAACCCATAGAGTTTCTATAGGGTCATCACTAACCTCATCAATGAAGGAGTTATCATTCAACGTAACATGCACTACCCTTCCTAGGGTTGGGTCGCCAAAGGTACTAGGTCAGCGAACCTCACATGGCTCACACTATCATAGGGATTCAAAACCAACATCATGTCAACCCACATACAAGGTCGACCATGATTTCCATCTCAAACATGCCATCTCTCTCTCTAACCACCACTTAGGGTTAGGGTTAGCATCATCCTTAGAGGATGTGCCAGGTATCTACCTTTAATGGAGGTTTCTTCCTCCAAGACCAACTCTACTTCATCCTCCTGACAAGAAGGTTTAACCTCAAGTCTCTCCTGAGGGCATGACAACACATGCCATACGACCTAAGCATGCAACTATTCTTTAGTTTATGCTTAAACTATCAATCTTAAATCCATGAAATCTTAATTACATGTTTTTTCATTAATTTGGTGGAGGATTCCTTAACCTTATCATACATACCCTGACCTCAAGAGGGTGAGGAAGAGAGAGAAAAACCCTAAACCTCATAATCTTAATAGAATTAGGGTTGAGAAAGGACGAAAATAGATGAGAGAGTCCTAAAGGTATCTTATTTTGATTCAGATCCTAAGACATTGGCCAGGCAGTCACACAGATCCAGGAGTCCTCGTATTCTGACTAGTGGTGTGGAGGAAAATATTGCCAACCCCCAGACATGATCCTTTTCTAGACACATCTGTCTTTCGGAAAATTCTCTAGTAACTCCCTTAGTTCTATGGAATTTGTAAAATTTAATAATTACTAAAGGTTAAATGATGAACCAATGCTATGATACAAAATGTAACGACCCCGCCTCCCGATAACCCCCAATTAAGGGAGACCAAGAGGTCAAATCTGTTATCCCAATTTCCTGGATCAATAGTTTGACAAAAAATCAGTAATAATTATTAAATTCTACCATGACTATATTGTAAGCTGGAATAAAAATAAAACTTTGCATACCTTTTTTTTCAAAAACTTAGATATCTAACTTCTATCCCCCTCTGGACTCTATTCTAACTAATCCTCCTTGCACTTTATTTCTTAATTTCACAATATGCCACTTTACTGTTTGCCCTTTTCAATTTGTACCTAAAACGCCGACAAACAAAACTTCGTTCAGCATAAATGAATATGCCGGTATGTGAGGGAAACAATAATCAGGCAATTATCTATAACAACATATTGCAAGCAATTATGGTTTAGCAAGAAAACTTTACATCTTAAACATAACTACTCAATCCATACATACCCTAATCTCTGCGCTTGTACCGATAGTGGACATGGATACTACCTCTCATATGCTAGATCTCAATTAACCCCCATGATCCTACCTAATAGGTAGATCAATACCTAGGGTTGAAGAGTCACTTGGCACTACCTATAGATAGCCCAATCACTGAGTCATGATAACCTAATGGTCCTACCTAAAAGGCAGACCATGTACTAGGTCATCCTTTTCATCATTAGCAAAGCCACAGAGGAGGACTAGGATCTGAGCTAGTTAGGTATACATATTTCAGGTGATAATCATAGTCACTTTATAGTTGCATGAAATAGAATTCATCCAAGTAGCTATTTTCAGGAAACCAATAAAACATTCGAGAATCGTCGTGAAACTAAAGTGATTAACCATAAGCATAACCACATACTTGATCCAGAGTAACTTTATGTCCAAGACAATCAAACAAGCAATCAACAATATCCCGAAATTAATGCATATCATCCAAGTGTCATTATTTTATCCAAAACATTCTCAAGATTGACTTGGATTCCACCTTAGGATTTCTAGGCCAACTTTAGGGTTTTATTAGGGTTTTAGTCCCCATAATACATTTATCACTTTTAATACCTTTTCAATTCACAAACCCTAATTTCAACATCATGGGAATACTTGAATGTCAATTAAGTCATATATATCTCTTTTACACCAAAACTACCATATTTATCCTTTTAAGTCATGTCAAGATCATTAGGCTCAATTACCATCTTTGGTTTCTTTCGAATTGACAACTCACATTTCATTAGGGTCTAATTCATATATGAACTCTATTTATCGCTAATTCCACAGTAATCTACTAGAAAACCCTAATTACCAAATTAAGGGTATTTATCCACAATTAGAAACTTTTATACTCAAAATAGCCTAGAATCATCATATCTCAGCTTTATTCATATATTTGAACAATTAAAGCCATTAAGAGTCATAATTACCAAGATTAGGGTTTCAAGGCCCATTAAAGCATATTCATGTACATGGAACTCTAAATAAATTATGTTGGGTTTTATAGGAGGCAGAGAAGCAGCGGAAACAAAAAAATTTCTCCCCAAAACCCAAAACAAAAGGAATCGCGTCAACGTCTATAGAATAGGAAAGATGGTTTGTGGATGCATACCTTGTCCCGAGTCTTGCTCGGCGACAGTACCTCGCGCCTTATGCGGTCTTCACCTCTGGTCTTGGACGGTGTCTGTGCAGCTCCTGGTCGCATCGAGATTGAAGACTCCTCCTCTCATCGGGACTGTCGGGATTGACAGTCGTCCTCCGAGCGGCAGAGGTCTCCCGCCTCTGCAGTCGTCCACACGGACTGCCTGGAACTCCGATCTCCTTGTCACACAAGGAACCAGAAGGAGTCCCACCCTCCTGTTGACGTACTAGTTTCCAACACACTCTCCTACTACCAGTTGCAACTGCAGTTGTCTTTCCCTTGTTGTGCCTCCCTTTTCAGGTAGCACTTGCTCGGGCTCTCTCGGTTACCAAAACCAGAGAGAACGACAACTTTGTAGAGCAACCGACTTGCACTGAGTTGTACTCTGAGAAGCCCCCAATACCCCTATATATAGGCGGGTCATGGGACAAGGTTCTCGGTTCCCAGCAATACAAGACTAAAAGAAGGAGTAGAAGGGTTCAAGATTTTCCACAAAGCAACCAACTCGCAACCTGAACTGATCGTTTCACAACTAAAACGGTCGGTTGGGGAACTGAACCGGTCGGTTGACAGCTCAACCGATTGGTTGGGACCCTTGAACTGGTCGGTTGGTGGTCCTGGTCGGTTCCCGATTGACTTTCCTTATTTTGTTTCTAATTGGTATAGAATACCAATCCTATTTCCCAATCAAATTGGGTAATTTGAAACGAAAGGAAAATTCTCACCAATCTTACTTTCCCAACTTGCTCGGTTGCACCAGTTGAATCGATCGTTTCAACACTTGAACCAATCATTTCACCCTGACCATGAGCTGATCGGTTCAACACTTGAGCCGACCGGTTCACCAAGCTTAGCTGATCGGTTCATCACATGAGCCGATCGGTTGGGAGTGCAGATTGTGCAGAATCAGTCAATTGCGATTTCAATCAATCTGATACTCAAATCAATATGTCCAACACCTTGAACATGATGACATTGAGCTATCAATTAATTGAGTGTTTAATTGAACTACTAAACTCCTTTAGTAATCATTCTAAATATTGCTTGTGGGCAAAACTCCTCTTCCAGATTAAATCCTATGTGTGTGACCCTGCAGGTCCATTTCACGTTGGCAGTGAAAGTCCATAACACTTATGACTTCACAAGAAAAGAGCGGTGCCTAGTCACACATTAGTGCTACCCAAGTGAAATAGAAAGTTGGAGAACAACTTTCAATCCTACAAACCGTGAATGGTGTTATAGTGAATGTATAATTCCTTTGTCACTGATATCCAGAATGAACTCGAGGCATGGAACAGTCATCCTGTCAACATTCATTCATTTCCTTGATCTCAGAGCAGACATGGTGAGATGTGTGTGACATCAATATCACATATTGATTCACACGTGCATGCACATGCCTTTCTCAATCCTACTCATCAAGTGGCCAAGGATATCAAACTCCCTTAGGAGGGATAAATCCCATATCTATCACTCACCCCTCAAAAGCCCCATGTGTCAAAGCCACCCAATCATCACCTTTATAGAAACCCATGTTTTAGGACTGCGTTTGATGATGTCGAAGTGTACCCAACGACATGTGCTGAGTGTAGTGATTTTAGGTCCAGGAATCACACTCACCATGATCATTGTGAGAGCTGACTGTGACTACCAAGTCATGGTTCCATGTGTCACTCTCACGGTGGGTCTGTCCGGCACCTTGTTCTCTAACAAGTACCTATGTGCTTGGTTTGATATCACTATATCATGACTAATGAGATTCTGTCATCAACCAACACACAATCTAGTCTTCAGTGTTATTGATGTCTATGGTTATTTCCACAATAACAACCAACTAGGGACCAAACAAGAATGTACACTCTTAACATTCGTATGATCTCATCGTTTATGTCACGAACCTAAAAGCATATGTCATTCAGTAAAACCATTCTTTAGAGATCTATCATGTTACACCATCATCTCAGAAACACTTTAAACATATAGATCAGAAATTGCCTTTATTATTATTCAAATCATTTACAAAGTATCCCATTACAATCATCACATGACTTGCTCAATGGGCATACATACCAAAAATGAAGCTATGCATAAAAATCATCTTTTACATCTAATGTGTCCTTTATTATAATCAACAAGTTAACATCAACTTTAAACATCCAAATAACCCTTCCCAATCCATTAATCATCATAGATCCGTGTTTCTTGATCATTAATGCATTAAAGTTGATAACTTCATCTAATTTTTGGATTTCAAGAGGAATTAAGCTCTAAAACTATTTTTAACCGATTCCTTGCATTTTTCTGAGCAAAATTCATATATTACATGTATTTATCTGAGCTTTCAATAAATAGATACAAATTTTACAAAAATCACTTACTTGGACCAATGGGATGCTGACACGTCAGCAATTCCATGAAACATGATTCGGCCGATTGGAAACATAACCAATTGACACATTTACCCCCGTGCGGCTGCTTGGATCTTTAAAATTTGGAGGGGCAAAATTGTCAAAAGCTAGTATGGTCTTTTTCCTCCTCACGAGCCCTAGCTGTCGCCAACTACAACAACTCGTGGGGTCTCCTCCCACCTCCCCTAAGGCTGGGAGCTTAGCAAGGACCGCCGCCCTACCACTGTCGCCCTTCGCCACATCTGCGAAGGTCCCAAGGTGTTGTCGAGGTGGCTGGGATTGGGCTGGGCAGGTCTACAACTCGCAGCCATGGCGCATCCCTCCTATTGGTGTAGGGCATAGGCGAGAGCCTAGGGATGATGGTTGATCAACCTTGGTCATTGTAGGAACATCAGGCCACCATCAAGACCACTCCATGGCCCCTCGTTTGCTCCAAGATTTCTCTACCCTCTCATGGCTAGGGTTTGCACGAAAAGAACAAGGAGAAGAGAGAGGGGTGCATGGGATCTACTTGGGCTCGAGGCTAAGGGTTCCATCCTTATATAGGGGAGGATAGAAATGCCCTAACATGCTTGCCCATGAATAAAATGAAGCCCTTTCCCAATAGAAACCAATTTTCCTTAATTAAGAAGTGTTCTCTCTCTTAATTATCTCCATGATAATATATATTCTTTAGTTATTAGGAATTAAAAAATTATCTTTCTTATCTTCTTTGTGCTTGGATTTTAATCCATTGGCCACGAAATTTTACTTCCTTATAACAAAAGTATTTCTTTTTGTTAATACCAAAAGTCATTAATTATATAACACATTATCCTCAATTAAGACTTTTGTATAATTTGTATTTTCTCTTTCTTCTTCTCCATTGGGACTCCTTAGACCCCAAGAAATTGTAATATTTCAAAATTCCTTTTTAAGGATGCTTATTATCCTTCTAGATGCATCCACATCCATTATTTATCATTACCTTACTTATTTCTTTATTAAAAGATTTCTTTTCAAGGATTTATCTTTATCTTTTATTTCCTTTTTCCTCTTTTCCAATTTCTTCCATTAGAAATCACATATAAATGAAATTTACTCAATTGTGGCCATTAATGCCACCTTCTAGAGATTATTATATAATTCTCATAAATACTTTGCTTAATATTCATTATCTTTTATCTTTTTCTAATATTTGGACTCTTCTTCTTTTCTTCTCTTTTATATCCATTATTGGATTAATCTAATAATAGGAACCACGAAATTCCTATCAAAAGGGAGATTTACAAAGAAATCCCTTCTTTGAAGCAAAGCATACAACCTTTTCAATTAAGTCCATATTCATGAAAACATTACATTTCACTTATGAAAACATATGCAAAGTTGGGGTTGTAATAGAAATAGTTGATGACGTTCCTATATGAGTTGGATGATTTTTCATACCATGTGATATAGTGGTAATAGACACGGTTGAAGACTCAAAATGCCCTATGCTATTTAGGAGGCCTGTCCTTGCAATGGGGGGAGCCTTAGTAGATGTTGCTGAAGGAATCATCACACTACGAGTAGGGAATGATCACTTGGATTTTCAAGTACAAGATGCCATGAGGGGACCGTCTCTATCTGAGTCAGACTATTTCATGGACAATTACAATCAATATTCTAAAGAGGTACAAGAAGATAAAGCAATTGTAGATCTAGTAATGCAAACCCTAAATAGACAAGATCCTTCCATGGAGAGCCAAGAGGTTGTGGAAATATTAGATTACTTGAACCAACCCAAAGAAGAGTTCAACAACAATGAAGAGATAATTGAGATAGTGAAGTATGCTTCATTGGAGCAGACAACTGAGGAGAAGGAAGAACCAAAGCCTATGCCAGAGTTGAAACCTCTTCCAGAGGGGTTGAAATATGAATTCCTAGACAAAGAAGAAAAGAATTCAATTATTGTCAATGCCAACTTATCAAACGACATGATGGAGAAGTTGCTAGATGAGTTGAGGCTATGTAGAAAAACCATAGGGTATTCTATGGAGGACATCAGAGGTCTTAACCCAGCTTTATGCATGCTCAAAATTCACCTTGAAGAGACAGTTAAGCCTCTGGATCAACCACAAAGGAAGCTAAATTAAATGGTGAAAGAGGTTGTGCAGAAAGAAGTTATAAAGCTACAAGATGCTGGAATCATCTACCCAATAAGAGACATCAATTGGACTAGTCCTATCCATGTGGTTCCCAAGAAGGGTGGAATGACGGTCGTACGAGGGGAAGATGGAGATGAAGTCGCCACATGGACAATGATAGGCTGGCACATGTGCATAGATTATTGCAAGCTATATATGGCCACCAAGAAAGATCACTTCCCATTGCCATTTATCGACCCTGACCTGGAGCGGCTAGCTCATCATGACTACTTCTATTTTCTAGATGGATATTCAGGATTTTACCAAGTACCTATTCACCCTGATGATCAAGAGAAGATCACATTTACCTGCATTTATGGCACCTATGCCTTCCGAAGAATTCCATTCACATTATGTAATGCACTAACAACTTTTCAATGTTGCATGATATCCATGTTTTCAGACTTTCTGGAAGACATTGTAGAAGTCTTCATGGATGACTTTTCTATATATGGGACAAATTTTGAAGCCTGTTTGAGGAATCGATCTTTGGTGTTGCAGCACTACGAAGAGAAGCACCTTGTCCTAAATTGGGAGAAATGTCACTTCATGGTTCAAGAAGGTATCGTGCTTGGACACAAGGTCTCGAAGAAAGGAATTGAAGTGACCCTAAGCAAAATTGAAGCCATATCAAAAATCCCACCACCAAAGTCAATCACTGGAATGCGAAGCTTCTTGGGATATGCCACATAATATAGAAGGTTCATAAAAGACTTTTCTAAGATCGCCAAGCCATTATCAAATTTGTTGATAAAGGATGTTGAATTTGAGTTTACCACTGAATGTCTAGATTATTTTAATACCCTCAATGTAGAATTAACCAAAACTCCTATCCTACAAGGAACTGACTGGGAGTTGCCTTTTGAGATATTGTGTGATGCCAGTGATTACGCCATCGGGGTAGTCCTCAGGAAGAAGAAAGAGAAGAAACATCATGTGATTTGTTATGTGAGTAGAATCCTGGATGAATCCCAAGTGAACTACACTACCACCAAGAAGGAAATGTTGGCTATCATATTTGTGTTTGGCAAGTTCAGGTCATACCTGGTAGGATCAAAGGTAAGGGTTTATAGTGATCATGGGGCAATAAAGTACCTAATGCAGAAAAAGGACACCAAGCCAATGCCTTTGAGATGGGAATTGTTATTGCAAGAGTTCGTCGTGAAATCATCGATAAAAAGGGGAAAGAAAATGTGGTTGTGGACCACCTATCACAAATAATCTTTGATGAAGAAAATCAACTTCCTGTGAACGACCACTATGTCGACGAAGCTCTTCTAATAGCTCAATCAGAAGAGCAAAGCTTACCCTGGTTTTTCGATATCTATAATTATTTAGCATGTGGGCAACTTCCGTAAGAGATAACATATAATCAGAAGAAGAAGAAGATATTCTATAAGTTGAAGAATTACTATTGGGATGACCCACTACTATTTAAGAGATGCTCTGACAACCTATATCGTTGATGCATACATGAAGAAGAGGTGCCTCTAGTCTTCAAGGAGTGTCACACCTGATCTTATGGAGGACACCATGGATGGGAGAGGATGACTATAAAGGTTCTGCAATAAGGATTTTACTGGCCCACACTCTTCAAGGATGCTGCATCATTTGTCAAAACATGCAAGGAATGCCAACTCATAGGGAACATAAGCCAAATAAATGAAATGCCAATGTCAGAATGGGTGGAAGTGGAAATCTTAGATGTATGGGGAGTGGACTACATGGGGCCTTTTTCATCATCGAAAGGAAATCAATACATTCTTGTTGCTGGTGATTATGTTTCAAAATGGGTTGAGGCAGTTGCTACCCAAACATGCCACTCCAAAGTAGTCATTAAGCTTTTTGAGAAGACTATCTTCCCATGCTTCGGAGTGCCACACACTATCATAAGCGAAAGAGGGTCGCATTTTGGTGAGAAACAGTTTGAAGCTCTACTAAGGAAGTATGGAGTGAAGCATAAGATCGCAACACCATACCGCCCCCAGACATCGAGGCAAGTTGAGGTATCGAATACGCAGATCAAACAAAATTTAGAAAAGACTGTGAGTCACATAAGAAAGGATTGGTCTGTAAAATTGGATGATTCACTCTGGGCATACTGCACTACATACAAGACATTGATAGGTACGGAACCCTACACGTTGATCTATGGAAAATCTTGTCATTTGTTAGTTGAAATCAAACACAAAGCCTTGTGGGCCATAAATTTTTTGAACATGGATCTCAAAAAAGCTGGTCAAAAAATATTCCTTCAGCTCCAAGAGCTCGAAGAGATGAGGCTGCATGCCTATGAAAATGCAAGAATTTATAAACAGAGGACAAAGGTCTAGCATGATGCCCACCTAAACAACAAAGATGTGCATCAAGGAGACACGGTCCTTTTGCTCAACTCCAGTATCAAGTTATTTCCGTGGAAGTTGAGAACTAGGTGGTCAGGTCCCTTTTCCAGTACTGAAAATATACCCATCGGGGGTAATGAATATAGAAGGAGAAAAGATGGGAACTTTCAAGGTAAATGGACAAAGAGTGAAAATATACTAAGAAAACCAAGCCTTTGTAAGGAGAACAAAACTCGGTTTGGGGAAACCAACTCAGAAACAAATGGAATGAATGAGGAAGCAACTACACCAGTGGAAGGAGAATGAAGACAAGATGAGAGAGAAAGTCGAGCTAAAGACTTTAAACAAGCTCTTTGTGGGAGGAAACCCAAGTCTTTTCTATTTTATTTAGTTCATGTTCTTCTTTATCTCGTACTTTATTAGTATGAGCTATGTATCTCTCGTCTTCCTATATTTTCATTTCCCTTTTTCTAGTATGATGTAATTATTTATTGGTTTTTAATATTTCTCTACCTAAGAGGGTTGTTTGGAAAAACAAGTTTTTCTTTATTTGGTTTGATGATTTTGGTTTGGAAGGACCATGGTCGTGGACTGAACCTTGATCGAGGAGGGGTACACTACGGTCGCGGTACCCGCTCCTTGCAGCTATGTGTCGTGGTCGTGGAATATGCAAAGAAGGATTTCGGTCGCTGTCCCAGTGACCCTCATGATGTGGTTGCAGCACCCCTAGGGTATATAAGCTTAAACCCTTCGGAACATGGTTTTCCTTTCCTTCAATCTTTGTGATTTCTTGAACTGTTGAAAGGAGATATTCAACATGAGTGTGCGAGAAGATAACCTACATCGATTATGACCTCCTCCATCGAAGCTACACATCCATCACATCAAGCCCATGCCCCTGACTTCGACGACGTTTAGTGTCGTTTGACCAAACCAAGGTATTCACCAGATGCTTTCTTGACTATCATTGATTGCTCGTCAACACTTTTCTCGTACCTCACCATTTTCCCTTGCTTTTAGTGACCTATTGGTTAGTAAACTCCATGACAAATGATGCGGCTCCATCTCATTTGGCCTGATGATTCATGTCGGTATCACACCCCCTTTCATGACTTCTACGATGATGATTCAACCTAGGATAGCATTTTAGAATGTGATTTGATCATGATACCTGCCGCCTTGACCTCGGTCGATGGTTTCTTGAATACAATTTTGGACTTATCATCTTCTCCAATCAAACAGTTGATCTTGAGCCGTGATCACGACATCCTATGTCGCGCCCCAATCTCACATTAACCGCAAACCACGAGATTAAGGCCCGACAGGTGAGATTTACACATAAGCCAACCACTCTTCACTTTTTAAGACATTTTAAAGAGATTAACAGAGTAATCAGATTTATATTGTAAAATGAAACTAAGCAGACTGCAGAAGCATTTCTATTAACTGACAGGAAATATAAACATAGTCAACATCATAATGCATTGTTCAATATAAAATAAAGCATAACTGTGAATTTACATCTTTGTAGACATTCTCTCTCTATCTCACACCTTGTCCCGAAGATCGAGGGGAATGGACTAAGAGACCTCTAACTAGACTAACTACAAACCTTCTATCAACTAAGCATTAGGATGATACGATCCTTCCGACTCCTGTTGCTGATGCTGACCTGAAAATGTTTGAGTAGAGGGGTGAGCCTACTCGCTCAGTGAATAACATTTCACTTAGCTATCAATAAACAACTCGTCAGGTTTAATAACTGAAAGTAAACATGTATACAGTTTAAGCAGAGCAATTCTATTGACATAGCAGATGTTCAGATAATAATCACATTCCTATGCATCATCAGGTGTTTCAAGTAGAAAGGCAGTTATATAAATTTACTGTGATCCTAATTGCTTTTTCATCCATTTTATTATTATGCCCTAAATATATGCAGTGTACTCTGCATATAAGGATCCGCAACAAGTCCATGCTACGACCCCACCGTACAAGACTCAGCGACACACCCGGGGGGTGCTAAGTCTGACTACTCGTCCTGGTCTGCACAGGACACAGGCTCTTCGGCCTCCTCGCACAACCACGTGTGCACTCGACTCCTCCTTAAACCTGAGTACACCGGCGGAGAGTCACAGGGTTACCTTCGCGACACAAGCACGAATGGTGTTAGATAACTGTATTTTCTGGTGAAATTGCAGTGCCATTGCGACACAAGCACAATTTTTGTTAGACACTGCCCTTTTTCTCTTTCCTCGTTTGTCCGCGACACAAGCACGGATAATGTTGCAACACGAGTTTCACCCCAAAGCTGCAGATACCACTTAGGGGTTCTACGGTGTTAGGGCATCTAAGTCTATACTTGATTAACAAATAACATAAATAACACATTATAACTGTAAAACACAGAATTTCCTCTTTCTCATCATTCTTATTACACAATTCAAGTTCCAATGAACTTATTATACTATTACTGAAGCAATTGGACATTTAAAATGAGTTAAATAATGATTTCTAAATGAATTTCCACTCACCACTTGAAACTCGGCCGAACACTATGAAACTCGGCCGATCACTTCCCAGATCCTGAAACTCGGCCGACCAACCTCGGCCGACCAACTGGAAACTCGGCCGATCTCCTGGGGAACTCGGCCGACCAACTCACCGCTTGAAAAACCTACAAAGAAAACTCGGCCGATCAGGACCAAACTCGGCCGACCAAAATGCTGTTCGTATATCTAATTAGGAAACTCGGCCGATCCAAGACCAAAACTTGCAACTTTTGACTCGAAGGTCGGATTCGAACGATTTCTCTGGCAACACTTCAAGCATAAGATACTACACGCTTTAGAAGCTAGAAAACATACTAAGCACATATCTTGTCCATTTTAAACATTATTAACAAAAACAGGCTTATAACTTAACACATCAGCTAAGCACATGCTGAACAACTTACTTACGTGATAAGCTCGACGCGGGTCGTAACAATTCCTCTTACCCTTATAAGAGTTTCGTCCTCGAAATTCCTAGAAGAGAAAAGGGAACTTGCCACGCATCTCAGACTCTAGCTCCCACGTAGCTTCATTAAGATTATGATTTCTCCACAAAACCTTTACCAAAGGAATTTCGCGGTTCTTAAGCTTTTTGATCCGGTAATCAATTATCTGCACAGGTCCTTCAATATAGGACACATCTGTCCTAAGCTGTACCGGTTCTGAATCTAGTATCTTATATGTACCAGGATGGCACTTTTTTAGCATAGATACGTGGAATACATCATGAAGATTTGCCAACTCAGACGGCAAATCCAACCTGTAAGCTACAGGTCCAATCCTCTCGATAATCGGATATGGACCCATATATCTAGGGGTCAACTTACCCCTCTTGCCAAAACTCAGAACTCCCTTCCACGGCAAAACTTTCAAGTAAACCTCGTCGCCAACCTCAAACTCAAGAGGTCGACGTCGTCTATCAGCATAACTCTTCTGTCTATCCTGTGCAGCTTTCAATTGATCCCTGATCACTGATATCTTTTCTGTAGTCACATCAACTAACCCAGGTCCAAGAATTTCCTTCTCACCCACCTCGTACCAACAAACTGGCGATCTACACTTCCTGCCATAAAGAGCTTCAAATGGAGCCATTCCAAGACTAGAATGGTAACTGTTATTATAAGCAAACTCTATTAGGCTTGAGTGTTCTTCCCAGTTGCCTCTAAACTGTAGCACGCATGCTCTCAGCATGTCTTCAAGGGTCTATATGGTCCTCTCAGATTGACCATCTGTCTTTGGGTGAAACGTTGTACTGAATTTCAGCCTTGTGCCCAACGCACGATGTAACTGATTCCAGAATCTAGATGTAAACTTTGGATCTCTTTTAGAAATAATAGAAACTGGAATCCCATGCAACCTGATTACCTCATCCACATAAACTTTAGCCAGCTTTGAAACTTCAAAGGTTGACTTGACAGGAAGAAAGTGAGCATACTTAGTTAGTCTATCAACAATCACCCATATCGAGTCCGAACCCTTAGGCGTTCTGGGTAATCCTACTACAAAGTCCATCATGATGTGTTCCCATTTCCATTCTAGTATAGGAAGCGACTGTAAAATACCAGCAGGTTTCTGATGTTCAGCCTTAACCTGCTGACACACCCCGCACCTAGCTACGTATTCAGCCACATCCTTTTTCATGCCAGACCACCAGTACAACTCTTTGAGGTTCCTGTACATCTTTGTGTTACCTGGATGCATGGCATACATAGAAGTATGCACTTCTTCAAGAATATGCTCTCTCAACTCACTGTTTCTAGGTACACACAACCTATTATGAAGATACACCATGCCTTCATCAGAAAACCTGAACTCTGTCCTCTTACCCTCTGACATCTCCTGCATGATTTGCCATAAATCATTATCACTCTGCTGCAATTCTTTAATCTGATTATAAAAAGTAGGTCTGACTTGCATCTGTGCAATCAGCCCACTCTGTCTTGTCACCTCCAAGTCCAAGTTCAACCTTCGCATATCTACGAGCAGGTCTCTCTTGAAACATGCCATAGAAAATGCATTGGCTGAAGAACTTGACTTTCTACTCAAGGCATCAGCTACAACATTCGCCTTACCAGGATGGTAATCGATTGTCACATCATAGTCTTTAATCAGCTCTAACCATCTGCGCTGTCTCAAATTCAAGTCTTTCTGAGTGAAGATATATTTCAGGCTCTTATGATCTGTGAACACCTGACATGTCTCACCATACAAGTAGTGACGCCATGTTTTAAGAGCATGAACTATAGCAGCTAATTCCAAATCATGAACAGGGTAATTCTCTTCATTTTTCTTAAGCTGTCTAGACGCATAAGCAACAACTTTACCTTCTTGCATCAGTACACAGCCCAAACCTCTTCTAGAAGCATCACAGAACACTGTATAGCCTTTTTCTGCTTCTGGCAGAACCAACACTGGTGCTGAAGTCAATCTTCTCTTCAAAACCTGGAAACTTCTCTCACAGTTATCAGACCAAACAAACGGTACTTCCTTCCTCGTTAAGTGTGTCAAAGGTGATGCTATCTCGCTGAAGTTCTTTATGAACCTTCTATAATATCCTACCAAACCCAAGAAACTTCTAATCTCTGTAGGAGTCGTAGGTTGTTCCCACTGAAGCACAGACTCAACTTTCCTAGGATCCACACTAACTCCATCTCTCGAGATAACATGTCCTAGAAATGCTACCTCGGCCAACCAGAACTCGCACTTGCTAAACTTAGCAAACAACGGGTGTTGTCTCAACAACTGCAACACTACTCTCAAGTGTTGCTCATGTTGTTCCTCGTCTCTGGAATAGATCAGAATATCATCTATAAAAACTACAATAAACTGATCTAGAAAAGGTTTGAAAATCCGATTCATCATATCCATAAAGGCTGCTGGGGCATTGGTCAGCCCAAACGACATGACCAAAACTCATAATGCCCGTACCTGGTTCTGAAAGCTGTTTTGAGAATGTCAGAAGCCTTTATCCTGAGCTGATGATATCCGGATCTCAAATCAATTATAGAAAAGATCGTCGCTCCACGCAACTGATCAAACAGATCATCTATTCTCGGCAAGTATACTTGTTCTTTATTGTGATCTTGTTCAGTTGCCTGTAATCTATACAGAGACGCATGGTTCCATCCTTTTTCTTAACAAACAGGACTGGAGCACCCCATGGTGAAGAACTGGGTCTAATGAAACCCTTATCTAACAACTCCTGCAACTGTACCTTGAGTTCTTTCAACTCTGCAGGTGCCATTCTGTAGGCCGGAAGCGCTACTGGATGACTACCTGGATATATCTGAATTTCAAAATCAATGTCTCTGACAGGAGGTAAGCCTGGTAACTCCTCTGGAAAAACATCAGAGAACTCACGAACCACATGCACATCATAAACACTGGTGGTGCTCTTCTCTGCTCTAGTGTCAACCACATGAGCAAGGAACACTTCACATCCTTTCTGTAACATCTTATCAGCTACATCAGCTGATATTATGCACGTAGGCAGAACTTTCCTGTCTCCAGTAAAGACACAAGAAAATTCTCCTAATTGAAAGGTAGCTTCCTTTTTCCAGCAATCGAGTTGCACTCGATATGTCTCAAGACAATCCATACCCAAGATGACTTGAAAAGTATTTGCATCCAAGGGTATGAGATTAGCAGCAAAGGTGAAACCTCCAAAAGATAACAAACATCCGGGACAGGACTCAGATAAAACTGTCGGTCCACCTAGTGGAACCCTTAACACTAATTCATCTGCCAACTCTTGAGTTAACAGATTAAGTTCAACAACCAAAGAACGTCGTATAAAAGAATGAGTAGCTCCCGGATCTATCAAAACTGAAACTGGTATACTATTAAACAAAAGCATCTCTCCTGTAACAACTTGTGAAGAGATTATACCTTCCTGAGGTGTCAAAGAAAAGAAACATGCTGAAGCTCTCCCTCTGCCACGCTGTCCTCTCTGACCACTCCTGCCACTAGACGCTCCACCACCTCTTGAACCAGAAGCCACAGAGGAACTCGGAACATCATGGTATTGAGGCTGAAAAGCTTGTGATGCTGCTTGATGAAGTTGAGGACAATCCCTTTTTATATGTCCTGTCTGTCCACAGGCATAACAACCTGAACTCCAACATGGCCCAGAATGTGGCTTTCCACATTTGTCACATGGCAGTAAATCTTGTCTCTGGGGGCCTGACACTGACATTGACGACCCTGAAGACTGCCCACTAGTGTCACTGTTCCATCTTCCTGGGTTATATCCTCCTCTGCCTCTAAAAGTAGTGACATCCTCAGATCTCTGCCTGCCAAAACAACCAAGGCTACACCCAAGTTTAGAAAAGAAACCTCTACCTCCACCTCTGTATCCACCACTGGACTGTCCTCCACTGAACTCTGTAGATCTCTTCTTAGATTCGGGCACTCTATCAGCATTCACAGATTCTTCAACCTGTCTGGCAGCCTCAACAAACTCGCCAAAGTTCTCTCTGTTCCTCCTGCTAGTAGCAGAAACTGTATGCCGAATCTCTGGCCTTATCCCTTCCTGAAACCTTCTGCATCTCTCTATGTTATCAGGAACAAGATGTGGACAGAAATTAGCCAACCGTGTGAAAAGCGCTTCATATTCTGTAACTGTCATGTTTCCCTACTTAATATTCTGCAACTGCCTGATTTTCTCATTAAGGAAGGTGGGTGGATAGAATTTGAGATGAAACTCCTCAGAGAAATCCTGCCAGGAAAGCTCTGTACCTCTCCTCTTTTCTTCCACCCCACGCCACCACAACTCTGTGTCTCCTGTCAGAAGGTAGACTGCATGATTGATCTTCTTGTCTTCTGGAAGCTCCATCAGACGGAAGACCTTCTCAATCTATCTAAACCATTCATCAGCTTCTGCAGGATCTGTGGTACCACTGAACTCTGTGCCACCAAGCTTTTTCACAAGCTCATAAGATCGCATCAGATCTTTACTGCTAGTAGAAGAAGATTCTCGCCTATCAGCGTTGTACCTCTCCTTAGTCTCCAAGAACATCCTGTACATCCGGGATGCTTCATCCACGTGGTCACCACCACCTGGACCCAAGTATCGCGGATCAGGGCCAACATGGCTCTCAACTTGATCATCACGATCAAAGCCTCTTCCTGCCATCTGCAATGATATAATAGAATATTTCCTATTAGAAAATTACAGATAGAAGAAAGACACTTAAACCTTAATCCTATTGGTCTCTTATCGTCCCCTGAACTTGAGTAACTAAGTACTCAAACCTATGCTCTGATACCAAAAGTTGTCACGCCCCAATCTCACATTAACCGCAAACCACGAGATTAAGGCCCGACAGGTGAGATTTACACATAAGCCAACCACTCTTCACTTTTTAAGACATTTTAAAGAGATTAACAGAGTAATCAGATTTATATTGTAAAATGAAACTAAGCAGACTGCGGAAGCATTTCTATTAACTGACAGGAAATATAAACATAGTCAACATCATAATGCATTGTTCAATATAAAATAAAGCATAACCGTTAATTTACATCTTTGTACACATTCTCTCTCTATCTCACACCTTGTCCCGAAGATCGAGGGGAATGGACTAAGAGACCTCTAACTAGACTAACTACAAACCTTCTATCAACTAAGCATTAGGATGATACGATCCTTCCGACTCTTGTTGATGATGCTGACCTGAAAATGTTTGAGTAGAGGGGTGAGCCTACTCGCTCAGTGAATAACATTTCACTTAGCTATCAATAAACAACTCGTCAGGTTTAATAACTGAAAGTAAACAGGTATACAGTTTAAGCAGAGAAATTCTATTGACATAACAGATGTTCAGATAATAATCACATTCCTATGCATCATCAGGTGTTTCAAGTAGAAAGGCAGTTATATAAATTTAGTGTGATCCTAATTGCTTTTTCATCCATTTTATTATTATGCCCTAAATATATGCAGTGTACTCTGCATATAAGGACCCACAACAAGTCCATGCTACGGTCCCACCGTACAAGACTCAGCGACACACCCGGGGGGTGCTAAGTCTGACTACTCGTCCTGGTCTGCACAGGACACAGGCTCTTCAGCCTCCTCGCACAACCATGTGTGCACTCGACTCCTCCTTAAACCTGAGTACACCGGCGGAGAGTCACAGGGTTACCTTCACGACACAAGCACGAATGGTGTTAGATAACCGTGTTTTCTGGTGAAATCGCAGTGCCGTTGCGACACAAGCACAATTTTTGTTAGACACTGCCCTTTTTCTCTTTCCTCGTTTGTCCGCGACACAAGCACTGATGATGTTGCAACACGAGTTTCACCCCAAAGTTGCAGATACCACTTAGGGGTTCTATGGTGTTAGGGCATCTAAGTCTATACTTGATTAACAAATAACATAAATAACACATTATAACTGTAAAACACAGAATTTCCTCTTTCTCATCATTCTTATTACACAATTCAAGTTCCAATGAACTTATTATACTATTACTGAAGCAATTGGACATTTAAAATGAGTTAAATAATGATTTCTAAATGAATTGCCACTCACCACTTGAAACTCGACCGAACACTATGAAACTCGGCCGATCACTTCCCAGATCCTGAAACTCGGCCGACCAACCTCGGCCGACCAACTGGAAACTCGGCCGATCCCCTGGGGAACTCGGCCGACCAACTCACCGCTTGAAAAACCTACAAAGAAAACTCGACCGATCAGGACCAAACTCGGCCGACCAAAACGCTGTTCGTATATCTAATTAGGAAACTCGGCCGATCAGAAAACGTTGTACAAAAGCCCTAAATAAGAACTCGGCCGACCGAATTGGAAACTCGGCCGAACCGCGCACATGCATAACATAAAAACGGCCTGTAGAAGTCGATTTCTCTCGAATCGACGGGCAAACTTCGAACAAACAGCACGAAACGATCACAAACAACGTATACAACTAAACCGCACCTGAAAGGAAGAAAGGAACTAGCTAGGGCTGCTCCGTGCACCCCGATTCCTTGATCGTTTTTCTTGCAAACGCAGCTCCAGCTGCAAATCCAGTTCGAATCGACGGCGATGAAGATCTACAGAGTGAAAGGTCGACCTGCAACAACTAATCGGAGCAAAGCAAAGCTCCGACGCCTTTCCCTCCTCAGCTCCTTCTCTCTTTCTCTCTCTTTCTCTCTCGCAAGAGCAGAACGCAGGAGCGTTCTCTCGTTTATGTGAAATGAAACGAGAAAGGGAGAAGAAGAAGGATAAGGAAGAAAACTCAGGGGCCAAATCGCAAAGTTTCAACCTTTCACAAAATTACAATCGGGTCCCTAGAAGCCCAAAAACTTGCAACTTTTGACTCGAAGGTCGGATTCGAACGATTTCTCTGGCAACGCTTCAAGCATAAGATACTACACGCTTTAGAAGCTAGAAAACATACTAAGCACATATCATGTCCATTTTAAACATTATTAACAAAAACAGGTTTATAACTTAACACATCAGCTAAGCACATGCTGAACAACTTACTTACGTGATAAGCTCGACGCGGGTCGTAACATCCTACCCTTGACCAAAATTGTGATGTTTCTTAAGCGTAAAGAGATCAGAATGGTCAAGTATCGATCACGGTCATGGCACTTGGTCCCAGTGTTTCTTGGTTGGGGTCACGACTTCCCTTGTTTTTAAGTGTAAATGATCGCGATCGCAAAACCCATGTCACGATCACGGCCTATCCTTTTCTTTGTTGTATACTCATGCTCTGTGAGGCCACGGTCGTGACACCTTCCATGGTCATAGCTCACCTCTTTCTTATAGCCGCATTCGCAATCCTATGAAAAGAAAGGAAAAGTTTGAACTTGAAATATATATGCACATAATCATATACATGATAATAAAATAAAATTGATGATGACTAATTAAAAGATAATTCAATTGTGCTAACAACAAAATTTTTGTAAAACTTTCAGAATGTTGACCTCAACTGAAGATACCTTGATGAAGAAGGTGACTTCACTAAAGCGGGTTGAAGAAATCCTTGAGAAGATCACTAATGCACTAAAATACAACCCAGACCTCTCTCCAAAAAAGAGACTCCAGCTACAACTGTTGAACAATTGAAATTGAGAACAAAGTTATAAATACATCATCATTGCCAGCTTGTATGAGCATATGATGTTCTCCAGGGAAAGATTTTGATAAATTGGTAGAGAAGTGATTGGTGTTGATGTCAGTGTTGTATGGATATATGACTTGAATTGAGTCAAATTATTCATAAGCATAATATTTATGGGTCTAATAGATCGCCTAGAATAAAACCCATCAGAGAGAAATTCAACATCATATTGAAGATTGACAAATCATGTACGTGAACTAGATGCCATATTTGTATAACTCTAAAACACATTATATTTTTGTCAATCATATTTCAAGTTATTATATTTATTCAAATTTCTATTTCTATTCATCATATTGGCTCAATAAAATGATAATAAAAATTCCAGAGCAGCAATACTATTTTTCTATAATTTAAAAGAAACCATTCTAAGAATAAAATTATTTTATTTTTCACGATGAATGGTAATTTAAAATTCAGATCACTAAGCATGATCAATAGTACAATGAAATTTTATATACTTTATACTAACAATACATGTGAAATTTAGTAGAGAGAATACCTAAAGTGGAGAAACCTCCCTTGTCAAACAAAAATTCAAAGAACAAAGATAAACAACTTGCCGACTAGAGAGAGAAGAGAAGTTAAACCTCAGTTATAGAATGAAAAAATAATCCACCCCAAAATTAGCTAGAAAGTTTGTCCACGGTAGCCCAGACTTCATATCACTCTAGAGTAGTTGAATATGTTTGAATGTGAAGAAGAAGAGAAAGAGTGAATGTGTTGTGTGGCTCTAAGGGGCTATTTTCTACCATCGTTTATATGGCAGCAATATGTCCCCAATAGAGACGTATTGCCCCCACGTGGCGCCCGGTTGATGCCCCCACCTGGCACCCGGTCGCTACCCCCAACAACTACCCAATCATAGGGGGAAACATTCGAATACAACTTGGAGGCAATATGTCTTGTATGGGGACGCATTGTTGAGATTATATGTCTTCTTTTAGGACGCATTGGCGCCACCGCGATGGATACATCCCAGACTGTGACACATTGCGCCAAATAAGGACAAAGCATCATCATCCAAGATGCATTACTCCACAGTAGGGTGAAGGCGTCTGGACGGAGGATGCATTGTTCTCTCTGGAGGCAATACGTCCCTGAGTCAGTCGCATATTGGCCCCACAATGGGGTAATACGTCATGACATGAGACATATTCCTCTGAGAGAGAGCAATGTGTCACATGCCTGGACACATTGTCCTCAACGGGGATAATACATCCCCGACTGTGAAGTATGCTTTCCAAACATGTCATGTTGGGAACTAAAATGTGAAACATACTATTTTGGCTTTTCAAAATAGCAAAATATACTATTTAGATTTTTTGGCCTTTTAATTTATTAAATTAGAACACTTTTTAATGTAATGAATTGACAAGATGGGGGGAAATGTATCCCAGTTTGAGATGCATATGATCTCAAAATGATCCAAAAATAGAAACATGTCACCAAATGGAGTTGCATTTTTCCCATGACTCTAGCTCAACAATGAGAGGTTTTCCCTCACAAAAGGCTTGTTTTCCATTGTCAATGTTACTATATCTCTCAACAATGAAATATTCATGTCGTAATGTTCAAATATTACCGCATTTGAGCTTATAATTAGACACCATATCCATTGTTGTATATTTGAATAATTTAGAAAACCAATTATTGGAATGATCGAGTTTCTAATAAATTAGAAAACTATATGCATAAAGGTGATATATGTCAGAGAACTTATTATTTTACTACTTTCTAATAAATTGTTTTCCTACTTTTTAAAATCATTTGCTTCGTAAGTCTCACATAAAAAAATGGTTTACCACCGACCAAACAAAGCCCCTAGTTGAGCTGGCATGGTCAGGACCCAACCTACTGCCTCCCTGATTGGTGATCGCTTCAAACAGTGAGTCGGTTGACCAATCTCTTTCTTTGCTTTGAGAGTCGGCCAAGTAAAGACAGCGAAATATGACCCATCCACTGGATCTTCCTACACCTTTGCAGATCATCCCCGTCTGTATCACCTAATAACTCGCCAGGCCTGCCATTGACGACGTCTTCTCGTTGGATCTGATTCACACTTCTGTTTCGTGGTTTCAATTTAGCTGCCTTGATTTCAAAGACTAAATAGGCCGTGTTCAGTTCATGCGTACACCTTCTATGCACTTTGAGTAAACATCACACACTTAAACTGTAAAGGGTCCGTCGTTATCTACAGATAATGTCAACTGCTAAACAAATAGAAACCATACTGCATATGTTAGAGACTGGACGAAGAAACCGCAATATAATAACTATTCCCCTTCTAGGAACCCTTTGAAGCCAAGAAGCATGGTTCGTGTTTGGTCATGTAATCCAACAACAGTTTCTCTCACCGCCTACCAACTCGTCTATGTCCAACCCGTAGCTATAAATGCTTGAACTTCACCTGCAGTTCTCGTATCCCATTCATCAGACATTCCCTGCGTAGGCATATCAAAGTCCTAAGTCATAAGGGCGAGATGGCTTCTACTTATCTCGTGATTATGAGAGCTCTGCTTCTTGCCATCGCAACGATCAGCTTACCTGATCTCCTGCATCTAGCTTCTGCGCAGCAGACTGGTATCACCAGGCATTACAAGTTCGATGTAAGATGCATTACAAGGTTTCTCTACGCTCTCATGGCTATGGTTTGCATGAAAAGAACAAGGAGAAGAGAGAGGGATGCATGGGATCTATCTGGGCTCGAGGCTAAGGGTTCCACCCTTATATAGGGAAGGATAGAAATGCCCTAACATGCTTGCCCATGAAGAAAACGAAGCCATTTCCCAATAGGAAACCAATTTTTCTTAATTAAGAAGTATTCTCTCTCTTAATTATCTCCATGATAATCTATATTCTTTAGTTATTAGGAATTCAAAAATTATCTCTCTTATCTTCTTTGTGCTTGACTTTTAATCCATTGGCCACGAAATTTTACTTCTTTATAACAAAAGTATTTCTTTTTGATAATACTAAAAGTCATTATTTATATAACACATCATCCTCAATTAAGACTTTTGTATAATTTGTATTTTCTCTTTCTTCTTCTCCATTGGGACTCCTTAGACCCCAAGAAATTCTAATATTTCAAAATTCATTTTTAAGGATGCTTATTATCCTTCTAGATGCATCCACATCCATTATTTCTCATTACCTTACTTATTTCTTTATTAAAAAATTTCTTTTCAAGGATTTCTCTTTATCTTTTATTTCCTTTTTTCCTCTTTTCCAATTTCTTCCATTAGAAATCACATATAAATGAAATTTACTCAATTGTGGCCATTAATGCCACCTTCTAGAGATTTTTATATAATTCTCATAAATACTTTGCTTAATGTTCATTATCTTGTATCTTTTTCTAATATTTGGACTTTTCTTCTTTTCTTCTCTTTTGTATCCATTATTGGATTAGTCTAATAATAGGAACCACGAAATTCCTATCAAAAGGGAGATTTGCAAAGAAATCCCTTCTTTGAAGCAAAGCATACAACCTTTTCAATTAAGTCCATATTCATAAAAACATTACATTTCAATTATGAAAACATATGAAAACTGGGGTTGTAACAGAAATAGTTGATGACATTCCTATACGAGTTGGATGTTTTTTCATACCGTGTGATATAGTGGTAATAGAGACGGTTGAAGACTCTAAATTCCCTATGCTATTTAGGAGGCATTTCCTTGCACTGGGGGGAGCCTTAGTAGATGTTGCTGAAGGAATCATCACACTACGAGTAGGGAATGATCACTTGGATTTTCAAGTACAAGATGCCATGAGGGGACCATCTCTATATGAGTCAGACTATTTCATGGACAATTATAATCAATATTATAAAGAGGTACAAGAATATAAAGCAATCATAGATCCACTAATGTGAACCCTAAACAGACAAGATCCTTCCATGGAGAGCCAAGAGGTTGTGGAAATATTAGATTACTTGAACCAACCCAAAGAAGAGTTCAACGACGATGAAGAGATAATTGAGATAGTGAAGTATGCTTCATTGGAGCTGAAAACTGAGGAAAAGGAAGCACCGAAGCCGATTCCAGAGTTGAAACCTCTTCCAGAGGGGTTGAAATATGAATTCCTAGACAAAGAAGAAAAGAATACAATTATTGTCAATGCCAACTTATCATACGATCTGATGGAGAAGTTGCTAGATGAGTTGAGGCTATGTATAAAAACCATAGGGTATTCTGTGGAGGACATCAGAGGTCTTAACCCAGCTTTATGCATGCTCAAAATTCACCTTGAAGAGACAGTCAAGCCCCTGGCTCAACCACAAAGGAAGCTAAATTAAATGTTGAAATAGGTTGTGAAGAAAGAAGTTATAAGCTACAAGATGTTGGAATCATCTATCCAATAAGAGACATCAATTGGATTAGTCCTAACCATGTGGTTCCCAAGAAGGGTGGAATGACGATCGTACGAGGGGAAGATGGAGATGAAGTCGCCACATGGACAGTGATAGGCTGGAACATGTGCATCGATTATTGCAAGCTATACATGGCCACCAAGAAAGACCACTTCCCCTTGCCATTTATCAACCAAGACCTGGAGCGGCTAGCTCATCATGACTACTTCTATTTTATGGATGGATATTTAGGATTTTACCAAGTACCTATTCACCCTGATGATCAAGAGAAGAACACATTTACATGCATTTATGGCACCTATGCCTTCCGAAGAATTCCATTCATCTTATGTAATGCACTAACAACTTTTCAATGTTGTATGATATCCATGTTTTCAGACTTTCTGGAAGACATTGTACAAGTTTCATGGATGACTTTTATGTATATGGGACAAATTTTGAAGCTTGTTTGAGGAATCGATCTTTGGTGTTGTAGCACTACGAAGAGAAGCACCTTGTCCTAAATTGGGAGGAATGTCACTTCATGGTTCAGGAAGGTATCGTGCTTGGACACAAGGTCTCGAAGAAAGGAATTGAAGTGACCCTAAGCAAAATTGAAGCCATATCAAAACTCCCACCACCAAAGTCAATCACTGGAATGCGAAGCTTCTTGGGATATGCAAGATAATATAGAAGGTTCATAAAAGACTTTTCTAAGATCGCCAAGCCATTATCAAATCTGCAGATAAAGGATGTTGAGTTTGAGTTTATAACCGAATGTCTAGATTCCTTTAATACCCTCAATGTAGAATTAATGAAAACTCATATCCTACAAGCAACTGACTGGGAGTTTCCTTTTGAGATCTTGTGTGATGCCAGTGATTATGCCATCGGGGTAGTCCTTAGGCATAAGAAAGAGAAGAAACATTATGTGATTTGCTATGCGAGTAGAATCCTGGATGAATCCCAAGTGAACTACACTACCACCGAGAAGGAAATGTTGTCCATCATATTTGTTTTTGACAAGTTCAGGTCATACCTGGTAGGATCAAAGGTAAGGGTTTATAGTGATCATGGGGCAATAAAGTACCTAATGCAGAAAAAGGACACCAAGCCAATGCCTTTGAGATGAGCATTGTTATTGCAAGAGTTTGACCATGAAATCATCGATAAAAAGGGGAAAGAAAATGTGGTTGTGGACCACCTATCACAAATAATCTCTGATGAAGAAAATCAACTTCCTGTGAACGGCCACTATGCTGACGAAGCTCTTCTAATAGCTCAATCATAAGAGCAAAGCTTACCCTGGTTTGTTGATATCTGTAATTATTTAGCATGTGGGCAACTTCCATAAGAGATAACATATAATCAGAAGAAGAAGTTATTCTCTAAGTTGAAGAATTACTATTGGGATAACCCACTGCTATTTAAGAGATGCTCTGACAACCAATATCATTGATGCATACATGAAGAAGAGGTGCCTCTAACCTTCAAGGAGTGTCACACCTGATCTTATGGAAGACACCATGCATGGGAGAGGATGGCTAAAAAGGTTCTGTAATCAAGATTTTACTGGCCCACACTCTTCAAGGATGTTGCATCATTTGTCAAAACATGCAAGGAAAGCCAACTCACGGGGGGCATAATCCATAGAAATGAAATGCCAATGTCAGACTGGGTGGAAGTGGAAATCTTAGATGTATGGGGAGTGGACTACATGGGGACTTTTTCCTCGTCAAAAGGAAATCAATACATTCTTGTTGCTGGTGATTATGTTTCCAAATGGGTTGAGGCAGTTGCTACCCAAACATGCCACTCCAAAGTAGTCATTAAGCTTTTTGAGAAGACTATCTTCCCATGCTTTGGAGTGCCACACACTATCATAAGTTCCAGACGGTCGTATTTTGGTGGGAAACAGTTTGAAGCTCTGCTAAGGAAGTATGAAGTGAAGCATAAGATCGCAACACCATATCGCCCCAAGACATTGGGAAAAGTAGAGGTATTGAATAGGCAGATCAAACAAAATTTAGAAAAGTTTGTCAGTCACATAAGAAAGGACTGGTCCGTAAAATTGGATGATTCACTCTGGGCATACTGCACTACATACAAGACACTGATAGGTACGGAACCCTACATGTTGATCTATGGAAAATCTTATCATTTTTCAGTTGAACTCAAACACAAAGCCTTGTGGGCCATAAAGTTTTTGAACATAGATCTCGAAAAAGCTGGTCAAAAAATGTTCCTTCAGCTCCAAGAGCTCGAAGAGATGAGGCTGCATGCCTATGAAAATGCAAGAATTTATAAATAGAGGACAAAGGTCTAGCATGTTGCCCACCTAAAGAACAAAAATGTGCATGAAGGAGACATGGCCCTTTTGTTCAACTCCAGTATCAAGTTATTTCTGTGGAAGTTGAGAACTAGGTGGTCAGGTCCCTTTTCTATAGTGAAAATATACCCATCGGGGGTAATGGAGATAGCAGGAGAAAAGACAGGAACTTTCAAGGTAAATGGACAAAGAGTGAAAAGATACTATGAAGACCAAGCCTTTGTAAGGAGAATAGAACTCAGTTTGGGGGAAACCAACTCAGAAACAAATGGAATGAATGAGGAAGCAACTACACCAGTGGAAGGAGAATGAAGACAAGATGAGAGAGAAAGTCGAGCTAAAGACTTTAAACAAGCACTTTGTGGGAGGAAACCCAAGTCTTTTCTATTTTCTTTAGTTCATGTTCTTCTTTATCTCGTACTTTATTAGTATGAGCTATGTATCTCTCGTCTTCCTATATTTTCGTTTCCCTTCTTCTATGATGTAATTATTTATTGGTTTTTAATATTTCTCTACCTAAGAGGGTTGTTTGGAAAAATAAGTTTATCTTTATTTGGTTTGATGATTTTGGTTTGGAAGGACCACGATCTCGGCCTGAACCTTGATCGAGGAGGGGTACACTGCGGTCACAGTACCCGCTCCTTGCATCTATGTGTCGTGGTCGTGGCATATGCAAAGAAGGATTTCAGCCGCTGTCGCAGTGACCCTCATGTTGTGGTTGCAACACCCCTAGGGTATATAAGTGTAAACCCTTCAGAACATGGTTTTCCTTCCCTTCAATCTTTGAGATTTCCTGAACTGTTGAAAGGAGATATTCAACATGAGTGTGCGAGAAGATAACCTACATCGATTATGACCTCCTCCATCGAAGCTACGCCTCCGTCGCATCAAGCCCCTGCCCCTTCCTTTGACGATGTTTAGCGCCATTTGACCTAACCAAGGTATTCACCTGATGCTTTCTTGACTATCATTGATTGCTCGTCAACACTTTTCTCATACCTCGCCATTTTCCCTTGCTTTCAGCGACCTATTGGTTAGTGAATGTCATGACAAATGTTGCGGCTCCACCTCATTTGGCCCAATGATTCACGCCGACATCTCACCCCCTTTCATGACTTCTACGATGATGATTCAACCTAGGATAGCATTTTGGAATGTGATTTGATCACGATACCCGCCGCCTTGACCTCGGTCGATGGTTTCTTGAATATAGTTTTGGACTTATCATCTTCTCCAACAGTTGATCTTGATCCGCGATCACGACATCCTACCCTTGACCAAAATTGTGGTGTTTCTTAAGCGTAAAGAGATCAGAACGGTCAAGTATCGATCACGGTTGTGGCACTTGCTACAGTCGCAACACTCGCTGCGGTCCTAGTGTTTCTTGGCTGGGGTCACGACTTCCCTTGTTTTTAAGGGTAAATGACCGCGGTCACAGAACCCATGTCACGATCACAGCCTATCCTTTTGTTTATTGGATACTCATGCTCTGTGAGGCCATGGTCGCAACACCTGCTATGGTCGTAGCTCACCTCTTTCTTATAGCCGCATTCACAGTCCTATGAAAAGAAAGGAAAATTTTGAACTGGAAATATATATGCACATAAACATATACATGATAATAAAATAAATTTTATGATGATTAATTAAAAGATAATTCAATTGTGCTAACAACAAAATTTATGTAAAACTTTCAGAATGTTGACCTCAACTGAGGATACCTTGATGAAGAAGGTGACTTCACTAAAGCGGGTTGAAGAAATCCTTGAGAAGATCACTAATGTACTAAAAGATAACCCATACCTCTCTCCAAAAAAGAGAATCCAGCTACAACTGCTGAACAATTGAAATTGAGAACAAAGTAATAAATACATCATCATTGCCAGCTTGTATGAGCATATGATGTTCTCCAGGGAAAAGATTTTGATAAATTGGTAGAGAAGTGATTGGTGTTGATGTCAGTGTTGTATGGATATATGACTTGATTTGAGTCAAATTATTCATAAGTGAAATATTTATGGGTCTAATAGATCGCCTAGAATAAAACTCATCAGAGAGAAATTCAACATCATATTGAAGATTGACAAATCATGTATGTGAACTAGATGCCATATTTGTATAACTGTAAAACACATTAAATGTTTGTCAATCATATTTCAAGTTATTATATTTATACAAATTTATATTTCTATTCATCATATTGGCTCAATAAAATGATAATTCAAATTCTAGAGAAGCAATACTATTTTTCTATAATTTGAAAGAAACCATTCTAAGAATAAAATTATTTTATTTTTCATGATGAATGGTAATTTTAAATTCAGACCACTAAGCATGATCAATAGTACACTGCAATTTTATATACTTTATACTAATAATACATGTGAAATTTAGTAGAGAGAATACCTAAAGTGGAGAAACCTCCCTTGTCAAACAAAAATTCGAAGAACAAAGATAAACAACTTGCCGACCAGAGAGAAGAGAAGTTAAACCTCAGTTAGAGAATAGAAAAATAATCCACCCCAAAATTAGCTATAAAGTTTGTCCACAGTAGCCCAGACTTCATATCACTCTAGAGTAGTTGAATATGTTTGAATGTGAAGAAGAAGAGAAAGAGTGAATGTGTTGTGTGGCTCTAAGGGGCTATTTTTTACCACCATTTATATGGCAGCAATATGTCCCCAATAGAGACGTATTGCCCCCACGTGGCGCCTGGTTGATACCCCCACGTGGCACCCGGTCGCTACCCCCAACAACTACACAACCATAGGGGGCAACATTCGAATGCAACTTGGAGGCAATATGTCTTGTATGGGGACGCATTGCTGAGATTACACGTTTTCATTTAGGACGCATTGTGCCACCGCGATGGATACATCCCAGACTGTGACACATTGTGCCAAATAAGGACAAAGCATCATCATCCAAGATGCATTACTCCGCAGTAGGGTGAAGGCGTCTGAACGGAGGATGCATTGTTTTTTATGGAGGCAATACGTCCCCGAGTCAGACGCATATTGGCCCCACAACGGGGTAATACGTCATGACAGGAGACATATTCCTCTGAGAGAGAGCGATGTGGCACATGCCTGGACACATTGTCCTCAACGGGGATAATACATCCCCGATTGTGAAGTATTGCCTTCCAAACATGTCATGTTGGGAACTAAAATGTGAAACATACTATTTTGGCTTTTCAAAATAGCAAAATATATTGTTTAATTTTTTTGGCCTTTTATTTATCAAATTGGAACACTTTTTAATGTAATGAATTGACAAGATGGGGGGAAATGTATCCCAATTTGAGATGCATATGATCTCGAAATGATCCAAAAATAGAAACATGTCACCAAATGGAGTTGCATTTTTCCCATGACTCTAGCTCGACAATGAGAGGTTTTCCCTCACAAAAGGCTTGTTTTCCATTGTCAATGTTACTATATCTCTCAACAACGACATATTCATGTCGTAATGTTCAAATATTACCACATTTGAGCTTATAATTAGACACCATATCCATTGTTGTATATTTGAATATTTTAGAAAACCAATTATTGGAATGATCGAGTTTCTAATAAATTAGAAAACTATATGCATAAAGGTTATATATGTCAGAGAACTTATTCTTTTACTTAATAAAAAGGTTATAAAATTTCCCTTTTTTTGTATTGTGTTGATGCATAGAATTAGAATTGCATGAACATAAATAAATAAGATGAAGATACATGACCACATCGATAAATATATCGATTTACATGACAAATACACAAATAAGAAAAGGTTACATTGCAAGATAAAGTTAATATGCATAGTTTTTTTTTCAAGTTCTTCATATTTATTGGAAGATTGTATTTATTACATTAGTTTATTCATTTAGGGAACTGTATAATTATCAAGGGGAGTAGTTCTAAATTTTAGTCAAATGAGACAAAATTTAATCATAAATATGACATTGTCAAGGGATATACCAACACTAGATGGCCAAATAAGCAATAATATGAGCAATGTGTCACAAACTTGAATGGATTGCTATTTTGGGTCAATTCCTGGTCAAATGTTTCTTGCACATCCTGAAAAGGCAATGCATTCCAAACTCCTCGAAGATGTGTTATTTTCATGAATAGAACTGATTTAGTGCTAAAATAGGAAACGAAAATAGCAATGTGTGTTAGTTTCCTTGTTTTGCCAAAAAAATGAATCCTAATGGAAACACAAAATCATGTGTTCCATTTCTTTCATGTCCCGAAACAAAAGGGAACGATCTATACCAAAAATGTTTTCCTACTTTTTAAAATCATTTGCTTCGTAAGTCTCACATAAAAAAAAATGGTTTACCACCGACCAAACAAAGCCCCTAGTTGAGCTGGCATGGTCAGGACCCAACCTACTGCCTCCGTGATTGGTGATCGCTTCAAACAGTGAGTCGGTTGACCAATCTCTTTCTTTGCTTTGAGAGTCGGCCAAGTAAAGACAGCGAAATATGACCCATCCACTGGATCTTCCTACACCTTTGCAAATCATCCCCGTCTGTATCACCTAATAACTCGCCAGGCCTGCCATTGACGACGTCTTCTCGTTGGATCAGATTCACACTTATGTTTCGTGGTTTCAATTTAGCTGCCTTGATTTCAAAGACTAATAAGGCCGTGTTCAGTTCATGCGTACACCTTCTATGCACTTTGAGTAAACATCACACACTTAAACTGTAAAGGGTCCGTCGTTATCTACAGATATTGTCAACTGCTAAACAAATAGAATACCATACTGCATATGTTAGAGACTGGACGAAGAAACCGCAATATAATAACTATTCCCCTTCTAGGAACCCTTTGAAGCCAAGAAGCATGGTTCGTGTTTGGTCATGTAATCCAACAACAGTTTCTCTTACCCCCTACCAACTCGTCTATGTCCAACCCGTAGCTATAAATGCTTGAACTTCACCTGCAGTTCTCGTATCCCATTCATCAGACATTCCCTGCGTAGGCATATCAAAGTCCTAAGTCATAAGGGCGAGATGGCTTCTACTTATCTCGTGATTATGAGAGCTCTGCTTCTTGCCATCGCAACGATCAGCTTACCTGATCTCCTGCATCTAGCTTCTGCGCAGCAGACTGGTATCACCAGGCATTACAAGTTCGATGTAAGATGCATTATATGTTGCTGAGGCTTGTGGCAATATAGTTTGCTTTTACAAAATTTAGAGATTATATTAATACTGTTCCAATGCATAAATTTGCAGATCAGGATGGCGAATGTCACACGACTCTGCGCTACCAAACGTATCATAACAGTAAATGGGCAGTTTCCAGGGCCGAAAATCGTAGCCAGGGAGGGTGATCGAGTTATTATCACGGTGGTGAATCATGTCAACAACAATGTCACCATTCATTGGTACGTAATCCATCTAAATTGCGTACAATGCTCTCTTACATTCAAGGTTCTATCAATATATGTAACATGCACATGGTATGCGCAGGCATGGAGTTCGGCAATTGCGGAGCGCATGGGCTGATGGACCGGCTTACGTAACACAATGCCCCATCCAGACAGGGCAGACTTACGTGTACAACTTCACCATCGTGGGTCAGAGAGGGACCCTATGGTGGCACGCCCATTCGTCCTGGCTGAGATCAACTCTATATGGCCCCATCATCATCCTACCCAAGCTTGGAGTCCCTTATCCCTTTGTCAAACCCTACAAAGAAGTTCCAGTGATCTTCGGTACACTTCTGGCACCATCGAATCTGAAATAAGCATAGAGAACAGTGTTATAGTTTTTTAGTACATTTAGGCCAAATCCCATGACATGGAGTACCTTTGGTTCAATTGCAGGGGAATGGTGGAAGGCTGACACTGAAGCTGTCATTGCTCAAGCTCTTCAAACCGGTGGAGGTCCCAACGTATCTGATGCATATACAATCAACGGCCTTCCTGGACCAACATACAATTGTTCAGCTAAAGGTAGATAATATATGTCACTACATTTTGTAACGTAAGGTAAATTAGCACCGAAGTCAGGATGCAGATATTCATTCACATTTTCATTGGCAGATACTTTCAAGCTCAAGATAAAGCCGGGAAAGACCTATCTTCTACGACTTATCAATGCAGCCCTCAATGATGAACTATTCTTTAGTGTTGCTGGGCATTCCCTGAAAGTTGTCGATGCCGATGCAGTCTATGTAAAGCCTTTTGATACAGATGTCCTCCTCATATCACCAGGACAAACAACCAATGTGTTACTCCACGCAAAGCCAAACGCTCCAAATGCCACCTTTCTAATGGCTGCAAGACCCTATGTCACTGGTCAAGGAACGTTTGACAACTCCACTGTTGTTGGCATCCTTGAGTACAAATCATCAAACGCGATTTCAGCTACAAAGCAACTTTCAGTGAAGCCCTCCTTGCCTTCCCTCAATGACACTAAGTTTGCCACCAACTTTGCCAGAAAAATCAAAAGCTTGGCGAATGCTCAATACCCAGCCAACGTACCTCACACAGTAGATCACCAATTTTTCTTCACTGTAGGCCTTGGTACCTCCCCCTGTACAAGAAACCAAACCTGCCAAGGACCCAACGGCACCAAGTTTGCAGCCACCGTCAACAATGTCTCTTTCACACTACCCAATACTGCGCTCCTACAAAGTCATTTCTTTGGCCAATCTAAAAGGGTATACGCTTCCAACTTTCCAGTATATCCCCTCCATCCTTTCAACTACACTGGAACACCCCCAAACAATACACTAGTAGAACATGGCACCAAGGTGTCGGTTCTCCCCTTCAATGCCTCGGTAGAGTTGATTATGCAGGACACCAGCATCATAGGGGCAGAAAGCCACCCTCTCCACCTTCATGGCTATAACTTCTTTGTAGTTGGTCAAGGTTTTGGCAACTATAACCCAACCAGTGATCCTTCCAAGTTCAACCTTGTGGACCCTCCTGAGAGAAACACCGTTGGGGTGCCCGCTGGTGGGTGGGTTGCCATTCGGTTTAAGGCTGACAATCCTGGTAATTAAATCGATAACCTGTTTTGAAGTATGTAAGAACTTGGAGCCAGCTATTGTGCATTTACTCACGTAGTATATTATGCTTGTGCAGGTGTTTGGTTCATGCATTGTCATCTGGAGGTACACACCAGTTGGGGATTGAAGATGGCGTGGGTTGTGTTAAATGGGGAAGGTCCCAACCAAAAGCTACCTCCTCCACCATCAGATCTCCCAAAATGTTGATTGAAGACTCAAGGCTTCGTTTATCGTATTAGTAGTGTTAAGCTCCACTTTTTCCAAAATAATTTCATTTTTCTCGTTAAACTAATATAGCATACAAAAGACAGCAAAGGGAAGAGGCAGTGTCATTTCTTAAAGATAGCCAACATGTTTTTGGTGTAACCGTAATAGCAAAATGAACTTCTCTTGTCAAATTATTCTATACAATAAAAGACTATATTCAGAATTGGAATTTTACTTGTGGTGTTTCAAGAGCATTGGCAGTCTTCTCTTTCTATCGATGAATAATAAGGAGGAAGCATTTGAAAACATGGGACCGTTTGGTATCAATGTAACTTGTGTCATAACGTGTGTAGTCGGGCCAGCTTAGTTGGTTAAGCGTACTAGTTGTTTGGCAGAAAATTACAAGATTGAATACTATCTGATGTTGACGGTTCCCTATCGAGACAAGATTAACTGAATCCTTACTTTTTTTGAAGAAAGAAAACACTTATCTGATACCCAAATTGTCTAATATAAACTTGCAAGTCCAATAATAAATTGAATTTGAATGTTTTTTCCACCTAGACAGACTTATAATGTTGTTAACTGTTTACCCTAACTGTGATCATGTTTCCTCATAATCATAATAGATCAAAATTTGTATGCCTGATTGATTTCCTTAAACAAGTTAAGAAGTAGGAAATGGACGGATAATAGACGACTATTCCAAAAAAACATTCATTTCAAAATTTATGAGGACCATTAATGACATGACATGCTTGCATTCATCAAAAGTTAAATAGGAGGGAAGAAAGAAGAAACTCCCAATGGAAAGTATTAGACTAAAAGGAAAAAAGTGTTCAAAGGATCAGAGAAGAATATAGTTACATAAATTTAGGGGATATTCCCTTTTAACAATCATGAAATAAGATAGAAATATATGTTATATAGAAACAATCAACAACATGATAGGAAGGCCCATATCTTTTCTAGCAGTCCATAAGGGTCACCCTCAAATGGAAGAGCACATTCTGAAAAAGAGACACACGATGCAGGCTTTGAATCCTACACAAATTACTTGGATGTTGGGATTGTTGTTGACTACATATTTCCAACTACCAATATAGGAAGGGGGAAACTAGCAAGAATTCCCATGTTTTATTGTCAAAAATTATAAACAACAGATTTGAAGCAGAAGTATAATTGTTACCAAAGATATGCATGTTGCACTAAAGGCTGCAAAGGTTAGGGAACGATAGGTAGGGTGCCTTCTACTAGGACATCTATAAATAAGAGTAATTTATTTGGAAATGAAGAATCCCATATAGTAGTTAGGTTGAAAGACTAACATTTTCAACAACCCCAATATCCATGGTAGAGTAGAAGGAAGAAGGCATTGGTTGTATTAAATGTTGAAGGTCTCAACCAAAAGCTACCTCCACCACAATCAAATCACTCAAAATGTTGACTGAAGACTTAAGGCTTTGTCGGTCATATTACTAGTGTTAGGCTCTACCTTTTCCAAAATAATTTCATTTTTCTGATTGAATAATTAATAGCATACAAGAGACAAAAAAGGAATGAGAAAATTGCCAACTTTCATAGATAAATAAAAAAGACAGAAAAGGGAAGAGGTAGTGTTGTTTCTTAAAGATAGCAAACTTGTCTTTGTTGCAACCATAAGAAAAAGATGTACTTCTCTTATATATCAAATTATTCTATACACTAAAACATTATACTATGAATTGACATTTTGTTAGTGGTATTTAAAGAGCATTGGAAGTCTTATCTTCCAATTCGTTAATACAAGGAGAAATCAATCGAAAACATAGGACTATTTGGAATCAATGTAACTTATGTCTTGCCCACATAGTTGAAGCAACTTAATTGGCTAAGCATACCAACTATTGAAAAAGAATTGTGAGGTTGACTATGATATGATGTGTTGACAGTTTTACTATTGGAGAACATTAATGAAATCCTCATTTTTTTTAAAATAAGAAACTTGTGAAATACTAAAATTGTCTTGTATAACTTGTAAGTCCAATGATAAATTCAAATTGAATGTTGTTTTCTACTTGACAAACATACAATTGGTAACTATATACCCTAAATATGCTCATGTTTCCTCATAATTATATGAGATCAAAATATTTTCTTGTAAGCCTAATTGATTTCCTTAAGCAAGTTTAAAAGTGGGAAATGGACAAATAATTGAAGGATGAATCCAAGAAAGCATTTTTTTCATTTCAAAAGTTTATGAGGACCATGAATGTTACAACCCCAAATTTTGGGTTCCTTTGGTGAGAAATGTAATTTCTCATATTAAAGATATTTTGACAAATGATATAATTTGTTGTGAATAAATGGATTTCGTTTAAAATAGCCTTGTTGTTTGATTTGTGGGCTTTATTGGCTGTTGGGCCCAATAACAAGGAAATTCAATAAAGTAATGAATAACTGAGTTTTTGAGAAAAGAAAGGTGTGGAAACCTCTAGAAGGAAAATCCAAAGAGGGATTTCGTGCCTCTTGGGTTCCTTAAGATCCAAGGAATCCAAAGTAGCAAAAAGAAAGCAATAAGAAAAGAAAAGATTAAGTAAGTATTTCTTTATTAAGAAAGAAATTGAAAGCAATGATAACATTTGGAAAACAAGTGGAAAGAGGTATAATTAAGTGATCCTTGGTGGAATTTCGTATCCCAAGGATTTCTTATGATAAAAGGAATACCAATGAAGAAAATAAAAGGGAAATAAAGAGAAATCCTCAAAAAGAACCATTTTAATAAGAAATAAACAAGATAATGAAAAATAATGAAGAATAATGTGTTTAGATGCATCTAGAAGGATAACGAGTATCCAATTAAAGGATTTCGAAATATTAGAGTTTCTTGGGGTTCAAGGAACCCCAATAAAGAGGAAAGAAAGAGAAAAACCAAAATAGCAAAATAAGAAGATAATGTGAGTATACCATTAATGTATTACATGGTATTGCTAAAAGAAAGTAATTGTTATTAAAGGAAATAGGATTTCGTGCTAATGGTTTAAAAAAGAAAGAACAAAGGGAGTAAGTGGGATGATTTTCGAAATCCCAATATCCAAAGAAGAAGGAATAATAAAAGAAAGTGAAAGAGAGAGAGAGAGAAGCTTGCTTCTCATGGAAGGAATAGGATTCCTTATAAGAGAGGTCTTGTTCCCTCTTAGTTGGTCATCTTAGGACGTGGAGATGCTCCCCTATAAAAAGGGAAGAACCCCTAGATTCATAGATTAGAGAAATCCCACACTTATCTCTCTCTTCTCCTTCTTCGTGACATGCAAACCCTAGCCAAATAGGTTTGGCGCTTACCCTATGTAGCGGGGAACCACAGAGCTATCGATGAAGGAGAGAGGTCGCTTGTCATCAAGAAAGGCCATAGGTATCATCCTCATCCTCCAGTTCTTGCACCATGGTTGCAGCACGGCTGCAGTGCCGACCATGGGTTGCAGGCCGAACAGCCTGGGCCGACCTCCTCAGCTGCGAATGAGGGATGGCTATGCGTGCGTAGAAGCAGGGCGGAGGTAGGGAAGGTCCTCTCCTGTGGCCGAAGAGGCCTAGAGGAGGAGTAGGAGCCACCCCAACACGGCTAGGGCTCCCGCAGACGGACTGTTCACGGTGCAGCGGTGCGTCGGGAGGATGAAGAAGAAGGCAAGTATCGTCGGATGATTTTTCCCCTCCACGGAATGAAAAGGAATCCACTTAACCGAGGGTAATTTGGTAATTCAGTTATAAACAAAAGCGGGCCACGTTGCATGATAAAGGCTACGTGGCGCTCTCCGATTGGTCCGGGTAAGTTGATTTTACTAAAATCATAACTATATATCCATAGCTCGGATGAGAACATACAAAAAATGAAAATTGCTCAGAAAAATGAGAGGAATCTCATAAAAATATAATTGAAGCCTGATTCCTTATGCAATTCGAAAAGTATATAGAGATACTATCTTTAATAGTTTAATCAATGAAAAACCCTAACCTTTGATGATTAATGAGTTAGAAAGGGTTAAATGAGTATATAAAGTTGATATTAGCCTGTTAATGATAAAAAGGATCATTAAGATTGTAAAAGACAAATTTGCATGTGATTAGATTAAATTCCAGTTTAATGTGCATGAATAATACTTTAATAAGCCATGAAACCCTAATGTTGGTAAATTCGACTCTTAATGGCTTTATTTGACTAATTTCATGATTAAGGTTGGAATATGCTATTTTGAGCATTAAAGTCACTATTTGTGGAAAGATAACCTTAATAGAGAAATTAGCGTTTTCGTTTAAATCAAGGTAGAATTAATACTAAATAGAGTTCATATGGGGCTTAGACCATAATGAATTATGAATTGTTAATATGAAAGAAATTAAAGGTGATAATTGAGTCTAATGACCTTGAAATAGATTAAAGGAAAAAGAAGGTAGTTTTGGTATAAAAGAGAAATAATCAACTTTAATTGGGCTTATGGTGTTGAAATTAGGGTTTATGAACTAAGAGAGCATTAAATATGATAAAGGCGTTATGGAGGCAAAAACCCTAATAAAACCCTAATGTGGTTTAGAAAACCTAAGGTGGAATCCAAGTCTAGCTTTAAAATGTTCTGGATAAACTATACACTTGGATGCCATGCATTAATTTCAGGATATTGTTGATTGCTTGTTGATTGATTCTTTATCCTTATTGCTTGGACAATCAAGTTGCTCTGGATCAGGTATGTGGTTAATTATGAATAACCGCCTTAGTTTCCCGATGATTTTTCGGATGGTTAATCGCATTGAATGCAAATTATCTGTTGGATGTTCATACTTGCAAATTATAAAGTCACTATGATTATCACACTAATAATAGAAGTATGGATTCTCACACCTACATGACACCCTGATGGATGATGCCAAAGGTCAGGCCCAGATGGGTAGACCAATGGACACCTTGAGTGGTGACCCCAGGCACCAAGAAGGTGCCTATGATATTGCATGACTAGTGGGCACCATGAGTGGTGACCCCCAGGCACCAAGCTCGGTTTTGATAAGGTGGCCATAAGTCATTGGCAAAGGGCACCCTAAGGTGGATATGCCAGGGTTAGGGCAAAAGTGGTGGAGAATGCTATACTGAAAAGTGTAAATTTGTTTTGTTAATTAATTTGATTGTGATTATTAAATTGTTAGCCATATTTGCAAGATTTTGGTTGTTCCCACATACCAGTATATTTCGATATACTGACCGACGTTTTGTTTGTCGGCGTTTTAGGAATAACAATTGAAAGAACAAACAGTAAAGAGACACATTGTGAAAGTAAAACATAAAGTACAAGGAGGATTAGTTAGAGTGGTTTCAAGATTGGATAGATAGATTCCCAAGGTTTTCAAAGGTAAGTAAAGTTTTAATTTTATACCAAGTTTCAGTTAGTTAGTAGAATTTCATAATTGTTATTGATTATTTGTCGAACCTTTGATCCTGTTAATTGGATAACGACACTGACCTTTCAGTCTCCCTTAATTGGGGGTTACCGGGAGGCAGGGTCATTACAATTGGTATCAGAGCATAGGTTCCTCATCTAATATTTAATAATTATTAAATTTTACAAATTTTGTAGAACCCAAGGGAGTTATTAGAGGATTATCTGAAAGACAGAGGTGTCTAGAAAAGGATCACGACCGGGGGCTGACAATATTTTCCTCCGCACCCCTAGTCAGAATACAAGGACTCCCGAATCCGTGTGACTGCCTGGCCAAAGTCTTAGGGTATGAATCGAAATAAGATACCTTTTAGGACTCTCTCATCTCGTTCATCCTTTCTCAACTCAAATTTCTGGTAAGGAACTTAAGGATTAGGGTTTTCTCTCTTTTCCTCACCCTCTTGAAGTATGGGTAGGATTGATAAGGATTAAGGAATCCTCCACCAAATTAATAAAAATCATGTAAATAAGATGTCATGGATATAAGCTTAATAGAGTCAGCGTAAAAGAATAGATACATGCTTAGGTCATGTGATACGAGTTGTCATTGCCCTCTAAGAGAGACTTGAGGATAGACCTCCTTGGTAGGAGTATGAGTAGAGAGAGTTAGTCTTGGAGGTAGAGACCTCCATCCAAAGTAGATACCTGGAACATCCTTTGAGGATGATGTTAACCCTAACCCTAAGTGAAGGTTAGAAGGATAGATGACATGGTGAGTTAGATGGCATGGTCGACCGAGTGTTTGGTTGGACATGCCTTTGAAAGGCCATAAGAGGGTAGATGACCTAGTACCTTTGGCGACCCAACCCTGGAGAGGGTCATGCATGCCCTAGCAAAGGATATCTCCTTCGTGGATGAGGTTAGAGGAGAACCTACAGTTACCCTATGGGCTTAGGAAAGTGGGGTATAGTTTGATGACATCCTGGTTAAGAGATTAAGATGGATGGCTTATGGAAGGGCTATGGATGATCTTGAGCAAACCTAAGTTCGAGCATAGGCCTCACCCATGTGGAGATATGCTGGTGAAGCTTGATCCTTCATGGAGAAAGAACATCTGGTAGTAAGGTTGGATGTAGAGTTAGCTCTAGAGAGAAAAAGATGACTCAAGTAAGGGGTTAGAAGCTTAGACTCTGAGACATAAGAAACAATGAGTAGTTGAGGATGATGTGACCTAAGTGGATAATAGGGGTTGCCTTATGTTTGATCAATGATGATATCTTGGTTGCCTTTAGAGGGACCTTCTGGTACCCATGGTATAAGTGACTACCTGCTGGATGAGATAAAGAGTGCCTTAAACCCTGAGGAGGTTATAATAAACAGGTTGGGAGGCCTTATACCTAGTTGGTTGTTCCTGAGGAGGACTCAACCCTAGAGTGTTGCTCGAGTAGAAGGATCAGGGAAGTACATGACATATCTTGAACATGCTTGATTCATGGTTAAGAGTTTGAGCATGCAGTTGGATACCCAAAAGTGAACATAGGGTTCCTAGGCCTAAGAGGGGAAGCGGTGTGTCCAATGCTCAGGGTGAGATTTGAGTCTCCATAGTTCGAGCATGGTACTCTTAAGGAGTATAGGTAAAGGAAACCCCTTAAGCTAAGGGTATGTTTGAGGAACCCCTCACCGTAAAGTTGGTCCAATGCTGAGGAAGAGAACAAGTATGACCTAGCATGGTTTAATAGGTGGTCTGCTTGTACCTTAGTAGCTGTTGGGTTAGGCATGCTCATGAGAATGTAAACCCTATGGACGGTTGTGACCTTGTTGTCAAGAGTTGAAGTTTCCTCCCATTCTGGGAGAGGGACCCTTTGGTAGGGTGTATACCAAGTTTTGTTGGTTTTGAGGTAACCTAAAGAGGTTTCAGAGGATCTTGTGAAGCTAAGTGAAAAGTACATGGCGTGAGGACGAACCTGTAGACCCATAGATAACCATCTCTAAGTGCATGTGGATGCGTTACCATGGAGGTAACCGATATGGGGCCTGACCAAGGTAGGCAGGTTGCCATGACCCCTATGAAGGGATGAAAGTCAGTCATGAATGCAATGAGAGATGAGGAAGGATTGGGTGAGGTTCTAAGACGAACATGTACTATAATGGAATCCTAAGTCTATCTTAGGGTCAGGTAGGCATAATACTATTGGAAGAAGGAGTTGCCTAATTCCCTAGTTGCACATGACCATTGGGTCGGGAGGTAACAACTATCATTGTCTGAGGGCCATGGGTTAGGAGATTGATCACCTTCGTGAACTCATGAGGCCCCAAGGGCAGATGAGTAGGGCACTCTCTGGATGCATAAGGGAAGAGGGATGACCCTAAAAGTATCGGCACCCTATAGACCTAGAGGAGATGACAAAGGATTATGTAGTAACCCAAGTAGGTTCGAGATCAGTTTTCCATGGAAGTTATTGGCTTTGATATAATGATGTTTGTGATATAGAGACATAAGTTGCATGTTTCAACTTGGATTTGAAAGTGTACGGGCAAGGTGGGTTGTACCATCTCTACTCTTGGAATAGGAAGAACTCTGTATTTGGACTGCAGCCAAATGCTTATTTCTTCTTGTTATGGGAGTGAGAGATCGGACAGTACGCATGCCTTACACCAAGGATAAAGATGATGTAAGTTGGAACGTTGCTACAAGGTATGATGATAGAGATGATAACATACCTTTGTGGAGAGAATAATACATGGATGGTTTACAAACACAAAGAGTATTAAGGAGATCATCTTGTGAGGATGTTTTATCTTGAACTAAGTGGATTTTTGCAAGTGTTACAAGGAATCACAAGGTTGAGTTTGATCACCATGAGGATGAGCTCAGAGTTCCTTAATGAAGACAACCTTAGAGTTTGAGATGAGATGATAAGTATAATATGTCTTCGACATTAACTAACACCTAAGGATAAGGAGTGGTAATGAATGCTATGGTTGAGATATAGCTACCTAGTTTAGCTGGAAACTAGAAGAAGTTGAGGTTGTTCGACTAACCTTATGTTTGGAAAGAAGATGTGTTTTGGATAATAATCGGATGTAATAGGATATGTTGAATAAGTTAATGGATGTTTGGGTAGCCAGTTTAGTCCTTGATGTAGTAAAAGGATGGTGATAGAACCTCAGATACACTTCTTTGGATGGGAAGGTAATAAAACCCTTTTGAGAGTGGTTTAGGGTTTCCGAGGTATCAAGCTTGAGAAATCATAACAATACAGGAGGTCATGATGTATCTTGATACTACAAAGATAGTAAGTGACTGTAGCATTCTGAATGCTGAAACAAAGTTGCATGTAGCATGTGGCCATGCAAGCCAGGAGGTGAAGGGCGAACACCATTAACCCAATACATAGATATAAAGTATAATGAGTTCCCAAGAGGGAATGGGAGTTCATCATTATGGAGGTTGTGAGTTTCTCCTAGACCAAGAAGGTCAAGATACAATATGGGTTATGGTAGATCGCCTTACCTAGATGACATGAGAAAGGAAGAGTTCTGTCGAAGGACAGATCTGGTTGAACTACATATGAAAAGAGATGGGTCAACTATGTCATGATGCAAGTTCAAAAGTTCTTGGATTTGACCAAGGTTCACTTCCATGAGGTGGAAGTAGGTACATGACAAGCTTGATGATAGTATAGTTTATCACCCCTAATTGTTAGTATCATCCAGACTAGAGGGTCTGATGAGAGCAAGTGTGCTTGTTTAGGGTGATACCAAGAGATAGTTCTAACGGCGTGATGTTAACCACCATAACCTTTATCGGGATGCCAGAAGTCTTATAGAGAGGATGTGTCAGTCACCACTTCATTAAGATGATGTTGGTGAAGGAGGCCTCACGAAGGTCAGAAAAGATCCACAGTGGGTGCAGATGAAGTCGCTTTGATCATGCAATGGCCGAGAGAGAGATAGCCCGTGGTGACATGAGTCACAAGCTAATGCAAAGCAGACTGACATGCAGTTCACTATGGGAGAATACATGATGTGAAAATATGACCCCTCTAAGCTACAACTGAGAAAGCTGAGTCCCCGATATATGGGTCCTTTTGAGATGGATTGGTGGAGATAGTTGTGTTTAACCTTACCCTCAGGATAAAATGATGTGTTGCATGAGTCCGATCTAGAGAACTATGTGAGGTACCCAAGCCAGGTGTTGTGCCCTGAACCTATTCAACTTTATAAAGGATGAAAAGTCCTGAGTCACCTATGAAGGTACGATATACCAAGGTAAGAAAGAACTCAGATGGAAGGAAATGAGAAAATGAAGGTTCTTGGGAAACACCATGGAAAGGGTGAAGCCACATGGGAGCCCTGATGGACATAAGAATACTTATCCTGTTTGTTTGCTTGCTTGATGGAATTTTGAGGGCAAAATTCTCATAAGAGGGGAAGGATGTTACAACCCCAAATTTTGGATTCCTTTGGTGAGAAATGTAATTTCTCATATTAAAGATATTTTGACAAATAATATAATTTGTTGTGAATAAATGGATTTCGTTTAAAATAGCCTTGTTGTTTGATTTGTGGGAAACTCACAACCTAATGGGGATTTCGTTTAAAACTCAGTTATTCATTACTTAATGGGAATTTCCTTGTTGTTGGGCCCAATAACAAGGAAATTCAATTAAGTAATGAATAACTGAGTTTTTAAGAAAAGAAAGGTGTGGAAACCTCTAGAAGGCAAATCCAAAGAGGGATTTCGTGCCTCTTGGGTTCCTTAAGATCCAAGGAATCCAAAGTTGCAAAACGAAATCAATAAGAAAAGAAAAGATTAAGTAAGTATTTCTTTATTAAGAAAGAAATTGAAAGCAATGATAATATTTGGAAAACAAGTGGAAAGAGGTATAATTAAGTGATCCTTGGGGGAATTTCGTATCCCAAGGATTTCTTATGATAAAAGGAATACCAATGAAGAAAATAAAAGGGAAATAAAGAGAAATCCTCAAAAAGAACTATTTTAATAAGAAATAAACAAGATAATGAAAAATAATGAAGAATAATGTATTTAGATGCATCTAGAAGGATAATGAGTACCAATAAAAGGATTTCGAAATATTGGAGAATCTTGGGGTCCAAGGAACCCCAATAAAGAGGAAAGAAAGAGAAAATACCAAAATAGCAAAATAAGAAGATAATGTGAGTATACCATTAATGTATTACATGGTATTGCTAAAAGAAAGTAATTGTTATTAAAGGAAATAGGATTTCGTGCTAATGGTTTAAAAAAGAAAGAACAAAGGGAGTAAGAGGGATGATTTTCGAAATCCCAATATCCAAAGAAGAAGGAATAATAAAAAAAAGTGAAAGATAGAGAGAGAAGCTTGCTTCTCATGGAAGGAATAGGATTACTTATAAGAGAGGTCTTGTTCCCTCTTAGTTGGTCATCTTAGGACGTGGAGATACTCCCCTATAAAAAGGGAAGAACCCCTAGATTCATAGATTAGAGAATGTTGGCTAAATGGACATCTATAAATCCCTTTGTTTTGATTATGATAAACATTTCATTCTTATTAACCTAACGAGCTACTTGAGTGTTGCAGGATTAAGGTGGATGACAAAGCAACTAGGGAAATCCATATGCTTACATGTTTATATTTTCATGAAATGTAATCGCCTTGTAAAAACTTGTACAAATATATAATGTACAAGTACTTAGATTTCATGTAAATCAAGTGTTAGATTCTCCCTAGCTAAACACCACATTTAGACAAGTCATCCCCTTCAAATAGGGTCACAAATGCACACTCATACATATAATTAGTGCCTAAATTGAAACATTGAAACAGGGTCAATCTCGGTCGACCAACTCCTCGACCGAGACACTCTCGGTCGACAATCTTCTCGACCGAGAAAGATCCAAAGTAGCCGTTAGACACAACTGACAAGGTAGTTGGCATTTGGAGATAGACGTTGCAAATCACTTGATCCAGAGAGCCTGTCATTCGACAAAACTTTGACCGAGTAGGTATCTCGGTCGACCATTTCTCAACCGAGATGAACTCTGATAGAAACTGCAGAGTAAATTAATTAGCCGTTGCTAAAGCAACAAACTTGTACCTAATGGCTAGTTAACCACTTAGTAACCCCTAGAAGTTGTCTAGAACGTCCTTAAGCATCCTTAGGCCATTCCTATAAATAGGACAAGCCATAGGACACTCAGACTCACTTGTTACACTTGAGAAATCCTTGAGCATACTTTGAGCAATCTGTTTGTGAGCAATTTGAGCATTGTGACAATTGGCCATTTCCTTCCTTAGCTCAAAATTTGTGTCCTATAGGCTAGCATCTCCTATCCACTGCAATCACAAGTCCATACACTTTGGTTAGGAGATCTATACGCTTGATCTAGGCAAATCAAGCCTTGTGCTACAAAAGGATAAGTTGTAATTTCCTTTTTCTTTCTTGTTCCCTATTATTGTTTGTACTCTCCTTGCTACTCCTAGGTTGGAGGCTGCGGATTGGAGAGGGTGAAGATCTTCTTAGTGAAGAAGGCGACCTTGAGCTACTTCAGAAGGCTGGTGCAACGGGAGGTTACTTCTAGAGAGGAAGGCTACTTCAAGGGGGAGCTTGAAGTTACTTCAAGAAGGCTACCTCGGGTTGGTGCATCTACTTCAAGTGAAGGTTGTTCAAGGGGTGTAAAGGAAAGTATTGTATTTAAAGGTAATAAAATAAATACTTTCAAAATCCCGGTTGGGTAAGCAACCAGGTAGTGGACTGACAACTTTAGTATTTGCTAAAGTTGGAACCACTCTAAATGCCTGTCTGCTTCTTCTAATTTCAATTGTGGTTGTTTGAGTTCAATAAATTGTTAAAATAGTTTTAAAACTCTATTCACCCCCCTATAGTGTTTTTCAATTGGTATCAGAGAAGGCTTCAAGGAACCCTAACCAGGTCTTGAAGAATGGAGGGAAATGTTGATTACAACCGCAACAAAAGGTGCAGCTTGGACAAATCTACAAGATGTTGCAATTGGTGCTTAGGAACAAGCCACACAACAACTAGCTGCCCATGGAGATCAAAGAAGGAAGAAGAACAGAAGGAGTGTCTTATTGCTACAACTAGTGAAGAAGAAGAAGAGGTAAGTCTTTTTGATTTATCTAAAGAAGAACTAGTTGCTAGTCTTGAAGAGACACACAATAAATATGTTGAGTGCAAGAAGAAGCTAAAGAAATCTAATAAAGCAAATGATGAATTACATGCTAAGCTTCTTGCTATTACATCTGAAAATGAAAATCTTAAAAAGATCATTGAAGATCATGATATTAAGATTAATTCTATAGAGGCAAATTGCAATCTACTTTCTTTAGAAAAGATTAATTTGCAGACTCAAGTGAACGATCTTAAAAAACAACCCATATTGTGCACCCATATAGATTATGACACTATTGTCAAAGAAAGAAATTCATTGTCATCTAATCTAAACCAAGCAAAACTAGATATCAAGAAGAGAATGGATGAGATTGCCAAGTTACAACAACAAGTTCGTAGTTTAAATAATAATGGCATTCTTGATCAAATCCTAGATAATCCCTATCATCAAATTGGGAGAAGAGGACTAGGTTACAATCCTAAAGGGAAATCCTATCAACAACCTAGTTGGAGAAAGTCACAAACCCATCAATCTATATATGTACCTAAAGGAACATCTTCACCCAAGGACAACGCAGAACACAACCATAGAAAAAGATATGAGGTTGACTCAATATGTTGTCATTATTGTTTTGTGCCTTGGTCACTATTCTTTTTCATGCCCTTACAAGAGAAAATATGTCGAGTTAGTTTGGGTTCCAAAACCTCCAAACTAAATGAATAGAATTAAGTTGAGATATGACCAAGGACCTTAGTTTCATATCTCTATGTCTATCTCAACTCAAAATAATGAGATAACAAATAAATTTAAGTATATAAATAATTAACTTGCATAATTATGTTTTATTTGGAAAGCAATTAATAGTTCCAAGAATCTTGTCGGTCGAGAGACTGTCGACCGAGAACCCATCGGTCGAGAAATTGTCGACCGAGCATGTCACTGATCTCCAGTCTACTGCAAAATTGCTGAATTCCTTTTAAATTGATGAAATTGCTATCTATTTATGACTGGATATATTTTGGAAATCATCCCTACAAATTTGAATGAGATTAATATTAGTTTATTCCCTAAATGATTTCAGTTGAAACAAAATTCTGCTTAGTTCAATGAAAAGAAAATTTATATTTTCACATGATTTTTCCTAAAAGTATTTTCTGGTCTATCCATATAAAAATCATGTGATGGAATTATCATATGTTATTATTATCATTACATCATGGATATGCTTTCACTATTTGGTACGCATAGATAATGATAATTGTATGCATGGATCCGTGATGATATATATCGGCAAGCAAAATGATTTATTGGTTATATGTTATTGTTTGCAACACATAAGATAAAATCTCTAAATTAGTATCTTTGAAGACTTGAGATATTAATTGTGTCTTCATTTAAGAATCATATTAAGTAGTATGCTTCAACTTGATACTTAATCAAATTTTATGCAGGTATTATACTCGATATATTCAATTTGAAAATCTGCAAATTTGCCTCTTGGTGAAAATGAAATTTGACCAAGGGGCGCTATGGTCGTAGTCAAAATTGACCTAAAATAAGTTTGACACAATAACTATTTGAATATCATTTTATTGTGATTAAAAGCACAATTAATTTATGATCACAAAATTGTCCCAATATTGTCAATAATAAAACAAAATATTACTCCCTTAGAAAATATATATATGCTCTACAAATTTGGTCTATCATTTGCCTTAAAAATCATCTTAAAAATTCGTACCCAGTAAGTCTGTCGGTCGACAAACTCTTCGACCGAAAACCTCTCTCTAGTGCATTCTTGTGCAAATCTTTAGCATCCTCATCCCCAAGACTTCCTTGCTTCTTCTCCACCTTCAAGCAACGCAATGGCCTCATCATCTGCTCATGGGAAGAAGAAGGTTGCCGGCAGGAAAGGAAGGGAAGCTACTCTACCATTGACGATCATCAACGGCATTGCCTTCATCGACGGAGATGCTGGTGATTGCTATCTACGGCTCTCCTCCAAATATTCTCTCCCACGACGACCAGTTGAGGTTCTGGACTTCCTCAACATTTTCGACTTGGAGGATCTTTTTGAGGTGCAAAAGTTGAAAGAATTCATCAACCCTTCTTTCCCTTCCTATTCCACCAAGGTAGTGAATGAATTCTATGCTAACCTCATCTCCCATTCTGAAAATGAAACCATCTTCTTCTATACTATGGTCAATGGGCATAACTTTCGATTTACTGAAGAGGATATTCTTGACATGCTAAATATTGACCTAGATGAATATCAAGACACCCTTGACCTTACCACTGGAAACCCACTTAATCAATTTTCCCAAGAAGACCATATTGTTAGTCTGAATGACATCAAAAGAGCCATTTTTCAATCAAATACTACTTGTCACAAAGATAGGGGAACCTACTACTCCATAAATCTTAAACCTGCATGTAGGATTGTCAATCTTATTGTTTCTACAAATATACATCCTAGAGCCAATAAGTTTGAAGTTCCAATTTTTCGTATGTGCCTAATCTATGCCATCATAAACCGTATTCCCACAAATTTTATCCGCATAATTCTTAAGAACATGCTTGAGTTTTCTGGCAATCCACCATATGCTGATTTTGTATGCCAAATCACTCAACACTGTCTTAAGTTACAAATTGAGTATATGGGATATACATGGGAGCGTAGACCACAAAAAATAAGTAAGAATACCGTAGAAAAAATGGGAATTGATTTCGGTCATAAAAGGGCTAGGGTAGAAGGAGAGACATCTAGTCAAGACATACCACCACTTCCTCCTCCTACTAACCCATCCTATGATCCCATTCAAAACACCCTTACTTATATTGCGGGTTCCCAATATCACCTTAGTAGAACAACTAGATTATAACCATCATTCCATGACTTATATAAACCAAAGAATGCAAACTCTTTCTCCAAACCAACATGACGAATATCCATATTCTTTAAATCCTAGCATGCTCAATCCATATAATCCTTCTTACATATATTATCAAACTCCACCTCCACCATCTATGGATCTCACACACACTCAGTTTTCATCCATGCAACTGCAAGATATTGCTGCTCACTTCCGATTTGATCGAGTTCCTACTTTCTTGGAAGCGTATGCATTAACCAAGACAGGCGCTCTGGATTGGCAAACTTTGGTTAGATATTATGGAGCTGAGCCGTTTCTTGGGAAAGACCCTGATATTGATGTAATTCTTAAGTCTTTCCAGTGAGTTTTGGAGTTGTATTAGTTGTAATGACATCTTTGAATGATTGTAATAAATGGGTCATCTCTATATGATTTGATTATCTTTCCATGCTTGTAATACACTCCATGTTTTTAATGAAATTGGCTATCTTCACTTGTTACAATGGATATTCTTCTACAAGCATATGAGACATCTTCTAAATATGGATTATAAGACTATCATAGTAGAGCATACAAAATAAGGGGAGTAATAAATAAAAATAAAAAGAATGCAATCTTTAAAATTGTGGCTAAATTGACTATCTATTTGCAAAGAATTCAAACTTTTATTTGGGATATCTATCTAAGGGGGAGCATAGTATAAAATTAAAGGGGAGAAATACTATAAAATATTCAACTTGGATATCTTTTTGAAATGAAAAAGGGGGAGAAAAGAATATAAAATAAAAAAAATATAAATGAGTTTCATAACATCTTGGCCAGCACTCACTTGCAAAAACAAAAATGGCTACAAAAGGAAATCTTCAGGTATGAAACTCATATGTTTTATATTTCCTTTATTTATATTTTGGAAATGTTTGTCATCTTCAAAAAGGGGGAGATTGTTGGCTAAATGGACATCTATAAATCCCTTTGTTTTGATTATGACAAACATTTCATTCTTATTAATCTAACGAGCTACTTGAGTGTTGCAGGATTAAGGTGGATGACAAAGAAACTAGGGAAATCCATATGCTTACATGTTTATATTTTCATGAAATGTAATCACCTTGTAAAAACTTGTACAAATATATAATGTACAAGTACTTAGATTTCGTGTAAATCAAGCGTTAGATTCTCCCTAGCTAAACACCACCTTTAGACACGTCATCCCCTTCAAATAGGATCACAAATGCACACTCATACATATAATTCGTGCCTAAATTGAAACCTTGAAACAGGGTCAATCTCGGTCGACCAACTCATCGACCGAGACACTCTCGGTCGACAATCTTCTCGACCGAGAAAGATCCAAAGTAGCCGTTAGACACAACTGCCAAGGTAGTTGGCAGTTGGAGATAGACATTTTAAATCACTTGATCCAGAGAGCCTGTCGGTCGACAAAACTTCGACCGAGTAGGTATCTCAGTCGACCATTTCTCGACCGAGATGAACTCTAACAGAAACTGCAGAGTAAATTAATTATCCATTGCTAAAGCAACAAACTTGTACCTAACGGCTAGTTAAGCACTTAGAAACCCCTAGAAGTTGTCTAGAACGTCCTTAAGCATCCTTAGGCCATTCCTATAAATAGGACAAGCCATAGGACACTCAAACTCACTTGTTACACTTGTGAAATCCTTGAGCATACTTTGAGCAATCTGTTTGTGAGCAATTTGAGCATTGTGACAATTGGCCATTTCCTTCCTTAGCTCAAAATTCGTGTCCTATAGGCTAGCATCTCCTATCCACTGCAATCACAAGTCCATACACTTTGGTTAGGAGATCTATACGCTTGATCTAGGCAAATCAAGCCTTGTGCTACAAAAGGATAAGTTGTAATTTCCTTTTTCTTTCTTGTTCCCTATTATTGTTTGTACTCTCCTTGCTACTCCTAGGTTGGAGGCTGCAGATTGGAGAGGGTGAAGATATTCTTGGTGAAGAAGGCGACCTTGAGCTACTTCAGAAGGCTGGTGCAACGGGAGGTTACTTCTAGAGAGGAAGGCTACTTCAAGGGGGAGCTTGAAGTTACTTCAAGAAGGCTACCTCGGGTTGGTGCATCTACTTCGAGTGAAGGCTGTTCAAGGGGTGTAAAGGAAAGTATTATATTTTGTATAAATCCTTGTGAAGGTAATAAAATAAATACTTTCAAAAACCCAGTTGGGTAAGCAACCGGGTAGTGGACTGACAACTTTAGTATTTGCTAAAGTTGGAACCACGCTAAACGCATATCTCCTTCTTCTAATTTCAATTGTGGTTGTTTGAGTTCAATAAATTGTTAAAATAGTTTTAAAACTCTATTCACCCCCCCTCTAGTGTTGTTCAATACTTATCTCTCTCTTCTCCTTCTTCGTGACATGCAAACCCTAGCCAAATAGGTTTGGCGCTTACCCTATGTAGAGGGGAACCACAGAGCTATCGATGAAGGAGAGAGGACGCTCGTCGTCAGGAAAGGTCATAGGTATCATCCTCATCCTCCAGTCCTTCCGCCATGGTTGCAGCACGGCTGCAGTGCCGACCATGGGTTGCAGGCCAAGCAGCCTGGGCCGACCTCCTCAATTGCGAATGAGGGATGGCTATGCGTGCGTAGAAGCAGGGCGGAGGTAGGGAAGGTCCTCTCTGGTGGCCGACGAGGCCTAGAGGAGGAGTAGGAGCCACCCCAACACGGTTAGGGCTCCCGCAGACGGACTGTTCGCGGTGCAGCGGCACTTTGGGAGGATGAAGAAGAAGGCAAGTATCGTCGGACAATTTTGCCCCTCCACGGAATGAAAAGGAATCCACTTAACCGAGGGTAATTTGGTAATTCAGTTATAAACAAAAGCGGGCCGCGTTGCATGACAAAGGCTACGTGGCTCTCTCCGATTGGTCCAGGTAAGTTGATTTTACTATAATTATAACTATATATCCATAGCTTGGATGAGAACATACAAAATATGAAAATTTCTCAGAAAAACGAGAGGAATCTCGTAAAAATATAATTGAAGCCTGATTCCTTAGGCAATTCGAAAAGTATACAGAGATACTATCTTTAATAGTTTAATCAATGAAAAACCCTAACCTTTGATGATTAATGAGTTAGAAAGGGTTAAATGAGTATATAAAGTTGATATTAGCCTGTTAATAATAAAAAGGATCATTAAGATTGAAAAAGGACGAATTTGCATGTGATTAGTTTAAATTCAAGTTTAATGTGCATGAATAATACTTTAATAAGCCATGAAACCCTAATGTTGGTAAATTCGACTCTTAATGGATTTATTTGACTAATTTCACGATTAAGGTTGGAATATGCTATTTTGAGCATTAAAGTCACTAATTTGTGGAAAGATAACATTAATAGAGAAATTAGGGTTTTCGTTTAAATCAAGGTAGAATTAATACTAAATAGAGTTCATATGGGGCTTAGACCATAATGAATTATGAGTTGTTAATATGAAAGGAATTAAAGGTGATAATTGACTCTAATGACCTTGAAATAGATTAAAAGGAAAAAGAAGGTAGTTTTGGTATAAAAGAGAAATAATCAACTTTAATTGGGCTTATGGTGTTGAAATTAGGGTTTATGAACTAAGAGAGAATTTAAAAAGATAAAGGCGTTATGGAGGCAAAAACCCTAATAAAACCCTAATGTGGTTTAGAAAACCTAAGGTGGAATCCAAGTCTAGCTTTAAAATGTTCTGGATAAACTATAACACTTGGATGCCATGCATTAATTTCAGGATATTGCTGATTGCTTGTTGATCGATTCTTTATCCTTATTGCTTGGACAATCAAGTTGCTCTGGATCAGGTATGTGGTTAATTATGAATAACCGCCTTAGTTTCCCGATGATTTTTCGGATGGTTAATCGCATTGAATGCAAATTATCTGTTGGATGTTCATACTTGCAAATTATAAACTCACTATGATTATCACACTAATAATAGAAGTATGGATTCCCGCACCTACATGCCACCCTGATGGATGATGCCAAAGGTCAGGCCCAGATGGGTAGACCAATGGACACCTTGAGTGGTGACCCCAGGCACCAAGAAGGTGGCCTATGATATTGCATGACTAGTGGGCACCATGAGTGGTGACCCCCAGGCAAGCTCGGGATTGAGAAGGTGGCCATAAGTCATTGGCAAAGGGCGCCCTAAGGTGGATATGCCAGGGTTAGGGCAAAAGCGGTGGAGAATGCTATACTGAAAAGTGTAAATTTGGCTTGTTAATTAATTTGATTGTGATTATTAAATTGTTAGCCATATTTGCAAGATTTTGGTTGTTCCTACATACCAGTATATTTCAATATACTGACTGACGTTTTATTTTTCGGAATTTTAGGAACAACAATTGAAAGAACAAACAGTAAAGAGACACATTGTGAAAGTAAAACATAAAGTACAAGGAGGAATAGCTAGAGTGGTTTCAAGCTTGGATAGATAGATTCCCAAGGTTTTCAAAGGTAAGTAAAGTAATAATTTTATACCAAGTTTCAGTTAGTTAGTAGAATTTCATAATTGTTATTGATTATTTATTCACACCTTTGATCATGTTAATTGGAAAACGGCACCGACCTTTCGGTCTCCCTTAATTGGGGGTTACCGGGAGGCGGGGTCGTTACAATGAATGCAATGACAAGCCTCCATTCATCTAAAGTTATATAGGAAGGAAGAAGGAAGAAGAAACACCCAATGGAAATGAGTATACTAAAGACTAAAAAGGCAAAGAACTCAACAAGAGAGAAGGAGACAAACAACCACCAAACAAACATATGTGATATGGAAACATCAAACAACAAGCATAGGTAGAAGAGGATCATTCCCATTCTATCAGTTCATAAGGGGCACCCTAAAATGGGAGAGCACATGCAAAAGAAGGGACACACATTACACAAATTACTTGGATGTTAAGATTGTTGTTGACTAGACATTTCCAATTACCAAAATAGGAAGGTAGAAACTAGCTAGATTTTCCATGTTTTATGGTAAAAAATTATTGATTTGAAGAAGAATAATAATTCTTATAAAATGTATTATTGTTGCATTAAGGGTTGTAAAGGCTAGGGAAGTCTAGGTAGAGTTCCTTCTATTGGAACATCTTTAAAAAAGACTAATTTATTTAGCAATGAAGAATCCCATACGGTAGTTATGTTGAAAAGGTAATAGTCACAACAACCCTAATATCCATGGTAGAGTAGAAAAGAAAGAAGGTAGGAGTGGTACATTGTCTATATTTACAACATAAAAAGCAATTTGAAGGGAAAATGAATCCTCATTTCAAAAGTTGGTACCCATAGAGTATTTATCTATGTTAGTGAGCCAACTATAAAATTGCAATTGTACATAAATGGTATTGTTGCAGAGAACATACTCTTAAGGGGTCATAGATTCCATGTCTTAAGAATATATATATATATATATATATATATATATATATATATATATATATATATATATATATATATATATATATTATATTTGTGTGTGTATGGTTCTTGATTAAGTATTGGCCCATTTACAAGAAATATTCATGTGAGGCAGAGAGGATCATTAAGAAGATATATAAGATTGAGAAGACCATGAAAAGGCTTGACTAGTAAAATCATTACTAGATGGTTACTTATCCTAGTATGAACGATCTCATAGGATTTGAATAAATCAAAGATATAAACTTTATGGATATATTTATATTGGGTCAAGCATGATTTGGTTTGTATGATTAACCAAGAAGTAACTTGATGTATACTTCGTGTATAGGTCATGATTGGTTCTGAGATAATTTTAGCTATAAGAAGGGGACAATTATTAAACACAAACCTTTGTCAGGTTGTGACAAAACCTAATTATAAGAAAAATAATATAAAAAATAGGAAGGAATGTGCTCATGATTTATAAGAATAGTGATTTTTTAACTCTAAAAAATCCAAAGGTTTGATGCATTAGTATGGGCCAAAAGACTAGGTAAGGCACTCTTTTATCATTAAGACGGTTATACCTTCATAATTTCCTGACCATGCAATTTTTTTGCTGACAATAATATGTCTATCTAACAACTTAAAAATGATGTATAAAAGGGAAAATGGATTTTGTTGAATTTTGGAAAGGGAACAGTTACATAATATTAAAAATGGTAATATAGGGTATGATGAGGAGAAAAATGAAAGGTGTCTATTTTCACCTAGTTATCCTTGTAGTAGAATCTTGTTAGACTTTTTTGATGGATAGGATTAATTTTAGTTTCTTCTAGCTTCCAAGAGGAGTCTTGAACTGGCTAAATCAACTCAAACTATAGAGACAAAATTGTAGGGAGAACTTAGGTTCTAGTATATATCCTACTATTTGAAGAATTCCTTATATTAGAAGTGATCAAGTACACATTCTTATCACAAATATGCAGGTTTCTTTGCTCACAACGGGATGTGAGAATTCATTCACAATTTGATTAATATTAAGATGAGTGGAGTTAGTATTTATATAATATTACATACATAATTACAACTTATTATGGATGTATATCATCTTCTTGACAACTCATTTGAGGGACTCAGACACAACATGGAAGTTATCTTTTATCAAGGTAGTGTCCAAGCAACATATAGACTAAGAAGTCTAAGATGATGTGGACACGTTTCTTGTGGGTATCATGTGGGTTTCTCGTATAATTATCTAATGCAGAATCAATGTTGATTCTTGAATTTGTGGTATAGACATAGCATTTTGTGTTAGTTTTCAGCCAATAGAATTAAAGAATTCAGATACAATCTGTATGGAAATAATACTACATTTTATTTTTATTATTTTTAATAATAATTTTTAAGATAGACATTAATTCCTAAGTTGGAAACATTTGGCAATGTTATTTATGGCATAAAAGAGGAATTTAAGACATTTAGAGAATTTTGGAATTCTATACTAATCATGTGGCTAAAGTAGATTTTGAGTTGTTTCCCTCTGAAGAAATTTTATATGGAATAGGTAACAATTGGTGTATCCATGTTGAAGCCAAAATAATAACTTCCATTGGTCTAAGAAACAACAACCTTTTTGGTTAATGTGTTCAATTGCAAGAAAGTAAGTTTTTCTAACATGACATTTCACTAACACTAGTACAGAAATGGGTTATAACGTCACTACATGTAGGATCGGTTTTACCAAATAACCGACTTTATATGTCTAAAAAAAATGCAGGCACCACTTAAGACCTCTTAGGTCGGTTTTTTTAAATAAACCGATCTTGTAGTGTAACTCTATAGGGTCGGTTTTCCAAATAACCAACCTTATATGTGTATAAAAAATGCGGGCACCACTTAAGACCTCTTGGGTCGCTTTTCTTAAAATAACCGACCTTGTAGTGTATCTCTATAGGGTCGGTTTTCCAAATAAATGACCTTATATGTCTATAAAAAATGCGGGCACCACTTAAGACCTTTTGAGTCACTTTTTTTAAAATAACTGACCTTGTAGTACATCTCTATAGGGTCAGTTTTTCTAAAATAAGAGACCTTATAGACAATTTTTCCCGCGGAAAAAATTTGGTTTCGCGCCTCGATCTATAGCGTCGGTTTACCTTATAACCGACCCTTAAGGGCACCTCGGTCAACAAATTTGTCGACCGAAAAAGAGCTGAATTTCACATATACAAGCACCTATAGGGTCGGTTTTTTCTTTATAACCGACCTTACAGTCCTCCTCAGTTCAGCACCTCTAAGATCGGTTATTTCTACAAAACCGACCTTAAAGGCCTCCTCGGTCAAAAAATTTGTCGATCGATATTCATTCTGGATCCAGATAGTTCACGCATGTATAAGCACATCTAGCGTCGTATTTGCACTTTAAACCGACCTTAGAGCCTTTCTCGGTCGACAAAATTTTGACTGATATACTCGGTCGACAAATTCGTCGACCGATATCTATTCTGGATCCAGATAGTTCACGCATGTATAAGCACATCTAGCGTCGGATTTGCACTTATAACCGACCTTAGAGCTTCCTCGGTCGACCAATATTTTGACAGGTATACTTGGTCGACAAATTCATCGACCGATATCTATTCTGGATCCAGATAGTTCACGCATGTATAAGCACCTCTAGCATCGGATTTGCACTTATAAGCGACCTTAGAGCATTTCTCAGTCGACAAATTTGTCGACCGATACGGAGTCAGTTTTCAAGTGTACAAGCAACTTTTAGGGTTGGTATTTTCTTTATAACCGACCTTAGAAGCCCATTCGGTCGACAATATTGTCGACCGAGATAAACTAGGATCCAATTTAGTATTTCACACATGAATAAGTACATGTACGGTCGGTTTTATCCTAAAAACCGACCCTATAGGTACTTAAGCAAATGAAATCTGGCTCAATCTCGGTCGACGAATTGTCGACCGAATAACGTTTAGAAAAACCAACCGTCATAACGGCTAGAAAATCAACCGTCGTAACGGCTAAAAAAATCAACCGTCGTAACGACTAGAATTTCAACCATCGTAACGGCTATAAATACGACGGTTGGGCGACCAGATGAACGGTCCAGAAAACGACTATTGCGGGCGTCGGTCGACAAGTTGTCGACCGAAATTGTCTCTATTTTGCTATAAATAGCACCCAAAATGATCCATTTCTTCACACCTTCACATTCTCACTTCTCTAGCTCCTCTCTAGTGTAATCTTGTGAAAATCTTCAGCTTCTCTACATCTAATTCTTGCTTGCTATTTCTCCATTTCAAAGCAATGAAATGGCTTCATCATCTACGCGCGGAAAGAAGCAAGTTGCAGGTTGGAAAGGAAGGACATCCCCTTCAACGTTGCCGTTCATCAACGACGTCCCTTTCATCGACGTAGCTGCAGGTGACTGCTACCTCAGGCTATCGGCAAAATCTCCTCTTCCACGACGGTCGGTCGACGTCATGGACTTCCAAAGCATTGTCGATTTGGAGGAACTTTTCGAGGTACAACATTTAACTAATTTTCTAAATCCCTCCTTCCCTTCCTACTCCTCCAAAGTAGTTAATGAATTCTATGTCAATTTAGCCGAACATCCTGACCATGATTCCTTCTCCTCTATGGTTTGTGGGTATGGATTCCATTTCACTGAGGAGGGTATTCTAGATATGTTTGACATTGATATAGAAGAATATAAATTTTTTATTGATCTCACTAGAGGAACTCCACTCAACAAACTCTCCCAAGATAACACTGCAATTAGCCTTAGTGATGTCAAAACAGCCATCTTTAAATCCAATACGACTTGTCATGAAGATAGGGGTACCCATTATGCAATAAATTTAAAATCTGAAGCTAGGATCATAAATCTCATTGTTGCCACCAATATCCATCCTAGAGCAAACAAATATGAAGTACCCACCTTTCGTATGTACCTTATCTATGCCATTCTCAAAAGTATTCCCATAAACTTTATTCGTATCATCATTAAGAATTATTTGAGTTTTCTGGCAATCCACCATATTCCGACTTTGTATGCCAAATCACTCAACATTTTCTTAAGAAGAATATTGAGGACGACTTAGGTTACACATGGGATAGAAAACCCCAAAAAATAAGTAAAAATACGGTGGAAAAGATGGGAATTGACTTTGGCCACAAAAGGTATAGGACTAAAGGGGAGACATCCACCCAAGACATACCTCCACCACCTCCTCCTACCAACCTACCCCATGATCCTATTACAAATACCTTGACATACATTATTGACTCCCAATATCACCTAAGTAGGTAATTGTATTATAATCACCATGGCATGAATTATTTAAACCAAAGGATGCAAACTCTCTCTCCTAACCAACCTGATGAATATCCCTATTTCCTTAATCATGGCATGATAAATCCCTACAATCCTTCCTACAACTACTATCAAATTCCACCTCCACACATACTCAGTTTTCCCCAACTCAACTTCAAGACATTGCTGCCAACTTTCGCTTTGATCGTGTTCCCACCTTCATGGAGGCTTATGACTTAACCATGACAGGTGTCTTGGAGTGGCAGGCACTGGTCAAATATTATGGAGCTGAGCCCTTTCTTGGAAAAGACCCAGACATTGATGTAATCCTTCGGTCTTTCCAGTGATATTATGAGATATTTTTGTAATGATGTAATGTATATCTTTTTATAAAGCAAGTATGTCATGTTACATCTTATAAAGTGTATGGGCATTAAATTTTTATGAATAAAAGTGTTTTTCATGGCTTCATTTGGACATATACATGTTATATAAGAATATTGTTATTTCAAATGATTGAAAAATAAATTATGGCTAAATTTGACAAAACATCGCTTGGTTAATCTCATACACACACTTGGTACTTAATTTAAAACATTGAAACAGGGTTAATTTCAGTCGAAAATATTATTGATCGAGACAAATCGGTCGACAATATTGTCGACCGAGGATGATTTAGAGCTCTTTCGTTCGACAAATAGTCGACCGACAGAATTTTTGAATAGAGTTTAGTACTTTTCAAAACGTTATAAAGCATTGGGATCTCAATCTTTTGTCTCATTGTTGGGAATTCACATCCCTCAATACCACCAACATCACATTTGCTGATTCTGGGTATTTAAACCCTTAGTTCATCACTAAACATGGTTATCACTTATTAGGTAACTATTACCTTCAGGTCATCTGACCAAGGTATTCAGGATATTTGTTACACAATCATCTCAATTTCATATCAACCATATCAATTTCATATCAACATCATGCAATACAAAAATAACATCTCTATTCCCTCATTAGGGTTAGAGTTCCATCTTTATCAATTAAGGTTTCACATACAACATCCCATATTGAAATTTCAAATAACAATATCACATATTACGGTTTTTACACAACATCACCCTATATTAAGGTTTCACATAATATTTCCATGTTAGGGTTTCACATAACATCATTCCATATAAGGGTTTCACATAACATTATCCCATATTAGGGTTTCACCATATATTAAAGTTTCACATAACATCATTATTAGGGTTTTGGAAGCACTTTAGAGCTCCTCGGTCGAAAAATTTGTCCACCGAGATAGAGTCAGATTTCACATGTATAAGCACCTATAGGGTCGGTTTTTCCTTTATAACCGACTCTAGAACGCTCCCCGGTCGACAATTTGTCGACTGACATGAATTTTTGATACAATTTTTCACGCATCTTCGGTCGACAAATTTGTCGCCCGACAAACATTCGGTCGACGAATCTGTTGACCGAATGAAGCCAAATTTCTTTCTTAGAAGCACCTCTAGGGTCGGTTTTTCTAATAACCGACCCTATAAGGGTCTCGATCGACAATATTGTCGACCGACAATATCCAATTTATTTTTCACACATGTATAAGCACCTCTAGGGTCGGTTATAAGAAAAAAACGACCTTAGAGGTGATTGTACGAAGGAAATCTTGCTCCTTTTCAGTCGACAAATCATCGACTGAAACGAGCCATATTTCTTTGTATTAGCACTTGTAGCGTCGATTTTACATAATAACCGACCCTATAGATCGTTCCGGTTGACAAATTCGTCGACTGAGTGTGAGATTGATTGTTATTAAACAACCCGACACGGACACCGTTTATATGTAGAGTCGATTTCTGGTTGTTAACCGATGCTAGAGTTTTTCGCTCCGTGCAAAAAGCCGAAATTTTAGTCTTTCTTCCTGCCGCGAAACCCTTTTCTCTTTTCTAATCTCTCTCCCGCGGCGCCGCAAAATCTCTTTTTCCGCCGTTGCCGAAAACGCTTCTCCGTGAAGCCGTTACCGCCTCTCCACGCCGCCAAGAGGATCGTAAAGCTCATCGGCGACGTGAAGAGGATCGTGAAGCTCAACGTCGTCGCCTTCCACTCTTACTCCACGAAGCCCGTCGTTGCCGTGAAGCTCTCTTCTTTGCCGTGAAGCTCTCTTCCTTGCCGTGAAGCTTTTCGTTGCCGTGAAGCTCGTCGTCGCTGCCTTCTACTCTCCCACGAAGGCACCGCCTCTCTGTGAAGTTCGTCTCTTCCTCCACGAAGCTCGCTGCATTTCCAAGTAAGTTCGAGCTTCCTTCTCCTTGTTCCCCTTCATTCCCGCCCGCCGCCATTGTTGCTTCTAGGTCCATCTCGGTCGACAATTAGTCAACCGAGAGCCCACCTGCGCGCAGCGTCCAGGTCCACTCTCGGTCGACAATTTGTCGACCGAGAGTGGACCTGGACGCTGCGCACAGGTGGGCTCTCGATCGACTAATTGTCGACCGAGATGGACCTGGAACTTATTTATGTTGGAGCTATAAATGTTTTAATCATATTTGCTATAATGTTTACAAATAATTATGAATATTATAATGATTTCAATATTTGGACTATTAGAAACGGCCTTACTTTGCTTATTTGTGCAAGTAATCAAAACATGCATGTCTTTTTTCATATGTAATCATTTTATAAATTTTAGAAATTAATACTAGATTAGACATGTGTACTCCTAGATTGACACTTTAGGGTTGATGCATGATGTTTAACTTTATATATAAATATGAAAATAATGCATTTATATATTAACTTAGAAACCCGTTCAAAATTTACTCATTAGGAGTAAAATTTGGATAGTCCCCGGTTTAAGACTGTTTTTAGATATTTTAATCTAACTTCGGGATGTACCTGTATAATGTATGTTTAGTTTTGTAGATTATTTCAGTAGGATTTCTCCATTTGTTCTCTGGGTACATATGTGAGTGGTTATTTGCCATTTACATCGGTGTTCTTGGAGAACTTAGGGGAAATGTGGCTCTCCTGCCAAGGTGATTTGGTATTGAGGATGTGAATGAGTACTTCTCTGATGCATTCAAATATTTTGCTAGTGAGGGGAAGGAAATTATCCTAATTCCTTTTAACTTCCAGTAAGTATTATTATTCAATATAATTTTAATAATGAATGAAACTATTTATTTTAATGTTTGTTTTACTCTTACTCAGAGCTAGACATTCGGAATTACTGGTGATTGTCCCAAAATTGATGACTCTTTATTATCTTGATCCAATGGGTAAAACAACAAGGAGTCACAAACTGAAATTGTCAGCTATGGAGTAAGCATAAATTTAATCAATTGCTTCAACATTATATTTTTATTTAGAATTTATATTTTACCAACTATAGTTTAATTGATATGGGTATAAAGGCTTTTCGTGAAGCTGGAGGACAAATACCCACAAAATTAAAGACATTGACTTTGAAAAATGTCAAGGTAGCTACTTTGACAACTGCTTACTCTTTATGTATTAATTTTCAACTGTAATATGTCAACTCTTATACTCTTATCTCAATTGTTGTTTATAGTAGTTTGCTAACATTAAGTATAATTTATTATTTGTAGTGTCCTATGTAAAATAATGACTGGGCTTGTGGGTACTATGTAATGAAATATATGCAAACTATTGTCAAACAAGCATCACATGACATTCAGACTATAAGTCAGGTAATAAAGAATAACATCAGAAATTTACAAATGATTGTAGTCATTTTTATAAATATTAACATGTGCATTTTCTGTTACAGATCTTTACAACTCAGCCTTACACACATGTGGACTTGAATGAATTCCGAAAAAGAGTGGTCAGAGTGTTTTATAAGTGAAGTCAAAATAGTATTGGATTAAATATGTCGGCTCCATTTATGTATGTGGTTTGAGTACGTACTCTTTCATATTTTTACTTTTGTAATATGTCATCTCAGACGTGCACTCTATCATTTTGTAAATATTGATTATCATTTTTGTTATGAATGTGTGGTTTTGAATGGTGACGGTTGAGCATCAATGCTCCCCTCTCCCAGAATATATGAATCTTCTTGTTCTTCTGTTCTATATCAATTTCTACAGATTTTTTTTTTAAAAAAATCGTAACTTCTAGCGTCGGTTTTTAAAATAACCGACCCTACAGATTGTACACTCTTCGGTCGAAAAATTTTCGACCGAAATAGAACTTCTAGCGTCGATTTTTGTAAAGAACCGAGTCTATAATGTCCTCTATAAGATCGGTTTTTTGAAATAATCGACCCTAAAGATTGAATAAAATATTTCAGTGTAGGACTCGGTCGACAAACTTCTCGACTGAATTACTATCGGTCGACAAACTTGTCGACCAACTGTTACACTGAAATGTTTTATTCAATCTTTAGGGTCGGTTATTTTAAAAAAAACGACCTTATAGAGGGTTCTCGGTCGAGACCGAAATAATTTTGATCGACAATTTTCTCGATCGAGAATTACCACTGAAATCCTTATTCAATCTTTAGGGTCGGTTATTTCATAAAACCGACCCTGTAAACATTCTCAGTTAACAATTTTGTCGACCTAGAACATTTACAGGGTCGGTTTTATGAAATAACCGACCTTACAGGCTCCTTTTTTCTCGCCTAGGTCAAAATTTTTACAACCTTTTGTGTCGGTGTTTACTTTGTAAGGTCGGTTTTATTTGGTTAAATAATCCGATGCTATAGACCAAATTTTGTAGCGACGGCCACCTAGGCGTCGGTCAAAAAGTGATGTTGCAGGCTTTAAAAAACTGACGCTACAGACCCTTTCTGTACTAGTGTAAGCTTCTAATGAAGAGACAATCCATTTAGTGTATTATTATTCCAATTGAGTAATGCGTACATCTCAAAAAACTGAACAAGCTCATTAAGAAGATATGAAATCATCACCATCGAGTATGATTTTCTAACTGAAATCGATAATTAGAACAAAATTATTCTTGGGATCATCGGGAATAGGTAGGATCTATGCCAACACATTTTTATAAAGAGGGTCTAGAGACATAATGTAGTCCGTGGGGTTCATATGCCTATATAAGCTTATATGGGGGAATGGAAAATTGATTTTAAGATGAACAACAACCCAAAACAAGTTTTAAATAAAAAATGAAAAGAAAATGGAACCATGATCCACTAATATGAACCTTTAATATTGTATCAAAGTTTACTAGAATCACATGACAGAGACCAATAATCCTCTTGAGTTTGGCACTACTATAAATATTCTTCATTAAATATTAGGACTTTAACCAAGGTTCAACACACAGATTCAGTCTGATATCAATGGTACATGTTCCAATCTGTAATCTCATCTACAAAGTAGAGTGCATTCGAAAAGGATAACCAAGGTATGGAAAATTAAAGGAGGTACATCCCTAGAGTGGATTTTTTATGTCTTCTATTTGATATCTTTTATCATCATTTCAAGGAGAATCATTTAAAAAAGTACATGTTTTGTTATAATTTGGTTTAGTAGGTCTTCTCCTTGTGGATTTTCTTTATTAGAGCTCATTATGACACCCAAACATGGTTCCTAATCTCTTGAATTTTTTTCATTTAGTTGTGCTTATTTAAATGGATTTTCCTCTAAACTGTGGCAATCAAAAAAATTAGAACATGAATAGATGTTTGAGAAAGAATATAAAATACACTATAAATTGAATGACACAAAAATTTAATTCATTTAAATGTTTGTCATTATCATGGATATATGTCTAACTAATGTAACTATAAGGACCATAAGAATTTGCAAGTATACAAACAACATTGCAAACATTTCCCTTAAAGCACCTATGGAAAATTAACCTTCTTCCTGTTATTCAAGACCTATATAAATGAAGGAGGTTTTCATCGCCTAATCACCGAATAGTTCTCAATAACCTATGAGATAGTATAAAAAAGGATAGAAATGTGATAACATACTTCTCAATCATCACATATTATAGATGGGATGAAAATGATGCTCAATATAAATTATTCACACTTAAAAAGAAACCATTAAAACGAAATTTGGATTATGGAAAGAAATAATGTGGTAGGATATAATAAAGGGTGTATAAGTATGAGTGGTCACAATCTAAAGTTGCTCGAGTGGTAAATTCCCTACATCCACCACTTGTGTATTTTCAACAACCAGTGTGAGACCCTACTTCTCATATTCAGAACTATAAACCTCTATGATAAAGTTAACGTGAGTATGGATCCCATGCCTTACTTTAATCACACTTTTTTGGTCCTTATTTGCATGATTTATGTGATTTATTGTGGATTTATTTGTATTAATATAAATATCAAAAAAATTATTTGTAATAATTTTTAAATAAATTTCTAAATAAGGGAATATGATATGTTCAAATATTGATTCAATGAACTTTTTCATTATTTTGAACTTAAAGAAAAATACCTTGTATATTCCATAAATCAGTTGGATCAATCAATTTGTGGGGATTGATGTGTGGACTTTGAGTGGGCTCTGATCGGGTTACTTCAAGTCCTAAATGTGGTTTGACACAGGTCAAGTGGGCCATTTTGATTTCCTCCAGTGATTGATGCATGAATTGTTGGATTCATATGGATCAACCTAGGTTAATACAGTCACCTTGAGTTAATACAGAGAAGGGTAGTTCAATGTGCATCGTGATTTGTATATATTCTAATAGGATAGAGATATTTATGTAGTAAAAGTAGAAGAGGACACTAAAAAAGTTTGGAGTTACCTTGGTATAGCAGGATACTACAGATGGTTCATTATGAAATTTAGTTGCATATCTTTTCATTTCCCAAGATAACCAAGAAGGGTGTACCTTTTGTTGGAAATGATGAGTGACATTGTTTGTAGTTGTTGAAGGGTTGACTTCAACACCAGTGTTGATTCTCATGGATACAGTGAAAGGATGCATGGTCATGTATGATGATTTAAGGAGAGTTCTTGGTTTTTGATAGATACAATACAAGAACATGACCTCTTGTGCTTATATACATCTCAAGAAGCATGAGGAGAACTATCCAACACATAATCTAGAGTTTTTTTGTAGCTTTGAAGGTATGAAGGAACTACTTTTATGGAGAGAAGTGTCAGACTTTCATGGAGCACAAGAACCTCAAGTATATCTTTATGCAAAAAGATTTGAATGTGAGGAAGAGGCACTAGTTGTAATTCTCAAGTATTATGATTTTACAACAAATTATCATCCTATATGGGTGATTATTGTGGCAGATGCATTGAGTAGGAAGTCAAGTTTGTCTTTATAAAGAATAATGTGTAGTTGAAATCCATGGCATGTATCAAGAGAGATATGTGGTAGTGCTTTGATAGATGAATGTAGATGTTGTCACTTATCATCTCCATGAAAAAAAATAGCATACCACCTTCACAATGATCCTTTTGACTCTAGAAACACCTTCATGTGATCAAAAGATGCATCATTTTAGGAGTTTTATATTCACTATCCTACTAGTCTGACCCACTTAAACATGGATCAGAGATAACCTCTTCTTTGTGCAGATAGTGTCAACAAGGTGAACCAATGGGTCCCTCCTTTTTCACTAGATTTTTATCCTCTCATTTTGCACCTGATTGGTGAATGTCACCTCGACCTTCTTATCTTATATCTTTATTTGGCACCCTCATAGGTGACATTGATGAGTTTTATAAGGCATTATCCCTCATCCAAGCTTGATGCCTAGACTTTGTCCTTCTTCTAAAGATTAAGAAGACAGATATCTTGGCCTTCCAAAGACCCTACAAGAGAATAAGATTTGGGTGGGTTCCCTTATGATATGTCCTCACCAAAGTGTGGAGTGAATATTTTAGGTGGTCATGTATTAGAAGACCCTTATCTTTCAATGGATCTTCTCTTAAAATTGTGGCTAGAACTATGCCCATGATGGATTGCTTATCTTTGATGTAGAATCCTCCGTGTGAAATTATTCTTCTCTAGTCATGTTACAATTCCCAGAATATTGTTTTCTCTTCAAATGAACCCCATTTTTTTTTAGAAAATTTAAGGTAAATATATTACCAATCCATAGAAAGGAGATAAATTTACAAGCATCCATTGCACATTAGGCTTCCAAGAAGAAAAGTGTGGGCTCTGAACCGTAAATCACAAAGTAAACTCAGCGGAAGCTATTAATTAGCAACGGAATATGAAAAATCACTAAAAATTTAAAACTTTTTAAGAAAAGATCTTTAAATCATAAAACTCCTTTATAAGGAACAATATAAATAGTTAACATCATGTTTTAGCATTACATCATTGTGAAATCACCTCTCGAGTGATTATATACACCCTGATACAAAAATCTCGAGGCTCAAAGCCAAAATATCAGACCTATCGAGTCCTAGGACCTGAGAGTACAGAGACGACATAAAACAAACTAACTACATGACTCGACAGTCAGTATCTCCACCTGAGATTCACTGCTGTCCCTTGTGTTGTTGTTGCTGATACTGCTCACCCGCAGACTGGTTCCTTCATCCTCGACGACCACCTAAAAAGTTGAAATCTATGGGGTAAGACAATTTTAAATAATTGTCCCAGCGAGAGTTATAACTCCCCGCCAGAAACTTTGTTATAGCATTTAAGGGATAAAAAAACAATATAATCTATAAGACATTCAACAATAGATCTGATACTAAGTAAAGCAATTCATTAAGGAATATGAGGAACATGTAGTCTAACTACTTAACTAGAGCATTTGTAAACAATGTAGTATCAATCATTGTTTCTTGTAGTTCAACCTAAGAAGATATGCTACGCGGCTGATTATGTTTTACAAACATCATTATGCCCTGCAGAGATGAGGTATACTGCTCATTCTCCAACCGATCACTATTAAGTCGCATCGGTATCATACTAGATCATCAAAAGAGTCAGATTCTTATGACCTCATCTTCCTCAGTCAGTGTGAGGATTGACTAGCAGGACATCTAGTGTCTCTGGTACTATAGTTTGCCAGGGTATTCTGGCACTTCACTATTAGAGTCACAGTGGCATTCTGTACTCTCTTCGCCATCAAAATATCTCTTGTTTATCTCTCATCAATGCGACATTAAATATTCCTTGGGTGATTAATGATACATCATCCCAGCATAAACATATAGTGAAGGGTTGATGGATTTAAGATACATCTACATCAATTCCTACACTAGGACGTAAGGATATTCACGTCCATAATCCCCCACATACTCAAAAGTATGTGATCCAGGAGTTTCCTTAGGAAAACCTATTTCACCATCATTAAACTACTGACAATGATGGATCTATGATCAGGGCTCTACATGATATGATTATACTTGATTATTAGGTACATTTCAGTATTCTTTTAACATCAGGCATGTTTCCAAGCATTAATCATTAGAACAACTGTTATAAAAGACAAATACCAAATGTATCAGGTTTAACTAACATCAGTTATTAAATGGATATCATAAGTCATCTAATCAGCATGACCTTGATGTTACTCATGGCTCTTACATCCCATCATTCTCACATGTGCCACTTGTACTTAGGCAACATAACATACATCACTATTCATAAAGCATGTTATAGACTTTCAATGAATATACTACTATAACCCTCACCTGGTTATGATATTTATCTTATAAGAACCTGCATGGTCAATTCATTTGATAACCATAGACAATTCATTTCCAGATCAGCAATTTATAAAGCAGAAATAACATTCCAGTTTCAAGGGTTGTACCTTTATGCCTTCACTAAGGCTAGGTTCCCTCACTAATATCAATTAGGGTTATTCATTCCCTTTCATTATGATTAGGAATAATAATTTCTCACATCATACTTTAATTATGGATATTCATGCTTAAAAGCATAACCTGGAATTAGGGTTTATTGTACATTTCATCACAACACCCTAAAATTAGGTTAAGATTCATTAATCATTATAATTACGGTTTCTATGATCTCACCTTGATGGATCATACCCTAATCCTATACATTCACATATATTGGAGGTATTTTACTTGAATTTCATTCTTAATTGTAGTCATCTCTCTCCTCTTATCATTAGATGATGTATACCTCACTCTAGGTTAGGTTAGGTCAAGTCAACTTGATTAACATAGTTCAAGTTATCGCCATTTTGGTCCTTAGGGTTTACTTGATCAAGGGTTGTTGTCTACTTGAACCCTTTAAGGGTACATTGGTAAAGTTCACCATTGATCAGGACATGGTTCAATCTACTAATCACTTAGCCCCTTAATGTCTTTAGGTATTGTTAGGGTTTAGATTGAACAACAATAGAACTATTTAAACCTTCAAGGTACTAAGCATTCTTAACCCTAAAAGTCCCCAAACGGTTTCATACTTTAACCTCCAAATGGTTTTGAAACAGCATGGAGGTGTTGACCGTTTGGTGACTTTAACCCTCAAAACCGCATGAACCTCAAGACCATTTGACCTTAAACAGTCTTGAAACTGTTTGATCAAACCGCATGGGTTTAAACCGCATGAGCTCCAAACTGCATGAACTCCACACTGCATGAACCCCAAACCGCATGAACCCCAAACTGCATGAACCCCAAATGGTCTTGAGATGGTTTGGTCCAAATTAGCTTAAAACCGCATGGACCTCAAAGGTGTATCAACACATGTAATCGATTAGGGTTTTCAATGTTGAACCCCTCAATTGATCTCATCCATGTTAACCACTTATCAATTGAGCTAATTAAGGTTATCCTTAACCAATTGAACACTCAATTAACCATCAATTGATAGCCAATTAGGGTTGGGTCCAATTGAATTAGGGTTTGTAATCGATTAACCACCAACATCCACCAATATGAGTCTAATTGAAGTTGAAACTATCACTTGGCACTCAATTGGCCATGAATTAGCCCAAACGGTTTTGAGATCGTTTGGACATCCTCCAAACGGTCTTGAGACCGTTTTCCCAAAGTCTCATCAAAATCTAAGTCCATTTGTTAAGGGTTGACCCCTAATTAAGTCTAAAATCAACACTTTTGATTAATTCAACAACTTATTGTGATTGGACCTTCAATTGATCAAATTACCTTAACCCTAGACCTCCAAACGGTCTTGGGTGATCACCAAACAGTCTTGAAACCGTTTGAGTGACCCCCAAATGGTTTTGAAACCGTTTGGGCCACTCAACCCACACTTCAACAAGATTGGTCCTTAAAATCAGCAATTTGAACCCGATTAGGGTTTAGGTGATTAATGTGCCTTCAACTTGAGGATTACTTGCAATTAGATGTTGATTCTTTGTAGATAGTTAATTCATGATGTATACAGAATACCCTTAAATGTTCAACCCTTGGTCAAACCCCTAAAACACTTTTGAAACCGTTTGAGTCCAAACGGTCTTGCAAACCGCATGAGATCAAACGGTTTTGAAACCGTTTGGTCTCAAACGGTTTTGCAAACCATTTGAACCATGGGTGAAGGACCATTTGAAAAAGTAGCCTAGGTATTCACACCCATCGTCATCTACCTTGATACCAAGGTCTGTTCTTCACCGTTTTTCTTGTAAAAGTGCAAGGGAAGATGGGGAAGAAGAAGAACAAACTAGTATGTGAAAGAAAGAAGATATGCTTAACAAAGTAAAGGGTTTAGAATCATATAACCCACCTCAAAGGTCGTTCCTAGAGCTCCAAGCTTCCAATATTTCAATCCTTTAATGGCATCTTGAGCTCCACAGGTCGGTCAAGGGTGTTTCTCCAAGAAATGGTTGGGGAAAGTCGGCTAGAAAGAGAAACCTAAGTAAGAAGAACCATAAACCAACCTTACAACAAGAATCCCTCCATGAATTCGATCAAGAAGATGACCCCATCTTACAAAGAACAGGTTGGACGATCGCCTCTGATCCAGAGATCTGTCTTCAGTCTGTTTAGCTAGGATATAAGTGAGGGAGAAAGGGAAACGATCCCTTGGTTTGCAAAGAAAGGGACATATGTACTTTGGGTGAAACTTCAACATAAGGGCTTCTAGTTTCTCCATTTTTCATCTAGGTCCCTCTCTTCTTCTAAGCACGTTTTCCTTCTCCAAACTTACACAAAACTCCTTATAAAACCAAGAACTAAAGGCAAGGAAGGTCAACTTATTACCTAGTTGCACATATAAGAGGGTCTCTTCATTTACAACTTAGTAATTAATTAAAAAGGTTATCAGTCTTATTTGTTTATTCAATTGAAGCTCCCTCTTCATCATTCTCACTCTAAATGATGTTAAGAGCCACAAAAGATATTCTAGAAGGTATATTTTACAAGTTTCACCCCACATTTTGGGTAAATTGTACTTTACACCAAAATTAGGATTTCAAGCATAAGGATCACTCCACAAGCTGCATCTTGATGCCCAAGCATGGAGAATCCATCAAACTTCATATTATTCACTCCTATGATGTCCCATCATCAGAGGAACATCTCAACATGTGAAAATTGCAAGTTAACCCTTCAATTGGGTAATTTGCATATAGGTCCCTGTATTACAAAACAATACTACAACATTGTTCAAACAGGATAAAAATGGAAATATATGTTACTCAAGAGCTATAATTACATACCAAAAGATAATCACAAGTTTCTAATTACATAATTAAGCAAAACACCTAGGGTTAGCTCATAACCCAGGTCAGGGATGTTACAAATTATCCACCCCTTACAAGGATTTCGTCCCCGAAATCAACCAAACATACTAAGAGAAAAGAGCAGGGTATTTCCTTCTCATCTCCTCCTCTAGTTCCCAAGTGGCTTCTTCGACACCTCGATGATTCCATAGGACTTTCACAAGACTTATGTCTTTCTTCTTAAGCTTTTTAATTCTATTATCATGGATTGACATTGGACCCTCCTCATAAGTTATATCTTCACTCAATTCTACTTCCATAGGTTGTAGAATTGACTCTGTATCAGGGTGACATTTCCTCAGCATAGAAATGTGAAACACGGGGTGTAACCTCTGTAACTATATTGGCAAATCTAGTTTATAGGCTACCTTTCCAACCCGTTCAATGATTGAATAAGGCCCCATAAACCTCGGAGCTAACTTACCTTTCCTTCTAAAATGAAGGACTCCCTTCTAAGGAAAGACCTTGAGGTACACTCTGTCTCCAATCTAGAACTCTAAGGGTCTACGACGTCTGTCAGCGTAAGACTTCTACCTATCCTATGTAGTCTAAATCTGTTGTTGTATCACTTTAATCTTCTCTGTGGTTTGCTGCACAAGATCAGGACTGAACAATTTATATTCACCGGTTTTGTACCAACATACGGGTGATCTAAAACGTCTACCATACAAAGCTTCATAAGGAGCCATGTCAATTCTATGTTGATAGCTATTATTATAGGCAAACTCTATCAAGCTTAGGTGTAGATCCCAACTCTCAGTAAACTGAAGAACACATGCTCTCAGCAAGTCTTCCAAGGTCTGTATAGTCCTTTCCGACTATCCATCAGTCTGTGGATGAAAGGATGTACTAAACCTTAACTGAATGCCTAAAGCTATGTGCAGTCGTTCCCAAAAAACGACTCATAAACTGGGGACCTCTTTCTAAAACTATAGTGATTGGAACTACGTGCAGTCGCACTATCTCCTGAACATACAACTATGCTAACTTCTCAGCAGAATTGGTTGTTTTGACAGGCAAGAAATGTGTTGTCTTTGTCAACCTATCAACAATTACCCAGATGGAATCATGTCCTTTGCTTGTCCTGGGTAGGCCAACAACAAAGTCCATGGTCACATGGTCCCACTTCCACTATGGTATGGGTAAAGGTTGCATCGTTCCTGCAGGCTTCTGGTGTTTAGCTTTAACCTGCTGACACACAAGACACCTCATCACAAACTCAGCAACATCCTTCTTCATTCCAGGCCACCAATACATATCCTTCAAATTCCGATACATCTTGGTACTCTAGGGATGCATAGCGTACATCGAAGAATGAGCTTCTTCCAGGAATAACTTTCTCAAGTTGTCCACATCTAGAACTATCATCTTCCCATGATAACATGCTACTTGATCATCAGAGTCATGACAACCATATTGCTTCTCATTACCATACTCCGATCTAATCTGCTGAACCGTAGCATCAACTTGTTGTGCCTCCTTAATCTTCTATCTTAAAGTAGGTTTTATATGCATCTCAGCCAACAACCCAGCTAACAATGACACCTTCAACTGTACATTGTCTTGCCTTAAGGAGATAAGCATATCCCTTCTAGAGCACACTAAGGAGTTTAGGTGTGCCCTATCAGAGGATGGTGTTGCTGATTTTCTACTCAGAGCATCTGCAACCACATTGGCCTTCCCTAGATGGTAATAAATTGTAAAATCAAAATCCTTGATTAACTCCATCCAGCGGCGTTGCCTCATGTTGAGCTCGTGCTGAGAGAAGATGTACTTAAGGTTCTTATGATCAGTGAAAATATGGAATGTTTCTCCGTAGAGATAATGTCTCCAGATCTTCAAGGCATGAACCATGGCACCTAAATCTAGATCGTGTGTCGGATTATTCTCCTCGTGTTTCTTACGCTGTCGAGAGGTGAAAGAAATCACTTGTTTATCCTACATCAACACGCATCCGAGTCCATTCTTGGAGGCATCACAGAAAACCACGTATCCTTTGCCTTGCTTAGGTAACACAAGTACAGGTGCACTTGTCAACCTCTCCTTCAATAGCTGGAAAGATTGCTGACACTTATCGCTCCAAACAAAAGGTACGTCCTTATGGGTCAACTTTGTTAAGGGTAGGGCTATGGAACTGAAGTTCTTAATGAACCTTCAGTAGTAGCCAACCAACCCTAAGAAACTACGGATTTCCGTCGGTGTCTTTGGCTGCTCCCACTATAGAACTGATTCTACCTTTTTGGGATCAACTCGAATACCCGAGGCAGATATCACGTGTCTAAGGAAAGATACCTCCAGCAACCAGAACTCACACTTGTTAAACTTAGTGTATAGCTTGTGTTCTCTTAGCAAGGTTAAAGCATGTCGAAGATGTTGTTCATGCTATTGAGCATCTCTACTATAGATCAGAATGTCATCTATGAAGACAACAACACACTAGTCGAGGAAGGGTCGGAAGATTCTATTCATAAGTTCCATAAACGCAGCCGATGCATTAGTTAGTACAAACGACATAACTTTGAACCCATAGTGACCATACTTTGTCCTAAAGGAAGACTTGGGTATGTCACTGTCCTTAATGCAAAGTTGATGATATCCTGACCTCAAGTCTATCTTTGAAAAGACGGTTGCACCACGCAACTGGTCAAAGAGATCATCAATCCTCGACAGAGGTTACTTGTTCTTTATTCTTACTTTATTAAGTTGTATGTAATCAATGCACAACCACATAAATCCGTCTTTCTTTTTAACAAAAAGAATCGGAGAACCCCAGGGTGAGGTACTCGGTCAGATGAAACCCTTCTCAAGCAACTCCTGAAGTTGTTTCTTGAGTTCTGCCATCTCAGCAGGCGCCATCCTATATGGTGTTTGTGCTATAGGTTGCATATATGGAATCAAATTGATTTCAAAATCAATTTCCCGAGGCGGTGGTACACGAGGAAGTTCTTCAGGAAATACGTCTTTGAAGTCCCTGACTATAGGAGCTTCAGCAGGGTTAGGACTTTCCATGGTAGTGTCTACCACATGGGCCAAGAATGCATAACATCCTTGCCTCATCAACTTCTCAGCAACCATAGCTGACACAAGACAGGTGGGTAGAATCTTTCTCTCTCCTTCAAAGATCCATGTGTCGCTATCATCAGCAAACACAACCTGCTTGGATTCACAATCTAAGACAACCCTATACCTTTCCAAGGTATCCATCCCTAGGATTATATCGAATCATTGCATCTCAAGTGGTATGAGATCCACTTGAATGCGATGATTAGAAAAGATGAGGATGCAAGGAGAGCATACCTCCTGCAACACAGGAGACCCTCTCAACGGAGTCTCAAGCAACAGTCTATCTTCCCTATGACTAACTGTCATATTGCAGTTACGGATCACTCCTCGAGTGATGAAGGAGTGCATAGCACCTGGGTCAATCAAAACATATAAAACATAGGATGTAGACATATCAAAATATAACAACTCCATCTGACCTACCACAACCCGAGGGTTGATCACCGCATCAGGAGGGTTCATTGCATAGAACCTTGTTGTCGCCTGAGGTTGATTCGGTGTTGACGATCCAGCTTGGGACGCTTGCCCACATCCTCTAGTTGCTCCTTCAAACTGCCTTCTCTGGGATCCTTTCTGACTATGCCTCTGTGGTTGTGTCACACTAGCTGGTCTAGCTCTGCATTCCTTCATCAGGTGCCCCACCTTTCCACATATATAACAGCTTCTGTCTTGTTGCTGTGGTCTAGGTGGTCCTGTGACTGACATCGATGTTGAACTACGAGTCTCTTATAGCGTTAGGCTTTGTACTCTACCTCTACTCGGTGTCCACTGTGTCTGAGCACTAGGTCTAGGTGGTGGTGGTGTAGGTGCAGAAAATCTAGACTTCTTAAAAGTCTCTAGATGAGGACCCCTGGAACTGAGGATGTCTCTTATGGGTTTGCCTCTTCTCGGCTACAGATCTCTCTATCCTTCGGATTGACTCAACGAAGGTAGCAAACCTCTCTCGGTTTTCTAGGGCAGACACGGGAGTAGTCAACTCAGCGTTCAGCCCTTTCTCGAACCGCCTTATCCTCTCTTCTTCTGTAGCAGCCATGTGCGGACAGAACTGCAACAACTCCATGAACTTAGCTTTGTATTCGCTAATGTTCATCAAACCTTGCCTCAACCTCTCAAACTGAGAGATTTTCTCATCCAGGAATGTCTTTGGGAAATATCTGTTGACAAATTCCCGACGAAAGACCTCCCACATGGCCTCCACACCTGGCCTCTTCTGCTCTTCCATGGTCCACTAGTGACCAGCACTCCCCTTGAGAAGATAGACATCATGTCTAACCTACTCAGCTTCTGGTATGTTCAGGATTCTGAAGGTGTTTTCAAGCTCAGTCAACCACAGATCAGCATCTGCGGGGTCAGTCGTTCCGAAGTACTCAGTCGCTCCGACACGACAAAGTCTCTCAAAAATCTTATCGATACCTTGTCCTTTTGACCGGGCAGGTGCCCTAGGTGCAGGCATGGGCATCCTATCGGTGATGTGTGTTATGGCAGTCATAAACTGCCCGAACATGGTCTGAATAGCTGGGTTTACCATGTCAGCTGGGTCAAACTGAGGTGGCTCCATGGGTGGCTCAGGTACAGGTTGCTCTACTTTTGGGTCCCTTGCACCTTCTCGAGGTGCAACGACACTACTTTCTGCCACATACTCCTCGTGTGGTCCAGACATCCTTACTTATCTTCTTCTCCTGAGGAGCAGAAGACACTATTATATATACTGGAAAACACTAAGAATAGACTCGAAATCCTAAGTATTATGTCTCTATAGACTCAGCGAACCTAGATCTCTGATACCACTTAATTGTGGGCTCCGAACCGTAAATCATGAACTCAACTCAGCGGAAGCGATTAATTAGCAGCGGAATACGAAAAATCACTAAAAATTTAAAACTTTTTAAGAAAAGATCTTTAAATCATAAAACTCTTTTATAAGGAACAAGATAAACAGTTAACATCATGTTTTAGCATTACATCATTGTGAAATCACCTCTCAAGTGATTATATACATCCTGATACAAAAATCTCGAGGCTCAAAGCCAAAATCTCAGACCTATTGACTCCTAGGACCTGAGAGTATAGAGACAACATAAGACAAACTAACTACAGGACTCGACAGTCAGTATCTCCACCTGAGATTCACTACTGTCCCTGGTGTTGCTGCTGTTGATACTGCTCACCCACAGACTGGTTCATTCGTCCTCGATGACCATCTAAAAAGTTGAAATCTATGGGGTGAGACAATTTTAAATAATTGTCCCAGCGAGAGTTATAACTCTCTGCCAGAAACTTTGTTATAGCATTTAAGGGATAACAAAAACAATATACGCTATAAGACATTCAACAACAGATCTGATACTAAGTAAAGCAATTCATTAAGGAATATGAGGAACATGTAGTCTAACTACTTAACTACAGCATTTGTAAACAATGTAGTATCAATCATTGTTTCTTGCAGTTCAACCAAAGCAGATTTGCTATGCGGATGATTATGTTTTACAAACATCATTATGCCCTGCGGAGATGAGGTATACCGCTCATACTCCAACCGATCACTATTAAGTCGCATCGGTATCATACTAGGTCATCAAAAGAGCCGGATTCTTATGACCTCATCTTCCTCAGTCAGTGTGAGGATCAACTTGCAGGACGTCTAGTGTCTCTGCTACTATAGCTTGCCAGGATATTCTGGCACTTTGCTATTAGAGTCACAGTGGCATTCTGTACTCTCTTTGCCATTGAAAGATCTCTTGTTTATCTCTCATCAATGCAACATTAAAGATTCCTCGGGTGATTAATGATACATCATCCCGGCATAAACATATAGTGAAGGGTTGATGGATTTAAGATACATCTACATCAATTACTACACTAGGGCGTAAGGATATTCACGTCCATAATCCCCCACATACTCAAAAGTATGTGATACAGGAGTTCCCTTAGGAAAACCAGTTTCACCATTATTAAACTACTAACAATGATGGATCTATGATCTGGGCTCTACATGATATGATTATACTTGATTATTAGGTACATTTCAGTATTCTTTTAACATCAAGCATGTTTCCAAGCATTAATCATTAGAACAACTGCTATAAAAGAAGAATACTAAATGTATCAGGTTTAACTCACATCAGTTAATTAACGGATATCAATTCGTCATAAGTCATCTAATCAGCATGACCTTGATGTTACTCATGGCTCTTACAGCCCATCATTCTCACATGTGCCACTTGTACTTAGGCAACATAACATACATCACTATTCATAAAGCATGTTATAGAATTTCAATGAATATACTACCATAACCCTCACCTGGTTATGATCTTTATCTTATAAGAACCTGCATTGTCAATTCAATTGATAACCATAGACAATTCATTTCTAGATCAACAATTTATAAAGCAGAAATAACATTCCAATTTCAAGGGTTGTACCTTTATGCCTTCACTAAGGATAGGTTCCCTCACTAATATCAATTAGGGTTATTCATTCCCTTTCATTATGATTAGGAATAATAATTCCTCACATCATATTTTAATTATAGAGATTCATGCTTAAAAGCATAACCTGGAATTAGGGTTTATTATACATTTCATCACAACACCCTCAAATTTGGTTAAGATTCATTAATCATTATAATTAGGGTTTCTATGATCTCCCCTTGATGGATCATACCCTAATCCTATATATTCACATATATTGGAGGTATTTTACTTGAATTTCATTTGTAATAGTATTCTTCTCTCTCATGTTATCATTAGATGATGTATACCTCACTCTAGGTTAGGTTAGGTCAAGTCAACTTGATTAACATAGGTCAAGTTATCACCATTGTGGTCCTTAGGGTTTACTTGATCAAGGGTTGTTGTCTACTTGAACCCTTTAAGGGTACATTGGTAAAGTTCACCATTGATCAGGACATGGTTCAATCTACTAATCACTTAGCCCCGTAATGTCTTTAGGTATCATTAGGGTTAAGATTGAACAACCATAGAACTATTTAAACCTTCAAGGTACTAAGCATTCTTAACCCTAAAAGTCCCCAAACGATTTCACACTTTAACCTCCAAACGGTTTTGAAACCGCATGGAGGTGTTGACCGTTTGGTGACTTTGACCCTCAAAACCGAATGAACCTCAAGACCGTTTGACCTTAAATGGTCTTGAAATTGTTTGATCAAACCGCATGACCAAACCGCATGGGTTCAAACCGCATGAGCTCCAAACCGCATGAACTCCAAACCGCATGAACCCCAAACCGCATGAACCCCAAACCACATGAAACCCAAACCACATGAACCCCAAACCGCATGAACCTTAAATGTTTTTGAAACCATTTGAGCCCAAACGGTCTTGAGACAGTTTGGTCCAAATCAGCTCAAAACCGAATGGACCTCAAAGGTGTATCAACACATGTAATCGATTAGGGTTTTCAATGTTGAACCCCTCAATTGATCTCATCCATGTTAACCACTTATCAATTGAGCTAATTAAGGTTATCCTTAACCAAATGAACACTCAATTAGCCATTAATTGAGAGCCAATTAGGGTTGGGGCCAATTGAATTAGGGTTTGTAATCGATTAACCACCAACATCCATCAATATGAGTCTAATTGAAGTTGAAGCTATCAATTGCCACTCAATTGGCCATGACTTAGCCCAAACGATTTTTAGATTGTTTGGACATCCTCAAAACGGTCTTGAGACCGTTTTCCCAAAGTCTCATCAAAATCTAAGTCCATTTGTTAAGCGTTGAACCCTAATTAAGTCTAAAACCAACACTTTTGATTAATTCAACAACTTATTGTGATTGGACCTTCAATTGATCAAATTACCTTAACCCTAGACCTCCAAACGGTCTTGGGTGATCACCAAACGGTCTTGAAACCGTTTGAGTGATCCCCAAATGGTTTTGAAACCGTTTGGGCCACTCAACCCAAACTTCAACAAGATTGGTCCTTAAAATCAGCAATTTGAACCCGAATAGGGTTTAGGTGATTAATGTGCCTTCAACTTGAGGATTACTTGCAATTAGATGTTGATTCTTTGTAGATAGTTAACTCGTGATGTATACAGCAGACCCTTAAATGTTCAACCCTTGGTCAAACCCCTCAAATGGTTTTGAAATCGTTTGAGTCCAAACGGTCTTGCAAACCACATGAGATCAAACGGTTTTGAAACCGTTTGGTCCCAAATGGTTTTGCAAACCGTTTGCACCATGGGTGAAGGACCTTCTGAAAAAGTAGCCTAGGTATTCACGCCCATCGTCATCTACCTTGAGACCAAGGTCTGTTCTTCACCGTTTTGCTTGCAAAAGTGCAAAGGAAGATGGGGAAGAAGAAGAACAAACTAGTATGTGTAAGAAAGAAGATATGCTTAACAAAGTAAAGGGTTTAGAATTATAAAACCTGCCTCAAAGGTCATTCCTAGAGCTCCAAGATTCCAAGATTTCAAGCCTTTAATGGCTTCTTGATCTCCACAGGTCGGTCAAGGGTGTTTCACCAAGAAATGGTTGGGGAAAGTCGGCTAGAAAGAGAAACCTAAGTAAGAAGAACCATAAACCAACCTTACAACAAGAATTCCTCCATGAATTCGAGCAAGAAGATGACCCCATCTTACCTAGAACAGGTTGGCCGATCGCCTCTGCTCTAGAGCTCTGCTTTCAGTCGATTTAGCAAGGAGATAAGTGAGGGAGAAAGGGAAACGATCCCTTGGTTTGCAAAGAAAGGGATATATGTACTTCGGGTGAAACTTCAACATAAGGGCTTCTAGTTTCTCCATTTTTCATCTAGGTCCCTCTCTTCTTCTAAGCACGTTTTTCCTTCTCCAAACTTACACAAAACTCCTTCTAAAACCAAGAACTAAAGGCAAGGAAGGTCAACTTATTACCTAGTTGCACATAGAAGAGGGTCTCTTCATTTACAACTTAGTAATTAATTACAAAGGTTATCAGTCTTATTTGTTTATTCAATTGAAGCTACCTCTTCATCATTCTCACTCTAAATGATGTCAAGAGCCACAAACGATATTCTAGAAGGTATATTTTACAAGTTGCACCCCACATTTTGGGTAAATTGCACTTTACACTAAAATTAGGGTTTCAAGCATAAGGATCACTCCACAAGCTGCATCTTGATGCCCAAGCATGGAGAATCCATCAAACTTCATCTTATTCACTCCTATGATGTCTCATCATTAGAGAAACATCTCAACATGTGAAAATTGCAAGTTAACCCTTCAATTGGTTAATTTGCACATAGGTCCCTATATTACAAAACAATACTACAACATTGTTCAAACAGGACAAAAATGGAAATATATGTTCCTCAAGATCTGTAATTACATACCAAAAGATAATCACAAGCTTCTAATTACATAATTAAGCAAAACACCTAGGGCTATCTCATAACCCAGGTCAAGGATGTTACAAAAAGCATAAGCCTAGATAGGCATTATACAAAGAACTACTTGAATAGGATTTCTATAAGAGAAAGTTTCTAATTATCAAAGGAGTGATTCCTACGATTTTTGTCGTATGATAGTTACATAGCGTATTAATGTCTCCCGCTAGATTGTTAAACACAAAAATAGAATCCAAGTTGGCTCCTCCATGCCTCTTGCAATTCCTTTCTAACCAGTCATAGTATACCCAACCAGTCAAAACCCATAATTCAATGACACCATTATGCTTTGATCTATTGCCATACATTTAAGGCAATCAATAAGGGAATATAGAAATTTCATATAGAGTTTCATCTTTGCTCTACCCCGGAGGTACCTCCAGTAGTCATATGAACCAAAGAGATGGTCAGAAGATTATGTTGCAAGATGACATAATTGGCAATAAGGATCAAGGACCATGTTCTATTTAGCAACTTTATCCATGGTAGGAAGAAAGTTATGTAACACTTTGTAGATTATGAGACACCTTCTGGTATGATGAGGAGATAACCATAATGTGGCATATGCTAGGTTCTCATTGAGGGATTGATGATAATTGTTCCATAGAGTAGTATAATCAACATGGATAAGTTTAGGGTATTTAGCTACCATCCTATTCCAACAAGTGGATCCTTTATATCCGTAGTTATTAGCAAGATTCAGTCCATATCTTCTAGACATCCAGGATGTCCAAGTTATTGATTTATGAAGAAGTTTTTGAATCCTCTTTAAGGTGTGAAAGTTCACAACGTCTTTGAGCCTTCTGAGGTTTAGACCACCTTCTTGTAGTGGAAAGATGAGACTAGACCAGCAAGCAGGATGATTGGGGTTGCTCCATATGAAATCTGACATGATAATTTCCATTCTATTTAGAACAACATTAGGGATCTCACCCTATCCCATCTAGTAATTGATGAGTCCCACAACATAGTATTTGATCAAGATTTAACGTCCAACTATAGAAATCTTCGAACCAGGCCATTTGCATACCATGTCTATAACGTCCCAAGATTTGAGTCCTCGGATAGAATGATCTTATAAGGAATGATTGGACTACCCATATCACTAAGTGCACCTCTTTTTCCAAGAGCCCCTCACTTAAGAACTACATAGTTAAGTGTGCTCAGCTTGGAGTAGTACTAGGATGGGTGATCAGTGGGGAAGTTGATACCGGCTTGTGCATGAGTGACGATAAAGCATGTAGTTAAGGCTAGTGGTGGTTTGTGGGACCAGTCATCATTCATGAGACTCTACTAGAGTCTTAGGCAGTGCACCCGGGTGTTACAAATGGTATCTGATCCATAACCCCTCCAGTAGGTGGGGCTCACATGGGAATTTGGCATGCGAGTCTTGAGCTGTGAAATTCAGGCATGTTGGAAAGGGCTATCCATGGTGATGTAGCCACACATGCATTGGTATTCCTTGATCAGAACTGGGTGTCCATGGGCCATGATGGGTCTGCACTAAAATGGGGCAATATTATGAGGCCATATATTAAGCTTTGACGAGGACGTCAAGAGTCTAAGTGGGGGAGATTGTAACGTCCCAAGATTTGAGTCCTCAGATAGAATGATCTTATAAGGAATGATTGGACTACCCATATCACCAAGGTGCACCTCCTTTTCCGGGATCCCATCACTAAAGAACTACATAGTTAAGTTTGCTCAGCTTGGAGTAGTACTAGGATGGGGGACCAGTCGGGAAGTTGACCCCGACTTGAGCATGAATGAGGATAAAGTGCACAGTTAAGGCTAGTGGTGGTTTGTGGGGCCAGTTGTCATTCGTGAAACTCTACTAGAGCCTTGGGCAGTGTTCCCATGGATTAAAATGTCTCTCAACTGATCAAGACAAGTATTAAAATGCTTCTGTATGAGATTACCACCTGGATTTGGAAATCCTAGATACTTGGTAGGCCATTCCCCTATTTGGATGTTCTTACATGTTTTAAGATAATCTTTATTTTTGCAAGAAGCTGAAAGATAGATATGTGTTTTATTAGCATTATAATGCATACCGGAGAGATTCCCAAAGTCACAGAGAAGCATTTTGAGAAATTGTAGGCTTCATTGCCTTTCCTCAATGAAGACGGGCATGTCATCAGCAAATAGGAAATGGCTAAGTTCTTTTGTATGCCTACAAGGATAAGAACATATGAATTTATTCTCATAAGTTGAATCAATCATTCTACTAAGACCCTCCATAGCAATAGTAAAAAGAAGGGGTGAGAGAGGATCACCTTATCTAATGCCATTGGAGCTTTTGAAAAACTAAAAGATGATCCATTGATAAGAAAGGAGAAAGAAGGAGTAGAAACACATTGTTTGATAAGATTAATCCATCTTTTAGAAAATCCAACGCTATGCATGTAGTTCCATAAGTATGACCAATGAACAAAATCAAAAGCCTTGGTGATGTCAAGCTTGACACATGCAGCTGGGGGACTATTTTTACGATTGATACTGAGAGTCAATTCCATAGAAAACATAGAACAATCCTCAATATTTCTACCTTAAATAAATGCACCTTGGTTAGGTGAGATGAGATTAGGTAGAAATTAAGAAAGCATGTGAGATATAATCTTCATTAAGACCTTGTAGATCATGGAGAAGCATGAGATAGGCCTAAAATCTGATGGGGAAGAAACTATGCCCTTCTTAGTAATGAGAGATAGAAATACATGGTTTACTTGCCTTACTATATTGGCAACTTCAAAGAACCATGTAATATCTTGATTAAAGTATTCTTTGATGAGATTCCAATTTCCCTACAAAAAACCCGTTAAAACCATTTGGACTAGGACCTTTGTTAAGTTACATGTTCCAAACAACATCTCTAATCTCATCACCATCAGGTACTTTACAAAGTAGTGAGCTATCCTCGTTAGTAACACTGTTAAGACAATAAAAATATACGACAAAGTCTATTAAAGGAGACTCTTGATTAGTAAACCTTCAAAGAAAGTTTGAGTTTCATTTGTGATATTATTTTCATCTTGAATCAAGTTACCACTAGGATCAAACAATTCAGTAATAGAATTGATGGCATCATGTCTCTAGACAATTTCATGGTACATTTTTGTATTTCGATCTCCATTTGTAATCCAATCTAGTCACATCCTCTTCCAATAATCTTTCTCTTCAGCATTGGCAAGAGTTCCATTATATTATAGGTAACTTTTTCATCATCAATAATATCAGGATCTAGAGGTGAGTGTCTCAAAGTAGTAGAAATATCATCAAACTCCATTCTTTCTCTAGCAATAAGATTTTTGAGGTTCACATAGTTCTTTGACCAGGACTTCAATAGTTTCTTTACTTACTCCAGTTTATATTTGAAGTAATAGAGAGGATTACCCATACATGGTGAGATCCAAGCTTCTTTAATTAAGTCACGGCATCCTGGCCATTCCACCCAAAAATTAAAAAACTGGGAAGGTTTTTTTTGTGTGGATAATGGACCTCAGATTAACATTGATGGTCGAGTGATCAGAATAGGTACATGTGATAAGTTTCATCTTGGAACCAGGGAAGTTATTTAGCCAGTCATCATTTACCAATGCCTGATGAAGCTTGCAAGCAATGCATTTTGTAGCAACTTGTTTATTATGCCAAGTATAAATCTCATTGCCCATAGAAGGAAGTTTACTAATATTAGCTTTATCAATAGAGGTATTAAAATAAATTTATAACAAAGTAGGGACCTCACAACCACTAACTTTCCCCTCGTGCTTCCTGATATTATTAAAATCATATATGACAAGCCAAGGTTCAGATATGGATGTTGATAGACTTTATAGTGCATTCCACAATCTTATTCGTTCTTGTAGTTGGTTTCCGGCATAGGCAGTTGTAATAACAAGGTGAAGACCACCTTTATTAATGCATTGTACTGTAATGTGTTGATCTTTCATATAGAGAAGGTTAATATCCCAGGACTTAGGATTCCACCCTACATATACACGCCCATTGGGATCATGAACATGATTGTAAATCCAATTCCAACCACTAGGAAAGAGTTTAGCAGAGGTATGAATAAGATGAATTTTACTTTTTGTCTCGACAAGAATAGAAATTGATGCCTTAGCTTCTATAATAGTTCTTTTCACCTCCCTTATTTTGTGCAGTTTTCCTGAACCGTGCACATTGCTCATAATAAAAGTCATTAATGACCTCTATAGAAAGATTGGGTCTTGTGTGACCCATCAGCCTTAGAGGATCTAGGTGTCTTAGTGGACTCCTTTCTCGAGTTGCTTCCAATATTCTAGGAACTGGTTCCAACACTATCATTGAGATTAACCTCCAAGGATTTGTGTGGACTATCTATACCCACATCAGACACCACTAGAGGATCAGGGTTCACAAGAACAAATTTACCAGACAAACAGTCTAAATCTACATTCACATTTGTTTCAATAGTAACCCCCAACTTCTATCGCCTTTTTTGGGATAACTTTTATTTTGGGCTTCATCAACATTTAGCACACATTACGGATGGTGATGGCTAATATTTGGTGATTATAGTGGTACTTGGTCACACTTCTTGTGCATCTTGGCGGGTGGAATCAAATCTTATCACAATGCATGGAAATTTGCCTTTATTTCCTCTCAGGTACACACCCAACAACTCCAGCATCATATTCTATGAGATTCAACTTTGTGCCTACTCAAACCTCCTTTGTAACTACACACACCATCATATATAATACCCACTTGTCTTTTTTGTAGACCATGTTGTCACATACAACTTCCCCAACCCTAAAGACCCACTCTATTTTTAGTAGATACAACTATAAAAACTCATTCAAAATTTCATTATAAGTGGTATATCTAGAAATAACAACATATTCTTGCTTCTCTACAAGTAGACCACTCAAAAAACTCATGTTTGATATCCCAAGTGAAGGCCTTATATCAATCATGTCACATGTTGAGTGCCAATCTATCGTTTAATACTATATCATGAACCCTTGTACCCTGATGATGAATGTTTACCACTCTATAGCATTGCACGCCTTGATGGGTTCTATGTGTTGTGTGTTGTCACAAAACTATGCCATAACTTTGTCATGGTGTCATTTGTGATGCTCTGATTGAACTTGTTTCTAAGCTAGGTTAAAGTTCCTTAGATAAGAGCATATTTCCTTCCTTGGCACACGATATGATGGTATGCACTCCCACAGACATGTTAGCATCTTGTTATTTGATTGTATAGACTAAAGACACACATTTTTTATTCATCCATGGGTTTTCCCTTTTGACATAAAATACTTTAAAGTAATTATGAATCCATCTAGCAACCTCTGATTCCACTACAAAAAAGGGCCATAAACATAGTGCTTCTTTTGAGACAAATAGTCATCAGTTTTTGCCTTTTGCCTTTGATATGTATAGTGTTCTATATAGTGGTGCAACTTTCCTTGTTAAATGCCTTTAACATGTGTTGTCATCATATACATAAAACTATTTTCTATTTGGATCTATAAGCTTCACTATCTAGAAAAATTGATAGCTCAACTTGTTGATCATGCTTTTGTGAAGGTCTTTTGGAATCGGCACACATTTATCAGTTATGAACATATGGAAGTCTACTTGCATGGTTGTTTTTTGGCACATATTCATATTAAGGAAATGAAGTCACATCAAATTAGGGATCAAAATAGAATAGATATAGTGATATATAATATAAATTTCAATATTGGTGATACAAAATGTGATGATTTTTGTGAGACATATGAAGGTTCATTATGAGGGATTGATGCTCCTAAGGAAGGAAGTATGAGGGATATAGTACTTGAATAACAATAATCCTCAATGCAAATTATGAATCCCAGAAGTACTAAGATGTAAAAGAATATGAAGGATTTATACAAATAGCCAAAGATGAAGTGTAATGTGGCTAATTTTATTGACAACTGCCCCATTTTTCAACTAGTGAAGGCACAATATTGGAAAATTATAGATTTTTTGCATTTGTTGCATATCCCTAAGTGGGAATTGGATCCCGTGACTATGGACTTTGTTGTTGGTTCTCCAATATATCCAAATGATATAATTCCATCAACTAGTTGTTCATCGTGTAACTATGTCAACATACTTTATACCACTAAATCTACATACTCAAAGTAGTTGACTTTGTTATTTATGGATGAGATAGTCTGCCTAATTGATATACCCTCAACTATAGTGCCAAACTAAAAACTTCATTTCATGATAAGGTTTTAGGATCATTAGTATGCAACTTAGGGTATGCAATTGAAGTTCAACATAGACTTTCATCCTCAGACGGATGGGTAGTTAGAGAAGATGACTTAGAGCTAGAAGATCTTTCAAGATATTGTGTGCCTTAGTTACTATGTAGATGGAATATCCTCCTCATTTTGATAGATATCCTAAAATAATAATGATCAAAGGAGTATTGGCATGCCACTATATGAAGATTTGTGTAGTAGGAAATGACATTCACCTATATGTTGGTATGAGAAGGGAAAACATTAGCCTTATGTTCCAAAGTTAGTGCACTAGGAGATTGAAAATATATTGATTATTCAGAATAAGTTGAAGAAAGCATGGGATAGATAGAAGTGTCATGTTGATAACCATAGGGGCCTACTTGATTTCCAAGTTAGAGACTATTTTTTCATAGGTTTTACCTTCTATGGGAGTTTTGAAATTTGGTAAGAAGAGTACACTTTCTCTTAAGCACATGGTGACTTATCTTATTATGTGAGATGTTAGAAAAGAGGCATAAACATTGGATTTACCAATCAAATATGAGTGGATTACACAATGTTTTTTGTGTTTCTAAGTTGAGGATGTTCCATCCTGATATATAATCGATGTTGCATCCAAGGGAAAGTTTAACTAGCAAGGGATGTTACATACAAGGTTGGCCTAGTTCATATTCTATATGATAGGAAGTTGTTGAGGAAGAATACACCTTAGGTAAGGTTTTGTGGCATCATCTTTGTGTTGGGGAGTCATGTAGGAGTTGGAGGAGGAAATGTTTGGGTTGTATTTGGATTTGTTTTAGGATTTGAGAGGTGAAATTCTATCAGGGGGTGATATATAAGACCCTAATTCTTATATGAAGAATCATGAACCTTTTTGACAGAGTAATTTGAGAAAATATTCCATGTCATGTATTATTCATGCTTTTTTGTTTGGGGGGTCTAGAAGATCCTTTTAATCCTGATTTTTTTGGGGGGGATTGTAGTTCTTGAAGTCTTTAACTAAGAATGAGATTACATAAGAGCTTGTGTCTTCATTACTACTAAGCACATTGTTGTAATTATCATTACATTGTCTATCAAGAAGAAAAGAAATTGAAAATAAAATGGGGGCAAACATAACTCAATTATGGATGGGTTGTTTCTAAACATAGATTAGCCAGAGCATCTACTACTTGGGTTTGATATCCTCTCTCTGAATTGTTTGATGCATTCTCAAACTTCATCTTCATCATATTAATTCTATGAGTCCATAAGGAGAAGGTGGGAGGTGATGAGTCATGATTTTTGCATATTTTACTACATATTACAAAATGGACTCAACAACATAATATGAAATCTTCTTCTCCATATGCCAAATAGAGTGTTTCCAAAATTCCCCATACTTTACCATGCATAACCTAACTTCTTGTAGTAATGACGTTACCCTATTGGTCATATGCAACCATAACTATTGCAACTTGTCCTTTCATTATTTTGGCAGAATTAGTATTGATCTTACCCTGACTCACAAAGGGTCCTCCTAGTGATATTTGGATCATATTTGAATTATATTTAGGGTTATCCTTCTCCATGTGAGACATCTTCATATTCCTCAAGTTCAGTGAGATAAGCACACTCATGAGAGAAGGTACTTAGTGTTTACCAAGGAACATCGATGTTTAGTTGGCTATCCTAAGGTTTCAATATGAAATGTTGAACATATGGAACTAGAGCATATTAACCTTATCATATTGAATGTTCCACTTAGTCCATGTGTTGGTATCATCTGTGATGAAGTCACTCTTATTAGAAATCGTATTGATCTAGCTCCAAACATGTATATGCTGATTACAGTGACAAGTGCATGAAGAATGGTTTCCACTTCAATTTGAAATCTTACCCCCATTTTCACCCTTAGTTATATGTCTTCTTTTCCTTACTTCATTTGTATAGAGAGTAGTGTGTTGGATATATTTATGTGATTTCAAAATTTATTTGGAATAGTGGCCTTCCTCACCTCCTTCCACTATACAATGATGGCTACATTAGAAGATTTTAGGAATAACAAATAAGAAAATATTACATGAACCACCATCCTCTTCTCATACCCAAATCCACTCATCACTACCCTATCATGGGTCAGGTGGTTCCCAGATGCAAATTTAACAAAGTGATAATGCTAAAACAGATAGATCAGAATTTCATGTCCCGCCTCATATTTTGTTAGAGACTCATCACATGGGATAACCACTTCATCAGGTAATGCCTGCAAATCTATATGTGATAGTAGGCCTTGATATGGAACCCAACTATCATCCCAGAATAAAGTTTATTGGTTTGAGAAAGTCCCTCCCATGCAATGTTTTTGTAAGGTGTCTTCATGAAATTTGAACGTGTGCCAGGTGTTAGAACAAGTAATAGAATTAGAGGCTTCTCTTCTTGTGTACTTATAAAGGACTAATTGAAATCAATGGTCATCCATATCTCTTCAAATGTCTCAATTGTTCTTTACTAGAAAAGTTGATTTAGTCTCCTCCTTGATCAGACACTACAACCTCCCATGTGTATTGGACTTGTAATTTTGAAGCATGATACTTGTCTATGTGTTCTTGTACCTTTTTTTGTTTCTTGAAGTGAATCTTGTAATTTTTATGTCAATATTTTCGCATTTAATACTTGGTATTCTTTTGTTTACATGGAAAAAGAGAGGACAACATTCATCATATATTTAGCCTAAACAATATGATTGACATGATTTATACTTTTATCATCCCAACTAAAATACAACTAGTCACTCTTTCTACCATTTTATATGTTATTTCTAGATCTCTTATGGATAATTGGGGTACCAAAGTAGCCACCAATAAGGTATGTTACTGCAATACCTAGAAGCCTAACTATGTATCTTCTTCCACAGTTAGTCACCTATTTTGAATAAGAGATCCTTGACTTTCCTTGTGACAAATTGAGACACGAGATTTAAAGAAAAGCTTTGAGGCAATTCTTAATGACTCTAGACAATCTACTTGTACCTTCACCAAAATTATAAAGGTTAGTGAAACACAAATGAGAAAATATTAGATTTGTGCCAACCACTTATATAGGTTCCCACCTTCCCTGTTTGACTTCCTTACTCATTATATGACATAGTGTCTCCACCCATAATTTATAGACATATGGAGAGAAGATATCTCCTTATTTCACACCTTGTGCTTGTTGAATGGGATATAGATTCCTCTTTTCCATAGTATATTCACTTTTCTTGAATAGAAGATTGTCTTTGAGAGATCAAATAGCTTTTGTGAAATGCCTACTTTACATGGTGTTGCAAAGATAAATTACCACATCAGAGTTCCATAAGATTTGGTCTGGTAAAATTTGATAGCTATGAAATTCCTTTTAGATTTGTTCAAAGAATTAATAATTTTTTGAACCAAGAATATATTTTGTGTATGAAGAGAACACGAGTGGAACTACTTTGCATTGGATGAATAAGATCTAACACATATATTTTGGCTCTCTCAACAATCATTCATATAATGAGTTTCACGCTTACATCTCCCATAGAGTTAGGAATAAAGTGATTGTAATGAAATGGAGAATCAATAATGAGGATAACAAGTGAATTATCCATAAATGGATCAAATACTCCATCAAAAAAGAAATGTTTGTGAATGACCCTTTAAGAAGATTTTGGTTGGCATGAATGAAACCAAAAATCAATACCATTTGGTGTGGAGCCTTCTAGGATGACATTATGAAACAAGATCATTCTAGTCTCTTCCTTATCGTGTGTATGGTATATGTTCTCCAAATAGGCATTATTAATGGTCAGGATATTGCTACAAAACATCTAATGTGGGATTTCTAACAAGATCTCCTCCTCAGACATCAAATATAGGAAAACTTGTTAAAGACCAAGTTTCCCAAATCAACTTTATTTTTGAATCGTTCTCTAAGATCATTCTTTCCTTTAAATTTGTGTTCGTTATTTGTATAGAATTCACAATTCTATGAAAGAATTGATTTCAATTTTTTGATTGATATTGCCTTCATCAATTTATCTAGACCTGATTTTTTATTAATTCATTGTTTTGAATGGATTTATTTTTAAAGTAAACTAAAGTATTCACACAAAAACTTGTAAAACTTCACATATATTCTTTTAACAATAAATAAAATCTATGTCCAAGTTTTGGGTCAATTAAATTTTTGAAGTTTTTCACAAGGAAATAACATATCATATGTATCATATCAATCGATGTAGTAGAGATCGATCTATGGGATTAAAGCTAGATTTTGTGATGTTGATTAACCCCTACAGGGTCAAAGCAAGTTGAGCAAGCTTATTCCACCACCCTGTGTGGTATATGTACAGTGGTTTGGGTCAATATAGATCTACTTAGGTCATTACATCTTCTTTGCACTGTTGTGGGTAGGAAGGAAGGTTGACGTGTGCTTTAGAAGGTCAAAGTGGTAGTTTGAAGTGTTTTGACTTGAGTCACTACATCTACTATGAGACATTGCAGAAAGGGAGGCATGTCAAAGAGTGACTTTAAAGGTCAAAGTGGGAGGTTTTTAGCACTTTGACCCATGTTTGTGGTGAGTAGGTATTTTGGCATCAATGTATCCGACTAGAGGTCTATGGATGGCCTTTAAGGTTGATGGGAGAAATTCAAAGACATCCAATTTGTAGATTAATCTAATGATATAAATGGGATCCACTTTGACCCTAGACTCATTTGGAGTATCCTTGAGTTGGAAAATGTTGTTAGAGTTGAAGAAGGGTGATTCTTGGAGAAAAGACATTTCATTTTGGTGATTTCAAGACCAAATCTCATAATAAGGGACGTTTTAGTTTTCTACATATGCATATTGTAATTTCTGCTTACTTTCTAAATCCTAGAATTGATGCTTGCTTCAAGTTTTCACGGTTGTAATTGTCTTGCAATGGTTGTGAATGATTCACTTATGTATTCCTATGTGGATCAACAATCTCCAATCAACAATTTACAATTAACAATCTTCCATGAACAATCTCCAATCAAAGATCTATATTCAATAATCTTAGAATTAACAATCTTTTCCAAACAAAATCAATTATATTAACAGAAAGAAAGAATCTTTCAACGATAAAAAAATATTTTTTAAAATTAGCAAACACTTAAAGATTGGCAATCTTTTCCAAATCAAATCAACAATCTTTCTAAAAGTGAAATAATCTTTTTCAAAGCAAAACTATCTTTTTCATAATGAAACAATCTGTCAAAAGTGAAGCAATCTTTCAAAAGTGAGTGACCTTCTCAAAATTTAGTAACCTTTGCAAAATAAAATAGTCTTTCTAAAAGAAAATCAATTTTTTGAATGAAGACATCTTTTAACTTAAACAATTCTACAAAATATGTTTCTATCGGATATGCCATCTTTTCAATTTGGGTAATCTCCTTGGGGTAGAATGTGATCCTTCATGTGTCTGCTACCCATTCCTCTCACCTACTTTGCTTTGTAAGGTTGTAAAATCCCTTAGACCACCGTACCCATTTTTAACCTTACGCCCACTATGACGTTCCCAAGATTCACCCTCAAGCCTTTTATTGCTTTAGTATGTGGTTTGACTTCTTATTGGTGGTCTACTTTGCACCGAAAGGCTATCCAGGTCAACATCAAAGCATTTGGCGATCGTCCTAGGGTTTTCTAAATTGGTCCACTGAAAGGTAGTCTAGTTTAAAAAAAACACTAGGGGGGGTGAATTGGGTTTTATGGATATTTTAAAATTAATTCAACCAAAGCAAGCAACCACAAAAATATTGGACAAGGGGACAAGGATTTAGAGTGGTTCCAACCTTCGCAAATACTAAGGCAGTCAATCCACTACCCGGTTCCTTACCCAACCGGGATTTTGAAAGTATTTAATTTTATTACTTTGCAAGGATTTTACATAAAATTACAATACTTTCACCAAGCCCTTCGGACAGCCTTCACCTAGAAGTAGTCTCACCAACCTTGAAGCATCCTTCCTTGAAGTAACATCAAGCTCCCCCTTGAAGTAGCCTTCCTCTTGAAGTAGCTTCCCATTGAGATAGCCTTCTTAAAGTAGTCCAAAGTCCACCTTCTCCACTTAAGAAGTCAAACCCTCTCCAATCCGCAACCTCCAATCCTAGGAGTAGCAAGGAGAGTACAAGCAATATAAAGGAACAAGAAGGAAAAATAGAAATTACAATACCACTTGTAGCACAAGGCTTGATTTCCTATATCAAGCGTTTTGATCTCCTAACCAATGTATATGGAAGTGTAAGTGCAGTGGGTAGGAGATTCTAGCATATAGGACACGAACTTAGAGCAATGGAAATGTATAGCCAATGTTGGAATTGCTCAATTGCTCACAAGAATGAATTGCCAATTGCAAGTATGAATGCTCAAGTGTAGCACAAGTGTAGGTGCAGTGGGTAGGAGATGCTAGCCTATAGGACACAAATTTAGAGCAATGGAAATGTATATCCAATGTTGGAATTCCTCAATTGCTCACAAGAATGAATTGCCAAATGCAAGTATGAATGCTCAAGTATAGCACAAGTGTATTTTTGGTGTCCTAAGGCTTGTCCTATTTATAGGAATAGCCTATGAATTTTTAAGGACGTTCTAGAAACTTTCTAAGGGGTTCTTAGTGCTTAACTAGCCATTAGGTAACCATTAGTTGCTTTAACAACGGCTAGTTAATTAATCCTGAAAATTGCAGACAGAGACACTCTCGGTCGAGAAATTGTCGATCGAGGGTCCTAGTCGGTCGTGGACTGGTCGACTGAAGGACTGTCTAGAGCAAGTGTATATAACATTCTGATTCAACTCCCAACTACCTTGTCTACTGTGTCTAACGGCTACCTAGGTCATTCTCAGTTGAAGAGTTTGTCTACCGAGAGTGTCTCGTTCGAGAATTTTGTCGACCGAGATAAACCTTGTTTCAATATTTTAAACTAAGTACTAAGTGTGTGTATGAGTATGCAGTTTTGACACTATTGTAGGGGATGATCTATCTAAGTGTTGTGATTGACTAGGGAAGATCTAAACGCTTGATTTACATGATATCTAAGTACTTGTACATTATATACTTGTACAAGTTTTTACATTTTATTACAGTCATGAATTAAAGCAATTTGAGCATATAGATCTTCCAAGTTGTTTGTCGTCCACCTTATTCCTGCAACACTCAAGTAGCACGTTAGATCCCCAAGAATGAAATGTTTGTCATCATCGAAACAAAGGGATTATAATAATGTCCAATTTAGACAACAATCTCCCCCTTTTTGAAGATGACAAACATTTCTAAAATATAAAATAAGGAAATAAAATCATATGAGTTTCATACCTGAAGTTGACCTTTTGTAGCCATTCTTGTTTTGCAAGTGTGTGTTGGCCGAGATATTATGAAACTTATTTTATTATATGTTTTTTATTTTATATTATTTCTCCCCCTTTGTCATTTCAAAAAGATATCCAAGATAATCATTTAGTATGACTTTTTATTTCTCCCCCTTCTTTTATGATACACTCCCCCTTAAAGAGATATTCAATTTAAAAGCAAGGGATTAATTCAAACCAATTATTGTTGAATTTAGCCACATTTTATTTCTCAATCATTTGCAAATAATGTTAAGCCTTGAAATGAGATGAGTTCCTTTTAAGTTCATCGCATATGTGTATTGATTTCTCATCCATTTTGCACTGGATGTTAAGCCCTAATTTGTTTAGAGAATTCCATTAAGAACAAGATATATATCACATCCATGAAATTTGTAGATTCCTTTATTTTCATAACCAAGATTAAAAATACTAAGGTCATAATATGTTTACAAAGTTTTTGTGAACTCCCCCTTAATCTTATAATCAAGATAATTTTAAGATGCTAAGGTTATAACAATCATTAGATCATAATATATTAAAATTTTATGAGAGCTATGCACTAGAATCTTGTTTAATATATTAAGGTTGGTTTCAAGAAAATGATTTACGAATAAGCATTTTGTCAATCTTATTTTAGGTCGACCTTGACTTCGAACATAGCGCCCCTTGGTCAAATTTGATTTCAACCAAGAGGCAATTTATGTAGATTTCCAATTTGAACACTCATATGTGAAGTATAATTTCTACAGGTAACTTGATTAAATAAATATCAACTTGAAGCACTTTGAGTGATACCTATTATGAAGACGTTTTAGAAACTTAATATAGGCATCACAATGAAGTCTTTGTCCTTGGTTTTCCTAGAATTATTGTTTTACATGATGACTCCTAAGCTTTTGATTTCTTAGAACAAACAACTAGATAAAACATTTAATATTATTGTTCTAAGAGACACTATTTGGCTTGTCATAGAATCATCATTCATTTATTGCAAGCCATACACAATAATTATTATCTATTATGTCAAGATGCATTTATGCCATAGAGTTTTAGTGTTATGAAAAATAGCATTTTCAATGATAGCATCATCTTTATTTGTAATGAATTGAACAACATCCATTTATGGTTTGTATATATAGATCAAAGATTATTTTAGACAAGCCAAGTAAAAATGAAACAAAATGATCATGATCATTTAAACTAAGTTTCAATACACATGGTTCCTATATATATAGACGAATTAATACTTAGGATAAACCATGTGAATTATGATAAAACAATAATTTCCTTGATTAAATTAATCATGGTTCATATTTTCAATTTTAAGCCAAACCATGTAGAGAATAAACCAAAATAATCTCATTCAGGTTCATAAGTTTTCAATTTTAAGACAAACCATGTAAATGAACATGCTTAATAATCTTTTTCAATCAATGAATAAGGTTTGTTCAAAATCAGTCTTCATATAACACTTTTGCAATATGTTTAAGGATTTCATATAATGTTATACCTCAATTCATGATGCAAAAAAAAAAAGATCAATATGTCTTGTTTCAAAGATGGTCTCCAAGATTTATTCTTGATTTTCATATTAAATCAATCATTAATACCAAATTGATATCAAACTAGATTAATTGAAAACAGGTTCAACAGAACTTTATTCGGTCGAACTGTTTGTCGACCAAATTTATCTCGGTCGACATTTTTCTCGATCGAGAATGCTACTGTTTGTACATGTTTTATCAGATTTGTTGAAAACTTGAAAACAGTAACCCACTCGGTCGACTATTTCTCGACTAACAATGTTCTCGGTCGAACAGTTTCTCGACCGAGAATGTTTATGTATTGTTTCAGAACTGTTTTCAGTAATTGTTTCCAAGTAAAACAAGAATATGAAAGTTAAAGATTGATTGTGTTGAGATATGACACTTGTATATCAAGAATCAATTTAGGTCAAATCTCAACTAGTCAAATGTAAACCTCTATGTTTTAGGAACCCAAGCTAGATCATCATTCCTTTTCTTGTATGGGCATGAAAAAGAGTAGTGTCCAAGACGCAAGCAATAATGACAACTAATAGAGTCAATCTCATTTCTCTTTCTAGGAGTTGAGTTCTTCTTGGGTACATACATGGATTGATTCTCTAGCACTTGTGTCCTTCTCCAACTAGGTTTTTGATAAGATTTTCCCTTAGTCTTATAACCTAGTACTCTCCTACCAATTTGACGATAAGGATCATTTAAGATGTTATCAAGAATATTATTGTTACTCAAGCTACTCACTTTTTGTTGTAACTTCATAATCTCATCCATTTTCTTCTTGATATCTAATTTTGCTTGATCGAGATTAGATAATAAATAATCTCTATCTTTCACAACAATATCATAATCTAGATGTGTGCACAAAATAGGTTGTTTTTTAAGATCATTTATTTGAGTTTGCAAGTTTGTCTTTTCTAGGGAAAGAAGATTGCAATTTTCTTCTACAAATTTCACCTTAATATCATGATCTTCAATAGCCTTTTTGAGATCTTCATTTTCATATGTGAGAGAAAGAAGTTTAGAATGTAGTTCATCATTTATTTTATTTGATTTCTTAAATTTCTTCTAACACTCAATATATTTCACATGTGTATCTTGAAGACTAGCAATTAGATCTTCTTTTGGAAAATCAAAAAGACTTACCTCTTCTTCTTCTTAATTTGTTGTAGCAATAAGAAATTCTACTTCTTCTTTTCCGTCATCATTATCATCACTTGAATCACCCCATACAGCTTTATATGCTCTTTCTTTCTTTTTGTGAGATGATTTCTTCCCTTTCTTGAGTTTTGGACAATCACCTTTCATGTGTCCCTTTTTGCCACATTCAAAGCACCTGGAAGAAGAAACACTAGAAGTTTTATTAGTTTTAAAGCTTTTATACTGCTTACCGTTTACAATGAGAGTTTCTTCTTCACTCTCATCTTCACCTGTGTCTTGACTATTTTTGGTTGATGCTTTGAATGCAATGTCCTTCTTTCTCCCTTGTTGAAGTTCATGGTCTCGTCTTTCTTCCTCTTCTAAGGTTGCCTCATGTGCTTCTAAGTTGCCAATGAGTTGTTCCATCTTTAGCCGAGTGAGATCATTTGCTTCTTCAATAGCAGTCACCTTGGGCTTGTATTTGGGAGGAAGAGACCTAAGGTTTTTGATACTTGATCTTCTTTGCTGATTACTTTACCCAAAGCATTTAAACGATTCACAATAGAATAAAATTTTGCATACATTTCACTAATGGACTCATTTTGATCCATACAAAACTATTCAAATTTTTGTTTAAGCATTCTGATTTTAGAATTCTTAACTTGAACAGTTCCTTCATATGTTATAGACAATCTATGCCATATCTCATAATTTGTTTCACAATTTGATATTCTATTAAACTCACCAACGAAAATTGAACAATAAAGTATACTTACAGCTTTTGCATTCATTTGGGCAGATTTTATCGTATTAGCATCCCAATTTGCATACTCCATTTGAGGAAGTTCATATGGAGTTGATACCATTCTCCGTAAGTCCCAGTTGATTCCTTGGAAGTAAAATTGCATCCTCCTCTTCCATTAGGTGTAGTTAGTGTCGTCAAAAGTTGGAGGTCTAGCCACGAGTGTTCCTTCCAAGTTGAGGTTGTTGAGTACCCCGTCACCCATTCTTCAAGACTTTGTTAGAGTTCCTTGAAGCCCTGCTCTGATACCAATTGAAAAAACACTGGAGGGGAGTGAATAGGGTTTTATGGATATTTTAAAATTAATTCAACCAAAGCAAGCAACCACAAAAATATTGTACAAGAGGACAAGGATTTAGAGTGGTTCCAACCTTAAAAATACTAAGGCAGTCAATCCACTACCTGATTGCTTACCCAACTGGGATTTTGAAAGTATTTAATTTTATTTCATTTCAACGATGTTACATTAAATTACAATACTTTCACCAAGCCCTTCGGATAGCCTTCACCTAGAAGTAGTCTCACCAACCTTGAAGCATCCTTCCTTGAAGTAACATCAAGCTCCCCCTTGAAGTAGCCTTCCTCTTGAAGTAGCTTCCCATTGAGACAACCTTCCTGAAGTAGTCCAAAGTCCACCTTCTCCACCTGAGAAGTCAAACCCTCTCCAATCTGCAGCCTCCAACCCTAGGAGTAGCAAGGAGAGTACAAGCAATATAAAGGAACAAGAAGGAAAATTAGAAATTGCAATACCACTTGTAGCACAAGGCTTGATTTCCTATATCAAGCATTTTGATCTCCTAACCAATGTATATGGAAGTGTAGGTGTAGTGGGTAGGAGATGCTAGCATATAGGACACAAATTTAGAGCAATGGAAATGTATAGCCAATGTTGGAATTGCTCAATTGCTCACAAGAATGAATTGCCAATTGCAAGTATGAATGCTCAAGTGTAGCACAAGTGTAGGTGCAGTGGGTAGGAGATGCTAGCCTATAGGACACAAATTTAGAGCAATGGAAATGTATATCCAATGTTGGAATTGCTCAATTGCTCACAAGAATGAATTGCCAATTGCAAGTATGAATGCTCAAGTGTAGCACAAGTGTACTTTTGGTGTCCTAAGGCTTGTCCTATTTATAGGAATAGCCTATGAATGCTTAAGGACGTTCTAGACACTTTCTAGGGGATTCTTAATGCTTAACTAGCTATTAGGCAACCATTAGTTGCTTTAACAACGACTAGTTAATTAATCCTGAAAATTGCAGATAGAGACACTCTCGGTCGAGAAATTGTCGACCGAGGGTCCTAGTCAGTCGAGGACTGGTCGACTGAAGGACTGTCTGGAGCAAGTGTATATAACGTTCTGATTCAACTCCCAACCACCTTATCTGTTGTGTCTAATGGATACCTGGGTCATTCTCGGTCGAAGAGTTTGTCGACTGAGAGTATCTCTGTCGAGAATTTTGTCGATCGAGATTAGCCCTATTTCAATATTTTAACTAAGTACTAAGTGTGTGTATGAGTGTGCAGTTGTGACATTATTGTAGGGGATGACCTATCTAAGCGTTGTGATTGACTACAGAAGATCTAAACGCATGGTTTACATGATATCTAAGTACTTGTACATTATATTCGTGTACAAGTTTTTACATTTGATTAGAATCATGAATTAAAGCAATTTGAGCATATAAATCTTCCAAGTTGTTTGTCATCCACCTTATTCCTACAACACTCAAGTAGCACGTTTGATCCAAAAGAATGAAATTTTGGCATCATCGAAACAAAGGGATTATAATAATGTCCAATTTAGCCAACATAGTTGTGGTATCCCATTTTGAGCCACGACTTCTTCTTGAACCTTAGATATTAGTGAAAAGATAATTCAAATATGGAAGACCTTTTGGGAATATTTTATGCTAAACTCCATCTTCATGCCAAAAGGGTGCCTGATTTTTCTTCAAGTAAGGTGTGTAATGTTGTAAAATTTATGTCTCCCAAATTGTAACTCTGATTGAGGTAAAGTTTTACTATTAGTTCATAAGTGTCCTCTAATTATTATAATAAAAGTTTGGTTCCATGATAATAAAGTTTAGGACACTAAATTTTTTAGATTTATTTTTAAAAGTCTAATTATGCACTCAACCTTATTCAATATAAGCACAAAGTGACATTTCATCAAATAATGTAGCTCAAATTCATTCAATTGAGGGTGTTGGAGGTTACTTAATAGATAGATCATCTTATTAATCTAGATGTGTACAATTTTGGTGAAAGAGAAAATCCATATTGTCACATCCTCCCAATCTTAAAAGGAATCTTGTCCACAAAATTAAATCTATCATTCAATTTGAGATTGGCATTTAATATCCATATCATATATCAACTTGGTAATCCAAAAAGGTATCATCATAATTTTAACATCAACTTTATATTAAAATTGAGAAATCAAGCATTAAGGTTAAGTCATAGAAACATTGATCATAAAATCAGAAAAATCATCACATGAGTCACAAATTTGTAAAGATTATCCTATATATCACAAATTTGAAGAGATAACATTTAGGTTGAACGAATATATCTCTTTGATTTGTGCATAAATCATGACTTACATCACCAACATTGGGTTATAGCTTCTACTATGTCTGGTTGGGGTTATACATCCATATTTGAAATTTTTTATTTCAAAATTTTGAGACAATCTTGATATGAGTGTTCTGGTTTTCATATCACTATCAACGGAATGCACCACCCTAGTCCTCATGAGAGTTTATCCCTAATTCATAAATCAATAGTCTTAACATAATCATCATTTCAAATTTTCATGGTTTAGGAACATGAAATTCATTAATCATATATCGAGGGTGATCTCAAGATCCAAATGTGGTGATTATAGAAGTTGAATCAATATCGAGATCAATACTCATGAGATAAGAATTCCTAAATCAATGTCGAGAACCAAAGTTTGGGCATCAAAGTCACAGGTCCAAACATTTCAAAGGTAGGGCTTAGATCCCTATTTAGGCCTTAGGGGTGATAGTTCATCCATATACATCTATCGAGGAATCTCTTAGGAACATTGTGAGACATAAATTTCAGTTTCATTATCATAGCATTCAAAGTTGATGAATAATGTAGACCTAGGTCCATTTAGAAATAATTAATATCATCCATGTCAAGGTTATTATCAAATCTAGATTCAATATCGAGTGTCAAGTCATGTACATATTACCTAATAGAGACTTAGGTAAAGAAATTATAATAATAAAAAAGTATTACCTTTCAAAGTGCTAAGTAATCAAGAGACAAAATTAATTGAAAGTCACAATAGGGATGTGACCTAGGTTAGGGATGTCAAAATTCACATTGCCACTCTAAGCTAGCACATTTTCCCTCTTTAGTTGTGAGACATTGACCATCAAATAAATAGGGCGAGCGAGCAACAACTGTCAATTGGTAGTACCTTACATGATCAAAGATCAATTATCAATGTCTCAAAATTTTCATTATACTTGGAGTCTTAATCTTTGTTCCCTTCCTTACATATATCAAGGAAAAGGAGGTATAGCTATAAATAGGGTATTCATAAAAGGTACCCCATGTTTAGAGTATAATAAGATACGGTCAAGACTTCATATGATTCACAGCGTCACAAAGAGGCACAATAAGAAATAGGGAATGTGTTTCTTGTAACAAGTCTTCCCATCATGATCTAGGGATCAGAGACATAGTCATATTGAAGTATGAGGCATGATACATGTCAACATGAATATCTTTTCTTTGTTATGTTTGAGGTTTGGTAAAAATAGGGACAACATAGGTTTAGGTACCTCATCAACCATGAGGTATAAAAGATTAGTTACACCTTATTTCACCATATCAAGGATTTTTTTTATTTACCTCAAACATAGAAAGAACATATGTCAAACTTGGTAACATTGAGTTTGTGTAATCTTCACAGACGAGTACATCATTTTCAAGAGTACTTTCACTAAGAAAAATAGGTTTTTCAATTTAAGATAAGATCATGGTATTATCATCTTAATCAACTTTTATGAATTCCAATCAATTTTAGTTTTTCCATGCATAAGTTACCCATAATCAAAAAATCATGTGGTTAATTGTCACAAGAGAATAATCACATGATGAAATGACAAAATCAACTAATCACATCTACTTAGGTGGTGGAGGATAGTTCTTAAAGAAGGCATGAGATTCTAGAAGAATCTTTCAATTAAAAGGTAAGAAACCTAATCTAGTCTTGGGTCTACTTTGGGTGGGTAGGTGTACAAAGGAACCTTAGACACCAAAAATAGGTGGATAGAAAGTGATTACTAGCTAGAATCTTCACATTTAGCACCGTACACATTGACGTAGTTTCACCATTATGGATTTTAGTTCTCCCTAGGTTCATAAGAAGTATTATGCCCTATCATACATATAGGCTAGTGTGTATGGCATCGATACCACTTGTCATGTATTTGTTTATTACCTGAATCCTCTCTCCTAATGGCTAGACATCCAAAGGTGAGAGGACCCCAAGTGTGTGTCCATAGAATGACACATAAATTCACACAGGCAATATATATAAGAAGGCAAAACATTACATACATCATAACGAACCACAAGATATAGAATATTAAGCTCGTAGGCAATAGAAAGGAAAGACATAACTGAATAAATAACATTAACTACACTACAGAGACATATGGATGTACCCATTATCATTTCAAGGATGTCCCATTGGTATTTCATTACATATATTAGTTGTTTTGATGATGTGTGTAACAATTTTTTTTCGGAATCTAAAATATATCAATGCTAAAGCATCAATTATGCTATGAAAAGACTTGTAAGCATAGTTTAAGAGTATAATAAAACTTTCTTGGCTAAAAAATATACTAATCAAGAAAAAGGGAAAAGGCAGAGTAAACATCACACAACATTCGTTTATACAAAGTATATATTTTGTTATATTTTTCATTATATAAAAATAGGCCTTTGACCAACATTTAAAGGAAGGGTCTGTGAGGGGCATTGGAGGCTAACAGCCTAATTGTCACCTTGTTTCTAGGTGAGGGGCCTCAAGACCAAATTCAATGAGATAACCTTGTGCCCTTACCCCAAGAATTTTGACAGGTACACAAGGGTTATCTAATGGAAGTCTAAGTTATGTTCAAGGTTTGTCAACATAGTAAGATCAATCATGAAAATAGTAATTATTGGCATAAATAAATAGCCAATAATTCATTGGAATATATATACAAATAAGACAATACATAGTAGGATCAAGAGGTTAAGCACACATTGTGAAAAGTGAGTAGTTATAATCCTTGGAAAAGATTCTGAGAGAAGGTCCAACTTAAAGGGAACCTAAGATGTAGTAAGATATAGTATGGAGTCTTATATTAGAAAGGTTTTGATCAGATAAACACCACCTATGTAATGTGAATGTTCCCCTAGACCTAGCTTTTAAAGTAGCTCATCAGTTTCAAACATGCATGCAACTATTAAACATAATTTAAGAGTCACAAAAATACCTTAGGTTTAGGTTAAACATCCACATTATAAGAGGTATTAGATAAAGAAAAACTCTAATTTGTAAATAGGGGTGCATGGTATATCAAGTATTATCATATTCAACATGTAAGGTCATGGTCAAGTCATATTAGATCAATTTTTTGCAATAATGTCATATTCTCGAGTCATTTTATCAAGAACATCATAAGGTAGATTAAGTGGGGATTTTAGTGCTACAAAAAGGACGATTCTACTAATTCAAAGTTTTATGATTATTGAAACGTTAGAGTCCTATAATCAATATATGCACTTAGATCATGTTAGATGTCACATGTATGTCACAAATAGTCAAAAGATCATATAACAGAGTTGCACGGAATTTTGTGTTACAAGATATCATAGGAACTGATTTTAAGGTTTACATAGATGTTTGAACATATTATGGATCAACTTTTGCATAAGGGCTAAAGACCATGTAAGTATTTAAACATCACGTTCGAGGGCATATTAGAATACAAATGTGAGTCTTTAGATCATTTGAGTTACTTATTGCAAAGTAGCATAAGGTCGTACTCAATCATTGAACAAAGCATAATAAAGTTTAGTGATTTAGAAGTTAGATGACCATATGATAGAAAAATGGGCCATGGTTCCATATTTGAATAAGTTACATCATGAAAGTACATAAAAGAGTTGTTTTTTTGGACAACGTAGCTATTATAGTCACATCAAGATGATCCAAGGCATTATTCAAGTCCATGATGTGGTTAAGTTACTAATTTATACATTACGAAAGAATGAAAATTTTCAACTACACAAGTAAAACATAGATGAGCATATTAAAGTCATTATCATATCAACCTAGCATAAGATGAGCATATTTTGGGATACAGTAGATCTACGAGTAGATTTAGGTAGTGAAACTATTTTAGTGGATATGGGTCATTTTTATGATCAAATATATCTTGGTTTTTCCAAGGGTGTTATCAGATCTTATTTATGTGAAGTTTACCTCAAAATTGGTGATTCTAGATTGCATGATCCTTATCCAAAATCCATGGATGGGCTATGAGTTCCTTAGATGAGGCACCTTCTTCTTTGGGCCTGCGGCTAGTGGGCCACACAGTTGGTCCATTTACACCTGCCACCATCGGCCCTAGGACATAGCTTGCTTCCATGAGTGGTGTAGCTAGTGACTTTAGGTTGCCAGCTACCACAACCCACTACCTCATATGCATGCATGTAAGCCCGAAGTTGGGCAGAGTCAAGCCCAACTATTGGGGCTTGTGTGGTGGTGTTAGATGGAGCAACTTTCTGGAGAGGCTTAAAACCGAAGCAGTGGGGTCATGGAAGGTTGCAGACCCACTGCCTGAGTTTGGGAAAAGGGGAAGAAGAATACTTGGGGCTTTATTAGGGCTGAAGTAAGCTGGAGAAAGCCCCAACAACTATGCACAATAGGAGATTCACAAAAGAAGAAGTTGTGAAAGGGAAGCGGTGTATGACTTTGCATAAGAAGAGTTGGAAAAGAAAGGGGAGAAATAAAGTAAAATGGAGATTCAAATGGAGACAAGGAGGTGTACAATGGCCATATTGGTTGGAGAAAAGCTTGTTGTACTTATCCTAACACAAGGTAGAAGACAAGATAGGGGGCATTGGACTAGGGTCCATCATGGAACAAAAATTGATCCTAGGACAGAGAGGATTGGACACGTCGTACAAAAATCAAGTCCTCTCATCGGCTAAGAGGAACTCCCACAAATTGTTGACTTGATTATTTCCTACGATAAAAGTTTGAGTCCAAATAATAATATTGAGGTCACCGAATGATGAAAATTCATTTTTTAAGTCTAATTGTGCACTCAACTATAGTCAATATAAGCAGAAGGTGACATTTAGTCAAGTACATTTCATCAATTGAGCATAATGTGACTCTAAGTCATAAAATTGAGCGTGAGGGAGGTTATTGAACACAATAGAGCCTTTTATGAGTCTAGATGTGTATTATTGAGATGAAATAAAAAATCTTGGTCATCACTCCATTTCTCTTTGATAGGTAGTCCTAACGTATTTGGTACCCAATGGCATGACCCAATAGAAAGAAATCCCCATTTTTTGATGAAGGTCAACTTCTTTTTATATTCCTTTGCTATGTTCATTGATTGCAGCTGGAGAAACCATCCACAAAACTCAAGGGTGCATGATAAATGGTGTCATCAACAAGCACACAATGGAAAATCATCTTTAGGAGATCCTTTGTTGAGATCACAATAATGCATACATGTTTGTATTGACCTACCCTTCTTTGGTACAATTAGAATATTGACAAGACATGTAGGGTAGTTTAACAGCTCGAAGAAACCAACACTCTATTGGTTTTGAACTTCCTCTCTAATCTTGAACCTCCATTATGGTCTCCTTATTTGTACATACACCTAGGATTATAAGGAGTTGATGTATTGTGATCTTCTCGTCGATCCAGAAACATATGAGTATCTCCATGTGAATACATTGATGTAGTTTTGTAAGATCTCTACTAATCAGTCTTTGATTGTCTGAGTTGGATGCGCCCCAATTTTGACTTTGTATAGCTTATGGCTTGAGCTGAGACTAACGATATCTGTCTTGTCTTCAATGTGAAAGAGATAATGTTTTTTATCATATAGTCCAGAACAAGAACATATTTGAACTCAGAGTCTTCATTATTATAAATGTGTGATACTTCTATGAAGTGAATAACAAAACTTTAGAGATCCAAAGTGTTGCCTACTTTTTTTGGATATTCTGGATTTTTTTAATCTTTTGGGAAAGTGCAGATATTGTGCATATTTGCTAAGAAAACACTATGCTATATCCATAATATCAAGGTTCCCTTCCTCTAATAGGATTTTTATGGGTAGGGCAGGTGGCTTTGACTTCTAGACATTGTGATCCTCCACACTCCATCTATGTACCTCATTTGCACTTTGCATGTGGCATATGAGTGTTTGTGGCCCTTCCATAGTTTTGCTTCAAAAATAGCATTGATCTTCCATCCTTCAAAAATTTCATAAGAATTGTCATAATCATCATATGGGAGAATATAGTCTTATTCCATGCCTTCATCACTCTACTTATTGGATTTTAGGAATGGTGACTCACAGATAAGTATTGGTGCAACAAAGATGTCTAGGCTGATTTGAGCATCAGTTTCTTCAGTTGTTGGATCCATGAACTCTATGTAGTCTCCCATGACTTTGTCATAGTGATTATAATAAACACATCCATATTCTTCCTCCATGATCACTCTATCTAGGTGTTTGAAGCATAGTAGGCCGACCATAAGGGTAATGGTCAATTTGATTGGTTCATTGTTTGAAGGGAAGATCATGTCTTCAGATTTTTATTGTTATGGCAGTATGACCTTGTCAATCTTTGATAATGAGGGATATCTCCCCAACATTAAAGGAAAAACTATAGAATCCATCCTAGTTGTTTTTGCCAATCTCTTGCCCAAGGTATGATATCATCATAGGGATATGGATTTGGCAGTTTTAGAACCATCTACTGTCATGACGACGCTACAAGGAAAGTAGGGATGGGCACTTTTGCACTTGGGGACTAAGTCCCACTAGTAAAACACACTATGTTAACATTATTGATAAATATGAATTCATTGGACTTCCTCACTTAGGTCGCAGGATGACAACAAACATTTGAGGTAACCTCTCTTGGTAAAATCATTTCCAGTGGGAAACAATACTATGGACCTTTATTATAGAGTCTTCCTAGTGATTTCAGAGAATCCAAGGCCCAACACTTATATCTTAGCAGAATCTAAAAATTTTGATATGCCCTTGCCATCTAGCCCCTAGACCTTCATCTGGGTGAATATGAATTTCCTATAACTGTTGAGAAAATCGCACATGTCCATACAGGAAATGGCATTGTTGTCTTGTTCATAATGTCATGTAGTTAATGGATATGACATGGAGAATCTCAAACTTGAGATACCAATTGTCTTCTTCTATAAAAGCTACAGTAGTGCTCAGGCTATTGGTAGGATAGTGACAATAGCATGCTCCAATTGGTACTTGAGATTTTTGATGCAGTGATGAAGGGCCACCTAATTCTGGTGACTCAAATCCAAGATCATGGACAAAACTTAGAAAGTTTATGGTCCAATATACATCTTGAGTTAAATCTCCCAACTTGCATCTATTTGTGGGCCATCAAAGGATTTTTCTTTCTTGATTGTTGATTATATGTCTGAGGGATCCATGTCGAGATTGCTAAGTGTGTTGAGGAGACATATGTTGAGGCATTATTTGTTCTTAATGAAGCAAGAAGGAATCTTGAAACCTCTATAGATAGAAGTGACCAGCATGGGTTATTTTAGTGGCTCCCTCCATCATACTTCTCTTCTTCAACAAAAGAAATTAGATGTGAAGTTAATTAAGCTGACTATTGTTGTGATTGATTTTGATTTTGGTTTCACGTCTTTGAATACATAGGATCCTTAAAGTGTCTTCATTATGACCTCCCTATGTATGATGAAACTCTACATCACCTCTGTTGGGGACACTTCTCATTCAGGATCATCAACAAATGTAAATTACATATGGATTGGTCTTTTCATAGATCTCCTGGGTAAGAGGTACTTTCTTGGTGTTTATTGTAGGAACATGAACTTTGAATGTTTTCTCCTTTGGGTTTTAGTAGTAACTCCTTTGTAGGAAGTTAATTTTTCTTTCGCCATATCAAGGGATAAAGGAACCTCTACTGGTGTGGCCTGATCACTTGCACTTTTGTTGACTTAGGTGCTTCCAATCAAATCACTATGGTAGGTGTGTCTATGTGATCATGGTAGGTCAAGATACCACAACCTATTGGACGTTTGTAGGATAGGTGATATTGGAACCCACACTAGGTGGACACTCTATCCTAGGCATGCCCTTCATATGATTGTTGGTTTTTGAGTGCTAATGGGGAGCACTAGTTTCTTCTCTTGCATAGTTGAAAATGAGCACTTTGGTATCAATTCGTGAGTGTTTGCTTCAAGGGGGAAATTGGACCAAGAGATGGATATTCAGATGATAACATGCAAGGAACATCTTTGTATGATTACATCATCTCTTCAGGCATTTATGTATTCATCTATTCTAATTCGATTATGTATTGTAAATTGTGTTTGAGTGTAATGCACATATCTATCTTGTGGTCCTTGGCTTGGTGAAAGTCTTAGTACAAATTAGCATCATAACTCCTAGGTAAGGTATTTGGTGGCTCCCTCACGGTAGTAATTTTGAGCATATGATGTTTTGTAGGGACTATATAGATGAGAGAAGTTCCTAACATATTGAACTTTCATTTTGTCTTAGCAAGCTCTTATGTCGTATGAGTTGTTGTTGGAAACTCTTCTTGTGGTGGTGGATTGCTGCAAGTAGGAATGCTACTTGCAATAGGTTGTTGATAAATGGATAAAATGGTGGTGGTGCATACCCATAGAACTAATTCATTTCTAATTGATATTGATGTGGTATATATTGAGGATGGATGCATTGGGTGTTGGGTGGTGCCATTTAAGCACTGCTATTGTGGCTCCCTAGAAAAACATGTAGTTTGAGGTGGTTTCTCCGTAGAGGGAGTTGTATGTATGATGGCCATTGTCTCTTGTTCTTTCTAGCTAAAATTAAAATGGCTCCCACTATTGAATCATTTGTGTTTGTCTTCGTCCATTTTAACTCTTGGTTGGTTGTTCTGAATGCATATTGAGATTGAAAGGTGCAACCAATGTTTTGATAAACCCCTCTCTTGATGGAGTACCTATCCAAATCCATGATTCAATAGTTATGAGAAGGTGTTGTACTATCTGAAGTATAGAAAAGTTTTGAGTGAAGGTGAAGCAACCCTTATCACCATGTCAAGGGCTTACTTGTCCATAACCTTGAACTATATCTTGATGCTCAATTCTCACCATCTATCAATGAACTTGAAGAGTCTCTCCTCTACATTTTGTTTTATTGCTTCAAGGTCTACTTTGGAAGGATCTTGATCAAGATTCTAAGCGTACTAATCGATGAACTTTTCACCTAATCAGGTCCAAGTGGTGATCATTGTCAAGTCATGATAGTTTCACCATGCCAAGGTTGGACCCGTTCAGGTTCCTATAAAATAGTGGATAAAGGCCTTGTCATCATCTTGTACATCCACCTTGTCTTAACAATATGACTTGATATGTCCTAGAGGATCCCCCTTCCTATAGTATCAATGAATTTTGGCATGGAAAGGTTATCAAGAAACCTCACATTTGTAAAGTAACTAAATATGCTAAAGGTCTTTTTGTCATCACTTTTCCTTTCCAACTACTTGAGCTTTTGTAGAATCTTAAGCATGAGGAGATCTATGGCAAAGGGATTTGGATGGCATCTTCTTGGAAGGATACTTGCAAAAGTTTCAGTGATGGTTTGATTATTGTTGGTGGCATCATATATATTAATGATAAAAACTAATATGGTCCTCCCCTATACGAGTTGCACCAGGAGGGCTGCATTTGTTATTAACAAATGTAGAATGACGAGTGATCCCACATTTTTCATGTAATGCGTCTGAATCTTAATGGAATTGGCCTTCTCTATAGTTTCATGGTTTTCTCTAGTAATCTTGACCTATTATTCCCTTTCCCCTCATTCGTTTCACCATTGCGGTTTGGAACGGATGTCATAGACTTGAGCATAATTGGGATTGAACAAGTATACACATGCCCTAGATATTTGTACGATCCTAGATTGAAAGGCATTGGTTGGTGAAGATAGGAATTTGATATGTTATACGGAAATGATTTTGTCGTTAAACTAGCATATTGTCTCCCTGTCAAATAAATTCTGGATCATGCAACCGCTCCATGTAATCAGTGCCATATGGATGCATAATAGTGATTCTTGTTGTTGTTAAGATACATTTTATGGTGAGATTTATTGGGATGTGAAAGGTGCGGGCACCTATGTGGCCTCTTTGGGATTCTCTCCTCCAACTGGCTTGTCATTCTTATTATTTCTGATAAGGGGTGAGAAAATTTTGGTTAATAAGTGATTAGACAAATGGTTGATTATGAATGGTTAATTTGGTTTGAACAATTTGGTTAATTTTGTAGATTTTGTTAACTTATTTTGGTTAATTGTTTCAATGGTTATTTGTTAGTTATTTTTTTGGTTTAATCAAATCAATCAAACAATCACAATTTATTCATAGAATATTATCTTAGAAATGTACATATATGATTCTTTTTCAATAAACCTCTCCATTTATATTCTAATCAAGTTTTAACTAATTATGTAGTATTAGAATATGCATTTCTACTATATGAAAAACAATGTTATTAGGTAAGTGCTTTTTGGTTAACCAAATAATAAAATTAACCATTAATTGAAAAACCTTTATCAAATTAACCATCTCTGTTTAGTTAGGTTCATGATTAAAATATAAAACAAGGAATTTCCCAATTCATTGAACCAAATTAACCATTAACTGGAAAATGTATAGAATGATCACCCCTAGTTGTTGACATCTCCTTTGACACCTCCTCTTGGATTAAATTTTGGGCATGATGGACCCTAATCCAATGGCCCCTAGCTTTTTTTGTACCTTGTGTCAGGGTAAGTACAATAGGCTTTCTCCCAACCAATCTGACCATTCTACACCCCTTTTCTCCATAGGACACTCCATTTTACTTTGTTTCTTCTTCCCCTTTCATCTCCGCCTTTTCTTGTGTAAAATTGTGCACCACAAACCTATCACCACTTTTTCTTCTTCTCTTCACTTTCTTCTTCTCTAGGCTTCTTGCGCTATCATGCATGACTGGGTGGGGCTTTCTTCTGTAGCGCCCTTCATCCCCAAATAAACCCCGAACCCTTTCCTCAAACTTGCACAATAGGTTTGTAGCTTTCTATGACTCCCCCTACTCTGGTTTCAAGCCTCTATAGTGAGCTACTCCATCCACCACCTTCATGTGAGCTCCACCACTTGAGCTCAACTCATCCCAAATGCGGGCATGTTGACTTGTGGATGTGGTGATGTGTGGCAGTGGATGGTGACCTAGGGTTGTTGTTGACAACCAGAGGGGCTTGAGATGTGTCTCATAGCCACTGGTGGCTGGGGTGAGCTGGTTGGGTATGTCGCTCTCTAGCCATGGGCCCAAGGTAGAAGGTGCATCGTCTAAGGACATTGTGGCTCCTCCGTGGCCTCAAGATCGGGATCAAGCGATCCAAAATCATCAATTTTAAGGTAAACTTTGCCAATATAGTATCTTACAATAGACATGGAGAAATACAACATATAATATACAAATTCTGATTAGAAAAATAAGACCTTTCTACTAAAAATGGTTCTACATCCTAGATCTAGTCGTAGCTCTACAATACTCCCAAATGTTATAATCTTAAGATATGTTGTTATGATTTATGGATTTTATATTCTCAACAATTCCTACATTATGTCATTGGTTAATACCATTCTTTACTAATCTCTAAATTCAAAACTTTACTACACTAAGGACTTCAATAGTGCCTCTGATCATCTATGATGTGACTATAATGACTACCTTGACCTAAAATGACCTTTCTATATACATGTAGGATGTAGTGTATTAAAAGATGGAATTTTGGCCAATTTTACTATTGTATTATCATATGACGTCCTAAACAGTAAACTTTATGATGTTTTCTGGCATGATTGAGTAAGACGCCATGCTACTTTTCCACAAGTATCTCAAATGATCTGAAGACTCACCTTTTTACTCTTATATTCCCAAAATGTGATTTTTAAATACGTTTATGGTTGGATCTTTAATCACTATTAAAAAGATGATCCATAGTGTTACAATAGTATATAGACTTTCAAATACGTTTCTATGATGACTTGTGACACAAAATCCCATGTAAAACACATATATTCTCGTTTAACTACATGTGAGATACATGTCAAACCTTACATGATCTAAATTCATATATTGATTATTGGACTCTAATCTTGCAAGAATTTTTCTCTAATGTTGCACATGTTATCTTTAGACTTAAAATAAGAAGATTTATCCAATTTTTAGTATTAAAATCCTCAATCAATATGCCTTATGCTCTTCTTGATCATATGACTTGGGAATATGACATTATTGCATAAAATCGATCTAATATGGCTTGACCATGATCTTGTAGTTGAAACATGATAATACTTCAAATACCATGCTTCTCATATTTCCAAATTAGAGTTTATCTTTATCTAGTTACTCTTATAATGTTGATCTTTCACCTGAAAACATGAATTATGTTGAATAATTGCATGCATGTTAGCACTATGTGCAAGTCCTAATATATATAAACTCGAGAACTATCCCTACAATTATACGGATGAATGTAGTATATTTAATCTCACTCAAGGAGCAAGGTATTGTTAAATACAAGAGCAACGAACTTCAACAACATAAATCGTTTTAGCAAGAGAGGTTTTGTAATGTGAATTAAGTAATTTTGAAGGAAAAAACTAAGATAGGAATCACTTATGTTAAGGATCAAACTAGATTAGTAATTCTTGACAATAAGTTTCACATCCACATCACAACATGAAGAATAATGAATATCAAGTATTACAAATAATACAAAGGATTTTCGTATCCTACACCCACCTCTTGGTAGTGTAGAACAATCCAAACTTTGTATACCACTCTCATGGATATACATTAATTTGGACTACAAACATTTGTTCCCCAACATATCCCAGACACTCTTGTGGTCAACGCATTGCAGATAAGGTACACCTTACTCCTATGCATATCTTCCTAGATTATATAAAGAGCATAAATCATACATACAAAGTCTCCAACAAAGCATTTAAGAAGAAATCAACGTCGATGGACCTTAGCATTATATATGAAATTCATGTTCATAGATTATGACATGGGAATTAATCCCCCATGTTAAAGAAATGGAGATCTATTCATCTACGATTGTTGAAAGTAGATGAAAGAAATAGAAAATAGTGCTAGACATCATAATTGAAGGAATTAAATTTGGATGTTAGTGAAAGAAGCCAAAAAGAGATGGAAATCCGATAAAGGAGCCAAAATTAAATCCTTTCTTCTAGAAACTCTTAAAAAATCTCACTCCGGAGTGGAGAGAAGAAAATGGTTGAGATCCCTTCTACAAGTGTTAGAGAAGAAGGAAGAAAAAAAAAATTCCTCCCGTGAAACAACCTTTTCTCCCTTGGGCACCTCCAGATTCTCTTGGATTTGACTTTCTTGAGTCCCACTCTAAAATGTCTAAAATTGTCTGTCATATTTGTCCCAAGTCACTCTTGTTAATATTTTTTTTGGTCATTAAAAACTCGTGTTACTATTGTGAAATACCAAAACTTTAGGTACAACCAAACACACCCCCTAATCCTACAAGAGGATTACCAAAACAAAACAAAAAAGGACATAAAATAGTCTTGCAAAGAAGACTCAAAAAAGAAAGACAAGGACTCTGACCTGGATCTTCACACCAAAAGCAAACATACACACCTCCGCAGAAAAACTCACCCCCTATTATGATGAAGAGCTACACTTACAATAATGCCCACCCACAAAGGGAGCAGATACATCAGTGTAGGAAGAAAGAAATCTACCATGGCCTGTACTCCTACTTGTTGAAGTGGTACCAAGAAGAGAACCGTCTATCTTCATCCGCATACACAACATAAAGCCGGCAGCAACATCCTGAATTCTTGTCGGACGCACGAAAAGACTAGAAACTCTATATCAAGTGCAACGAACACCATAGTGCAAACAACCTGATCCATCCTTCACACAGAAGTATCCTCACCCACAAAAATAGTGGAAAGAATGAACCAGGAAGCAGCTCCCAGTCCTCGGACAGCAGACATAGACCTCAACATTATCATCTTCTGAAACTGGAAATAAGAGAAAGGAAGAGAGGGTGTCATCCATTCTTCCTCTTCTTAGGGGATTTTTTCCCTTACTAGGCATGTAATTACTGAACTCCAGTGATTCATCCTCCCAAGGATCTAGCTCCAACTCAAAATTTGAATCCATTTTGGATTCCTCCTCATCAAATAGCTGCTCCTTCTCCAGTGGGAAGTCCACAGAGAATCCACTACTATTCCAAACTCTGTTAATCTTCCTCGAGGATGAGCTCATCTCCCCTCTACTCCTCTTACTCATTTCTAGTTCCCAATCAAGATTGAGACTCCTGATGTTGTACACCTGGGAAGTCCCAATCATCTCAGGCTCTGGGAAAAAAGAAGGGGGTAGAGGTTTGTGCTTTACAACTTCAAAAATGACGACAACTCTAACCTGTTGAGCTATGGCATCAAACAGGTCTTCATCTGATGCCTCTGAACAAACAATGCCCTCTTTCTAAATAGAAGCATTACTTGCTGGACCATCCTTGGAAACATCCTTGGAAGTCATCTTTGCAAAGTGTCGAACACCTGAGATCTTCCCCAACTGGATCTACAAATCATTCTCTGGTGGGTCCTTGCGCGTCCTCAAAGGACAGGAAGGGGCTATGTGCCCGAATATCTTGCAACTGGGGCAGGTCACTGGTTTAGATACCACCTCAATCTTCAGAGATTTGAGCTTCAAGTCCACTTCAACCATAGTCTACTTTGGAAACTTCTCCTTACAGTTCATCTGAATGCAAACCCAGGCGGCGTCGAGGCAACTAGCAGCAACTGAGTAGTCATCCAAATCTACAGGTCTACCGATTGTGTTTGCAATGCTGGCTATGTGTCTGCGCCTCCAAGGGATTCTGGGATTTTTGATCCTAAACCACACTGGGACCTGCGAGAAGGAGAGAGGTTGGAGCAGAGCACCTTTCTTCCACGCATGGGCCACAATCAAAGACCCATCCATGAACCACGGTGCTACATCAAGCACCCTATCTCTTTCGCTGTTGGATGGCATCCAGATGATGTAGCCTTCCCTTTCCTCGGACACGATCTCAATGGAGCTGCTTGGTCTCCATAGCCTCTCCATCATGTAATTTGTCCACCATACGTATTCCTTCCAACAAAATGGACCAAGACATACTCACCCCAATTAGGGTTCACGCAGTCCTGGCTCGAAATCAAAGCACATCGATGACCATCTTTGATAATGGGCTCAATATACTCCATCAGCCCGCCGTCGATCTCACCTCATCCCTTCCTGTTAGACAACAACTAGTCAACGACTCTTGAGGAAGAAGATGACCCATCAGATCTGCTATATGGGGTTTTTGAGGGAGAGGCACCAGACGCCTTAGGCGTTGCCTCCTTTGACGAAACCTCGGTGGCAGGTGTGCCTGCCTCTCCATTTTCCCCCGATTGGTAGATTGGAGGAGTCAGAGACTCGACAGCACAACCTCTTCCCCCTCATCCGCTCGATGATCATCCTCACCCTCGCCCTCGTCAGCCCCATCCACGGCCAATCCTTTTCTTATTTAGGGGTGAATGTGTTTCCACTCTTGTTAATATTTAAAAGTATGGGACGATTTATCTTCTAATTTGAAAAGAAACTACATGTAACATGGTGTGTTACTTGCGATAACTGAAGTGGAACTGTCTTGATGAAATATGACATAGTGTGTTGGCTGTCCAACTCGGTGCGTAGTTGAAAGTAAAGGAACTTTGGAAAATTCAGGAGTGAAGCAAAATGGTGTGTTGAAATCTCAACAGGGCATGTTGCTTGATGTTAGGGAAATCTGGATCCAACTTCTGCACTGAAACATGGCATGTTGAAATGTCAAGACAACGTGTTAATTTTGAACATGGTGTGTTAATATTTGGACATGATGTGTCACTAGAAGTTTGGATAACATTGATTTTCTAAATGTATAAATGATTGTTTAATGTGTTGATGGATGATATGATGGTGTTTCTTTCCCCATTTTTATCCCAAAATTCCATACCTATAATCAAGACCATATAGCAAGTAAAGCTAATAGTAAAGTAGAAAATCTAGCATGATTAAGAGTGATTATTGGGTGAAATTGAATTGTAAATGCAACCAAAAGCGGTCCCAAAGATGATATAAAATATGCACATCAATGCATGTTTGGAAATTTGGATCTAAGTGTGAACTAATCTGAAACCTAGGTTTTAGGGAAGATCCATATGACATAAATGGTATTTATCTTCTAAAAACCTTACTAATATAAGACATCATAAGAAATAGTTTTACATATTAGGTTTCCTTTGATTTGGACCTTCTCCAACAATCTTTTCCAAGGATTATAACTACTCACTTCTCACAAGGTATGCTTAGTAGGCTCTTATGAATGCTTTCCTATTTAGTTACTTATTTGCAATATTGTTTATATGATACTAATTTCATTAATGATCTTACTACATTGACAAACCTTGAACATAATATTGACTTCCATTATGTAACCCTTATATATATGCCCAGATTCTCAGGTTAAGGGAACAAGTCATGTTGAAATAGGGTTAGCACATTCACTTTTCTCATGAGGTCCCTCACATAGAAACATGGTGACATTTAGGATTTTAGCCTCTGATTCCCCTCAAGGACCCTTCCTTTAATTGTTGGTCAAATTCCTAATGTTGGTATAATGGAAAATACAACCTAAAATATGATTTGTATAAAATAATGTCATTTAAAGTTTACTTGTCCTATTTCCTTTTTTTATTAGTGTATTCTTCTAGGCAAGAAAATATTATTATACCCATAGCTTGCTCTTATATGTCATTTCATGGCATACTTAATGCTTTTCATTGATATATTTTGTTTATCAATTTTTTAGATGCCAAAAGAACATATGTTGCACACCTCATCAACACAAGGAATCTTTGAAATAAAATGCCAATGGAATATTCTAACTATGAAAATGTGTACATGAGTTTGTATCTATAGTGTATGTTATCTCTTTGGTTATGTTTTTACTTATTATTTCCTACAATATTTGTAATATATATGTTGTAGTTCATTATGACGTACGGAATGTATTGCCATCTCACATATATTGCTTGTGTGAAGTTACGCGTCATCCTACTAACAGATGCTCGAGTCCTTTCACCTTTAGTTGTCTATCCATTAGGAGTGTGAATTTGGATAATAAATAGATTCATGACAGATGGTCGATCTATTCTATAACATGATTCTAAAGGAAATGGAGGTCTACATGATGTCATAATAGCTAAAACCAGAAGTTGATAAGATCATAGTGCCAATCTTGAGAAGTTGTTTCAATGACTATATCTTGTGCTTAAATCCAGCGAAGTACACCTTTGGAGTTACATCTGATAACCTACTTGGGTACATTGCCAATCTTAGAGGAATCAAGGTTGAACCTGGGAAATATAAAGCCATGTAGAAAAGCTCTTTCCAAGAATAGGATGAGATAAAATGCCTGCTTGGACGTATAAAATATATCAATCACTTCATTGAAAAGATCACACCTAAGTGTGAGCCCAAATTCAAGTCTTTCAAGAAAAGTTTTGACTCTGTATGGAACGAATAGTCAGAGAAAGTGCTCCATAAGCTTAAATATTGTCTTGATAATCCACCTATTTTAAAGCCAGCAATATTAGGATATCCTTCCACCCTTCAATCATCAACCAATAAAACATCAACGAGGGGATCTTGAGGCACTAAATGGCTGATAACAAGCACATAATTTATTATATTTTGAAGAAATCCAATGACACTGAGGTCGGTTAAATTATTATGTGATAGGAATCTATGTCACTATCTAATGACTTATCCTCTATAGACAACTGATAAACATGGCCCGTGCTTGTTGTGTGAATACATAAGTCTTACTGGACAATGTGCAAGGTGGTATGTAATGATATTAGATTTAGACATGACATACCTACCAATGAAGTTCATCAAAGAACAATCTTTGGTTGATCAATTGGAGAACTTCCCACCTCTAATGAATAAACACATGATTGTTAATCCCTAGGTCAATATATATATCAGTGATGAATCACTGATGTCATTATATCTGTGAATCCTGACTGGTGTATAACTTCTTATATGGAGTTATCAATCTCAAATGAGTTGGGATTGGAGTATTCCTTTAAGATCCACATAGAGAGAAATTGCTTATAGCCAGGTGACTAGAATTCAATGCCACCAACTGTCGAGGAGCCAAAGGGTGGCCAGTTGGGGCCATGTCGATCAAAGGAAATAAGAAAATACATTATGTATGTGCTTATATAATTTAACTTTTAAGCAATACCATATAAGAAATTTATATTAAACTAACATGAAACTATTTCACTATAGTGGTGTTCTATGCCTGACTTCGGCCAAATGATCGTTGGTTGAGACCTGATTTGGTATTTTTATAATCTAATTCAGCAGATAGTGTAGAAATCCTTTAGTTTCACATATATGATCCAACTCTTTGTAATTTTGACAATTATACAAACTCTTTGTAATAACAAAGATTTTTGTAAACAATGTATTAGTGTTATATGTTTTGGTGCTCATATCTTAGGTAGTCTCACCAATTCTTTACTATAAAAAGATATTTACATCCATTTTTACTGCAAGTTGCAAATGACACTTTGATTTTTCATTAAACTCAATAGGACTATTATCATCTTTTTAAGAAGTACAACTAGTTGATCTAGAGAGTTGTTTCTATGTCAGCAAACAACCTCAATTGTCTTTTTTACTGCAAGTTGCAAATGACACTTTGATTTTTCATTAAACTCAACAGGACTATTATTCGTCTTTTTAAGAAGTACAACTAGTTGATGTAGAGAATTATTTCTATGTCAACAAACAACCTCAATTGTCAAATATTCTAGGAAACTCCTTATAGTTTAAACAATCATATAAACCTATCATTACGAAAAATATTTTCAATCAAAAATGTTATAATTGTGTATATATAATTGCAACCCATAGTTTAGTCATTTTCACCAAGTCTTTGACTTCAAAAAATATTTCCAACCACTTTCTTTGCTAATAATTGCAAATGACTCTCTTATTCTATCATTAGACTCAACGTAACTATTATGGTTCTTTTAGAAACTACAACCACAATATCCAAAGAATTGGTTTCCATGTCCTTATAAACCCTCTTGTTTCACATATTTAAAATATCTCTTTGTTTCTTAAATTGTTCTACAAACTCTTTGTAACCAATAAAGTTTTTCATTCTAGTTTTACATACTCTATTGTATCTCATATTTTAGGTAATACCATTAATCTCTTTGCTATAAAAATGCATGGAATTTTTCTATTTATAATCAGAAATGACTCTCTTCTTTTATCATTAAACTCAAAGAGACTATTACTTATATTTTTAAAGCTACAACCAAAAGTTAAGAATTATGGTGAAATAAACTGGGAATAATAAAGAACTTTAATCAATCATTTTGGGCATTATTTTTTAATAATAGCATGTTCGATCCTTATTTTCCAAGATGTTATATTTTCTTAGTAATGGAAAACCTAAACAAAAAATCATATGCATAACTTACGATTATACATTTCTACATGAATACAAAGTCCATGTGGTGTCAAACATAGTAGCCAAATATTTATGTATATATTTTTTGAAGATATTAATTATATTTTAACTTTCAACCACCTCTACTAAAAACACACAATTGTTTTATAACTCATTATTTAAGTAATTCAAGTCAAACATGCCATCAAATACATATTTATAAATATAATATTTACTTACAATTTTATGTAGATTTGAATTCTAATTAACTACTAACCACCAAATTTTTTGCAATGACTCTCTAATATATATCATTAAACTCATTGAAACAATGTTGTTGTTTTTCAAAGGCTACTGGAGTGTCTACATACTTATGCTTACACTTTAATTATTGTTGTAGTCCTATATTTTTATTCCTTTATAATAAGTTGAAAAGTTTAACTAGTCATATGCCACTTTTTTATAAAAAATTTAGCAGTGTCACGTGTCTCCAATTATAACCCTATACACCAATACAAAACAAAATTTATTTTTTCTACTGACAGCAAATAATTTAAATGTATGAAAACACCAATCTTTTTTCTAAGGAAAAATAATTTTTGGTTTTATTTATCCAGGATAAATATGTTGCATAAAAGATGCATTAATATTGAAACAAAGTACTTTAGAAAATATGTAGAAAATATATTAACCTTATTGTCACATTTCCTTTCTTAGACTTGTATGTTCTACTTAGCCAAATACTTTTTATGTGATCTCTAAAACATGAAAGATCGATCAACTTCATGTGATCAGTTTATAGTTATTTTTGTTTTATACAAAATATACGTCAACAAGATTAAGGACCTTCATTTTACGTAATAGTTTCGACATAATTAATATTATACACTACATTATGGTAAAGTGCACACACAAACAAATCTATTATAATCCATCATTTTATGTTCTAATGTAACCTTTGAAGATAGTAAATTTATGTTGCTTGTAAATTTTGTATCATCAAGAAGGACGTTTTCATCGTGTTCTATATATAATTCTAGAAAATTCATGCAAACATACTAATATTATATCTCTATTACATAATTAAACTCAACAATAGTGTTAAAGCATGCATCCTAGCACTCCATCTCACCAAACAACAAGGGGCTCGTCATCTCCGGGTATATGGTGATTCCCTCATCATAACCTCTCAAGTCTAAACAATTGGAGGACTCTCCATCAGAACCTAATTCCTTTGCAAGAATATTTGTATTCAATTTCATAAGTTTGAAAATATTTTATTCAATTTCATGAAAAGAGAACACATCTCCTTCATTGATGCTTATTCTATCCTTGTTTCGTGGATCAACATCCAAGGGTACCAGAGCTTCTCTTGTAAAGTAAAAATTATTTCTCAACCTACTTATTATATGGTCATTGTCAATGTAGTGAATAGTAAATAAAAGGCTTAGTTTTATGACATCAAAGCATACCTAGAAAACCAAGTCATCCCTCAAGGTTTCTTCCAAAGAAAGTATTATACATTCAAAATACAAGTAAGTACATCCTAGGGGCAGGGCATCTATAGTGCATATCTTAAAACTAGACTCCCCTTAGGTGTGTAATGAAGACATAGGTGGATTCCCTCATTAAGGAAGTTCATAGAGGATCATGGAGCATACACATTAGTGGAGTCATTCTGCCAAAGAAGATAGAACTTTGGGATATTACTGGAACACCATGGAAATAGATTTGTTCCAACGTGTTCGCAAATGTCAAGTTTGCCAAATCTATGGTGACTACATTCACAAAAATACCAACAATCTATATGATAGGTCCATGTCTTGGTCATTTCTACGTGGGAAATCAACATGAACAGAAACATAAATCCTAAAGGTTCAAACAATAATTTATTCATTATGTTCACCATAAGCTACTTTACCAAATGGGTCAAAGTGATTTATATAATCAATACTTTATCTCAACAAGTAACCAAGTTCCTTAAAAATAGCTTCATAAGCCTATGGGATATCGCATGAAAGTATTTCCAACAATGATACAAGCTTCATAGATATGGTTGACAAGGAGTATATGAGCTCTTTGGTTATCATGTATCACCAAACATCACCATGTAGGCCCCAGATGAATGGAGCTAGATAAGCTACCAAAAAAAACATGATTAAGATCCTCCATAAAACAATTACATCCTATGCCAAATGGCATAAACATCTTTTGACAGTGGTGTGGACATATCAAACGTCCATCAGAACTTCAAATAGATCCATGTTGTATTTACTCATGTAAAGAATGGAGGCGGTCTTACTAGTGGAATTCTAGATATTGTCCCTTCATATATTACAAGAAATAGAACTCCTAGGGCATAATGGGTGCAAGATAGGATATATTTCCTCAACATGTTGGAATAATAATGAACTAGAGCTATAACATGCATAGAGTTATCAAGCTAGAGAATCTCATGCATTCAATACTAAGGTTTTTCCCTATAGTTTCCAAAATGGTGGTCTGGTACTCTATGTCATAGAGAATGTTGATATGAGGGGAAAGTTCAATCCTAAATGGAAAGGGGCGCACATCATCCATGACATGTACAATCAGGGTGTCCTGCACCTAAAAGATATGGATGAGGGTGTTCATCTTCATCACAATAACATAAATCTCATTCATAACCACTACTACCAACATGTGAGCTTCATCAACATCAAGATTCCAATGAAGATCCATGTTAGGAGTAAAAAAAATACCCTTTATCATACAGATAAAATCTATGTAAGTGCACCATCACATGTCCCTACCCCTAAAGTGAGGAGTTCAAAGTAGAACAATAGGGACATAGACAGAAGGAGAATGACCATTATTTTGAGGCCCTAATGGTTTGCCAACCTAAACTAACCCCTTAAATTATCAAATCTTAATGTAAATACTAGAAAATGTTAACGATTGTAGCTGAGACAAGGACAAATGCCACAGCCACAATCATGAAAATATTAAGATGTTTGCTAAAACTATGAGTCCCCATAGCCAAGTTAGATGTGATATGTAAGATCAAAGATTCCTAACACCTATAACAGGGTGAAACTTGCATAATATAATGGAATCTACTTGGGTCAACCTAGAATTGGAATAATAGGAGGATTGAAGTAAAGGTGAACACCCCTTACGTACATCCACTCCTCATATCTACAAAAGATGTGGGACTAAATTTCTCATGGGTTATATAGTGAGAAACAAATCAAGAAACCCTTCACTAAGAAAACCCCATTCATTCTTTAATAATTCTAGGCTCTCATACCAAGGCTTTGAGTATCACCATTCAATACTATAATAAAAGAATAACTATATGTGGGAAACTCACAAAGAATAATATCACAACTGCCAAAATGTCACTCTAATCAGTCATAAATATGCTTTTGATGGATTCCTACACTAAGGCATGTCAAGAAAAAAGCCCATCGGGGTGTCTCTATTACATGGCTCCTTGGCCCAACTAGGTAGGGTTTTTCTGCTCATGAACACATTCTAAGGCATAACTATAGCCCCTAGCATGACATATAGGGTGAGTAGAGCCCCTAATACAACTTCTCCCCTATAATGAATGATCCTCTTGTGACATAACATGCTACAGACATTTGAAAGGAGGTATTACTTGTGAGTATAAGATCAAAAAATGAGAAGGCTTAACAATTATTAGGGTTTCAACCCTCTAACTCCAATAATGGAAGTGGACAAGTAGGTGACCCAGACAACTATCATTTCCCAAATTACTTAAACTCAAACCATCCTTAGTGATTCAAACATATAGGTGGGACGCTTAGACAACCTTGGGTCATCTAGTTCACTAAAAGAAGTCTATACTGACAAGGAACTCAAAATTAACTACGATCTAAGTTCAATGCATGATTAAACATCATGGAGGAAGTACCCAAAGATGAAATCTTCTTCCCATAAGAAAAAAAGAAACCTTTTTATTTATTTTCAAAATAAGTCTCTTAAAAAAACTTAAAATGCCACCTTGTGCTAGAGAAAATAGAAATAATCAACAAAAACCTCAAAATAAAGCAAGTGAAAGCATCATGCAAGCCCCTCCTCGGGTGTTACAAGTCAATATTGCCAAAGAGGATGTTGCAAGAGATCCAAAATATTTTGGGGAATAGTATTTTGGGGAACAGTCTCTTCCAACAGGAAACACATCAGGAGTTGTCTTCTTCTGATTCAACCACATATTTTCTACCTTTTCTTGAATGTTTTGGGAATGAATTACAAGATTCCTTAATAAGGATGGAAACTCTACGATTATGTGCATGCATTAACAAGATCTAAACTTCCTCGACATTGATAGTCGGTAATATTTGTGCACAAGAAATGTGAAGAAGAAAAGTAAAGTGTGGAATAAGATCTCTTAGTATTGATAGGGCATACCTATATATATGGACACATGTGGTAGCTGACACCTATTTACACTATGTGGGACTAATTTCATATATACATGGAATATATAGGGACATAAAGAGTAATGAATAAAGGGAATAATAAAGGCTTATTATTATAACACTCCCCCTCAAGCTGGTGTGTAGATGTCATAGGCACAAAGCTTGTTACATAGAAATTTACTCGACAACCATTGAGAGAATTTGTAAAGAGATCAGCCACTTCATCTTTTGAAAAGACTGGATAAGTACAATTTGGTGATCTTGTACCTCTTCTCGAATGAAATGACAATCAACTTCAATATGTTTGGTTTGTTCATGAAAAATGGGGATACAGGCAACATGACAACAACTTTATTATCACACATGATTTATGTTGCTTCAGAATGAATGAATCCAAATTCTTGCATAATATTCTTGATCCATAGGAGATCATTGGTTGCATGAGCTAGTACTTTGTATTCACATTAAACGCTAGATTGAGCTACCACTATTTGACTTTTACTTTTTTAGGATATGAGATTGCCCCCACAAAGACACAATATTATGAAATTGATCTGTGGTCTATGATACATCCTACCCAATGAGTCTAAGAAGTCATGCACTTTGAGATCTCCTTGATTAGTGTATCGTATACCTTTATCTGGTCTCATCTTGGGGTAGTGAAGAATCCGATAGATAGCCTCCATATGACTACTATAAGTTTTATCCATCAATTTACTAACCATACTAGTAGCAAAGGATATATCTAGATGAGTGAAAGTATGATAATTTAATTTCCCAACCAGTCTTCTATATCTCCATTTATCTTCAAGTGACTTCCCCTCCTCCTTATGCAACTTGACTTTAGGATCCATTAGAGTATGTGCAGGTTTTCTCCAAGCATACCAGTCTCTTCTAGGAGATCAAGAGTGTATTTCCTTTGATAGATGACTATTCCACCATTAGATCTAGCAACCTCGATACCCAAAAAAAATTTAGGATGCCTAAATCTTTAGTTTGAAATTTATTTTGAAGAAACTGTTTAAGCTAAAGGATACTCTACTGATCATCTATAGTAATGAAAATATCATTGACACAAACAATAAGGAGAACACACCATGAAGATCATTGTTGATGGAAGATTTGATGATCAAAACCTAATTGTAGAATATCAAATTTAAGTAGAGCTTGATTAAATTTCCTAAACCAAGCTCTTGGAGACTTCTTGAGCCCATATAGAGATTATGAAGATGACTAAATAGATATGACCCCCTGAAAAACACAACCAGAAGGTTGCTCCATATAGATTTCTTCAGACTGGTCACCATGGAGAAAAGCATTCTTGATATCAAGTTGGTGCAAAGGCCAACAGAAACAAGCTACTAAAGAAATAAAAAGATGAACATAAGACATTTAGAAACATGAGAAAAGGTCTCAAGATAGTCTTCGCCATATACTTGAGTGTATCCTTTGGCTACCAAACGAGCCTTCAAATAATAAGCAACACCAGTAGGATCGACTTTGACTGATTAAAACCATCAGGACCCAACAACAGCCTTGTCTAGTAGAGTAGGAACTAGACTCCAATTGTGATTCTAACAAAGAGAATTAATCTCATCTTTCATAGTATGATGCCATAATAGGTGATTCATGGCAACAGATATAGAACTATGAATAGAATATCAATTATGGATGATAAGAAGGCTTCATATGAGGGAGACACATGGTCATATAATAAAAGTTAGAAATTAGATGTAGAGTGCATGATCATTTTCATTTCTGAATAGATATTTGGTAGATCAAAGGAAGTATCCTTGTTCATTGGAGTTTTATATTGAATGATGATTTAAGGAGGGCTGAAACTTGCATTATTTGATCCCTGATCTTGGATGGTGTCCTATACAAGACGTGTGTAAACATGAGTGATGGGATATTTCTCTCCTTATAACATAGGTGCAGAAGACTCTCCCTAGATAGGAGGAGCAAGTGATGATATCTCAATGACAATTAGATGTGGAAGAGCTTCTTCAAGATCCCTCCCTGACTGAGGATCTCCATAGCATCGAGTCTCTTCAAAAAAATGTGACACCAATTGAAACAAAAAAAAGTGATCAAATGGATCATAACATTGATATCCCTTCCGAGTCTTAGAATAACCAAGGAAGACACACTTGGAAGCCTTTGGACTAAGTTTGTCATGACCCATCCCAATATTATGAATAAAATAGACACATCCAAAAACTTTAGGAGGAATAGTATAAATGGGCTAACCAAGACATAAAAGTTGAAAGGGGATGCATTTATTTAAGGTGGGTGATGGCATGTGATTGATGATATATGTTGCAGTTAGGACAGTGTCACCCCATAATTCCTTGGGAATGCTCGTATGCAAAAGAAGAGTATGGGCAGTTTTGACGATGTGATGGTTTTTCCTCTCAGCTACCCCATTTTTTTGTGTGTGATTGTAGGATGACTGGGGTATAACTCCTTTAAAAGATAAGAATTGAGTAAGAGCATTACTAAAATATTCTTTGGCATTTTCTATCTAAAAATATGAATATGTCAAGAAATGTGCTTTCAATATCATCTAAAAGTTATTTATTACTGATAAAATCCCAAAACAATCTTTCATCAAATACAACCATTTGATTCTATATAAATCATCAATGATAGTGAAAAATATTTTTCACCATGTTTTGATGGAACCTGACATGGGGCCCAAACATCATAATGAATCATATCAAAACTTGATTGAGCAGTCATCCAATCCCTAGATTTAAAGGTGTATTGATGATGATTTCCTAACTAACATGAATCCTATTGGAATGTGCTAAGCCTAGATAGCTAGGGATGGAGAACCCAAAGTTTTACGTGGTACATGTGTCCAAGATGACTGTAGATATGAAGAGGAGAGTTTCCACACATGCCTTGGATTCCAAACCAAGATAGTAGAGATATGCAAGTTCATACCCACCACCAATCACCTTCTGCATCTGGAGATCTTGTATCACACAATCATCAGGGTTAAATGTTATTGAGGCTTGAAGAGAATTATTAATTTGCTAATGGATAGTAAATTGAAAGGAAACTCAACAGAAAATAATGTTGATTGTACAATGATTATAGATATAGGTTTGATAATCCATGTAACATTTATTGGAACTTTTGATCCATTAGCAATGGTGATTGGTGACATATGCATTTTGTTAGTGGATAGATTGGATGTAAGATGTGTTTTACATGTAATGTGATCTAGTGTTCCTGAATCAAGAACCCAGAAAGATGAACCTGCATTAGAATATTGAGATATGCATGCAGTAGGTCCACCAGGGTGTTGAAACCATTAAAGCATTTGAGGATGATGCTTGATGAGAAGCTTTTTACTAACAGAACTAATTGTACTCCTCATCTATCACATGAATATGATGGCTGGTGTCCCCTAAAGTGTCATCATTGGATGCCACATTTATAGCTATGGTTTTGGGAGGATACCCATGAAGTTCATATCAAGTTTCTTTGTAATGCCCCATCTTGCCACAATGAGAGTATTATGAGCGTCCACATCCTCTAGTAGTCCTTCCTCCATGGCCTCCTCGTCCTCCTCATCCTCATCTATGAGTAGTAGAGACATTGTTGATGTGACCCTTCATGGTTGAGACCATGTTAAATTTGTATGTGGTAGAATGTGGAACTTTTTCAATGAAGGCATGGGATACACATTTATATTCTTATACCAATTTGGGAATCTTAGACTTAGCAAGAATTTGGTTGTGTACTCCTACATCTTCATGTGGAAGCCTAGCCAAGAATTTAATGATAGCCATTTAATCCCTCTACTTTTGGAGTATATTAAGGTCAAGTGTTAGTGGAAGAAGAGAATGGAGACCTTCGGTGATGTGAGTTACCTCCTTGAAATATTCAGTCAAATATTTGTCATCTTGTTGAAAATTGTACAACTCCACAATCATCTCTTACACGAGGGAGATGTTTGACTCATACATGAGATTAAGGTGATCCTAGACATCTTTGCATCTCTCAAAGTGACTGGTGACATCAGCTACTTATGGCTCCAAGGTATTCAACAAGATGGAGAGAAGATTGGCATTAGCTAGCTCCCACTGTTAGTAGGATGATCTTTTGTGAGGTGTTTGTATTTTCCTTTCCCTTTGAACCAAATTTTCACCAATCAACTCCATTGAGTGAAGTTATTTTCATTGAGCTTCTGAGTAGTGATGACTTGATCTCAAATAAGGAGAGGAGTGATCACTTCCTTCATTTCTGACATGATGAAGATAGGAGGTAGAATAGGGCAATATGTACCTTACATGGCATGTACGGAATGACATACGGTTTGTTTGAAGAAGGCAGAGATTTGAAATGTGTCTTACATAGAGTGTATGAGAAAACACATTACATGCTTCAAAGAACTCAATGAATCACTGGTTGCTGAAAACTTTAGGTCTTCCTCCCCAAAAATCACACCATGGAAGGATTTTCTTGGTGAGAAAACCTCCTAGGCATTCATGTATCTACTACTATGATGGTGGTGAAGATTTTGGGAAGGAGATGGACATCCTTTGGATGGTGATATCTTTCAAAATGATGTTTCAGAAGGTGGAGATGAATTCCACCACTTGGAGAGGTTCCCAAGTTGGAGAAAATATCCATGATGGAAGGAAAAAGGCTTCCACAGTGGAGATGACTTCCATGGTTGAAAAGGAGATGGAATTCCATGATGGAGAAGATTTCCATGGGGGAGAAGGAGAGACAGACACAATGGAGGTTCTTGGTGAGGATGACATAAACATCGATAGAGATGATGGTTATTGTTGTTGTGTAATGCCCTCCCCAGAGAACTAGGGTATCGGTGGCTCTGAAACCATTTTAAGAAGAAAAGTAAAATTTAGAATTACATGTTTTTAGTATTGACACGGCATACATATATATATGGACATGGGTGTGGCCAAAACCCATTTACACAATGTGGGACTAATACCATATACACAGCGAATATATAGGGACAAAAAGAATAATGAATAAAGGGAATAATAAATGCTTATTATTCTAACAATATGCAACCCAATGCTTCAATCTTAAACCAATGGCCAACCACTTAAATTCAGGCATCATTATTCTAAATTCTGAATTATCAAATGGGAACTTCATCCATCGCTAGAAAACTTCTACATGGGCCAAATGTCAAAGGAACTGATCTTGATCACTGTGTTGTTGGAGAGGTACACCAACTTGGACATGCTTAGACAAGTATTTCTATGCAAGAATGCAATGAGGATTTAGATACTCTTGGTATACAGTAGGGCCTATGCACACCCCTATAGAAATCTATAAAACCTTGAAGGGCCTCACAATATATCAAATATTCTTCATCTAGGAACTCATATAGCTCACCCAATATCAAGGGCATGGTGGTCTTTTTCTGCTAGATTTTTGCTACGAAACTAACAACTTCCACCCACACCTGACTAATAGTTTCTCCACATAAAAACCCAGCCATGATGGTCAAGGTATATGCACCCAAATGTGGCGTTACCGGATATCTAACATCATGACATGCTTTTATCATAAATAGATCCCATGGAATGATTTCTCTTAAATAGATCCCACAGAGAATTCGACCAAATGAAGAAACCATATTCAGTCAAAACTATATCAACCCTAGGTTTCTTAACGCTTAATATATCAGCAAATTTTGCAATCCAACTCGACTTCCTTGGGACAATGGTCCAGTGGTGATGTAGAAAAAGATGAGTAATCGTATCCACATCTCAAGTGGGAGTCATATAAACATCCCCAAAGCATAAGGAGTGAGTAAGAGGGACCCAAAAAGGGATCATCACCTACAAAAATTCTCTTTCCATGGGAACATAAACCAAATGCCATAGGTGTTGAGTCATACTAAAGCTTTCCAGCTCAATATTTTCTATCTTACAAATATTTGTGTTCTAACACAACACTAAGGACATATTGATAGAAGGATGCCTCCAGAGAAGAACTTCATTAATCACTAACTACAACATCTTTTTGAAACTTAAATAAAATGAGATGTCAAATAAAGGCATCAACATTGTTATATTTACATATAGTTACAACATTTATCGAGGCAGACCTATTTCCTAAGAAAAGCAATAATCCCAATCCTATTGAACTGTAGAATATAGCAATATACACTAGTACAACTACAGTCTATAACATCAATTTTTCAGGCTTGTGGCATCATTTCTGTATCAACAACTAAGTGGGAGACGCCACAACTAAAGGCCTTTTATGTAAATTTTAAGGGTAGGAGGGAACTGACATGACATTCCTAGTGGCAATTTTTGTGAAACGCAAATATGTTGTAACCATAGTTATGTGTCATTGATTTAGGGCAAACAAACTGACGATTTAACCTAATATCAGCAAATATATAAGATTTTCTTGGGTTAGTTGTCAGTTTTTCTTAGATTAAGTTACGACGTAGGACTCTTCTCAGCAAACAAGAATGTTCTTTGGTGTAAAATTCCAGTTTCTACTAGGAAAAACCAACAATGTAGGTTTTTGATGTTGGTGTTGGTGTAAGTAAATCGATGTTGTAGTTCCTTATTAGTTAAAATTAAACTATGAAGGAAATTTGTGATGTTGGTTTTAATCTAGAATCCATTGAGATAGACCTACATCATCAAGTTTTTTTTATGTCAACTGATGTCACTGATGTCAATATTTCCTCACTAACAAATTCACCAGGATTAAAATTCCTAGAGTTAACCAAAACAAACTTGGAATAATGCCACCCACATGCAGACTTGTCTTATTGAAGTATACTTGAGGATCAAATTAATTCCAAATAACAACTTTTTCAAGAACCTTCTAGTTTGTATCCACTTGAACTAAGACCAATAATTAAAAACTAAGAGTTGATTCAGTTGATTTAATCTAATTGCAAGAAAAGTAAAAGCTCGGAATGAAATTAGATCTAGATTATGATAGAAAACACTAGGGTGAAATCAGGTTTGATGTAGCCCTATTTTGGGGCTCCATCTTGTGCCACTTTGTACTTTAATCACATCTAAAAAAATTATTTTTTAAGTTAATTCCCTCAATATGTGTTTCACTATCAAATGTACTTATGGACATTCTTTGCACTATTTTTAGGTACTTAGACCATGCTTTGGATGGATGCGAGAAAAGGAAGGAGCTCTAGGATTCCTCCACTCATGGAGGGGTCCAAAGAAGGCCCCAAAGATCCCTCAACCTACCCATAATGGCCAAGATTCATCATGAAGCAATGAAGTCTATGGATAATGTAAATTGAAGTTCATTTTCCACTGGATATTCCAACACGGCCGTGGCCCCATGGACACAGGTCGTGTCAATTATTGTGAAGAAGCAACTAAGATGTCAGGTTGTTGCACCAAACTCACCACGGTCGTAGTCCATTGAAGACACCACGGTCGTGGCCACTCACCACAGTTGTGGCCATCAACACGGTCGTGGTCCATTGAAGTCACCGCAGTCGTGGCCAGTAGAAAAGAAAATGCTCATGTTGCCCCCCACGATCAAGACTTTCTCCTCCAGAACGGTCGTGGTACACCACCACGGCCGTGGTGCCACTTACCCAACATGACTGTGGCACCCCTCCACGACCGTGGCCACCACCTATACTTAGCTTTTTCACCCTCCTTTCACACGTTGACTATGGCCACTCCCCCATGACTATTTCCCACTACCCCCACCACAGTCGTGGTGCATCAACACGACAGTGGTAACCAACCTACCCTACCCAATTTTTACACTATATTTCCTAAACTACCCCCACTTACCCTAGTGCATCCCCACCACCTATATATACATAGGTGTTGGCTAGGGCATGAAGGTTAGTCCCCCTAGCTGCTGCTACTCCACCCTACTCACCCCTTGAGCATTCATTACACTCCACCTTGCATTTATGCTCTCCATATACCATTTCCACCTCATTTCCACCTTGGAAACCTAGTTTTCTAGGGTTTTTCTCCATAATCCCCCATATTCTCATGCCCATATGCACCATTGGAGGTGGAAGGACGTCCCCAAGATGCAAGGAGGTGAAGATGGAGGCTTCTACTTCAAGCTTCATGGAGTTTTACCCCCTTCTTCCCCTTTCTTTTGTTAATTTCTTGATAATGTCTAGCTAAGCCCCTAGTGGTGGGTTGTTTGGGGTCAAAATGTGACTTTAATACCATGTTGGGGGGGAATATCTTATAATGAACATAATTTCTATCTATGATGATTGCTTCTTGCTTCTATCTCATTTCCTATTTTATTGCATGTGGTTTGCGTTTATAACATGGATTGCTCACTTTGAGATGTTTGATGACACTTAGCTTCTAGGAGGAATTGGAGTGTATGTGGACAATCTTAAGAATGACTCATAGGCTCAATTAGTGGATCCTTATATAGCCCCCTTTGTTCCTACATACACATCCCTCCATCTACAAGTGAGCGTGAGATCTAAGTGGCTAGTGTAAGTATGATTAGTGCAATTGCCTTGAGCTTCTAAAAGGTTAGATGGCTAGTGGCATGAGGTGAAAAAGCCTCATATCCACTCCTATTTCTACCCTTGGCTCTCAATTGTCCTAATACCACTTACCCTAGAGACCTAGACTTGACAAGTCATCCTAAAATTACACCTAACCGTAGTTCTCCAACTAGTAATATAGGGTACATCCTAATAGCACTTTCCATGTTGTTTGGTTTGGTAATCTAGATAGAATTGTGATAATTACTTTCTATGTTGATATCCCCCAACTATCAAACCATATCCCCAAATGGTCCACCTACCTAATCTCACTTCTTAAAATCCACTTTGCCTTCTTAGCTTGTTTATGTAAATCTAGTCTAGTTGCCTTAGCTAAACCTAGTTAATTGCTTAATCTTGCCCTTTAGTGTTAACTTAGGTTTTTTTCTCTCTTCCTTAAGGTTAAACTAGTTCTTATTGTTAATTGCTCTGCTAGTGTAGTGTAGTTCACCTTTGGTCTTGCTATGTTAGTTACTTAATCTAGTTCTTTAGACTTACTTGTTTAGGGTAATTTAGAGTTGTGATAATCTAAATTTCATAACTGCTTTTACTTCCTTATTCATCTAGTTTAACAAACAAACAACCCTTTTTAAACCCTTCAACCTTAGTCTCCACAATAGGAATGCAGCCAATTCTAGCCTAGCTCTAGTGCTTTCTCTGTCCCTGAGGATCGACCCCTACACTTGCCCTGCACCCATGCTACAATAGTACCCCATGTGCTTGCGGGTGACCTATTTGGTATTGTGATCGACTTGGTTAGGGTTTATATAAATTCGAAAGATCCACATGTGTTTACTCCCTTAGGGTTGCATCTAGCCGCCTCTAGTTGGATAGTGTGTAGCCTTGGTGGGAAATGCAACAGGTATCACCTCCACTATCTAAATCTACACATTCATTCAAATCCTAATTTGTATGAAGATCTAATTGGAGTTATCAAAGTTTGCCCTTTCAATAATAAAACTTGCATCAGTGGATATCATTGTAATCTTGATATCTCAATGCTTACATATCATTGATCAACAACTAAGGAGACTTCCCATCAGAAGTTCTCATTAGAGCATCAACCACAACCAATCAATATTCAAATCTTAAATGTTGAAGTGCTTGGAGTATAAGGTTATAAGAAATCATGTAGAGTGGATGATCAATCCACAAAACATGTGTTAAATGATTCATAATGAATTAAATGAGTTCATACAAAAGACTACTCACACCATAGTGAAAGGATTACTCGCTAAACAAAGAAAGATAAATACAATATAAGAAATAACAAGGGGCAATCATTTTCCTAAAAGTAGGCAAGTAGTAATGGGAGTGGTGTGTGATGGGCAGTCTTTTTCTTTCTTCTTCCTTAGGTATTGACCCTAACTTATGTGTACCAAGTAGGTAATAGGAAAAAAGTTGTAGATGGTGGATGGGGTCATTGTCAATGATGGGATAAATAGAGGCATTCTCTCCCCCTCTCGCACACCCTTGATGGAGGTTGAACGTCTGATAGGGTGGTAAACCAAGGCGGCAGCTGGGATTTGAACCTAGGTCCCTTTGTGAGGAGACATCATGCTTGACCACTTGAGCCACTCCTTGTCGGTGTCATTGTCAATGATGGAATGAAGGTTTCTTATTATTTAGTGGAAGCAAGGGGGGTCAATGGGTATGGTGGAGATGAGGAGATATTATGGTTGATGGAGAATAAAAGAGAAATGTGGCTACCTACTTACTCACTTGGAAGATCTTCCTTCTTTGGTATAGAGGTCAAGGGAGAAAGTACCAAGGGAATATGTGCAGTTTCATAGATATCTACCCCCTTACTGGTGGCAGTTGTAGGGTATATTTATAGTTAAAGTGGGAAGCATCAGGTCTAGGTCTTGTGATTAATGATGTGGACCCATTCACATCAGGTGTTGGTCTACATATGGAGGTGATGGCCAATTGGGAGTTGTGGACCAGTTGTTGACTGATTGTTGTTGAGCTACTCAAGGTTAATGGTTGAAGATCGGTCATGGAAATTCACTATGATGGTTGAGATGGAAGGTTGGCTAACATTGCTCGATTGGTCTGGAGCTTGATCTTTAGACATGGATCTATTGGTTCATCAATCATGAAGGTCGATGAAGTGTGTGAGCATTGAGTTCAATGGTCCTATCATGAGCTTTTAGTGAAGGTTGATCGATTTAGAGTTCGGTAGAAAGAAGGTCGATCAACATATCTTCGATATTGATGATATTTGAAGGTTGAAGTGAAGGTCAATCAGTAGGTCAATAACAGCCTTGGACACCAAAAACATTTATCAGTATGCCTTCTGAAAGTGCTCGAAATCCATTTTTGGTGTTGGGTGCTACCCCACACCCAACGAGAGGCATCATCCTCCTCTTGACTCACATCCATTATAGGGAATAGGGACCCCTTAGACCTTCTTTCTATAGAGGGATAAGGTTCAAACCTGCAAGAGGAGTCAAGAAAAGTACCAATTTTCCACAAATTAGCATAAACTTAAGTAGATCAAAAAGGCTATTTCCCATAAATTAAAAGATATAAGTGTAAAATTGGCCTAAAACAGCCACTAAAACAATGATAAATATGCATTCATTAGTCACAATACCATTTTTCAATGGTCAATATGTAGACCTATTGTTCGCCTATTGAGCGGGATGGAACCAACAGTTCATTAGAATTGCAGGCTCTATAGAGTATTCAGCTTAACAATAGGTCAATAACGCCTACAAAACCTACAATAATAACAAATGCACACATGAGACCACATCAACACTTTATTCATTCCCGTGCAAATATGCACACATATACATTATTCATTCACAAACATGCAATTCATTATCACCCATATGTTGAAATGCAATTCTCATCATATTAATTTCTCTTTGCAATCAATTCACTCACATATGCACACATACACACATCCCTCACATATGCACCAACAGTTCACTTGCATCAAATTTAAAGTTAAATAAAGGTATTAATATCACATGTATATATAAATTATGACATCAAACTTCAAAAAACATAAACATCACCCAATAGAATAAAAAATTAACTTCCTAATGAAGTAATCTACCCACTCTTCTTGAATCTCATCAAGCTACTCTTGTGTGTAGGGATGATGAGTGTCAAACACCAAAGAATATGAAATATTTCAAATTCTATTTGATATTTTATACTATCAAATGGGATTGTTTACTTATGATTCAAGACTATCGATATTACCTTTTTATGCAAAGTATGTCATTTTGATGTGGTTTTGACAATTATGCCCATATATTGCATCATGTAGAAACTTCATGCCCAACTATCATATTGTATAGGGTGCTATTAATTTATAGTTATGTGAAACGTTAATAATAGTTGGCATTTATAAGATTAAAGTTAAAACAAATACCTTAACATTCTTCCAAGATATTGATCTATTTAGTCTCTCTAGTTCCTTCACCCTATTAGAATGCTTATATATCTCTATAAGTTAAAGGGATACACATAGCTACATTAGTAAACAGTCATGTAATGATGCAGGCATTAATATATATTATGATGGGAAACATATACTTATGCTACAATTTGTAGTTTTTTAGTGTGTATTCCCTAGTCAATATTTTTCTACCTAAGGGATCAACATAATACACAATAAGATTCTCGGGGAAAATCAACAACAATTCCCAATGCCTATTTTTGAGTAAAATATGGAAAACAAAATAAAACTAAAGTTCCACAATAAATACAATTCATAAGTTAAAATTGTAGTCAAGGATCCTAAAACTTACACATCCTTGAAAGGATCTATAATTTGGGTCATTTCTCTTAGTAGAAAAATAGTTGATCCTTCTATATTATTTAACCATAGTGTCAACCCCTTGCACTTATGACCTAGTGAGTCGAATAGGTCTTATGTAGTACAAGTAGGTATGGAGGCTTTATAAGAGGAACCCTGGGGGGCTTTTTTGGTACTATGGTCTGTGTGTATTCTCATATCGCAAACTATACACACAAATAGAAAAGAACCACAACTAAAAATGCAATGTAAATTTATCATAAATTCACATAGATAACTCAAACTTTGGGTCAGACAACTATGCCCCCTCCTGCATCTCGTACCTTGTGGTTCTCTGGGTGGCCAATTCGTAATGGAGAGTTTTTTCCGTACTACATAGGAAACTATGATAGACACACAAACCATATCATCAGGAATGGGATCACAATGAATGGTTCCACCAAGGTGTAGAAAAACCTTGCCCAGTGCCATGATACTGAGGGTAGAGTCATTAACTATAACATGGAATTTTCTCACCACCTACAAGTTTATGTAGTGTCATATATACTATAATGTTTTCAAATACAATTATAAATTGTCTTGCAAGATTATATATCAAAAATGAACTTACATTGGGTGTGTTTGACAAATCTGTGGGAGTACTTCCAATCACCGCATCAGACAAGAGCAGTGCAACACATGTTTTATCCAAGGAGGATGAGATTGAGAAGCCTGAAGGTGGCTCATTACTTCTTCTATTCTTTTTATTATCGTGTTCTCTACCTCATCATGTAATAATATTCCTTTTTTAAAAGATTTATGCTTTTACGCTAACATGCCAAAATAGGATCTTATCCCAACACTTGATCCAATGTCCCTAACACATCCAGGATGCTCTTGACTACCTAGAGTAACCACCAATTCATCCCTTTAGCCCTCACGTATGAACTTGCCTATTTTTTCTTTGCTCATGGAGATCCCTCTAATCATCATCAATGGTAATTGGTCAGTAAAATATAACAATCAAAGTACAAAACAAACATCCATTTATGAGAGTTGAATTTTTTCATTTTTGTAGCTACTTCAACGATCGCAATGTTGGTTATTTCTCCAAATTGATCGTTCCTCAAATCTATCCATTCCTCGTGTTGAGGTACATGTAACGACCTCACTTTTCACCAACTCTCGATCAAGAAAGTACCTTAAAGTTGAGATCCATTACCTAAAATTCCTAAGATCTAGATTTTAATAAATAACAAATAATAGCAAATAATTTCCCCTGATTCAAAAATATTGTTTACAAGATCTATAATGATGCTCCTCTAAGGAGTTACATGAATTTCCAATGTGGAACTATAAATATTATAAGAAGTATCTAACTAATGCTCCTTTATTGAGCTTTAATGTCATCAGTGAAGGTTCATCATGTTTTGTCATCTTCATATATTGCATTTACTTAAAACAACATGAGAAAAAAAAATTAGTACATGGGGCGTGTGCAAAAATATGCAAGTAGTATAACAACATATAATAAATCAATTACTTGTAAATAAAAATAGTTAGATAATTTACATATTCTAACTCATGCTTGATATGCTATCTTGGACTTAATCATTGTCCCTTCCAGAGCCCATGTGCATTGCCCCTTGATGCATGTCATCCTAGGGTTCAGAATATGATACTTAACCTTAAGTGATACTCATAGTGGAATTATAATTAATTAGAAAGTAAATAAACTTCCAATAGTTTATTTCAACAATTCTCGACATATCCTTAGCAAACATCGATAGTCGATAAGGTGAGTAGTCATAATCATAATCACACACCTCAATGTAGAACTGTGAATATGATGTAATCACATTTCAAGTACTTTAATCATATCATCAAGCAAGCAAAGTTGGATTCCAAGAAATCAACATTTAATCTTATTTTTCACATGACCTGGCCTGGTCAACAGGACAAGGTCTCTTCATTGTGTGCTCCACATGGATATAGCTTGAGTTGGAGGCACAAGTACACTTCTTCACATGCTTTGGTGGTCTTGGGGATTTACACGTTTGGGGCATCATCGTCAATGCAGTCAAGTCTTATTGAGACCACCCATCACTGCTAATAACAGTTGGTAGTCTCTTGTCTTTTGCCTAAACATGAACTCTCACATTGACCTCGAGCCTACCTTGGCTCTAACCATGATCGGGTTGTCTAATCGCTTGGTCATTGATGACCTTGCTCTTGATCGCACAGCTAGGATAACTCCAATCCACTCACATCCTAATGAACATGTGGTTGTTCTGGCCAATAAGTTAAGATCTTTGGTCACCTCGGACCAGGATCAATCAGTGCATGAAAATTCTCATTCAGCAAAAACTTGCCCGCTCTGACGGCAGTATTTCCCGGTAGAGGGGATCACCAAGGAGTGGGTGTGAGAGAGGGATTCCATGTCCATGCTTGTTTCTTTCGTATTCTAGGGCTCAAGGAAATGCTAAATGTGGGGTATTTATAGGATTTGGGGTGAGCTTTAGTGTTTCTAAGGATGGGGTGAGAAGTAATTAATTGTGGGGAGATGAACTTGGCTAATAAGTCATCGGTCCCTTTCTTGAAATGATTTCCTAGTTTAGTTATGCAAGGGGAATCCAGCAGTGTGATTGCTTTGGGTTGATATAAAGTGTAGATGGAGATTAGGGAAGTGAAGAGATGAAGTGGTTTATGTCAGGTTCCCAAATTGCACTCTGGGTAGGAGATGACAGATGTACAATTGATCCATGATCCAAAGGTCACTCCTAGCATAATGCGTGAAGAGGTTTGGTTGTGCATCCCCTAAGTTAGAAAGCATTTCAAGTCTCTGATTTAAGAAAAGATTTAATTATTACATATGTGTCCTTGATCTTCACAATTTGTGTAGTCCACTAGGAGTGTCACATGGTTATGAAACTCGGAAAGCTACTCATGAGATCCTTTCCCAACATATATCTAGCTTTTGGGATTTCTTTGGATAATTTCAATAACCAAATCTTCTCTTTTAATATTTCTTTAAAATAATAACATGCATCAAATGGAAAGTCCTTTTTCTCTCAAATTTTAGAATAATCTTAATTTCCTTACTATCCTTAAGTATTCCAATAATCAGGACAAGATAACCATACCTGATGTCTCAAACTTGTGTTGCAAGACATTGTCAGATAATTACTCCATTAATTGTCTAAAACACCACATTTCTTATTTTCTTTTGGAACTTGCCCATTATCTCCTGTTTCAATTATCTAACAATTCAAAAAGTAAGTATCCTTTATTTATGCACAAAATATCTTATTTCTTAAACTTGTACCACAAGGATCTATTTGGAAAGCAAATAGCTTCATGAGCCTCACTTGGGCTATGGGTTGCACCATTAACACAGTAGATAACATTGTTGACCTATTAATTATAATTAGGGAATTTGTTTGTCAAATAGTGTTACATTTATATATATCAAAATTGCAAAATTTGAGGATATTGTAGTAGAGGTCCAAGAGTAGTAGAGACCCATCAGGTCCAAGAGTATGATTTTCAGTAGAAGATATAATTTCTCATTGTTGGTGGCACAAGGCATAACTGTATAAACCAACCCTGTGGTCAAGCACATTCATTGCACACCAATCTTTTTTAGCATCATATATATCTTGGTTAATCCAAAATATACTTCAATTATGTAATACATTGAAATCATCTAATTAATCATAAGAATCTTTTTTAAAGGAGGCTACATCTTGAATTCATCATTTTTACTTAAGGCAACAAACCTCTGCAACATAAAATCACCAATATAGGGACATTTCGTAGTGATAATATTCTCCCTTTTTTGCTAATTATATTGCAATCTCTTGCCATATTTGTCCTAATATTTAATATACTTCCATAAAGTTATAGTTTTACAATGCAATTTTTCATCAAGGTTAAAAATTCCCTTCACAAGATCGTATACTACTTTTGGAAAAGTAAATCAAAAAAATATGAATGACTTTAAAAGTATAGCTACATCCTTCCAGATGAGGTCTTTCAAGGAAACATCAACTTAATACTAAGATTATGTATACATTGGCACTTTTCTACGAATGGTAACCCCTAAATATTTCCTGAAAGCACTAAGATTCTCCCAATAGGATTTTCTACTGCAACAAAGTCAATGGCCAACTCTAGACCTTTGCCCATTTACACTGGTAACTTGTTCATCAAAGCAATGCCTCTTTTAGGTGCACCAGAAACACCCTCATGGTTCTCATTAGTAGACCCAGCAAGATCCTTAGAGTGTTCATCATCATAGTGCTCTCATCACCAGACCCAACGAGATCCCTATGGTTATTATCCTCATTGTGCTCCCTATAAGGCCGCCATTAAAAGTTATCATATTCAAAATAATTTAAGAAAACCATATAGGTGATACAGAATGTAAAATGCACATCTATCATATAAAACATATATAACTATGAAAGAGGATGTAAACTGCACAACTAGCATATGAAACATTTAAATGATAACGAATTTGAAAAGCATGCATCTAGTATTGGTTGGATCGTTCATCAATTAATATTCCTTGTGTATGATCTTGACACATATAGTATTTATAAATGTTAGATTCATTATTTACACTTTTTAAGCTGACAAATAATGGACTAGATTCACCATACTTATTATATTACTCTTATTCATCTGTAGGATTTTTAGTGAACTCCATTTCCCATGAAGGATGACAAAGTAGGATATTCAATATAGAATACTTACTTCACCTATGATGCCATGAAGAAAGGTGCATTCTTATTGCAAATATCTTCAATATTCATTAACATAAAACCCAATTCATCTAGTATAACTCATTTGTTGTTATCAATCCAACTGCACCTAAATGTGGGAATTCTAAAACATGTGTATTCAAATTCCCATATGCCTTCAATGACACCATAGTAAGAAATTTTACTTTCACTTGGACTCTTACCCTACACACTAGAAAAATATAATTCAGATGCTTTAATGGTTACCCCATTATTTTGGACTTCACTTTTATGATCTTGAGGTTTTGTGTAGTATGAAAATCCATTTATGCCAAATCATTCATAAGATATAACATTCGATTGGTTTAAAGGCCAGCCATTTGATATTTTTAGCAACATTATTTGGTGTTTGAAATAGTTGATGTAAGACTTTATCTCCAAATCATCTAATAAAGGTTGGGTTATTCCCTCTATAAAGCCACATTGAAGTGGATAGATGATACTTTGTTTAGATAAAATTGGTGTGTTTAGTGATATAAATACCCACTTCCTCGATATTGCTTAAAACATACAAGTTCTCTTGTTCCCATAACTCATGACTAATTACTTCCACTTGTTCTCCTGAAGTCCCTTCATCAAAATAAGAATCAATGTTCTTTGCATTGGCACCGCTTCATTGCAACTCAGAAAATCATTGCAAAAGTTGGTAAACCCCCTATCCCCATAACCCTCAATAATACTCATGTTACGACCCCACCTCCTGATAACCCCCAATTAAGGGAGACCGAGAGGTCAAAGCCTCACCCATGACTTCCGGATCAAAGCTTCGGCAATTAACCAAGAATAATTATCAAATTTTAACATACTATACTGAAAGCTGTAAGAAAATAAATTTTTGCATACCTTTTGAAAACTTGGATTTCTAAACTTCTATCCACAGCGATACTAATCTATCTAATCCTCCTTTGCACTTTAATTCTCATTTCGTATCACATGTGCCACTTTACTGTTTGTTCTTTTCATTGTACCTAAAATGCCGACAAACAAAACGTCGGTCAGCCGTAGCTGGTATGTGGGGGAAACAAATAAACATGCAACTATGGTAACAATGTAATCATTCAATTAATCATTTATCAACCAATATTACGTTTTAAGCCAAACTAATCAATCCATACCTATCCACAACTCTGTGTTGTCCCTGTAAGGACTTATATGGTACCTCTATAAAGGAGACTTGATGGACCTACCCTCTAGGCAGCCAAAGTCATTCATGACCTGATGGACCTACCCTCTAGGTAGCCATGTACTAGGTCAGCCATTACGACACAGAGGGGACCAGGATTTGAGCTAGTAGGCACATATCTTATGTGGTAATTGTAGTTACTTTATAGTTGCAAGAAATAAATAAACATCCAACAGTTTAGTTGCATTCAATGTGATTAAACATCCGAGAATCCATCGAGAAACTAAAGTGGTTATTCATAATCGTAACCACATACCTATCTTGGAGATCTCAAGCAACAATTTATCCAAATCCAACTATATGTCCAATCAAGCAATCCAATCAATCAATCAAGCAAACATTGATTCTGAAAACATGTATAATGTCTAATTGTCACAAGCATATCCCAAACAACTCCTTATTGACTTGGAACACCTTTCTAAGGTTTCTAAGTCTCATTAGGATGCATTAGGGTTTCTTAGATAAATTTCTCAAACTTTATCCTTTTTAGGCCAACAAACCCTAAAACAACTTTTCCACTCATAAAAACCCTAATTACTCAAATTATCCACATTAAGGATATTTTATGCTCAAATTGGCTTAGGATCATCACATCCCTATTTTATTCATGGATTTACACAATTAAACCAATTAAAAGACATATTCATCAAAATTAGGGTTTTCAAGCTCATTAATGCATAATCATGCACGAAACCCTAAATTAAACCAAATATATAAAAAGATCATATTTTTAAATCTTCTTTTCTCTTTCATTAACAACAAGTTAATATCAGCTTGAATTATCCATCTATCATCAAATATAATGGTTTTTCCTTAATTGAATCATTAAAGATGAGCACATAAACCCTAAATTAGACTAATCACGTGCAAAGTTCTTCCTTTTTTAACATAATGTACCTTTTTACATTTAACAGGTTAACATCAACTCTAATGATACATTAAACCCTATTAAACACATTAATCATATCAAAATAGGGTTTTTTAATCTTTAATTCATTAAAGATAATGATTTACACTACTTTTCGAACTATGATCATATTCAGGCTATTAAACAATTTTTAATGGATTCCTTGCATTTTTTTGATAAAAATTCATATATTACTTGTCCTAATCGGAGTTACGAATTAGGAGTTATGATTTTTGTATTAAACCACTTACTTGACCAATCGGATGGCGCCACGTCATCCAGCTCATGCAACGCGGATCGCTTGAGAAACATAACCGAATTACAACTTTACCCCCGTGTAAGTCGACCGTGTCTTCAGCCCGCGGAGGGCAAAAACATCCAATGGCCATTTCTTGTCTTCAACCTTCAGAACGGCTACCGCAACAGCCCTAGACGCACCATGCGGCCCTTCTCCTTCCTCTCCTGAACCCCGACGACCTTCGAGAAAGGTCCCTCCACCTCCGGCACTCCTTGGCGCAGCCGGTGAAGGTCTAAGGTGGAGCCCAGGTGCCCGAGAAGAGTTGTGCGATCCTGCTGTTGCAGACATCAAAAACAGCCGTGTGGCTGCTTCGGTTGGCGGTTTAGGGCACGACGACACTGGCTAGGTCATGTTCTGACCTCGACGCACATCCATCCTCCAACGCAACCCCTCCTGGGCTTCTCTCTGTTCCAGGGTCGTGAAACTTCTCTTTGCTAGGGTTTATGAACAAGAAACATGGAAGAAGAAGAGAAGTTGGTGTGTGTGATCTCCTGAGCTCGGCCCAATGCCTTACCCCTTATATAGGGGGGAGTGCAAAGCCCTAAGGCGTGCCTCCTGAGGACTCAAGTCCCAACTTGAAAGGTAACACACTATCCTTGGTTGTGAAGCAACAACCTCTCTCTCTCTCTCTCTTCACTATTCTTTTCTAATATCCTTCATTATTTGGATGTTTTAGGAATTCGAAATTCCTTTTACTTACTCCCTTTTATTCTTGCTTTTTAATCCATTGATCACGAAATCCTATTTCCTTCAATCAAAATTACTTTCTTTTTAACAATACCTCATAATTCATTAATAATGCAACACATTATCCTCTTATTTTACAATTTTGGTATTTTTTCTTTCTTTCCTCTCTATTGGGACTCCTTGGATCCCAAGATACTCTATGATTTCGAAATTACTTTTTAAGGATACTTATTATCCTTCTAGATGCATCTAAATGCATTATTTTGCATTATCATGTTTATTTCTCATTACAATATCTCTTTTTGAGTATTTCTCTTTATTTTTCTTTTATTTTCCTCATTGACATTTCTCATGGCTACGAAATTTCACCAAGAAATCTTATTTATGCCTCTTTCCACTCATTTTCCACATTTTATCATTATTTTCAATTTATTTCTTAATAAAGAAATACATAATTAATCTTTTCTTTTTCTTATTGCTTTTCTTTGCAACTTTAGACTCCTTAGAACCCAAGGAATCCAAGAGGAACGAAATCCCTATTTGGATTTGCCTTCTAGAGGTTTCTACATATTTCTTTTCTTCAATATTCAATTATCCATTTACTAATTGAATTTCCTTGTTATTTCCTTGTTATTGGGCCCAATAGCCAATAAAGCCCACAACACAAACATCAAGGCTATTGTAAACAAAGTCCATGTATTCAAAACAAATTATACCATTATGTGACGTCCCTGAATTTTCTAAAACTTAGTCAAATGTGTGACGTCCAAATTGAAACCCTCACCTCAGCGAGAATCCCAATTTAAACACCCCACACCAGGCTAAGAAGAAGAAAATCGAGGGAGTCAGAAGGAACGTACAGTAGCACATGTACATGAACAATAGTAAAACCACAACACATGTTCACCATTCAACATATAATTACAACATGAATTGTTACAACATTTGATATTACACATTGAACAACAAACTTAAACATATACATGTACTACCACTAAACTACAGGATCTTAAGACAACAGGTCCACCTGAACATCAGCTCGCCACACAACTCGAAACAATCCTGGATCTTCAAGAGCATAACCACAACCTAAACAAAAAGATTACATGCGGTACACGTCAGCACAATATTTCATGAATATTGTACTGAGTACGCCTACGTGTCTTTTTATATACCTCTCATCATATCTTGGCAATAAGATAAAATTAATACTTGGCAGTAACAGAAGAATATAAGAAAAACATATACCTGCACAAGGATATTCATTAACAAAAGAGAACACATATTTTAAGCTTATTTTCCATTATATATCAAGGCCTTTATGATCACTACCAAAGAGTTAGATCATTTGTACAAGGTGACCACTACCAAAGAGTTAGGTCAGACCACTAGAGTTAGGTCATATGTACAATGTGACCACTACCAAAGAGTTAGGTCACTTCCAAGCACACTACCAAAGAGTTAGTACTTTCATATAATGGAACATATATATTATGTTTCATGTGTTCATAGCAGTAATCATGGAAAATCATGCAACATATCATACAAGAACAATCATTTCATCCAATACCATATGCCAAGTATTTTACTACTCATATAACACAAGCATATTGTATAATAAGCCAATTAAGAGGTAATGGCGTACCTTCCAAAGAGATATCCTAATCATCACATATACTCCTGATATCAACTATATCCTTGATTAAACCTGATTAAGACAAGATCACATACTATCATTAGGTTCTCATCTTCTTACATCTCATCTTAACCCTAATTACGTCCATATTAGGGTTTTAGATTAGTTCATTAGGATATGTGCATTATTACTTGCGTTCTTATCTTAGATTTATCCTACTGATGTCATTTTCCAGATTGTGGTTCATTATCTGAACATTACGTTCCATATCCTTAATGTGCACATATTAGCCCTAGGTTGCATCATTAACCAAGATTATGGTTTCATAACATGTATTAATGGCCATCTTCATATAATATAGATTATGTTCATCATGATTATCTCATAATTAAAACTGAGGTTTCATATACTGATATGAGCTTACTCTGTAAATTTTACATTTTATGAGCATGTATGTATTTTCCACATTTTATTTAGGGTTATTAGCCCTAGATAGCCATTCTAAGAAAATTACATGATTTCATACATAAACATCATGATCACTGATATTAGATGGATTATAAACATTGGTATGGAGTTACTGACATTTTCCCATAATTTTATGTCATCGTTTGCTAATTATTATCCTTTAAACAAGCATTTCAAAACTAATAAGATATCACTGATATTACTGCATAAAAAGATAGATATTATGCTTCCACTGCATTCTACACATTTTTTTGAGAATTTTGGTATCTTATTTGCATTTTTCTGATAATTGTGCTAATTTCTATGAATTATTGAAGATATGCATATTAACTGAACATTTACCTTTTTCGTCCAATCGCCATGCGCCACGTGGAAGCAAGGGCACGGCCTCTAAGTCCTGAGCCGGCCGGTTCTTTCCCCTGGCTCGCCCTAGGTCGGCTGATTCTAGGTGGATTTTGGGTGACTGAACCGGGGTTCATCCCCGCTCTCCTCCTCGCGCCGTCAGGGAGTCCGCGGGACTTTGTTTCACAGAGCTTCCGCCGTACGACTTGGCTCCGGCGAGCAAGCAACAGAGATGGAGGGGTCCCCATCAGCTCCACATGCCACCCTCACTGTCGGTGTAGGCCTCCGCATCTCCACGGCCACTCGCGAGTGCCCTACGGCCTCTGGTTCTCCGGCGAGGTGGGAGTGCCGCCGCCATCCTTGGCTGCGGCGGAGCAAAGGGGCAAAAAGCCTCCGCTCCACGTTGTGCAGCTCTGTAGGTTTTGATAGCTCCACTAGGTCCTCAAGAGCTCGCTTTGCCACCCAGACAACATCAAGGAGATCTCACAGACCACCCCCGAGCTTGGTCCTCTTCTCCGACAACCTCAACTCCGTCAGCCAATGACACCAGCCCAACAGGGCTCAGAGACACACTTAAGGGACTCACCTGACCTCGGCCTTCCCTTTCCCTCTCTCATCATTCCCTGGTCTCATCACTGCCTCTATCTCACACCTCCGCTTCCCACCTGCGACTTGCGGTGGAGAGACTGCGGGAAGGGAGGGCTCGTTCTCTCTCGTCTCTTGGGCATATGCCCCAAATGAGGGGTCAGTTCGGTCGTGCTTACTAGAGGAACTCAACTCCTCGATTAATTCTTGCCCACGACCCACGTTCTCGATGAGTGGTGGCTTGGAATACAGTGGGGTCAGCTGTCCCACGATCTCCAGTCTGACCGGAGGTAGGGGATGAGGATCTAACCATCCAAAGTACATCCAACGACTACCAAGGAACTCACCCAAAGCAGGATCCGGGGCTCACTTAAGCTAGCACTCCCAGTCGTTGGATTAGACACAAACGGCTAGGATCTGGCCACACAGTCCGCCCTCAATCAAAGGGGTGCGTGAAATTGATATTCATTAGCAACTTAGGTTCTCAAATCATCAAATAAGCACATTATTTCCCAAACTTCAAACCTTATTATCTCTCTCTAGGAGGACCCAATTGCCACCAAATTTTAACCATAGCTTCCTTGCTATTAAAGGTACCTTGTACTTGAATTTGGTGCCAAAACTGAATTGTTAGACTATCCAATTAAATTCCTCAAGAAGGCATAGAAAGAGAGAGATCTTAATCATTATATAAATCTCATTCAACATTTCCACTTTACCAAAACACTTGGAACTCCCATTGTAACTCAAGATATGGATTCTAATATGTTATTGGACATTCATGGATTTCAAAAATCCCCTCCATCACATCCTACACACCTTAAAAGATATTTCGTCCTTGAAATTAAGCCAGAAATCCAGTCTTTCACATCATATACAACTTAAAGGAACTTTCGTCCTCGAAAGTACACCATACTCATACTTCTAGGGAAAACATTATCTTGCTCTCATTCACATGTATGCACCATTCTATGTGTAACATATCCGAAAAGGTTACGTAACCATGTATCCAAAGCACTATTAAGGGGGTTTACAACCATCTTGGGTGCACAACCACTACATTCGAGGTTAAACTCAGGGTTTTGAAACTTAGGTTACATCATGACCTATCTCATATGTTAGGATTGTATCCTTATCTTTAGCCATGCATTAAGGTTCCCACATCATATTATCATGTTCTAAAGGAGTTAACTAAGATTAACTCATACATCAAGGTTTCATCAACATTTTATTGAGCTAATTTGTTAGAACATGTTCAACATTATCATATGCCTTTTAGGAGAGCGTTAACTATAGTTAACCAACTTTATCAATCTTTATCACATAAAGGTGTCATAATCATTATGTTGTGCTAGCTGTCAAACAATATCATCCATATTTGTTAAACACTCAGATTAACACCTCATGTAACATATTTCATACATATGATCTTATTTCGTTACTCATAGTAATTTGCAATATTTACTAGTGATTTCATCACAAGATTAACCAACAATATCACATTAACATCATTATTCATGTATATGGTTAACCATTTATGCATCATTATCTATTAAACCATCTCTAGGTTTTCATCATATCATGTCTATATATCACGTCTTGATATTAAATCACATCTTTATATTTATTATATCTTGGTTGTGCTAAACAAACTTACGTCAGTGGCTTATTAAACATATATCAAAACTTTATATAGTCCAACTGAGGTTCTCCTAACCTGTATCATGAGGGTACTGTCATGCTCACACTCTTTGAGCTAACTCAACTCTATGAGTATCTCATAAACAAAAACTTTATCTTCCCTCTTTCATCTAGGGTTACCAGGTCTACCTCATTGGCACTAGCGATAGCCTTAAAAGCTCTAGCCACATTAGAACAAACCGAAACATGCTATGACATCTTCTTCATAGGTCTCTACCCATGCGACATCTTACTCAAAGCTCTCTCTCTTATATACACACCACTATATTCCTATATGGGAAACCACCAACCCGAGCATGAGGCTTCTCAGAAGCTAACATAGCTACCTCCTCCAGGGTCTTGGGCTCTCTCCTCACCCAGATGGTAGGCACTCATATTCTTATTCACATATGCACACATAACCAGCCTCTCTTTGTCTCTAGCATTTGGTCTTCCCAAGGACATCTAGGGTTCAACAAAACTATAGGAATCATGCAGAAAGCAACTCAACTCAATCACTTAGGAGTAGCCTAGTTTAGGACATGTCACATCACATATCTCATATATTTCTCATATCGTGGAGTGTAGGTTCTCTGACCTTCTCCCTGTGGGTCCCTCTCTCTTGAGCTAACCCCAAAGTTGGTCCTAACACTAGAGGTCCTCCTTTGTAAAAGAGTTTGAGGCTCATGTTGATCAACAACTTATCTTAACTTAGAAAAGCACACATGCTTGCATCATCAAATCTTATCTCAAATCCTCAAAACTAACTTATGTCCTCAAAGACAAACATAGATCATCACAAACTATCTTATATCATCTATATAAGACTTAGATCGTATCATCAAACTTATTCTATCTATTCCATATTCCAAACAAGGCTCTAGACATCTAATCTAGAACTACTCTCTCTTCTAGACTGATGTCATTCACTTTCACTTAGGTTACATGACCACCTCCTACTCGTACATGTGTGGGGACACATTTTTTTTAATACATATACATAATAAAATATTATATAGTTTTTCTCCGATAAAACAAGCGTCAGAGAAAACTATCAAGGTTTGATTCGATTAGAATCCAAAACCAAAACTAGAAATGAGTGTCCCACACATAGTTGAGAGTCCAGTGTCATGAAAACTAGTGAAAAGGGTGAGAACAAGGGGTAGACTAGTGTAGCTACTCTAGACAACGTGCGCAATATGTCTAGGGTTTCTCTTCCCTTGATGCGCGTCATTTCCAAATAGTACAACGTCCCATACCGCTGTACTATAAGGAAAGAACGACATATAAGGACTTGCTATACAACAAGCACCAGTCTAAACCTAGTTCTCGGATATCTAGGTGCTAACCTATAAGCTAGGTCAGATCTAGTCTCTAAAAGACGACTAATCTAACCCTAAAAGATTATTAAGTTCAAGGTTCTTTAGTTTTGAGTTGCATAATGAGAAAATGTTAGGCTTTGCTATTGTTCATGCTCTGATACCACCTGTGACGTCCCCGGATTTTCTAAAACTTAGTCAAATGTGTGACGTCCAAATTGAAACCCTCACCTCAGCGAGAATCCCAATTTAAACACCCCACACCAGGCTAAGAAGAAGAAAATTGAGGGAGTCAGAAGGAACGTACAGTAGCACATGTACATGAACAATAGTAAAACCACAACACATGTTCACCATTCAACATATAATTACAACATGAATTGTTACAACATTTGATATTACACATTGAACAACAAACTTAAACATATACATGTACTACCACTAAACTACAGGATCTTAAGACAACATGTCCACCTGAACATCAGCTCGCCACACAACTCGAAACAATCCTGGATCTTCAAGAGCATAACCACAACCTAAACAAAAAGATTACATGCGGTACACGTCAGCACAATATTTCATGAATATTGTACTGAGTACGCCTACGTGTCTTTTTATATACCTCTCATCATATCTTGGCAATAAGATAAAACTAATACTTGGCAGTAACAGAAGAATATAAGAAAAACATATACTTGCACAAGGATATTCATTAACAAAAGAGAACACATATTTTAAGCTTATTTTCCATTATATATCAAGGCCTTTATGATCACTACCAAAGAGTTAGATCATTTGTACAAGGTGACCACTACCAAAGAGTTAGGCCAGACCACTACCAAAGAGTTAGGTCATATGTACAATGTGACCACTACCAAAGAGTTAGGTCACTTCCAAGCACACTACCAAAGAGTTAGTGCTTTCATATAATGGAACAGATATATTATGTTTCATGTGTTCATAGCAGTAATCATGGAAAATCATGCAACATATCATACAAGAACAATCATTTCATCCAATACCATATGCCAAGTATTTTACTACTCATATAACACAAGCATATTGTATAATAAGCCAAGTAAGAGGTAATGGTGTACCTTCCAAAGAGATATCCTAATCATCACATATACTCCTGATATCAACTATATCCTTGATTAAACCTGATTAAGACAAGATCACATACTATCATTAGGTTCTCATCTTCTTACATCTCATCTTAACCCTAATTACGTCCATATTAGGGTTTTAGATTAGTTTATTAGGATATGTGCATTATTACTTGCGTTCTTATCTTAGATTTATCCTACTGATGTCATTTTCCAGATTGTGGTTCATTATCTGAACATTACGTTCCATATCCTTAATGTGCACATATTAGCCCTAGGTTGCATCATTAACCAAGATTATGGTTTCATAACATGTATTAATGGCCATCTTCATATAATATAGATTATGTTCATCATGATAATCTCATAATTAAAACTGAGGTTTCATATACTGATATGAGCTTACTCTGTGAATTTCATCATTTTATGAGCATGTATGTATTTTCCACATTTTATTTAGGGTTATTATCCCTAGATAGCCATTTTAAGCAAATTACATGATTTCATACATAAACATCATGATTACTGATATTAGATGGATTATAAACATTGGTATGGAGTTACTGACATTTTCCCATAATTTTATGTCATCGTTTGCTTATTATTATCCTTTAAACAAGCATTTCACAACTAACAAGATATCACTGATATTACTGCATAAAAATATAGATATTATGCTTCCACTGCATTCTACGCATTTTTCTGAGAATTTTGGTATCTTATTTGCTTTTTTCTGATAATTGTGCTAATTTCTATGAATTATTGAAGATATGCATATTAACTGAACATTTACCTTTTTCGTCCAATCGCCATGCGCCACGTGGAAGCAAGGGTGCGGCCTCTAAGTCCTGAGCCGACCGGTTCTTTCCCCTGGCTCGCCCTGGGTCGGCTGATTCTAGGTGGGTTTTGGGTGACTGAACCGGGGTTCATCCCCGCTCTCCTCCTCGCGCCGTCAGGGAGTCCGCGGGACTCTGTTTCACAGAGCTTCCGCCATACGACTTGGCTCCGGCGAGCAAGCAACAGAGATGGAGGGGTCCCCATCATCTCCACATGCCACCCTCACCATCGGTGCAGGCCTCCGCATCTCCACGGCCACTCGCGAGTGCCCTACGGCCTCTAGTTCTCCGGCGAGGTGGGAGCGCCGCCGCCATCCTTGGTTGCGGCGGAGCAAAGGGGAAAAAAGCATCCGCTCCATGTTGTGCAGCTCTGTAGGTTTTGATAGCTCCACTAGGTCCTCAAGAACTCGCTTTGCCACCCAGACAACATCAAGGAGATCTCACAGACCACCCCCGAGCTTGGTTCTCTTCTCCGACAACCTCAACTCCGTCAGCCAACGACACCAGCCCAACAGGGCTAGAAGACACACTTAAGGGACTCACCTGACCTCGGCCTTCCCTTTCCCTCTCTCATCATTCCCTGGTCTCCTCGCTGCCTCTATCTCACACCTCCGCTTCCCACCTGCGACTTGCGGTGGAGAGACTGTGGGAAGGGAGGGCTCGTTCTCTCTCGTCTCTTGGGCATATGCCCCAAATGAGGGGTCAGTTCAGTCGTGCTTACTAGAGGAACTCAAGTCCTCGATTAATTCTTGCCCACGACCCACGTTCTCGATGAGTGGTGGCTCGGAATACAGCAGGGTCAGCTGTCCCACGATCTCCAGTCTGACCGGAGGTAGGGAATGAGTATCTAATCATCCAAAGTACATCCAACGACTACCAAGGAACTCACCCAAAGCAGGATCTGGGGCTCACTTAAGCTAGCACTCCCAGTCGTTGGATTAGACACAAACGGCCAGGATCTGGCCACACAGTCCGCCCTCAATCAAAGGGGTGTGTGACATTGATATTCATTAGCAACTTAGGTTCTCAAATCATTAAATAAGCACATTATTTCCCAAACTTCAAACCTTATTATCTCTCTCTAGGAGGACCCAATTGCCACCAAATTTTAACCATAGCTTCCTTGCTATTAAAGGTACCTTGTACTTGAATTTGGTGCCAAAACTGAATTGTTAGACTATCCAATTAAATTCCTCAAGAAGGCATAGAAAGAGAGAGATCTTAATCATTATATAAATCTCATTCAACATTTCCACTTTACCAAAACACTTGGAACTCTCATTGTAACTCAAGATATGGATTCTAATATGTTATTGGACATTCATGGATTTCAAAAATCCACTCCATCACACACTCTTTGTTCAATTATCCTTAATATGAGAAATTGCATTTCTCATCAAATGAACCTAGAAATTGGGGTCGTAACAACTCCCTTCAGGCCGATTATAGTTTTGAACATCATCTTTGAAACACCCATGTACCATTCAAAAGGATACATCTAATGCAAGAAAACTAGATTCAACATTTTCACTTCCCATGTCAAAGATGTACCATGATATCAAAGAATGAAGGATTAAAATGCATATCAAACTAGCATAGGGTAATGACCACTTCTCTATGCAACTTATCAAGATTTTCAAAATCAATAACATTATTTTCTAGAGTTTCGAAGAAGAAGCAAAGACTAGTGATTTCAAACCTCATATGCTTCGACAGTAGAAGTCAAATATCCACATGCAATATTTGTTGCATTAGAGATCCTTCATTTGGTTTCAAACCACATATGCTTCGATAGTAGAGATTAAATATCCACATACAACCATGATAATTAAGACCTATCAGCTTCAGATTCTTCATCTATACCATTCTATGGATATTGGAAGTGTATTTGTATGGTACCTTAACATTAAGAAAGCAATCTCAAAAATATCTCTTCTCCTATCTAGAAAATTTGTAATAAGAAAAAGGTAAATATGTGTGACGATCATTGATAACTTTTGTTGTTAATTCGTTCCTTATACCCATTTCACATAGATCCATTTTGTATTTTATGACATCTTTAGTCTTGCCTGGTATATTCAATGGAGTACTAATGACTCTATCACAAACCTTTTTATCAACATGCATGACATCAATACAATGCCTAACTGTCAAAGAACTCCAATAAGGAAGACCCCAGAATATTAACATCTTCTTGAATAAAGATTTCTCATATGTGGTAATAGTACATGGTGATCTCTTGCCAAATACTTTGACAATACATTTTACTCTTTCATAAACATCCTCACTTGATATAGGTTTAAGTGCACTATTTTCCTTATTTTAGCCATCAAATGTGTTTTGTAACCTTCGTTAAGGATGCACTTTTGGAAGAAACCTTCATTGACCAAGATATGTAGCCTTGATGCCATATTTTATTCATATTGAATCAATATTTTCCTCATATATGGGCAAGTTTTAGATCCTTTTATGTTGTAACTAGAAAACATCCTCACATGACATGAAAATTAAATGTCTCTCTATTAAAAGACGCACAAGTCATTGCACGTTCTTCCCAGATTGACTTTAAGTCATCAATCGGATGTTCAAGAAATATACCAATATCGTTTCTAGGTTGTTTGAGACCCGAAATCAATAAGGACATCATGAAGTACTTATTTTTCATACATAACCAAGGAGGAAGATTGTATATAACTATCATAATAGGACAAGTGCTATGTTTGATGTTTAATGTTCAATATGGAGTCATCATGTCTGCCCAAAGTCAAAACTTTTAGAACTCAAAAATTCTTAATCGAATTAAGGGTACAAGAAATCAATTTTCTTCCATTGTGGGAAATTAGACACATGACATATAATCCCATCTTTTTTCTTTACCTATTCATGTCAAGATAATTTTACACAATTATGGTATTAGCAAACAAGTGTTTAAATTTTGGTATATTAGGTAGATCCCAAATCACCTTGGCATGAAAGATAGTTTTGGCCTTACCTAAAGTCATCATTTGTACCTTGATGTCCCCATATTTTGGACATTATTTTATGTCAATATAGTCCTTTTGAAATAAGACGCAATCATTTGGGCATGAATGTGTCTTCTTATCCCTCATTCTCATCGGGCACAACATTTTTTTGTTTCTTATGTTGAGGTTGGAAGCTTGTTACCTTTAAGAAGAAATTCTTTCTATAAACACAATAGAGACATCAAGCCTTTGTGGTTCGACCTATTGTTAGCCTTCGGAGTACAAAATATCAACTCAGCACTCAAGTTCATAAACTTCATATAACCTAAGTATAATGGTTTCTTAGCATCATGGACAATGTTTTTAAACAAGAAAGGTGCATCAGTTAGATTTACCCTACAACTATCTATCATCTCATTAACCATGTATATTAGAATTGGCTCGTTCACATCAACATTGTCAGTAGTTTCTTCTTCTAAAAAGTACCACTTTTGACATCTATTGATTTTATAGTAGGAATATACCCATGTTTTTATCATTCTCTATGTCCATGTACAATCACATTGCACATGACATGACTTTTCATTTTGTCAACAATGTCAACTTTCAAGTTGTTATTGTCATTCCTACATGTGTACTAGAATCAATCCTTATATTGTTTCCTATGTCCTTCTACAAATCATATAAATTGATAAAATCCACTAATAAACTATGGAGTGCACCAATTTGGAATGGACATCTAAGATCAACCCATTCAATGATCACAGTAAAAATGAGTATCCATTAGGTGTTAGCTATGTCAACTTTAGAAAGTATGATGGAATTGAATCAGGTGTTATGTACATATTGAGGAATGTGTACCACCTATCACATTCATGAACACTTAATCTCACCAGTAAGTGTACAACATCTATGTTATTTTCAAGAATATTTCAAATCTTTTCCCCATAATTTTCCAAGTACATCAATGTAGATGGGAAAATGCCTACCTGCATATGTACTTATAGAACAAACATGGAAATACTTGTGAAATGTCTTGAAAACCAAATACACATTATACACTTTCTTAATTGATGTTAGTGTTCAAGAACAATCCCAAATTGGGGACTATCCAATATTTTCTCCTAATGAGTAAATTTTGGACGGGTTTCTAGTCCAATAAGATATAGTGATTAGGGTGTAGAGAATAGGGTTTAGAATTTAGGGTTTAGAGATGAATGTGTACCAACTATCTCATTCTTAAACACTTAATCTCACTAGAAAGTGTATAATGTGTATCTGGTTTTCAAGAATATTTTGGAAGCATTTCCTCATAGTTCTCTAAGTACATTAATGTAGATGGGTAAATACCTGCTTACATATGTACTCATAAAACAAACATGGAAACTCTAGTGAAACATCTTGAAAACTAAATACAAATTATACACTTACATCCAAAGTGAGATTAAGTGTTCAGGAATAGCAGAGAATGTGCGGGTTCCCCTAAGTAGGGACCTAGGTTCAAATCCCCAGTTGTGTGCCTCAGCATTGCTTGGTCATGTCATGCAGCTCACCCTTTGCATAAGTTTAAACACTCCCCCTGATATACGAGTAGTTGAGGGGGATCGGGGGTTTACACTATCAGGGGGGTCACAATTGTGGCTGACCTTTTGGGGTGTTCACACGTCATTAAAAAAATAAGTGTTCAAGAATAGTCCAAAACCAGGCTATCCAAAATTTACTCCTAATGAGTAAATCTTAGATGGGTTTCTAGCCCAATTGACTATAGGAATTAGGGTCTAGAGATCCAAGTTTATCATTTAGGATTTAGTATTTTAGTGAATTTATATCAATTCCAATCTAATCAAGTTAATTTAGATAAATTTATACCAATCTAAATGTATTAATTTCTAGGTGTGATTATTTAAGCATACAACATTCAGAATGCTAACAATAAACAATGCACTTAGAAAAAATAATTGAGGAACAATCATAACAATTTTCACTCTAAATATACATCATCATAGTCTATTTGACCACAAAATTCATCACTTCATCACAAGGTACATATTCAATATTCATCACAAGGCATTTAGCATAGATAATAGTTGAATATTCATCACAAGGCGTATATTTAGGTTATATAAATAAGAGATGTGATCTGCTAGGCTGATGACAACTTTGACTAAATATTTTAATTATCTAAAATGCAAAAAAGAAATCTAAGACTACTGGTTTTGATCTCTAATGGAGTGAATTCCTTAGGATTATAGTTTCACCTCATTTAACATTGTAATTTTTTTTTGAAAAAGTGGCCATTCTATTCATCCTGTGGTCTGGGATCGATCATGGGACCTCTCTCTAACAAACTGAGTGTCTAACCATCTTGGTGTCTTCTATTAGACTTTAATAATTATCATTAATAATTACCTCACCTAACCCTGGATAAAGAGACATGTATCAAGAATTACCCACTCTTGTGGTGTAATTCACTACCTAATATAATACCAAACTCACTCTCATAACGATTGTGTTATTAGTTAGGTGCTTTATTGAAAACTCTGAGTAATCTATTCACATTTGTAAGCCTCCTTTCTAAATGTGTGATATAAAACATATAATTGTATGATTTTCCAACCCCTAATTCCTTTTTTGAAGGAACTAATGGTCTATGGTGATCAAGCATAGATACTTCGTTATACTTTCATAGAATTATGTCTAGAAACTAAGAAAAATATGTATATTAATGTATAAAAGTCAATTACAATGCATTATTGGGTTACCCCTTGGTCTTTAGGAACAAGGGGTTTAGCCCCACATGATTCCCATTGTCAAATATATATGAGAGAAGAAGAAAAATGTGGGTAACGTTAGATAAAATGAAATAACCCCTAAAGAAGATGGTCTACATGTCCCCCCTCTGAAGAATGTGACAATTTTCTACCTTCCAACTGCAAATCCATCCACTGGAGGTGCTTGAATCTCCCAAAACGTGGCTTTCTTCTTCACTTTTTCCTCTTCTTGCTTTCGACTTCTTCCCAACGGAATAGAATAAGAAAATTAGATTTGGCCAAAATCTCCCTAAGTCATAGAAGTGACTTAGGGTCTCATTGATTTCCAACTGTCTAATTAAATGTGATTTTCATATCTATGTGATCCCATTGTGTCGGTACTATAGACACCTTCAATAGTTGTGGCCGCATGTGCAGTTGTTGGTACTACTGAAGTGATGTCGACAGTACCAAGATTTCTTACAAAATACTGAATTCTCCATGTAGGGTCATCGGTAGTATCGACTTTTTGTTCGGTAATATCAAGATTTCTCGATTTCCATATGTTCCATACTGAGAAAGTGTTTGTACCATCGACATTAAAGTCAGTAGTACCTAGTTGTATAGATTTGTGTAGATCCACCTAAACACACTAAAACCAAACATAATCTCTTAAAATATATTAAACCATTCAAAAACATTAAAATTATATTTATTTGTGCAATAAAGTATCATAGACTAATGATAGTAAATAATACACTATTTAATATGAAAACCAATAAAAGTTCATAGAAATCAATAATAAATAGCATGTGAGAATGATAATAATCCAGTACATTAAACTCCCCTAAGCTTAAATGTTGCTCATCATTAGGCAACACACCCTTGGATCTATTTGAGACAATTCAGCAAATGGACATTAAATATGAATTACATTTATCAACTATATCCACCTGGAAGTCCCAAACTAGCCTTTACTGACCATTGAACAACCAACTACTCTAAAATGACCAAAAATATCCATATAAGTTGTCCACCCTTAGATCAATGAAACCCTTTTAGTACAATAGTTAATATCATAGTCAATCAGGCATTCTCTTAGTGCATCATGTGATCCCCTATCTACATTTCTCTTTCCTAATTACCAACTACTTGGAAGTAGTTCTCCTTATAAGAATAAATGAGGAGAATTATCATTTAAGTGCCCTACTGGTAAGAGCAATGGGAGAAATGAATAAAGGTGGCTTATGAAGATTTACAAGTAGCATCTGAATTATTTATGCAAAAATCAAACATGATGAGCCTATATGGTGAAGAAAATGACAAATTCATGAATCCTAATGCCTAATATTATGGGTGAAATGATGCATGTATTGAAAATCTCATCAAATGGATGAGAATGAAGTAAAGAAGAGAACACATAATGAATGTGTCCATCTCTTTATGAATATTTTAGGGCATCCTTTCTCCCACTTTATTTCAATTTTTTTCTTTTTTTCATTGTACCACTATTTATCATGATGGGAAGTTATGCTTGGGCTTCACTAACATGTCACATTCATTTCATTTTTTTTCTTTTCTCTTTCTCTAAGGGTATGGATGTGTATCTCTGCACTCTTATTTTAGAGAAAAACAATATAACCACAAGATGTAAAGATGATGGTGAAAGATGCATGCAATCTACATCTAATTGTTATGCAACTAGCATGATATGAAAAGAAACTATTGATGCATATTTTTTTTTCATTTTTTAACTAATGTAATCAAAGAGAAACTAACTATCATGTCACCTATTATGCCATGCAATGCAACCAAAAGGAAACAATTCAAACTACTTGATCATCTGAAGGTATTGGGTCAAAATGAATGAAAAATGGATGAAATCGCATAATTAAGAGATAATACCTTTCATAATATATGATATGTCCCTCTCTAATGACCCGTGTAGAGGGTAACCTTGAGATTTCTTTCTTAAATTTCAATTTAAGATCACGTTGATTGTTTGATCAATTTAGGCTCAAACCCCATCTTCATCCACATTGCATGAATAATTAAGATGACCATGCATATTAAATTCCCTTAAGTGGACTAACCCATACAATTCCTGTAGGTAGTGCAACTCAAGTAATTTGCAACTAAACCAAAATAAATTTCAATTTAGTTTCCATTGCAAACACCCAAAAGCACATGGCAATGATAGAAATCATGAATTAAACTCCACAATTATACTAGATAGATCGTGGATCCTACAACTTGGAAAAATAAAAGCTAAAAAGCAAATAAAGACTAAAAAAATAAAGGATAGAGATGTTCTAACACCACCTTCCTTGAGCTTGATCTTGACTATGTATGCATAGACAAAATCCAACTTAAGAGGTGGAACAGTGGTACTGATCACATGGGTGGTGATGGAGGATGTGGCATGGTAGGATCAAAGGGGTAGAACATCCCCTGGAATGTCAGTGGCTACTGTGGCATCTCTGGAGGTTGTGAATAACCACTAAAGTAGCCTTGGCACCAGTAATTGTCAAAGAACAATTGTTGATAATTCTCCATCTGTTATAGGTGTGTGTGCATGTTCTCTTGGTTGTCCAAGAGAAGTCGCTCATTCTCAAAGACTGCCTAGTGGTTGTGATAAAGCCGTCCTTGGACATCATAGATGCCATTCAGTGTAGTCGTTTGATGTTTTTGTCCCTATTGTATCTCTTACATTGTTTCATACATGCCCACCATGGAATATGGATCGTCTTCCTGGGCACATGGTGGAGCATAAGAACTAGAGGCTCCATATATTCTCAATCACTTGTAGGGAACCTACCTTTTCATCATGGGGATGGTGGCCACCTCCTCCTCTTCTTCTTCTTGTTCCCATTGATGTTCTTTCTCGACATCGTCTTCTTTTGCATTGTCCTCAGAGCCACTATCTACAGGCCACCTCATGAGGTAAATTCCTTGCAAGTCAAAGATCATCTTCTTGTGTTTATGTGGCTAGATCTTTAAGGCTATCAAAAGGTTAGAACCCCAAACTAAGAGCGAGGAAAGATAAAGTATATGCATATGAGATATTCATAGAGTTGAGCTAGCTTAGAGAGACTGGGCATGGTACTACCCTCATGATATGGGTCAGGAGAACCTTAGTCGGACTAGATGAAGTTTTGATATATGTTTGATTATCCAGTCACATAAGTTTGATTAGCACAACCATGATATAATATATGTAAGGATGTGATCTAATCTCAAGACGTGATATATAGACATGACATGATGGTAACATAGAGATGGTTTGAAAGATCTCTATGTATAGATAGTTAACCATATATATGAATAATGATTGCTTTATAAGATCGGTGAATCAAGTTATAAAGTCACTCATATCATTTGTAATTTGATATGAGAAAGTGAAATACGATAATATTAATGATAACATTAACTATTTTGTTAACTATAGTGCTCAATAAAGATGTTGAATATAATTTGAATTATTAGCACAATGTAAATTAATAATGGCACCATGATTCTGCCACGATGGATAAGTGGGTTAATTGTAATAAACTCCTTTATAACATGTATAAGTTAATGTTGGAATATCGATGATTGGGATAAATGAGGTTGTATATCCTATAATAAAAATATGTCATGGCATAATCTAAGCTTCTTAATGTATGTTTCAACCGTAAGTGAAGTAGTGATTCACCTTAGTTATGATATAATTCCCTTAAGAGTAGTACATATATGTTTTTGGATATCCTATTTTTGAGAATGTTACACCTAGAATGGTTCCCTACATAAAGATGAAGAACTATTAGTTTCTCTTTTTGGGAACAAGATAATGGCTTAAATTCAAGGACGAAATTTTCTTTAAGATGTATATGATGTGATGGACTAGATTTTGATTTATTTTGAGGATGAAATTTGTTTTAAGGTGTGTAGGATGTAATGGAGTGAACTTTTAGAATCCTTAAATATCAAGGACATAAGTGTATGAATGTGTCTAGTTTATAATATTGGGAGTTAAAAGCATTTTGGTAAAGTTTTATGGTTGATTGAGGTTAATATCATGATTAAGATCCCTAAGTTATTCCCTTCTGAAGTATTTAATTAAAAGGTCAAATAATTGAGTTTTGGCACCAAAATGAAATAGAATGTACCTTTAATTGTGATAAAGTTATGTTTAAAATTTCATGAAGATAGGAGGATTCTAGGTCAAATTATTTAGGCTTGGAATGTGAAATAATTTGCTTTATTGATGAGATTTGAGCTAAAGTTTGAGACCAACGTGGTGTCATGCGCCCCCTTTAGTCACTGATATGAAGAGCCATTGATCCAGGTAGGTGTAGACTCCATCTCAGCCACAAATTATGGACTAATGGCCAGGATTCTATCTCCTACCTACGATTACTGAATTGATCGTTGAAGGAGGCCAAAGACACCATTGTGGTGCCGAGATTGTGGGGCTATAGGGATATGTAAATAAGTAGTTCTCTTTAGACTGAGACAAGTAATCTTTTGACTGCTCTCATGAAGAAGATAGAGAAGACGGTAGGAAGATATCTCCCTTTCCCTTTGCCTCTTCTCCATTAATAGTTATAGTAGAACTAGGAAGAAGCAGTCAGGGTAGATTGATTATCAGAGGAAATAGAGACGAGGAAAAGAAAGAGAGTGAGTAGAGGAGTTTAACTAGGGCATTTATGACCCCCTCCATTGTGAGTTCCATGGTTGACAAAGCCATGTTTGGCTGGGGGAGAAATGGAGCTCGGAGGCCAATGTACACACTTTCTCACTGAGAATGAGGGATAGGTGCGCGTTTGTGGAGGTCTTTTAGGGCTCATGAGGGATTCAGGTTGAGGTTTTATTGTGAGGAGTCTATTTACCCTTCCCTATTCCCCACTCCCTATTGTTAGTGGTGATCTGCTCCATCTGTGAGGAGCTAACATAGAGGAGGTAGCCTCGAGGCTGAAGGCATCGGGGAAGAAAGAATGAAGTTTTGCTAGTGCTATGAGTTCGTGAGGAGGAAGGATTGGGGTTCGATTTCTCATCAGAGAAGCTCTAGTGCATTGGTGCCCTAAGCAGGAGACCACGTTACATGACATCATGAGGGAGAGAACTTGAGGAAGGAAGAGAGAGTGGACTGGGTCCAACAAACACTCAAACCAGATGGCCAAACTAAAGAAAGCCCATCAGCTCAACCAAAGAACCGGACCACATAAAGCAAAGAAGCACGCCCCCAGTCAGACATGTGACGTAATCCGATTGGCCACCAAAGGTAAATCGCCCAATAATTGTACAAAATTCCTATATTTTCAATAAATCTTAAAAAATATCCAGCTTATCAGAAAAATACAAATAAGGTATCAAAAGGTTTAGAAAATGAGTAGAACCAGATAGAACCATAATAGCAGTGATCCAATGAATAATTATTAGGGTTATCATGTAAGATATAAAATGGTCTTTTCATGTCTAATTAATAATAAATGAAGACCTAAAATTATGACAATGCGCCAGTAGATCTTAAATGTTATGTATAACACATATGATGCCATATATGATGATATGTCAACAGAAATCATGTGATTGCTCCATATGGCTAATTAGGGATAATAACCCTAACTGATGTGTTATAATTGCAAAGATGCTCAAGAAACCTCAAAAATTTCATAGTAATCTTATATTAGTAAATGGAAGCTAAGATATAATTATGAGATCATAATTATGCCTAGAAATAAGGTTTCACATTTAAGGATCCTATAATGATGAGAAACCCCTAATTGGATTAATGTAACTAATCTAGGGTTAATACATGCAAACAATGATATGGAAACTAATGTTCAAATGATGCACCACAACCTGGAACATGATCTTAGTAAGATAATTACAAGACAATAATACAAGTAAAAAGGAGAATATCCAATTAGTTAAGTCAACCCCTAAAATGGAAACAACTAGGGTTGAGATGATGAGAACTTGATGGTGATATGTGATCTTGTCTTAATCAGGGTTTGACCGATGTTGTAGTTGACATGAGAAATATGTGATGATTAGGATATCTCTTTGGAAGGTACGCCATTACCTCTTATTTGGTTTATTATACATTATGCTTGCATTATATGTGTAGTAAACACTTCGCATATGATATTGGATGAATTGATTGTACTTGTATGATATCTTGCTTGATTTTCCATACTTATTGCTATGAACACATGAAACATAATATATATGTTCCATTTTATCTAAGCACTTCAACTCTTTGGTAGTCAAGTGTTGGAAAAATAAAGTACTTCAACTGTTTGGTAGTCAAGTACTAGAAAGTGATCCAACTCTTTGGTAGTCTGGTCACATTATGAAATGATCCAACTCCTTGGTAGTCGATCATAAAGGCCTTAATGCATTCAACTCTCAGATAGTAAATGCATGGATGATATAATGGGAAATGTGCTTAAACTATGTGTTCTCTTTTGTTAATGAACATCTTTATGCAAGTATATGTTTTTCTTATATTTGTTTATTATTGCCAAGTATTAGTTTTATATTATTTCCAAGCTTCATAATGAGAGGTATATAAAAAGACATGTAGGCGTACTCAGTACAAAAATTCTTGAATATTGTGCTGACCTGTACCACATGTAATCTTTTGTTTAGGTTGTGGACATATGAATATTAAAGACCAAGATAGTTGAGAGTTGTGTGAAGTGCTAATGTACATGTGGACATGTTGTCTTAGATCATGTTGTTTAGGTAGTACATGTATATGTATAATTTAATTGTTCAATATGTAACATCAAATATTGTAACAATTCATATTGTAATTATATGTTAAATGGTGAACATGTGTCGTATTAGTTTTATTACTGTCCATGTGCATGTGCTACTGATTGTTTCCTTCTGACTCCCTTGATTTTCTTATTCTTATCCTAGTGTGGAGTGTTTAAATTGTAGTCTCACTAAGATGAGGTTCCAATTTGGATGTCACACATCAAATTAAGTTTGAGAAAATCTAGGGATGTCACAGTTCTTCACCAATTGGCCACCCATAGACTGAACTGAACTGATGCAACATTAGTTGATAATTGGTGTTGAAGAGATGAAAGTTGGTGTGGCCTTCCCTCCATGCATCCCCATGCTCAGGGATGATGCATATTTCTAGTGAGGCCAGAACTCATAGACGAGCTCCGAGAAGGTGAGCCAATCAATGAAGAATGGGTAAACACACACCAGCCATTGATGCTCATAGACCTAGAAGAGGTTGTCCGTGAAGCACATGGATGTGATGAATGCACGGTCACCATACCATGTAATAATGATCTCCCTCTTCATTAGTTCCTCATATATCTTCTTCACATCAGCATCAGGATGGGTGATGCAGCTTCATTTGGGAATCAACGTAGCATTCCCCGCCTATGAAGAAGCACCTCCCCTAGACGCCATTACACTGGTACAAGAAGGGGATGGAGAAAAATAAGCTCGGAGAAGACTCTAAACTTCTGGGGCTGCTTGCACTATCTTTCTTGAGAGATGTGTGTTGAAGGTGTGAAAAAACACAATACACAACCCCTCCTTATATAACTTTTGGACATGCCCTTGTTGATGAATTAGTAGTATCAACTTTTTCTCCATAATCTGTGTGACTCGGTTCCAACTATTGATACCGATAGTCCTCATTTGTTGATGTTGGTAGCCATGGATCACCATGTGTTTTTAGTACTGATGGAAGTCGACAATACCAACTCGAGCAACAAATTAGTAGTACCAATTGTCAAATGTGAAAAATCACAATCATCATTGGCACTCTTGCATATTCTGGTCTTTAGGTGTTGGAACTACTTTGTGTCGGTAGTACCGAGTCCTTCAAAATTGTTAATGCCTTCAAGCATGATCTCAGTGTTTCAAACCTTTGACTTTAATTTGCTTCAGTACTACTGAGTTGGTGTCAGTTGTACCGAGTCCTTATTAGTGAACTTATCCCCATTTTCTACAAAATGTTGGTGCTACCAGACATGGTGTATGCAGTATCAAGTTTCCTTGAAATTGTGCTCGTCCAACCTATAATTTCGTCAGTACAATTGACTATGTAGTTGTTATTACCGAGTTGTTTTGTGAAACTTGATCCTTGCCCCTATGATGTTGTCGGTCTACCGACTCTTTGGGTAGTAGTACCGACTTATCATCAGCCTGAACACCACACAAAAATGATAAAGGCACCTTTTTTACATAAAACTTATAAAATGAAAACTAAAGCTGCAAAAATACAAACTTGAATGTAAAGAACAAAACTTGATGATTGGGTTGCCTCCCACCAAGCGCCCTTATTTTTTGTCATAGGCTCGATGATACTAATTAAACCAGTAGTGAAGCTCAATGAGCTTCAACTCCACTATCCTCAACACATCTCCCCTAAAATAATGTTTAAGCCACTAGACATTGACAAGGAATGGTTCATTCCCATTTCTTATCTCAACAACCCCATGGTAGAAGGACTTAACTACCTTAAAAGGCTTACTCCATCTAGACCTCGATATACCAAGATGTAATTTCAACCTAGAATTGAATAGAAACACCATTTGTCCTGGAGTGTATGTATGATGTGGTGGTCATGGACCTTTTTGGTTCTCTCCTTGTATATCCTTGAGCTTTCATAGGCATCAAACCTAAGTTCATCTAGCTCATTCAATTGTAACATCCTTTTTCTACCTGCATCATCCAAGTTGTAGTTCAATTTCCTCATGGCCCATTTTGCTTTGTGCTCTAACTCTATGGGTAAATGACAATCTCACCCATAAACCAACCTAAAAGGAGTAGTTACTATAGGTGTCTTATAGGTTGTCCTATCCCCAGAAAGAATCATTAAGCACCATTCTTTAATTAGTCCTATTTGTTGAGACCGTCCTTTCTAAGATTTTCTTAATCTCCCTATTAGACACCTCAATCTATCCTTGGGTCTAGGGGTGATATAGAGTACTTACCCTATGTCTAACACCATATTTGTTCAAAAGTGTCCCAAATTTCCTATTGGAGATTTGAGATCCACCATCACTGATTATTAATCTGGGCACCCCAAACCTGCAGAAGATGTGATCTTTAACAAATTCACATACAACTTGGGCGTCATTGGTGTGGTATGGAATTGCTTCACCCACTTAGACACATAGAAATGGCAAGAAATATGTATAAATAAGAATTATATGACACAACAGGGCTCAATTTCATAAAAAAAATCAAGGGAATTCATGTCTTTTTGAGATATCTCTTGCACGTTGACAAGCATCACAATGAAGTACACAATTATATGCATCCTTAAAAAATGTAGGCTAGTAAAAACCACATTCTAGGACCTTCGACGTTGTCCTATAACTAGCATGGTGACCCTAGTAGGTAAGGAGTGACAATGTGCCAATATACTCTCAAACTCGCAATTGGACACACATTTTGTAAGGACGCTGACCTCCGTTTAGGGTTTACCCTATTTTCTTTGCTTAACCCTGATGCTTAGTTTCTTGCTAATCACCTTTAGTGGTGATTAGGGTTTGTTGGTGCTTTGTTGAGAGCTGGAGGTGCTACATGCCATTAACCCAAGTCTACGGTTTGTGGGCAAGTTTGCCATCTTGTGAGGTGTTCCTCCCTCTCCTTGCTTCCTCAAGTGTTGAGAGGAAGGTTTGGGCACGTTGCTTGAGTCCCTTTGGGCTTGGTTGAGCTTGTTGGGCCTTGTGGTGCCTTTATTTTACTTCTTTGGACCTTGTGTTGGGCAAGACCATGCTTGTATCGGCTTAAGTGTGTCGTCCATGCTTGTGTCAGCCAGTAGTGTGTCGCCCAGGGTCTGCGTCGGCATGATGTGGGTGTTTCGTCCATGGACCTCTTTGACCTTCTTTGACCTCGTTTGTGTCACCACTAGTGGACACTTGGTTCTTGATGCTTGGATGTGACAATGGCCTTGGACATGTGTCTAGGGCATGTAGAGGGGTGGCTTTGCACATGAACAAGTGTCCCTAGGTGGGTGACACCTTTCTTTGCTCTACCTTGATTTCTCCTCCATCCCCTTCTATATATGTGTTTCCTTTCCCTTGCTAAGGATCCCTTTAGTTCCTTAGTCTCCTTCTCCCTTGGTGCATGACACACTCTCTTCCCTTGAAAGCTTGGTGGCCAATCCTTGTCTTGGAGTCTCCTTCTTCCTCTAGTGGTGGATGAACCCTAGAGTGCCTTGTTCTTCTTCTTGTGGTGGTGCTTGGAGCTAGGAGCTTGGAGCTTGCTTAAGGCGGGTTGCATAACTCCTAACCCTAACTACATTACCATCTTCTATGTTCTTGTTGCTTACGATCAGCTATGTATGTTGTTAGTTTAGTTTCTTGTTGGCTGAACCATGTGTTCTAGGGTTCTTGGTGAGAAACACTCCTTTCTCTCCTTGGTCTAGAGGAGTGAGCTTGAGTGCTAGTAATATGGGCAATACCCCTCTCTCATTTAAGTTGAGAGGTGGGCTTGTGTTCTAGTTGCTTGAGCAACACCCTCCTCTCACCATGGACTTGAAAGGTGAGCTTTGTGGTGGTTGTAAACCTTGTTAGGGTTGTTCCTTGTATTGCCCGATTGGTGATAAGAGATGTGCAAGACCCCTCTCTCTTAGTTGTTGAGAGGTGAGCCATCTTCTTGAGCCATTAGGGTTTGGTGCCCTTGTGCTTGAGGTGGATGACAACCTTGTGGAGTTGCATTTTGACCGTTATGATCTTGGGGAAGATGTTGCCTGATACTCCTCTTGACCTAGACCCTTGGTCGACACATGTTGTGGTTGTGACGGGTGTCACCCTTGGTCTCTGCCTTGTGTGTGTCGGGAATCACACCTTGATGAGTAACCTTCCGATACACTTAGCCTATGTGATGGTTTGGGGTCGTTGTGCGTTGAGGGTGGAGCTTGTTAGCTAGTTTGTGGGGTTGTGTCGGGTGTCAAGCTCCTGGTTGTTAACCTTTGTGTGTCGGGCGTCACACAACAGGTCCTTGCTACACAATATACCTAGCTTGTGGTGGTAGTCTAGTGGTCGTCATACCTTAGACGTTATGAAGTTGGGGCTAGCTAAGTGTCGGGCATGATGGCATCGTAGTGATGCCCGACAGAGCGTCACCTGGTATCCCAAAGCCGTTGCACCTGGTGAGCAACACGCCCATAGGCTCATTTGCTCGATAGGCTTCATGGTCGTTGTACTCTTGTTACCTGACGCAGTGTTACCCGTCTTGAGGTGTACGATATGCATGGTTGCACGACATGCTTGGTTCCCTGATGCATAACGCGTCGTGCACAACACAGCGTTGCACGTTACACCCTTGTGATTGGCCGATAGGTGCTGGTGTGCCTGGCTGATATGTGTTGACCGTTATGTGTTGGGCGATAGGGGAGAGCACCCTGCCTGATACCATCTTTAGTGAGGGTGCCCTACCAGTCACACTTATGGTGAGGGTAGTGGGTACTTTTAGTGAGGGTCTCGTTCCTTATGGAAAATCGATATGTTGAGTGTTGTTCTTGTTAACACGTTTGGTTATGATGGTGACCCTTGATATGCTTGATGGTAATCATTATAGTAGAGCTCATCTATGTAACTGGACATGATATTGCATCTGCTTATGATCATCTATATAATGCTAACGAAATGGTAAGCATATAAGTTGATTTGTTTGGAATATGACCTATGTCTATCGTCACAAGTTGAGGCATGAATGATAATGTATCTAATCACCAATGTTGCCCAATGTTGATAATATAATCCTCCTGATAAACCATAATATTCGTGCATACTAACCATGCAGGTACAGACGCATAACTAGGTAAAGGGCTATGAGGTATATATATTTAAGTAACACTGCTTTGATGGTTACTCCTAATAATGAGATAACATACATGATGTGTTTTGGTCTAAGGACCTGAGTTTGGCTAAAGTGATGGGATTGTTATCCCATGGTGATGATGTAAGCCTTGAGAGGCAGTGACACTATATGATGAGGGATTGAGATCCTAGGGCAATGTGATGATCCTTGAGATGGATCTGGATGATTGATAAGAGGCCAAGTGATAACATGTAATGTTGGATCCTTGTGATGGATCAGGATAATGTTGATTACAATAAAAGCATAATATTGAGTTTCATAATGTTTATTCTTGTTATAGTTTGCAGGTTATACAACTTGGTTGAATCTTGCAATCCACTTAAAATATACTAATTAATCACAATGGAATATATCACGTAGTTTTCCCTGGCCATAGATCCATCATCGTCAGGAGCTGGTGATGGTGAAACGGGTTCTCGTACGGGTTAACCTAGAGCGCATATTGTTGAATATGTGATGTTTCTCCTAGCCTAAAATAGAGAGGTAATTGAGTGCAGCTGTGGTTGCAGACTCAGATATATTCATATATAGTTTATGGTGAACAGGCCCATGGCTCAGAGTGATAGAGAATGAATACGTTCATTTCTCAAAGCACGGTGAACAGGCTCATGGCTCAGATATACTAGTGCTGAGACATGTACCAAGGTGGGCTAGGCAGAGGGTAGCCTATGGAGCTGACCCTGTGGCTGAGGCCACTTAAGCATGAGACTGCGGTCCTGCTTTGGTTCTCGTGCACTGATCATGATGTGGGAGGTCGTGGAGTCCGACTCTTCCATTGACCTTGTATGGCACCGGCTTGGGTTTCGCAACCGAAGGTTGGATTTGAGCGGTATGGCTCACTTCTTCATGGCATAATAACATGTAATCCAGCTGAATAGTATTTAATGCTTAAGGTAAAACACGGAACATTGGTTGAGGCCTTGCTTTTGTAGTTAATCTTGCTATACCTTGCAGTTACTTATATGTTCCTCATGATATGTGGTAAGAATCTTATAAATATTATCTTGTCAATCATGTTCCATAAAGAAATATTTGGGTATATGCCTTCCGTACTTCTGGTAA